>MUAA02000092.1:0-602842 GCA_014180765.2 Marchantia paleacea | reverse complement strand
CCTGGGCCTAGGCCTGGGCCTGGGCCTGGGCCTGGGCCTGGGCCTGGGCCTGGGCCTGGGCCTGGGCCTGGGCCTGGGCCCTGGGCCTGGGCCTGGGCCTGGGCCTGGGCCTGGGCCTGGGCCTGGGCCTGGGCCTGGGCCTGGGCCTGGGCCTGGGCCTGGGCCTGGGCCTGGGCCTGGGCCTGGGCCTGGGCCTGGGCCTGGGCCTGGGCCTGGGCCTGGGCCTGGGCCTGGGCCTGGGCCTGGGCCTGGGCCTGGGCCTGGGCCTGGGCCTGGGCCTGGGCCTGGGCCTGGGCCTGGGCCTGGGCCTGGGCCTGGGCCTGGGCCTGGGCCTGGGCCTGGGCCTGGGCCCTGGGCCTGGGCCTGGGCCTGGGCCTGGGCCTGGGCCTGGGCCTGGGCCTGGGCCTGGGCCTGGGCCTGGGCCTGGGCCTGGGCCTGGGCCTGGGCCTGGGCCTGGGCCTGGGCCTGGGCCTGGGCCTGGGCCTGGGCCTGGGCCTGCCCTGGGCCTGGGCCTGGGCCTGGGCCCTGGGCCTGGGCCTGGGCCTGGGCCTGGGCCTGGGCCTGGGCCTGGGCCTGGGCCTGGGCCTGGGCCTGGGCCTGGGCCTGGGCCTGGGCCTGGGCCTGGGCCTGGGCCTGGGCCTGGGCCTGGGCCTGGGCCTGGGCCTGGGCCTGGGCCTGGGCCTGGGCCTGGGCCTGGGCCTGGGCCTGGGCCTGGGCCCTGGGCCTGGGCCTGGGCCTGGGCCTGGGCCTGGGCCTGGGCCTGGGCCTGGGCCTGGGCCTGGGCCTGGGCCTGGGCCTGGGCCTGGGCCTGGGCCTGGGCCTGGGCCTGGGCCTGGGCCTGGGCCTGGGCCTGGGCCTGGGCCTGGGCCTGGGCCTGGGCCTGGCCTGGCCCTGGGCCTGGGCCTGGGCCTGGGCCTGGGCCTGGGCCTGGGCCTGGGCCTGGGCCTGGGCCTGGGCCTGGGCCTGGGCCTGGGCCTGGGCCTGGGCCTGGGCCTGGGCCTGGGCCTGGGCCTGGGCCTGGGCCTGGGCCTGGGCCTGGGCCTGGGCCTGGGCCTGGGCCTGGGCCTGGGCCTGGGCCTGGGCCTGGGCCTGGGCCTGGGCCTGGGCCTGGGCCTGGGCCTGGGCCTGGGCCTGGGCCTGGGCCTGGGCCTGGGCCTGGGCCTGGGCCTGGGCCTGGGCCTGGGCCTGGGCCTGGGCCTGGGCCTGGGCCTGGGCCTGGGCCTGGGCCTGGGCCTGGGCCTGGGCCTGGGCCTGGGCCTGGGCCTGGGCCTGGGCCTGGGCCTGGGCCTGGGCCTGGGCCTGGGCCTGGGCCTGGGCCTGGGCCTGGGCCTGGGCCTGGGCCTGGGCCTGGGCCTGGGCCTGGGCCTGGGCCTGGGCCTGGGCCTGGGCCTGGGCCTGGGCCTGGGCCTGGGCCTGGGCCTGGGCCTGGGCCTGGGCCTGGGCCTGGGCCTGGGCCTGGGCCTGGGCCTGGGCCTGGGCCTGGGCCTGGGCCTGGGCCTGGGCCTGGGCCTGGGCCTGGGCCTGGGCCTGGGCCTGGGCCTGGGCCTGGGCCCTGGGCCTGGGCCTGGGCCTGGGCCTGGGCCTGGGCCTGGGCCTGGGCCTGGGCCTGGGCCTGGGCCCTGGGCCTGGGCCTGGGCCTGGGCCTGGGCCTGGGCCTGGGCCTGGGCCTGGGCCTGGGCCTGGGCCCTGGGCCTGGGCCTGGGCCTGGGCCTGGGCCTGGGCCTGGGCCTGGGCCTGGGCCTGGGCCTGGGCCCTGGGCCTGGGCCTGGGCCTGGGCCTGGGCCTGGGCCTGGGCCTGGGCCTGGGCCCTGGGCCTGGGCCTGGGCCTGGGCCTGGGCCTGGGCCTGGGCCTGGGCCTGGGCCTGGGCCTGGGCCTGGGCCTGGGCCTGGGCCTGGGCCTGGGCCTGGGCCTGGGCCTGGGCCTGGGCCTGGGCCTGGGCCTGGGCCTGGGCCTGGGCCTGGGCCCTGGGCCTGGGCCTGGGCCTGGGCCTGGGCCTGGGCCTGGGCCTGGGCCTGGGCCTGGGCCTGGGCCTGGGCCTGGGCCTGGGCCTGGGCCTGGGCCTGGGCCTGGGCCTGGGCCTGGGCCTGGGCCTGGGCCTGGGCCTGGGCCTGGGCCTGGGCCTGGGCCTGGGCCTGGGCCTGGGCCTGGGCCTGGGCCTGGGCCTGGGCCTGGGCCTGGGCCTGGGCCTGGGCCTAAACCTGGGCCTAAACCCTAAACCCTAAACAGATCATGGATCTTTTATCACCAGCTCCAGATCCGGAGTCAAATATTTTGTGGACGATGAAGGCGAAATCCCATAATGCTTTTATTCTTGGTTATATCGTCCTTGCCGTAAGGTTGTTTTCATGTGGAGAGAAAAGCTAGAAGATGAAGGAGGCTTCCTTTTTTATCATTGACTTTAGATTGAGAATTAGTATAACTGTTTCTAGTACTACGTTCACCAGCTCTGTTATCCTCATGTTTCTCATGGGGATCTCATTGTATCCCTCGGAAGCTCCCATCAAAGTGCAATATACTTGGTGCAACTAATAACATATAGGAAAAGTATATTATTATTGGTATAAAAAAAAGAAGAATTGCGTAAGGCCCGAAGTAGCTTTGGATTTCATCACCAAAACAAGTCTCTAGAAGTGAGAAAGCTTGCTAGGATGCTATGTGTCTCGTAAACATTAGAATCGTCTCGCCCTTGGATTGCATCAAAAAGGTCTTGACAGGAATCATCTGTTTCGCAGTTTTTTCGGCCCAGTGAAGCGCTGGCAACAACATAAGGAAAGGGGTCTATGCAATACCTGCCTATACTTGGCAGGTTGAACTCTACAAAATCAATTGATATAATTCCAGGTGATCTAGGCGGATCCGGCTGCGTATGGAGTGGAATGGCTGAAAGCAAAAAGGGGTCTGGAGGTGCGATGATTAATCTAGCTTCACATTTGCCAAGAATCCATTCTTGGCAAATGTGAGTTTTGCTTTAATGTCCACATTAAAGCAAAATAGAAGAAAAAATTTCACTGAAGCAATTTGTCCAATAGTAACATATGATGCTTCCACATATTGACATCCAATCCAATCTAAAAGCAAGCAATATGCTACAAGCAACCAAAATAATTTTTGGTAAATTGGTCAAAAACTTGAAGTACGTACATATGAATTGTTAATGAAAGATAAAGCCAATAATGCCACAAGAACTATTACTATGGTGGCTACACCTCCTAATTTCCTAGATATACTTCAAAGAATAGCATAGACTAGTAAAAAATACCATCGAGAGTGAGGAAATGGGGCCATTTCCGTCCCCAACCCTTCTCACAGAATTGTACGTGAACGTTACCGCTCATAAGGCTCCCAGTCCCAACCTTTTTTGTTGTAGAGTTTAATCATCCAAAATCACAGGCTTGCCCCTTCTTGGTTTCTGGTTTAGAACCACATATACATCTATATCCTACATGCTTATATCACTGCATGCGTTGCCTTGTGGTGCTCCATGCATCAGAAAATTTGTTTCCGATTAAGCACAACGTGAAGAGCTTCTAGTCCATTAATTCAGTCGTTGCTAGAGTTTATTATGGATATTTTGGGGCCACCCGCTTCGCTGCATTTTAGCACATGAATATGGTGCATTTCGATCTTACTCTCCAAACAACCTATAAATGAGCATCTATCAATCTGGTGCATAGTGGTGCGTAAGAACATCAGACCAAGGGTTCTCTCCGGGTCTTTGATGCTCTTCACCAAGAATTGTTTTCCCATAACCCTTAGTTCAATAGGTGTAGGGAAATATACCCTATGGCCCTTTGTCGTTTTCATCCGCAACTTGTGGGTATATTTGTTTATGATTTTACCCACACCCTTGGCTTTAATCTTGTGTGATGAGGTGTGAATGCATGACCATATGAGATGATAGTCAACCATCTTTTTGACCTTATAGAAGTTATCACAACATCGGTAATAATTTAAGAACCCATGCGCCACACTTCCGTATCGATGCGTGATAGTGACATCGTCTTGGGTGGCGAGGAGAGGGATAAAGGTCGGTCTTTTCTTAGCGTTAATGATTCCTCTTGCCATTAACTTGTCTAATATCCGTGAAAGCGGTGCGTATATATGTGTTCGGAATGCCTTGCGTTGGTTGGTGGGTTCGTCCCTTTCCGGAACTATACATGTTGATTCGTTTTCCTCAGCCTTGGACTCTCGGTATAAGAGCTTGTGCACCGATATAACAAATTTGTTGAATTTTTTCACGACTGCCTATCCATCCCATTCAATAATATTCGTGAAGATGTACCCTTTACTCGATTCACATGCCCACCATAACATGGCATCCTCAACAATCCCTGTTGATCTTTGTACCTCACTCACAACTTCTCGCCAAATTTGTTCTAGCATTTTCCACACTCTTGGTCAGGTTTCATAAGTGTAAGGTTTCTCGTTTTTCCGGCCTCCTTCAAGGCTTTCTTTAGAGCGCACAATAGTAACTTCTCTCCGAGCTTCTTAAGCCTTTTCTCCAATCCATTCGAAAGCTCCAACACGATCTTTTGGACGCGGTTCCAATATTTATTCTTGGCCCAAGTCACTTTGTCTGACCTTACGTGCAATTGACTTGGTTTCAGAGCTAAGAGTCTCATCCTTAAGAAGGTTGCCTTCTCTTCCACTACGTGTACCATACGGACTTGCTCCATGTTTATCTCCAAATGGAGAATGTCTTTGAGGAACTGAGAGACTCATTCCATGACTTCGGGGGCCAAAGCTTTCGATCTCAAAACTGCCATTAGAATGTTGTCAGCGTAATGACACGTGTAAATTTGTACAAATTTAGGGTCCTTGGGATCCGCAAAGTGTATACCTTTTCTTCTAATAATTTAAGCCGTCTCCTCTTCTTTGAAGTAGGGCATTTGGTCCCATCTACAACACCAAGTTTTTCGAGATGTACAATAGTTGCTCATATACGTGATTGGCTTGACAATGCCTTGGAAAGTCTTTTTTGAGTTCCTTTCAGATCCTTAGTATCTCCCTGTTGAGTTTGTTGAGGTATAAATTGGTCAGGATGGGAGATATAAGGCTTCCTTGAGAAACCACATGGCCTCCCAATTCAACATCCATAATCTTTGCGTTCCACATTTGGTTCAAGGTACTTTTGATTCTATTATCTTGAATGGTTTTGCTAGTATTGACATTAGTATTTTCGAATATCGAATTCGAGCCACCACGATAGATTTTTCTATTTTGATGTACCTCAGGGCTGAGTGAGGACTCTTGTTCCTTAAAAAACCATGGGATATATCTCTAAACCTTGGTTCTTAGATAATTTCCAGTTTATTTTCCATATGGAACGCCTCATGTATTATCTTGTCCCCAAGGTTTGCTATGGTTAAGGGGCGCTTTTCAGCTTTACCCGTCTTCGGTTCTTCAGACCTCCAAATCAGCTCAATCTTGTATGTACCCTCCTTTAGTTTCTATCCCATTTCATGAAACCATTTGAGGCTTATGCAAGGCAAAACAAATCAACAAAGGGAAAACGTGTCGCTTTCTAGACTTTCACAAATATTCTAGGGTTTGGATTTGATGTTATTATAGACCGTAAGCATCACTTTCGGTTTAGATATAATCTCCCTTATCATATGGCTATATTTAACATCGATGAATTATTTCTCTACAAGTTTGGCCAGTTGTGAAAACTCCAAGGGGTTTAGAGGAATGTCAAGATTCGAACTCTTAATTACTTTAATTATTTGTCCATAGATTGGGTTCCCCTCATCTTGGGCACGTACCTCATCAAGGCCTAAGGCTTTATTTGAGGCTTTGCTTATTAGTTTCGTGGTTCCCCTACCAAATTTATTTCGGTCCCAACCAATCCAAAGCATTCAGTGTGGTCCTCCCTAAGCATTTACCAATCTACGAACTTGACAATGCACTCTTGTTTGGTCCTTGCTCAAAGGGGCCCCTTTCCTCCCCCTAAATTAGGAGTACTCCCCTAAGTCCGGCAAAATGACGTGACCGTTGCATTATCTTCTTAGTGCGAAGAATTACAAAGTATAATAACAAAAAAGATGGGAATACCCCATCAAAGCGTACAAGGATGGAACCAAACCGGTGTCGTCTTGTGACGCGGCTACTATGAGAAGATGATGACATGTGTCATCTTCAGAGATGTTGTAATGACGGCGATACTTTAGGTTATGATAACCGACATCGCACAATAAGGTTGTTAAGAGTCCACCGTTGGATCAACTTTGTAGGGTAAGTATGTTGAAAAGGCTCCAAGAGATATTATCTTGGACCTTATCAGATATAAAGCGCTGTCAGGATGGAAAGGGTATGGGAGAGAGCTAGACACATCACTTTGCTGACTAAAGAGTTTATCTGATTGAAGTGGAGCCGACATAGGACATGGATAGAGGACAACATGATCCTCTAGATGTATAGATGCCCAATCCATTTGTGATCAACATCTGGTGTCTTCATCGTGATCACTTTCGGGCGTGGTTAGTGTATCATTTTGGAGATAACTTTATGCAACAAATGATAAACTCTCCACACCCGATTATATTTCCAGTTGTTTTCTACGGCACGATTTGGGACGTAACAGTAAACATTTTGATTTAGTTTGGGCACTATGGATATGAACTTACCAGTAATGGTGGCTTTCAACACATGAGTTCCAATCCATCAATATTACTTACCGAAAACAAGCCATAGGGAGTTGATTGTTAGAAACTTTGGCGATGAGTATTATTCTCAAGCATAGATGAAGGCGGCAACCCCATATAGTAAGAAGGCGGCTTGGACAATACGAACCACAAAGAGCATTTTTCCATCCAAAGAGTTTACCTTGGGAGGAGGTCACTCACTTCCCAGTTTCAGTAGGAATTAGCCTTAATGCCCTCAAGGCACCGATTTCTGATGGTAGCGGATATTGTTGGGTCCAAACCACTTTTGAGCCAGGATTAGCGGGATAGACTCAAGAATCCATCCTATGCGGCCCCATGGTTACCCCGTTCACCTATATGGACTACTCAAGTGCTCTCCGGACCGTACAAGATAGTCGCCCATCACACGGTTCTCTAACCTGACTTTCTTGGGAGCTTCTTCAAACCCGGAAGGTCTATTTAACACACATTCCCTCTCATTTGAGCGCCTATTACATGGTTCTTGGAAGATGGCCTGATAGACTCGTCAAAGTGAAACTTGTATACCGGTAAGTACATAGTCTCGAACGGTAAGTACATAATTTCGTTATCAAGTCCTTTCCTATTGCTATGTCTCTTTCAGATAGACCGGTAATACAGGCCCTCTAACTTCCTAGGGATAAAACCTCTAGTACCTCACCATTGTTTCCTACAAGGCCTTATGCTTAACATGTCGTTTAGTAATATATTAATCCGCTCCATCTTGAAATCTATTTTTCCCTACAAGAGAGTAGATAGAGTACAAACCATTTATGACCTAGTTGATATATACCATCAATAGCCAAGGAGGGAGCAAGTTTATTAAAACTTGCTCGCTCCATAAACTAAAACGAGAATATCAAAGACGTGTGAAGTTGCGGAAGTGGCTTCTGAAGTATGTTTGAGTTTAATCCACCAAATGTATGATACTTATCATTCCAACTGCCAGCGTAGTCTCTCGAAGCCCGTAGATGCACCCAACAAAATTTTCCGATTACTCGTTCATCACTCGACGTGCAAAGAGTCTCAATTCTCCACCCTCCATCCGCAGGCGGGAGATATTCGATTTATAAGCAAGCCGTATCCTTTAAATTACACCCTAACTGAAAAACCCTAAACTAAAACAATTACAAAATGTTCATCATTCTCTGAAGATGCTCAGGCACTTTACAGGTCCGTCCATTTTTCTGCAGTTACTTGGCATTATTTGCTGCATCGACATTAACATCGCCTAATACGACAAGAAATTACTAGCACCTCCGGTTGCAGTCATGTTATGGGATTTACACTCTTATAATCCTTGGTTTGGAGCTATTCTTAAACCGTCGGTTCGGACGGGATTTACGTATGGCTCGATGGAGCACCGTAACTTGAATAAAGAGTTCGCACTATAAACGGAACCTCTATCCTGTCGGGACTGTTAGGTTTCTTCCTTTTTCTGAGTGCAAAGGAGTTAACTTTAGGTAGGGAAACAAGACAATCATGTCACAGGGTTCAATTTGATTCTTGAGGTGCTGGTCCCTCACTCCGCTCTCTGTTCGTCAGCCCCCCCCCGGCCATCGTGTATCTTGTCTAATTAACGACTACGCTCGTCTGAAGCTTCTCCACCATTCCCGCGAGCTCAAACCCTCGCCTCTTTCACAACTCCAGGTCACGAGCTTGTTGATCTTTCTCTCTGACAGTTTCGCCACGCTTTGTCTTGGAGAATCATTTCGCATGATGTGGCTGTGTACGTCGAATTCTCTGTAAGACTTTTCAGTCACAGGTAGAATTACACTACAGACAGCCGTCGTTTCAGGGGTTAAAGGCTCAACACATAACGTAGTGTAATATCCGGGGTTGGTGACAAGTAGGAAGGAGTTAGATGAAGAGTGGGAGAACGCACGGATGTGGGAGTAGCGGCACTCGAACCCTGGTGGAGCCTCTTGTTAAGGCGCAATTCATGGCGAGGCGTCGTGTACGTGACAACTATGTCATACCCAACTGTAAGAAGTTCCAACCTATCGTAGCGTAGATATGAAATTTCACCAGCCACAGCTGGAACTGCATTCCTGTTGTTCACAATTGAGTCTAAGAGGTTATCAATTCATATAAGACATGTACGTTAAACTCCCTATGTATTTGGAGATAATTACCTTGCTTCGTGACGTTTTGATAACTGTATCAAAACTGTATCGGCGCGTGCTTTTCTATGTTTTGTACTACACTTCATCGTCAACAGAAGAAATTCACTTCCCTGTAATTATTAGAAGAGCAGTGATGGAAAGCCTTGTTAATAGTCAGACAGTCTGGAAGAAGACATTGTTAGCATTTTTGATGCTGCCCCTACCCTACTTGCATCGAAATCCGAAATTTTACTTCTTGTTCTACTGTGCATCGTTCATTATTTATTGTTTATTTCTTCAAGCTAAGCGTCTGTCGGATTGGTGTGTAGCCGTTCAGATGTCCCCGTTTCTGGGAGTTATCTCAGAAAGGTGTTTGAAATCACCTTGGGTGTAGTAGAGGCCAGTTACGTTACTTAGAACATGGGTCCGAGAAGGTAGACGAAACTTAGGGAGCTGTAGACCTACCTTCTGAGACACGTCTGAATTTGCAAGAAAAAAGAAGTAATCAGTGAGCGGAGGCGGAGACGCCATGATGAATTTTGTACCTCCCTGACAGCGAAATTATCCGGAAGAACTTGATGCGATGAGCTACCTTACAGGAATCGTACTCGCTTCCTGTTCACTTTCGAGTAGGTATTGATTACACTGGTGTGCTAAAGAGCAACATGAGGTGACAGGTTATGTCATGCACTCTTGACTGACGGGGACGAATTTGTGATGATTGTCTGGTGCTTAGTTGCTGTTCGCATGTTCTCTCTGTACTGAGATAGCACAACAGTGTCAGCACATTAGCCACAGACATCAGTTGAGATGAAGAGGCATGTTACAATTATGTTCTCTGCCTATGCGTTTGAAGCCGATATGGTAGCACGAGTACGAACTCGTGCTACTAGGTTTGTTTTGTGTGCATGCTGCTATATCTGTAAGGTTTGGTGGTGGATTGTTGCACCTGCTCTCAGTTTTTTAAATGCTCTCTGCCCAGAGGCTCATCAGAGCTCATACAGCTAGATCTAGTTCTGGTAGTCTGTATTGATACAGGATTTGAGAAACCATCTATTGCATACTTCCTTATACACTTCGACCGTCCTTCAGCACTTCATATTCTTCCATGTTCTCACACCTGGGTTCATATGCATGTTCTACTGCTTATCATTCACAAATTATTATTGAAAAGAAGTTTGTATCTTAAGTCTGGTTTTAATGAGGCAGTTTCTACTTGTGCGTCATGTTACTTGTCGAGGAATCTGTTACCTGATGCGGATATCTGGAGCATTTTTTATGCATTTTCCGATACTTCAATGTCGACACATTGCAGTTTATTAACTGGTCCTAGTTTGCCGTGGATGCTCTAGACTAGTACAGAATGTCACGACGAGGGCACTGTCCCCTCTATCCAGCATGGGTGCCTTGGGCGCTGATGAAATCAAGGTGATCCCGTAATGTATCTCTCAACTAAGAAGAAGCATGAGTAGGTTGGGATCATAGGAAGGTGGAGGAGGGAGTACTTTTTAAGAGTGAAGAGGGTCTGTACACAGTAGGAATCCTTCTCATAATTGAAGTTTTTGGATTAAGTACTTTCAGTAACATGCAGCTGCAGTTAATCATTGTGGAATAAATAACAAATTGCATTTCGTCCGTGCTGACGATTTAGTCTCTCTCATGCAATGACTCCACCTTCTTTTCATCCTAGTCGTCATATTTAGACGTCAGTCTGTTGTCGCGTCTGTGGGTTTGTTAACTTGTACATCACGTCTACATGTGACTTTGGTTGTATCCTGGAATTTCCACGTGTGTTATATCATCGAATGACAGAACATATAAAGAGAGAGGTTGGAAGCCGTAGGGGGTTTAGACAATAGGGCGAAAGGTTCCTGAACGTGATGCAAGAATCACGTCACATTACCCACAGCTGAATGGTAAGCCATTCACTGGGGCCGGATCGCTTCTTTCGTGGAAGCCTAAAGAGCGCTTATGTGCACTTTATATTAATTTCGTTTTTAGTTCTTTTTCCATGTAATGCTGATGCTAAACCCCATACCTTTAACACTGTTAACTGTTTATTACGTTTGCAGTACGAAAAGTGTTATTGTGCATTACCAGAACAACAACAAATTACGTCCTGTGTAGACTGAACTGCCGCACTGGTAGGGAAAGAGGCGTATTTTCTCAACCGAGGGTAGAATTCCAGCTCAACTGCAAGTATTGAGCACGCGAGGAAATCCCATGGACAACTTGGGATGCTTTCATCTGTCAAAATTGCATGTTGTTCTCTTAATATGCCCTCAGGAAGTGTCAACATCCTGTGGTTATTGTCTCGCATGCTAAGCCCTTACTGTTGATCAAGTTTTAACCCCTTCAAGACGAGTAAGAAACCCTCCGAGTTATTCACCTCTATACTAGCACCTCCCTTCCTTGGTGCCCTCTTGCTACCTTTCAGTTTTACTCTTCCGATCTGTCTGTCGAGTTAACGGCTGAATTGCTGAACGCCGTTCGGCATGCACGATTTCTGCTTGGTGTCCCTCGTCGAGTTTGATTGTAATGGTTTTTCTTGCCTAAGCTTCAGTCATATAGGGTCACGTCCTTGGTTTCATTTTGGCATTCATTCTAATCTTCGTGGGATCTGCAGCTCACAATACGGCTTTAATGGACTGCCACACCTTTTAATTTCATTCACAGCCTCTGGAGCAACTGGATACACGGCTCAATTTCCACGTTGACTACAGCCGCTGGATTTTGTTCTGTATCCGTAGAATCCAAGCTTGCACATCCCTTCCTGGGTACCCTCGTGGTAACTGCTAACACTTCTCTCTTCCAGTTCCACAGTTTTTCATTCTGAAACTCGTCTTTCCTGGGTTGTTATCTGCACCTGTTTGGAGTTTGCTCTCAACTATAGACATCGGGCATCTGATTTTTCTTCAGGCTGCATTCATGCAGGTTGCACGTTCATTCTCTATAACGTGCAACCTGCGGGTGCAACTGGAACCTTACTCTATTGGCACACCTTTTTAATTTCTGTCATGGGCCCGTATTGAGTTCTTGCACTTGGTCTCGCTATACATACTAATTCCAACCCGGAGGAATTTCGTATGCATTCCTTCTTCATCCACTGTGCGTTTCGACGTGGATACTGGGTCCCCATCAACTGGATCGAAACCCAACGCGACGACCTACAATTGAAAGTCCAGTTGTCATGGTTCCTTCCAGAGGGCTGACGAGATCTTGGAGGTAGCGGGAGCGACTTGATACACGCTCACTTTCCACGTTGACTACAGCCTCTGGATTCTGTTTCGTATCCATAGAATCTAGGCTTGCACATCCCTTCCTGGGTACATTTCGCTTCCAGTTCCACGTTTTTCCCTGTTAAATCTCACATTTACTTGATTGATTTTTACAATTGTTTGGAGGTTGCTCTCAACTACAGACATCGGCATCAGTTTTTTCTTCAGGCTGCATTCAAGTAGGTTGCATGTCCTTTGATTACTAACCTGCAGGTACAACTGGAACCTTATTGTATTGGCACATCAATATATATATATACTCTTTTGGTTCGTTGATTACAGTCTCTGGATTCCAAGTCAGCATCGATACGATCTACGCTAGCACTTCCTTCAGTTTAACGCTCTGTCCCCCGCTGAATTGCTCAACGCCTTTCGTCTCACGACTTATGACTGTGGCTGTCCGTCGACTTGAGCTCTATTTGATTCTTTTGGTTCAAGCTTCTTTCACGCACGGCTTCTCGTTGCTGTTGCTCGTGGACTTGGATCCTAGCCGATGCTCTTGCTTCCATCTTCATTCACAGTCTTTCATGCCCTTGGGTTTCATTTTGGCATTTGTTCTGATCAACGTGGGATTTGCAGCTTACACTTAAATGTTCTGCCACACGTTTTAATCTCAGTTACAGCCCGCAAGGCCCGTAGTGAGTAATTGGACTCGTTCTCGCTGTGCATATATATTTTATGATTTCAGGATAATATCGTTCTTGTACTATCGCTCTCATAGTATGGTAACTTTCCGCTCGCGCTTATTACTTGAGTTAGTCCGCCGCAAGGCATATTCGGTCGTTATTTTTTCTTAGTCATGCAGCTTTCCGCCCACCGCTCATACTAAATGTTTGTGAAATGTTTGTGCCTGCTCTTTTCCGAGTGCTGCTTCTGTATGTACTAATTCGAACCCGGAGGTAGATCGGTATTCCTTCCCTTCTTTTTCCTTTCCCATGTGCGTTTCGACGTTGGATTCGGGTCCCCATCAACTGGATCGAAACCCAGAGCGACGACCTCCAGTTGAAACTTGAAGTGTAATGGATCCTCTAAGGGGGCTGATGAGATCTTGGAGGTAGCGGGAACGATTTGATACACGCTCATATTCCACGTTGACCACAGTCTCTGGATTCTATTCCGTGTATATAGAAACCAAGCTTGCACATCCCTCCCTCGGTACCTTCGTGGTACCTGCTAACACTTCTCTTCCAGTTCCACAGTTTTTTCGGCTGAATCTCGTATTTCCAGGATTTTTATCTCACCTGTTTGGCGTTTGCTCTCAACTACAGACATCGGCATTCAAGTAGGTTGCATGTCCATTCTCTATTCGAAACACTGTTTGCTTACTACCGTGCAGGTACAACTGGAACCTCACTGTATAGACACACTTTTTAATTCCGGTCATAGCCTCGCCGCTTGTATTGAGAACTTGTACTCGATCTTGCCACATAAATATATATATTCGATGATTTGTGTATAATCGGTATACACTGTCCCCGTTGTGTTTATTCCTCACACGTGAGTGCAGTATGGATACATGTTACCGTTATTGCAAAGTTTAGTCAGTTGCCCGTGCTACAGAATGCAGTACCACATGTGATCTGCGTATAGTCTTTCGTGTTCTAATTTCTGTCCTTGGAAAGAAGATGTTTATTGTGGGACACCCAGCGATGGGCATCTGCCGAACTGTACGGCAGTTTGCGTACTACACGCGGGAAACTTTAAAATAAGCCTGGTGTCTATGTTGAGACATAGACACCAGGCCATCTTTTTGCGTCTGCCGAAATATTTTCTCTCTATGGACTCCTCGCAGTCATCCTTCATATCCCTCTCCTGGGCTTTCCATCTTTTAAGACCATTTTTGAAGATAACCCGGTGCTATTCAACATTTACAATAGATCTGGGCAACAGTTATGGAAACTCTCCATGGTCTGTTGGGTATCCAGTTTTTCTCAACTCCGCGCGGTCCAGATTAGAAACCTGTCCCCCCCCGGTTCCACAGATGAAGCTGGGAATATGTGACGATGGAGTGATGACCGTCTGGTGGATATTGTTGATGGTCTCTGGTTCGTTTTCTCGCGTTGGATTTCGAGGAACCATACCGCACATTGATCTTTTTGTGCATATGCACTCGTTTGTCTTTCTAACCTTGTTTCATTTTCTGCCTCTTGTACGTGCACTTCATCCCGTGGACTGCTGCTTGCTTCCGTTTTCCGCTTCTGTTCTCGATACGTCATGAATGCCTTTCCTTCGATTCCGTCAATTTCTTCACCTGGATACTACGCCATGTTTCGTGCGAGTACTTTATTGCCTCACAGTTCCTATGCATCGGGTTATGGGTTAGATAGAGTCTCTTTGGTTGTAGCTCCTGGGTCCGTGCTCTTCTGGCTCCTTGCGTGTTAAGCCCTTGTGTGTGATCACGTCTTATTTCAATTGTCTCTGCTAAGAGAACGTGTTTGTGCTGTGCTTTGGTTTTTTCACAGAATGTTGCATCCTTTTGTTTTTAAACAGTAAAGATTTTGACTGCCTTATTTTCTTATGTGTTTGCATATATCAGCCTGCGACCAAAGCGGCCTTGATTCGGGCAGTACTGACTTTTTGGTTGGATGTGTTCCAGGCTAGCTGTCGAGTACACTTGGTCATATCAATAGTAAGATTATCCTAGGCTATAGTGCAGTGCGAAGATTTCTAGAGGTGGATGCCCGGAACGTCGTGGTGTGGGACGCACGGAGGTTCAATGGCGAACGGAGCGTGTCTCAAGCGGAAGTCATGACCTCATTTTGAGTCTTCTAAACGGCTGATGAGAAACCAGGGAGCGTAAAGAGTAAAGTGAGTGATGTCAGACGCAGATCATATAGCTCAAGCTCTCCATGTTCACCATGGCTTGCATTCCCATACTTTAGTAGGGCATCCTCATGGCTTGTCTATTAGCCATTCGCATGCCCATCATGCCCAGACACATGAGTTGCATCACGTTCAGCAGCCAAATCAAGCCGAAGTAGAGGCCCAGGCTCAAGTCGAATCTCAAGTCCATGAAAATGCGGAGCTCGTACATCACGGACACGTTCATGGTCATCATGGACATGGTCATGGCCTACAACATAGTGAAGAGAATGGGGTTGGAGTTGACGATCAGGACGATGACCCCGGGGATGAAGAAGGATTGGATGAAGCGGAAATGCATTCGGATGGGGCACATCCAGGTGATGCGCCAAATCAACTTGCTGTAAGAAACCAAGGGACGACTCAGTTGACTTTGTCCTATCAGGGAGAAGTTTATGTTTTCGATACCGTCCCTCCGGAGAAAGTAAGTTTTAATCTATCATAAGGCAAAGTGTTCCTAGAGCTTGTGGGTAAAAAATTTGTCGATTATGTGGAACGGTCTGCTCACATCAGGAGACCACTGTTCACTACAGATCCCCGGCCTAGTTTGCCCTGTATCTTACATACTAGTTTATCAGTTTTGTAGTCGCTTGTTTGTTTACCCTGATTGTAGTAATTATATGGATTGTTGGTTAAGATGTCAGAACGTTCTTTATGCACGTTGGTTGTATATGGTTGGTGAAATTCCGGACGCGACTACGAATAGGTCATGTTGGCTTTGAGCCCCAAGTCTCCGAACTATAACAGGCGACGGGCATATTTGTTTCTTCCTTTGGTTGAAAATTCTTGCTCTTCTTACAGTTTGCTGAAGATGCTTGCCGTCGTACCATGTTACTCCTATGTATGTCCTCAATTGTATGCAGAGTGTTTTTCTGTAGGTGCAAGCCGTTCTTCTTCTTCTAGGAGGCCGCGAGATCCCGCCAGGAATGTCTGGAGTCAACGTTTCAGGTCATCATCATACGAACAAGGTGCCGTTTTAGCTGCTTGTCCCTGTGTAGATTTGATATCCGTGTCTCGTCAACCAGGTCATTTGGGCCTCCTTGTTCAGTATATTTTCAAGTTTACTTGCTCAAACCACGTTATCAGATACATCACATCGACTTCTTCTCAACAGGCCACGATCTCAATTTTCCTTTCCAAAATTTATTGTCGAGACATGAGGTTCGCCATTTTCTTGTACTTTAGGTCATGCTTGTTAAGGTTTATATGCGTTGATGGTAGATATTTTCAAAATATTTGATGCATATTCAGGACTGGAGACATTCATTTTACTCTTTGAATTCTTAAATTTGAATTTGAATTTTGGAAAATGAATATTTTCCAAAATGTGACAGGTTATATTACCTGAATGGGCTTGCCGTGATTCTTGTTTAGTTTGATTATCTGCTTATGATGCGTTTTCCTCCTCGTTTTGTCTCTCTCCCTTTTTTCAGTTACTTCGGTGCTAGCATTTCTTTCCTCTTATAGTTTTATCTGTTTAGCAGGTCTCATACCTTGTATTTACAATCAGTTGTACTGTATGAAGTCTTGGAAATAGCGGGAGCCGATTGAGGCACGCTCACTTTCTTCGTTGATTACAGTCTCTGGATTCCTATTCAGCGTCGATAGATCTACGCTAGCTCTTCCCTTCGTCGGCACCCTACGAATCCCTTTCAGTTTAACGCTTCCGATCCCTTACTGAGTACTTGTACTTGGTCTCGCTATGTATATATTTGTAAGTGTTTCACGTATATCTGCCGTGGACCGTAGGAGACTGATGTTTGCTACCGATCCAGTATCTTGATACTGGTTCGTTGGTTTGTGTTTGTCCTCTTTAACCTGATTGGTCTGACTGTTCTGACAGTTCATGTTGCACAGTTTTATGATTTTGAATTTTATCTCTCCTTCATCGTCATGTGCACCCGTTTGTCTTTGCTCTCAACTGCATACACCAGCTTCGAACTGTTCTCCCTTCAGGCAGGAGCAGATACACGCTCACTTTCTACATTGACTGTAGTATCTGAATCTCTATTCCGTTCCATAGTATCCAAGCTTGCACATCCTTCCTCTGTATCTTCGTGGTACTGGCTAACACTTCTCTTTCAGTTGGACAGTTTTTTATTCGGCACTGAAATAGGTTTCATGTCTCTTGCGCATATGCAACGTTTTTGTTAGTAGCCTGCAGGTAAACATGGAACGTTATTGTACTGGCACACCTTCTCATTTCTGTCATAGCCCCGCCGCTCGTACGGAGCACTTGTGCTCAGTCTTTCTGGTCTTCTTGGATTTTTATCTGCACCTGTTTGGCGGTTGCTCTCAACTACAGACATCGGCATCCGATTTTTCTTTAGGCTGCATTCACGTAGGTTGCCTGCCCATTTACTATGAGAAGCAAAATTTTTGCTACTAACGTGCATGTACAACTAGAACCTTACTGTATTGGCACACCTTTTAATATCTGTCACAGACATCGGCATTCGAATTTTCTTCAGGCTGCATTCACGTAGGTTACATGTCCATTTTATACGCGAAGCAAAATTTTTGCTACTAACGTGCAGGTTTCAGACTACATTCACGTACGTTGCATGTCCATTTTCTATCCAAAGCAAAATTTTTGCAGATAAAACTGGAACCTTATGTATTGGCACACCTTTTAATTTGTCATAGCCCCGCCGCTCGTATTGAGTAACTGTACTCGATCTTGCTAGATATATACATTATGTAGCAAGATCACCAGCTTCATCTCTAAGCTTCTCTCTAACTGTTCGTGACTGTTTGCTGACTGTAATGTGACAGTGCGAACTCGATCTATGACTGTACTGCTTGCCAAATGTGTTTGCACAGCACAGTGGCGTCGCAGTCGGTAAGCAGACTGCTTGCCACTGTGCTGCTTGCCGACTGCAATCGTGCTTGCTCCTGGTTGTCGCTTGCCGTCTCCGCTCATGTGGATTTGTATTGCTCGTATGCTACCGCCCCAACTTGTCAGTCTGTGCCCGCTCTCCTTAGTGTTACTACATCCATCTTCACCTTCATCTGTGTGGGTCAACGAAGACTTGGGGTCTCCATCATCTGGACCGAAACCCCACGCAATGAGTTCCAATTGAAACTTGAGGTCTGCACTCTTGCTCAGGGACAAGAGGGCTTCAGGGGGCTCATAAGGTCTTGGAAATAGCGGGAGCGAATTGATGCACTCTCACTTTCTTCGTTGATTGTAGTCTCTGGACACCTATTCAGCATCGATAGGATCTATGCTAGCATTTCCTCCCCGCGGTACCCTCTGGGTACTTTGTATTTCACGCTTCAGATTCCTTCTACGTTGAGTCATTCAATGTCCGTCGTCCTGCAAGATTGAGATGTCCGCTTGATGTTGCCTGTTCATGGACTTGGGCCCCGTTGGTTATTTCGCTCCTAGCTTCTTTCACGCATGGTTTCGGTTGCCCGTTGCTCTTAATAGGCCACTCGAATTGCTTGCATGTTTGGTAGTACGGTTCTTATAAACTTGTTCTTATCTTTTGCTCAATTTTCGCTCCTTGTTATGAATTTGGTCAGTCCACCGCTAGCAGACTTGCTCGGTGTTTCGGCCGTTATTATTTTTGTCATCATCCTTCAGCTTGACCCCCACCGTGCCCATTTTCCACCTCACTGCTTGCAGTGATTCATTCCCTACCTCGTACTTAATGCTCCTGCCTGACATTTGCTGCGTACCTCTTTGGACTGTATTGATTCCAATCCGAAAGAATTATTTATGACTTCTTTTTTCTTTCCCTGTGCGTTTCGACGTGGATGCTGGGTCCCCATCAACTGGATCGAAACCCAGCGCGACCACCTCTAACTGAATTGATGGATCCTTCAAGGGGTCTGACGAGACCTTGGAGGAAGCGGGAGCGACTTGATACCATTGCATTGGTACCTTCGTGGTACCTGCTAACACTTCTCTTCCAGTTCCACAGTGCTTTCATTCTGAATCTCGTCGCTCCTGGATTGTTTTGTGCACCTGTTTGGCGTTTGCTCAACTAGAGACATCGGCATCCGATTTTTCTCCAGGCTGCACCCACGTAGATTGCATGTCCAATCTCTATACGAAGCAAAATTTTTGCTAGTAACGTGCAGGTACAACTGGAACCTTACTGTATCGGCACACCTTTGAATTTCTGTCATAGCCCCGCCACTCGTACCGACTACTTGTACTCGATCTTGCTCTCTCTCTATACACACACACACACACACATTTTTTCCACTACAGCAAGTTCCTAGTTTCCGGTCAAGAAGTATTTTTCTGTTCTTCTGCAGAATTCTTAATTTGATCGGATTGGTGGAGATGTAAAGTCATGTTTAGGAAACAACGATTTTTGTTGGGAACATTCGCTTTTACAACTGGTCATAGCAGATGATCTGGCTAGTCTCCTCACATACTTTCAGATAAAGTCTACTGTAGGTAATATTACTTTTACTTTGAATGCGGACTCTT
Organism: Marchantia paleacea; assembly: GCA_014180765.2. Taxonomy (NCBI): domain Eukaryota; kingdom Viridiplantae; phylum Streptophyta; class Marchantiopsida; order Marchantiales; family Marchantiaceae; genus Marchantia; species Marchantia paleacea. Next base: position 583,487 of record MUAA02000092.1, on the reverse strand, counting down.
TTCCTTTTCCTTTTTTCTGATATATTTCTTTAATGTGTTACATGTTCTTTAATCGTGTTACACGGACTCATCTATTTCCTCTCTCCTTTGTATATGCTGATTACTTTGCTCTCGGGTTTTTTTCTGAATGCTGTTAACAGTGGAGTTACACTAAGCTTTTGCTTTATGCCTGTGTGTCCTTGTTGTTCATGCATGGTTATGTCTGTCGAATGACCCTTCTGGAGTTTTCTTGGATTTTTTTTTCGATCTGGCATCCCGTTGTATTTCATACTTAGATAGTGCTAGGCAATATTTGACATAGGTGAGCAACAGCAATCGATTTCTCCTTGGCTGGTTGGATTTTGAGTTATCCTCAGCCCCCGCGCAGAAACCTATGCACGTCGGTATGCACTGATGAAGCAGCCGAGTCTATGTGACGGGAATTTGACGCTTCCTGTCAGATTATCATTGATGGTCACTGGAGGCCTTTCTTGCTTCTGACAGGGTCCTTACTGCTCACTCACATCTCCCACCACTGTCAAATTTGACAGCTGGTCTGCTCGCATTGGCTTCCATATTCCACCATTCTTCTTCTCCTTCTTTTGTTCAACTTCCTCTTTCATTTGTGTTCTATTCTCTCACTATCTCAGTTCATGCATGACATTTCTCAGCTTTTCTGTCATTGTCTTCATGCTGCGTTCCATGTGTTAAATTTCGTTGGCACCTTGAGACGTACCACCTAGACTTGAGTTGCCTCCGTCTCTTAAATGCATGCTGAGTCCCTGCGGTTGATCATGCCTATGTTATCTATTGGATGTAATTCTCAATAAAATTTAGTCTAGTTTAGATCGGAGCAGAGTATGATAATTGGTTAAGTACAAAGAACTTACTGTACGTAAACTTAATCGTGTTTGCATCTGTTTACGTTTTCAAGTCTCGTGGTTTGTCTCATGGTTTGTGGATGAACAGGGAGTATCAGAACTTCCAGCGCGTATGAATATGCCGCAAAGGCTTGCTTCTTTAACTAGATTTCGTGAAAAGCGGAAGGAGCGCTGCTACGACAAAAAAATTCGATACACTGTTCGTAAAGAGGTTGCACAAAGGTGTGGTCAAATTTCTTGTTTTTAATTCTGAGAAGAAGTGTATCGCTTTCGTTGTTGCTAGATAGCTTGCTTTCAGTCACTTGAATAGTTTCGAGGTTAACTCAAATGTGTATGGTTGGTCTTGATTGGGGAATACTAGACTGAAACCCCTCATGGTTTGTTAGGGGGTTTTTGTTGCCACAAGCAACCCTCCAGTCAGCCTAGTCACTTATCAATCGTACAGTTTATTGGGGATTTTCTCTATCTCCGTCCATCCAGGCCGCGAGATTGCGAGTATCAGGAGGCCCCTTGCTTTGGGAAATTCTATTACGCAGTATACTCACTTTAAGTTGTCTATGTGAAAGCATCACTGCCCAGCCAGGTAGCGGGGTCTATGTTTTTGTGGCTATAACAGGCAAGTTGTGATGCCTACAGATATTGATAACTGGTCAGGATCTTTAAGCTGACTTCACAGCTTCAATTCCCGGGTGATGTAGGATGCAACGTAAAAAAGGGCAGTTTGCATCGTCCAGAACTTTGGGGGATGAAGGTGGTCCTGTTTCAAATTGGGATGGCTCTCAAACTCCCGGTCAACAACCTGGACAAGGCGGTGGTCAACAAGAAGTCACGTAAGTTCCAAACTCGGCTGTGTCATTTTGTGCACTAGTGCGAAACAGTGATGTCATAGTAGGAGCATATTCCGACCAGTACACATCCTATTCTTACTGTCGAATATTAAGATCTACAGGAAATTCTCTCTCAGTTTACGTCTTTCATATCCATCGTTGGGCAGAGGAGTTGAGGAAGAAAGTAATAGAGTAACCGAACATTTTGTCTCGAGTTTTCCCCGGCTGCCGTGGGATATTACAGAAACTGGTGATGATTGGCACTGGCTCTCCTATCCACCTAAACCGACACCATGATGGGTGCTGGTGAGGATATGATCTTCTCGTATAGCATTGTATCATGGAGATTGTTCAAGCTGCTTTGTTATAGAGCCTGGACACATACTCGGTGACTCACGTGTTCAGGATATGAGCTATCTATGATCATACTTATCACAGAGTGCCTGTAGTCGGTTATATTATCAACTCTTGCAGAAGTACTGTGTGAACCTGTGATCGACGTAAGGGCGGAGACGTTCATCGTAAGCCCGATGTCTAGGACTCAGGTCCTCTTTTGCTTCTGTTTAGGAACTATCGCTGTGGACTTCCTGGCCTCATTCTTGGTTGTTCTCTTCAAGGCTTTCGATGTCATTGGTCCATTTCAAGCTAACCCCGTGCTATACATTAATTACAATAGGTCTGGGCTGTTGCCCAGACCTATTGTAATTAATTGCTTTGGGATCTCTCCATGGTCTGTTGGGTTTGATCTATCCTCAACCCCGCGCGGTCCTGTGCAGAAACTTATTCACCCCGGTACCACTTATGAGCAGGCGGATTTTGTGATGGAGTGTTGCCGGGGGTAGATTTGTTGATGGTCCTTGGTTCCTTTTCTCGCATCGTCTACGAGGAACTGTATCTTACTTTGTTCTGACAGTGCGCTTGCACTCGTTGTTTTAACCATGCTCCATTTCTGTCTCTTACCCATCTGCATATACTCCCATGGATTGTGACTGCCTGCTTCCCCTTTCCGCAACTTGCATGCAAATTTCTGCTTTTGTTTCTCTATAAATGTTGTCCATTGAATTTGTGGATTCTTTCAGCAGGATGCTTTCCCATACTTCTTCTGTTTCGTTCTTTATTGCTTGTCAGTGACGATGTATCGATTCATGCCATAGCTAGAGCCCATGCGGTTGTACCTACCGGGTCTGTACTATTTGGTCCCCTTGCGTCTTAAGCCCTTGTGGTTGATCACGTGTTATTTCAATTATGAAAAATTGCTGGTGTTGTTCGTATATGCCTACGGCATCTGTCACCAGCACGGTTGTTCCCCGTGGAATTTTCGGTTTACTACTTTTCACACTTTTCGTTCTCGGCTGTACTCGTTGATTGAAATAGGAAACAACTTCAAGACTGTGTTATCTTATCGCTGAGTCTTGTCTTGTGAAGTGGTTACCGTGTCGCCACTTTGGATCCTATGTTTTATCCCCAATTAGATGAAGGTTTAGCTAAAACGTTTATGATTGTTTTTGTGCTCGTTACTTACCTGAGTGTCTGTAATACATGATCGTAACGAATGCTGTGTTTGGTTATGGTTATGGTCACCCTTTTATTTATTAATATGTTCTTCTGTTCTGGATACTCTTTATGTATGGGCAACAGCCGTCGATTTTTCCTTAGCTTGTTGGGCCTCGAGTTATCCTCAGCCCCCGCGCGGTCCAGTGCAGAAATCTATGCACCTTGGTATCCACTGAAGCAGCCGAGTCTATGTGACGGGAATTTGATGCTTCCCGTTCAGTTATTGTTGATGGTTACTGGAGGCCTTTCTTACGTCGGACTGGCTCCTCCATACTGCCCAGCAATGTCATATTCACAGCTGGTCTGCTTGCAGTAGCTACCATATTCCACCATTCTTCTATTTCTTATTTTTGTTGTGAGGTTTGCAATCATTCGTTTTTGTTCAGTTGCCATTTCGGTTCAATCGCCATGACATTTCTCGGCTTTTCGGCCTTTTTCGTCAATCTTCTTTCTATCTGACATATATTGTGACGTACCACCTAGATGGCGTGCTTTTCGGTCTGCTTGCGTGTTAAGCCCTGCGGTTGATCACGTCTTATTATTCTACGGTGTGATACTATTGGGGCCTAGCCCCATGTTATCGGTTTGGTTCCATCCTTGTACGATTTGATGGGATCTTCCCATCCCTTTTGTTATTATACTTTCTCGGGTCTGTATTATTATTCTTAACACGACTTGTGGGAGATTTTATATTTCATATTATGATCCTTTTCATGGAATTCAGCATCGGTATTATATGTAGAAATGGTCCCTAACTATTCTCAGGTTTGGCAGTTGTGTTCATTGTGGCATTGGAGAGCGGTCCACCCCAATGATGCGGAGAGGTCCTTCTGGTCCCCGAACACTGTGCAATGCATGTGGACTGATGTGGGCCAACAAGGTTAGTTTGAAGTGCCCTGTTGAGAAGTGTAAATACTCTTGGATGTAATAGAGCCGTTTGTTTGGGATCACAAGTACGTGGAAGAACCTGAGTAACAGCAATATTAAATCCTGTCTCTTTTATTGGAAGGGTTCTAGTCAGGCCATGGAATAAGAATTGGCTTAGGAATAGTTTGCGAAAGTAAAAGTAAATGTCTGGTCATCTTGTCCGTTCATGCAGGGTGTACTTAGAGATCTGTCAAAGAATCCTCCGCTCCCGGGCGCCCCCCAACAACCACATATGCTTCATCAGCAACAAGTAAGTTCTTGTAGCGTGTAATATGCTCCACATACCTTCAATCTATCAATAAGTGGTTGAAGCTCGTAATCTGTTCTACATACCTGTAAGTAATTAATGCCCCTCTGTTGGAAGCTGAACTAATCTAGTTCGGCCTGTACTTTTCTTTTTCTTCCTCACGATGGTTTTCATATGTAGGTTCCCGTATTTTAGTGATCATAAGAATCCTCGCTTTCTGTACATTATGCATACATAGATTCCGTTTTTCTAATTCCGTTTTTCTGAATGCTGTTTACATTGATATATTGTTTTGCTGGTCTTCACTCATGGTTGATTTCACTCGAGTTATATTCTTCTTTCACGATGGTTTACTCTCGGAATGACAGTTATCTGAGTTTTATGGCATTCAGTTTTCCGTGCTTGCTCTTCCGCTCTCCCTTGTAGCAGGTTCGTGCTAGGCAATATTTGACGTAGAACTGGGCAACAACCATCGTTCTCACCTTGGTTTGTTGGGCTCAGAAAACTATGCACCTCGGTATCCACTGATGAAGCAGCCTAGTCTAAGTGACGGGAATGTGACTCTTCCCGTTCAAATATTGTTGATGGTCACCGGAGGACTTTCTTCCGTCGCACTGGATCCTCTATACTTCACACTTAGTTACCACCACTGTCAATTTGACAGTTGGTCTCCTCCATGTATTCCACCGTTTAACTACGTCGCCTCTTCGTACTGATGCATCGGTTTGTCTTTCCTTCTCTTACACCTTTAGTCCATGCATGAAACGTCCCACTTTCAGTATAGTCTTCTTGTTTCTGGCTTTCTAGTATATTCCGTCGGCACCTTTGAGACGTAACATCTAGATTTGCGTTGCTTTGGTCTCTTACATGCTAAGCCTTTGCGGCTGATCATGTACTATTTTATCTGTTGGAAGCTGACTTGACCGTTTGCGTAATAAATCCAGGCTCCTGTGATCAGTCGTACTGTATGGAACCTTTTCGTGGTTGCAATTTTGCTAAGTTTATGATGTCTCAAGTCGTAAGTATAGAACGAGGGCGCTGAATACTTACAACTGTTTCAGGCTCGTTTGCAAGCATGGCGCGGTCTTGATAATAGCAATGTCCTTGGTCGGTGTGGGACAATTTTGCAGATTATTATGCAACAGCAGCAGCAGATTGCAGCATTGCAGCATAGCCTGGAGCATGTGCCTCAAAGTGGGGTATGTATTAGATCGGTCTATGTCTGGTTCTTTGCTGCCGCGCAGAAACTCGTTGCCTGTTGTCTGTTGTCGGAATGAATCGATCTCCTGTGGATTTTGTAAGCTGCTGTAAGCGATTAGGAATACGTTGCATGTGGCTATGGAGCTCAGTCAGTTCATGGAAAAGTTTGGCTTTTATCACTATAAGATTGAGACTGACGAATCGACAACAGAACGGCTGAAGGTTGTTGCAGAAGTCTAAAGCAGGTAAACATCGGAGATGTAATGTGAAGCATTTGATAGATGCGTATAAAAAGAAACTAGGTTGTAAATTGTTGAGCAGAAGAATTAAGGAAAGCTGAGGGAAACCGTGTGAAAGTGAGGTGGATCATACGTGTGATGATAACCAGGTTACCTATCGTCATTGGCTTGTCAAGACAAGACCCTTGCCAAGGGGTGTTACAATGTGCGGTGATTGGGGCAGGTGAGGTTTACATATTAGGTTATGTATAAAGGTTGACAAAATCACCGCGATTGGAGCTCGTATTAGCACCAGAAAGAGAACTCGATGTTGAGTAAGCCATGTTGTACGACTTCTAAATAATGTAGCCGAGTGCAGACAACGAGTTATGAAATGCAGAGAACATGAGGATGGTTTTGAAGGCCAGGCTGTGCTAATACACGGAAAATTGGAAGCAGTTTGAAGATGTTTACGGACTGCAAGCCAGTTTTGTCATATTGATTTCTAGGATCTAGACAACGTCATGAAAAACCACCTCACCAATGTTTCACGACAAGCCAATCGTATCTTGTGTCCGTCCATAACGCAACCCAACGGCGGAGATGATGCCGCTTGGCTTGGTCGTGAATTGATACTTACCACTGAACGGTCGATGAAAGTACGGCTCTTGTGCTGTTGCAATAAGCGTGAATGTCAGTAATATATTCAGTAAATTATCTTCCGTGCGTACATTCATTGTTCTCGACGGATCGTTCTGTACACTATACCTCGTGCCATTCATTGCTATACTTGACTTTCATTCTATGCATACTACTGTGATCTCCTTGTCTATTACGCTTCTCCTCCCCTTTCTGCGTTTTGCGTTTACTGACCTGACCTGTTACAGGTACAAGAAGTCTTCCATCTCCATGGTTCCAAAATGGAACAACCTTAGAGTTACGTCTCTCGATATCTGGTGGAGTGTCTCGAGAAGATATCGTATTGTCGATATCTTCTTTTTTGCAGCCAAAAAAGACGGTACGATATCTTCTCGAGACACTTACGGTCTTCAGTTTGCCTCACTGTACGCTGGTTAGTATGTATCAACCATGACGTCCATACTACTAACCTTACCTCTATGTCTTTGAACTCCGGAAGTCAAACAGAAATTCCTGGTCTAAGAAGTCCTCTCACTTTTCCCAAGCTCTGCTCTGGCTTTTTTGCAAGCGGGTAGCACGAAATTTGTGGTTTGAGTGGAACCGTTGGATGTGGACAATTAGAAACCAGTGGTCTCACAACACGAGACCCAAATATTCGACATAGTGGTTCACTGGTAATGAATTGTTTTCTGGTTACGAGGAATTAACATGATATTATGTAAGAGCCTCTTTACTCTACCTTCCTGCGGAATGCTGTCCGACCAAACCAGACTGCCGGATTGTTAACCTTATTTACTACTTCGACTCTGAGATAGTTTTCACCGACTCTTCACAAACTGTCTGGATCAGTGTCACTATTTCTTGTTATTTGTCTCAATTTCTGGCAATGGCAATTAGCGGAATTGGCATAGCCAAATAGCATTCATGGAAAACCATCCAAATTCCATGTCACTGGTGACTAGGTTCGGAAAATGCCAGTGCTCAATGGCAGGCACGTAAATGTAAAGCAATTGTTCACAAATGCCAAACTTCTGGAGACTTCATCCCAAGTTTCTAGGATGGCATGTAGAGCTTGGGTGTGTGTATTTTACAGCCGCTTAGGTCTTGACTGAATCTACTTGCTTTATGCTCATTGTGTGCTTGATTCATCTAGGCAGACTCTAAGAGTGCAGGTACGAAGAGTCATCCCCCTCCTTACATCCAAATAGAAACGGCTTAGGAGTCACATTTTTCGATATCTATTTGAGACATCCGAAAGTGTTTATCGGTCTTTCCCTTGTCTGGACGTACATTGGATAATATCTGCTAACCACTGCGTCCATATTGCTAACTTTGTTTTCCAGGGCCTTAGTTGCGAAATGAAACTGATAGACAGCTGCCGATATCTGTTTCGGTGATAGAGATGTTGTCCTGGATGGACTCGGAGAAGCAAGGGACCTGGTGAACCTAGGTTCAGTCAGGTGAGGGTAGAATTATTGTCATTGGGAGTAGAATTGGCAGATGGAAGTAGGGGTCTTTGAAACATTAGCAATAGAGGCAATCACTCTCACAGAAACTGGAGGAGGCAAAGCACAGTCTGATCTCTCTTAGCGCTGTCTCCTGGTTGTTCCTTATTTGAGGAAACGCCTAATGTTCATCTTGCGAAGAGGGCCTGTCCATGGGGCACCATCCCCAACTTGCGCACTGTGTGGCAAGGAGGACTGAACTCCTATTTATAATTGATGGAATGCGGCTGTCTTTACAACATGAGAGCGAAACTGCTTGGTAACATCGGTTTGCTAGTCCAAATTGTTTACAGATTGCAGTACGCAAACCTCCGTTATTTTTTAGGAGGCTTCTGCCTTCACTTGTTCTCTTTGGCGCCCGCTTCTTTCGATGGGTGCCGTGATAGAAAGCCCAAAGCAGCCGCACTTTGGAGTCAGGCAGTTGAACTTTATAACCTTCAGGTGGATCAGTTAGTAAAGGTTTCTTGTTTGGTTCTTGAACTAGTGTCATTTATGAGTATAATATCCACTACAAGAGAGAAGCTCCTCACTGTACTAATCCTCTCTCGTTAAACTCCCAGGGTCTGTCCTGTCCACTCTAAGTACCAAATCTCTTCATATCAGCAGCGTTCAGTCAGCACGCGTGGTCTGTGGTCTTCAGGGTAGTCAGGCACAAAGTAATCAATAGAATTTCTTACCTCGACTTGGACTGCTTACAATCTATTAACCACTACGTCCACAATACTAACCCCGTCCTTAAACTCGGGAATCTGACAGAAACTCGTGACCTGAAAAGTGCTCTCACTCTCCTGCACGCGTGTGGAGGCTATAATGAAGGCGCGCGGGTCCGTCTCGCATGCAAGGAAACGTCACCACATTTGTAGTTTTAAGTAGAATGGTTTGCTATGAACAAAAGTAAACCCCACTCAAATTTGGCACAATATCGTTGAAACTGCTTTTGTGGCTTTGCTGATTTTCTTGTTTGCGCTGATTAGACAGTATTTTAAGGATTGTTAGTGCATGTGCATAAACTTGATATGCTTTGTGCGACTTAGACAATGAGTCTCACCTCTTCCTAGTTGCACCATATTACTGCCTTGTGGATACATCTCTCGTTCATCTACTTGAATGACTCGCGGGAACATTGTACTTTCCTTGCAATTATAGATTTCTTTGGGTATGTACGTACACTGTGTAGTGTTTATCAGTCACGACTTCAATATTACCTTCGTTTTGGTCTGAGACAAGAGACCTGCCGGGTATCGTTTGCGTCGTCAAGCCATATCCTGCCCTTCGGACCCTGTAAAGCCCAAGAAGCCTCCTTCTGATCGAGACCTTACGTCCACGTACTAACCTTGTTGTCTCTGCAGGTCCTGCTTTTGTTACCATCTCTATGACATTACTCGCTCATTCATGTTCGCTTCTGGAAATGTTACCGCTGAAGCTTTTGTTCTAGGATATGTGTTCAGCCTTTTCTGAATAGTATAAAACGAATCCGCTTGACTGCGATTGTTAGGGTCATGTAGCTGCACTTTAGATGGCGTCTTCGAAGCTCTTCGATGTTAACATGTGCGTAGCTAGTTGTGGTGATGTGAGGTGCGTAAACATGATCTTTCCATTTGTTTGGTTTTCGCAGAATGAGACAAGAATGAGCAATCAGCAGATGGATATGGATCAGCAGCACAATAGGGAAGTCCTTCCGTCTTCAGCTAATGGTGGAACAGCAGTTAGTGCTGCAGGTTGACGGTGTTGTGTTAACGGCCTCGCTCGACTTGCATGGAGGATCCGGAGTGAGGATTTTCCGTAGTGGTTTCCTGAATCCTGTACCTCCTACAAGCAAAGTAAATGGAAGGGGAGCTCTTCTCGATGAGCAACATGTTGAGCCCAGTAGCTCCTGATTAGAGACTCACTGGATTGCTTTGGAGATTCAATGCATTGGGTTACGGTCCTCATTATGAGGGGGATGGAATTGGTGCCGAGCTGGACATCCATCAGTACGGTGTTTTTAATGCCACCTACACGGGTAGGTGGTCACTCTTGTCTATTGGGCTATGTTCCTCTGTCCTGCTCATCCTTGTAGTCAGATGGATCTGTGTGCTAAAGAAGTAAGAGGCCTTGTAGCAGTTGTTTTGTTTCATGTAGCTTGCCACGTCAGATTGTTCTTTAAATCGAACGGGAGATACAAATGCTGAGGCAATATAAGGGATAAATCAAAGACATTTGATCATCTGGTTTGTCTGCTGTTTCTCCTTGAAAAGCATGTAAGTTGGCTGATACTTTACTTGTCAACTTAGATCTGAAAGTGTTTTCGTGTCGGATACTGCCATTCGCTCTCAACCCCTTTGGGGTCTCTGTAGATTGTTTTGGGTATACTTGTGAGACCATTCCTTTGGACCTTCTCACTCACGAGGCGCCTCTGCATTGTTTCTTTTCATTACTTACATCATACAACAATTTTTTCTTGATAGATATGTTTTACATCTAGTTGCATATTCATCAGTGACTGGATCGAATTTGTCGATAATACACTCGTTTCTGTGCTCACTTTAGTGTTCTTCTCCCTCTCGAGGGTTTTTTTTTTTAATGTGGTAACTACTCTTTTGTTCTGCTCTTTTGTTCTTATATCACCTTCCACCTAAGTCCATTCAAATGACGCCCAAGCCTAGCAACCACGATATCGTGATGATCGTTGATGAAGTCATGGTGTTGCCGTGAAGTTTTTATCCTTGCTGTTAAAAAAACCGTTGTGGTATAGCTCCATGGTGGACAGGCATGGGAATTCCTGGGGCTAAACAGCTCGAAGAGTTACCTTACATAAGTCACTTGTTGTTTTACTTCCCTTGCGACTGATGCTATGTCCTGATTTATGCGATTTTTCCTCTTTGCAAGATCGATGTCCCTGCTTTTTGTATTCTTTGGCAATTGAAATACTGTTAGCGATTATATTTTCACCAACCACACGTCAAAGTCTGTTTTTGACTGAGGCAAGGTGAGATTCTTTGTCATAGCTCAAGGTTCGGATGCCTGATTACTCTGCAACTTGTTTGATTTTCATTTCCAGGCTTGGCAGACGCTCCACAAGCACGGATAGAATGTTTCCAATTACACTTCACTGTCAGTTTCTTTACTGTCCATAACATGAGAGATCTTAGAGTAGTCTTGGGTTGAATATCCTGCCTTTGAGTAATATAGAAACTTGTGTCGAGGTACCTAAGCCAGTAGGCTTAGGTACCTCGACAGTATGATGGGCGGTCGGCGCCGGGCCTTGATGACGTTGTTGCTAGACTATGAATTCTTTCCATGCTGATTGATGACCCTGGTATTATACTCTTGCGCGATGCTAGTTAATTACGATATTAGTCAGCGCATATCTGATCACTAAGGCTACATTTATTATTTCGACAGAAGCAAAGCCCAGTTTTGGTTATGGCTTAAGTTCTGGACGTATGTTGCTACGAGATCACTCGTTGATTGTTCACTATTCCTGCAGACCGTTGATAAGCCGAGGTGATTACTTTATGACACTTCGCTGTTTGTTCTGTTACCTCCCTGTTAAAAAAATTTTGAACATGAGTTTCTGCTATGGTAATTGTCTATTTCCGTTCGGTCTGATTTAAGATTTAACACTTGCATTGTAATCATTCGCTACTTTCGAATTACAGCTCGGGAGGGACCTATTGTTCTTCTCCTGCCTGCCACTTTCACCTGCTGAGGCGTGCTTACACAGGGGCAGAGATCGGAAGCACGGCCAGGGTTTTCGGTTGCACCAAGTGAGGATCTGACATTGTTTTTTTCACTGATGCTTTGAGGTGTTTTTCCTGCCTTAACATTGGAAACAGTCCCTTTTTCGTCTCACATTACAAGCTACTTTCTACTTCACGAACGGTTGTTAGGATTGTGAGTTAGGACGACTCGAGGGATGGCCGGTGGTTTTCAAACATTTAAAGTCCACCTAAGTGTTGAGTATCGTCCTTACATCCATGACGAATGCTTTTTGATTGCTAGGATAGTGAGATTTCGGAATAGGAAGAATCAACAGAGCCACCGAGCAGTGCCCTAGCTGCTGTGGAGAATAACAGAAACTTGGCATGAGGGGTACTGGCTGTTACTCAGCTTGTTCGACAGCATGATGTTTCCTAATGGAGTTGTAGAGCTTCCGTCTCGATTATTGTGTCTTTTCGTTTGCGTCTGTGAGAAGTGCCTGATTGTTCGTGCACTGAGGATACACACTTTTCGTGTTCTTACTTTTCATGGACTACTGTGCTTTCTTTTTAAGCTCTGGTTAAAGTTTTGTATTCATGCTGCGATCTGATTATTCGTTCTTTCTGCTCGCTGACTGCGGTTGCGGTAACCCCGTAGGCGTTGCAGACATCATATCAGCTCATATAGAGTACGGTGTACACTAAACTGTCTTAGCTGTTACCACCACTGAGTGTGAGACCGTAACAGCAATCCTGGGTTGAACTTACAAAACGCTGTGTAATTTACGATTGGTTTGAAACACGTTCCCTTTCGCCTTGACTGTTGCAGTCAGGTGAACATAATATATTTGGACACTGATCAGAAGTTGTTGTGAAGCGAAAAGATCACCATCTCCTAATTTTCTTTCTGCATCACAATAGTTTCTGATCAGTGTCGAGATATATTGTGTTAACTTGCCTATAACAGTCAAGGTGCTTAAACTAATCGTCAAGATGCAAAAATTGTTTTTTGGTAGGGGTCCACATGCACATCTGTCGATATGTTGATGTGCATGTGGATCCATACTGCTCTTCCGTCCCGACCTTGTCATCTGATTATTTTGATACAATCAGATCTAACTCCAGGTTATGAACCCTGAATCATTCCTGGCTTATCGTTGAGTGCTTTGGCTGCTTTGAGGTGCCTCCTGTTACCTAGATTTCGCGTTACTAGCCATGGATACGTTGTTTTCATCCTGATTGGATAGTTTTCATTGCGATGAGTGTTTAAGGCTTTTATGATGTGAAGAGCTAAAGAACAGCTCATGGGTCTGTGTCTGCGCTCCGGAGGAAAACAGAAACTCACGGCCTGAAAGATTTGTACCTTATGCTCGTCGCGAGAGGCCAAGGAAGTCGCGCGAGTGAGGATTTTGTGCACCAGTTGACCCAGTATTCTACATACTCGTTTGCTTGGTCTTTACCGATTTCAGTTGTTCTCGACTGTCAGTTAGCTATTTGGATTCCGTCCTATGCACGTTCATTACAAATACTTTGTTCACCTAGGCGGGTTTTGAACTGCGAGGAGTCTTATATGTCCATAGTTACACAAGGACGTGTATACCGTAAAATCTAAATCCTTACTATACAATCACATCTGTGATTGTATAGTAAGGATTCGAGAGTATAGTAATTGATTCGAGAGGACATTGCACTCCTTCCATCATCTCTGTTAGCTTCTGTGGCATTCGGGATCTGCAGACATTATATTCAGTGTCTGGTTTACGACACTCTTTCTTTTTAGTTTCTGGTTCTAGTTCATGGTCGTGTACATCTTTGGCAGTTCACAAGTTCATTGTATATCCTCAACATTTCTGATCTTGGCTGTGCGACAATGTTAAGTCGCTCAACCTAGACGGTTATTTTGTTACTTTTCAGTGTAAAGAAAATATTTCTGTGCGTTGGAAATAAACCACCGTCGTATGTATGTCTCCGTTTCCAGTTCTAGCAATGTGCATTCAGTAATTGATAGTTAACCTCCGATTTATTGTTGCTTAAGCTATAAACTAATGCCTGCCGCCACGAATTTTGCAAGTATTTGCCTACATACGAACAACCTCCATAAGTTCGACATATTGTCTCTCCCTTAGTACTTTATGTACCACCTAGCATTAGTCTATCTCATTCAGTAGTATGTTGTTTATCCTGCGATGCTTTTCAACAAACTCTTATTGATTCCGAAGTTGCTCGTTTGTTTCGGTTTCTTCGAGCTACACGACATCGAATGGGTTTGTTTCTGTCCTGTGGAGTAGGAACTGAAGCTCATTGTTTGATGTTGATGAATCCTCGGGTCTGCCTTTCATTTAAGAGGTTGCTACGGTTTGCTGCGGACACCAGGAGACCCTTGTTGGTGAACAAACCGCGCTGAAGTTTGCGCCAGTACCTACTTATTGCGTTGCGTTCATTTAAACTGATTGGCATGTTCTTCTCTGAGCTGTTTTTTCACATAGCATGTGTTGGACAGACAATCCATGTAGTGATTAACTAGCACAGGGTAGCTCAGCTGAACTAAGATAGCTCACTAAGAATCAGACCTTTTCAGTTGATTTAGGAACTGTTAATGTCGTAGCTGAGAAATTATCGGAGTGAATTTACAAGTATGAAGACCAACTCACATGAGCAAATCTGCAATTTTACACAGTGCTTGGATAAACTATCTTAAAAAATCACTTTGATCAACATGTCGGCTAGGTTGAGCTTCCCATCAATCATGATCAACTCCTTATCAGCCATTGCTTGCCTGATGAAATGAGACTGGATAGCAATGTGCTCCACCCTCCCATGCACCATCTTATTAGCCACAAAAAGTAAAGCACTGTTGCCATCACAAAGAAGATGTATAGACAGCTGTGGTATTCCCGAATTCATGACAAGCTTGTTGAGACAAATTGCCTCTAGTAGTTTCTACCGTCGCCACATACTAAGCTTCAGTGGAAGACTTAGAATTGCACTTCGTGGACCTTTAACTCACACAATCATCTGTCAAAGTGAAAGTGTTACTGGAGGTAGACTTCCTTTGGTTTAGATCCCATGTAATCAGAATCCCGATGGCCAACCACGGGCTATACGCAATCACCATGTGTATCAAATAGCAGCCCAACATCAGAGGTACCTCATATATATCGTAATATCCACTTGATTGCTTCCTAATGCCTACTAGTAGAATTAGCCATATACTTGCAACTAAATGCCCAATGTCTGGTTGGTACACACCATCAAATATATCAAACTGCCCACCGTATTGCGATAAGGACATCAGGCTCTTCTCAATAGCAGGAGTGGGACACAATTCAGGAGAAAGCTTGAAGTGTGCTTCCATAGGTGTACTTATTGCTTTGGCACTTGCCATAATAAACTTGGCAATAACTCTCTTCACATACATCTCTGCGTCAGCGGCATCTTCCCTTTTTACCTCTCAGGATGTATCTCCATTCCCAAGATCTTCTTGGATGTACACAAATCATTCATGCTAAACTCGGAACTAACCTAAGCTTTGCGCTTAACAATCTCAAACTTATATTCGCCGCAACGATGTCATCCACATAGAGCACTAAAATAATGAATCCAACAGTTCCACTTTCACCTTATACAACAATCATACTCACTCTAGATAAAAACAATGGAATGGATTTAAACATCAAACCTCTTGTTCTCCGGTCTTGGGCTTTGCTTCAGCCCATACAGTGATCTCAACAACTTGCACACTAGATGATCCTTGCCTCTCTTCTCAAAGCCCTCTAGCTCTCTCATGAAGTTTTGTTCATCCAATGATCCATTCAAGAATGATGTGACTACATCCATTTGATCTAACTCAAGATCAAACAAAACCACAAGTCCCACAAGCAATCGAATATCAGCAAGAATGACAACTAGTGAAAAGACATCAAAAGAATCCACATCCTTCCTTTGTGAGAATCCCTTAGCCACAAATCTAGTTGTGTAGATCTTCTCATTCTTTTGTCACTCTATTCTTCTTGAAAACCCACTTGCAATCCACTGGTTGATTATCCTTGAATAATAAAGACATCAACTCATTGTACATGATGTCACTCCACTTTGACTTCTCAAAAGAAGTCATGGCTTATTATCCTCAACGTTCAACATTGAACCAAACTCATCCTCATTATCATGGTCATCAAATAACATAACGCTATGAGAGTTTACCTTGAGTAAAGTCTCATAGTCTCTTTCTCGATTATTCTGGTTCATCAACTTGCTCATATTGTAGGACATGCTCAAGAGCAACTAGATACTCCCTCTAGAGGGGTACTTGAAAGAGTTGACCCCGCCGGAGACACAAGCGAACAAGCCCTGAAGACATGCCCCAACTACGATACTTGCCATATCCCAAGTACGGGATTCGGGGTACTACGACCCGGTGGCAGACTTGGAGGGGGTCAAGGCGAATATCACCATGAAGCAGTTGTTGGATGACAACAAGGCCTACAGGCGCATGCTAATCAAAGCCTTGAAGACCAGCAGCGGCCGGACCGCAAGGAAGGAGAAGCCCTTGAAGTATACTCAGTGGAGAAGGAAGACCTGGGAGCCCAAAAGATCGAAGTAGAGATCGCCGGGTATATATTACGAAAAGTGCCGATAGATTTCGGCTCGGGTGTAAATATAATGACTGAAGACACTGCCCATGGCTTGGGTTACACGAAGTATGAGGCCACTCCTCGAATACTGCGCTTGGCAGACCAATCCAGAACGAGGCCAGTGGGGATTCTTTGGGGAGTCCTGACCCGAATAGGAGGAGCGTCGTTCCTTCTAACGTACATCGTCCTCAAGCTACAAGAGGAGAGCGGATACAAGGTCTTGTTGGGGAGACCCTGGTTGTATGAGGCGAAAGTCACAACCAACTGACAGAAGCGGAACCTCACATTCTTCGACCCAAGTGATACTAGTGATCGAAAGGTCACTATCTCATGGGATAATCCGAAGTACCAAGGAGAGACGTTCTTAGATTCGGGAGTCACTGACCTCAGCGGGTCAGCCTCCGAAGACAAATCGGAATCCACCGCCCTAGTGGACGTCAAATACTTGGAATGCTATGAGGTGGATGAAGATCTGCCCATGTAGGAGCATAGTTCTTAGGATAAGTAGGAATTTTTTTGATTTTTGTTAATAAAGAGTTATATTTAGGTTCTGATGTGGGTATTCATCCAAATATATGTTAGTTACATAAGAATACCATTAGGGAGTTCACACAAGTAAATTGCGAGGGATTTAGGTTGCGCAATCGGTTGGCGGATTGAAGAAGTGTCGAGCAAGAAGGTCGATGTCAAGAACCTGCGAAACTAGTGCAGTCTAAGAGGAGAGTATCTGCAATGTCGAAGCGTCGAACCTTGAGCGTATTAGGAGGGCAAAGTGTGATCATGGGGAGAATTCGACCGCTTATTCTGATGGCGGATT
Source organism: Marchantia paleacea (assembly GCA_014180765.2). NCBI lineage: Eukaryota > Viridiplantae > Streptophyta > Marchantiopsida > Marchantiales > Marchantiaceae > Marchantia > Marchantia paleacea. Next base: position 566,382 of record MUAA02000092.1, on the reverse strand, counting down.
GGACTCCGATGGAGTTGATGAGGTTGAAGAACCTAGGCGACGTGTTTCTATCATGGCGATGGAACTATGTGTGCCGAGAGCTATGCGATGAAGTCCGACGGGAGAAGGCCTTGCCATTAATTGGCAACAGAGCGTAGCCGGAGAAGTGGGATGTCAGGTTGTGGGCGAAGGCACTAGGACAATCTTACGAGGAGGATAAAGATGGCGTTGATTGGGAAGGATCAGCAATGCACACGGCCTTCACGTTCGATGAATGCAAGTGGTTTAATCCCCGGGAGAGGAAGGGGACGAATGGCTATAAGCTCGACCTGATTAAGGATGTCTTGAAGAGGAAGGTGGCTCTCACCTTGAACCAACTTTTCTTGCCTCAGCGCACAATGTATGTCAATATGCATAAGGTAAGGATTGTAGAAGGGTTCATTGGCGGGACCATTCGGATGAACTGGGGAGAAATCTTCACGAAGAATGTATAATCGATGGCGACCGAGTTGAGAGAAGACGATAAGAGCGTGGTATATCTCTCATCTTTCTTGGTGCTAATTGAGTGGCTGACTCCCAAGGAGAGGCAGTTATATCGATTGGAGTCTGGGCTCTAAACCTTGACATAGATGTCAATGATGCAAGTAGTGGGTCTACGAGGAGCTTGGAAATAAGTGGGCCACCAGAACCACGAAGGACCGGAGAAGTCAGGCCAGCAACGCAGAGTAAACCTGAATCGGATTCGGATGTAAAAGTCATCGGCACGTCTAGGAAGAGGAAGAGAGTGGTAGAAGACAGTCCTCCTTGTGCCTCGACGGTGAAGAAGGGAGATACAAGGAAGAAGAAAGTGGAAGAAGTAGCCCTTCCAAAGACGTCTCACCCGAAAGTTAAAGCGTCGAAGGAGATCACTGAGCCTATGGCCTCGGTGTTACAGTTGTGTCAGAAGTTGGAGGCAGTGGTGGTCCTGGTGTTACTAGAGCTGAACGAAATGGGACCTATGTACATGCCAGGATGGGACCCTCAAGCAGACGGATACATGGATTTGATCCAGATGATCAATCGACTCGCTTTAGGGAAGGAGTATCAATCTGTTAATGTTTGGGAGTTGACAGAGAATGTGGACAAGTTGTCTAAGCAGAAGGCCGAATTGAGGAGGCGAAGAAGGCATACAAAGACATCTGCCATATTCGGGGTGTAGAAATTGACTTCGTCGAGAAGGAGAACGCTCATATTCGAGAGACATTGTAGGACCCGAAGAGACGGTTGATCCAGGTGGATGTAGAGGCACATGCAAAGTTGGAGACCCTTGCCAACAAGTGTATGCAACACTTGTTTACTCATTGTGATAGGATAGAAACGCAGTGGTTGGAGCAGTTGGTGGCTGCAATGGAAAATCTGGGAGATTCAAAGGATCGGAGGAAGAAAATGTATAAAGCCTTGGGTCGAGATTTCCAGGAAGCCATGGCCCTTCATCGACAAGAGATCGCGACGGATGTACAAGAAATGCAGTTAGGAATCGACGTACTCAAGCAAGCAGCAGAGGTGCGATCGAGCGGCTATGTAGAGGAGGATTAGGGGAGAGCGATCCGTGTAGATAGCAGTTAGAAATAACAATTAGGACATTCATTATAAATAGTCGTAGGAATAAAGTGGTGGGATCTTCTTTTGTTGCAAGTGTTCAATTGATTGAACCGCAATTGTAGTTAGGATAGGATGAGCTTTAGGAAGCTGGTGTGATTAGCGTGCTGTTGGCCTATTGGTGTCTGACGCCTATGAAGATACCTAGACTTTTGTCCAAGAGCCAGCCGTGTGTAGAATTGCCTAGAAGCACTTCGCTGAGAGCTTCGCCTCGACTTCAGCTTATAATGAAGAGATCCCCATCACTCAGTAAACGGTGATTGCACCGATTCAAGGAACGATTGAGCATTGGTATCACTCGTGTGTGTGTGTGTCTTTGTTTGGATGGGAATGTTGTTATTGGTGAAGTAGAAATCATGACACATCTACCACCTTGCTCTTCGGACTGTGAGGTCCAGAGTCCATAAAGAAGTCTAAACTCACATGCAATTCCTTGAAAGCTTATTCGGATCCCTTATTCCCTTGGGAACGAATCATAAGACTACTGGTTTGCTCACATTCGGATTACTCTGTCATTACAGCCCGAGGAGGAGCAATAGCAATTACAGATCAGCGTGGGCCGGAGTGAAACTAGCCACATTGACGGCGTGGTGGAACCCAGTGCGTATAGGGAAATTAGCATTCAGCATGACTGCATTTTTAGAGTAGGCAAGTCCTTGGGAGACTCCACCCTGACACAATTGCTCCAAGTCCTCACAACCTATGAAGATGTATTTTCCTGGAAGATTGCGGATATGAAAGACATACCCCGTTAGTGGGGCGAGCACCGAATAGACTTCATAGAGGGGGCAATACTAGTAAGGCAGAGACAATACTGGTTAAATCCGAAATACTCCTTGTTGGTAAAAGAGGAAATTGATAAATACCTACAAGCAATCATTATTTACCCCGTGTTGAGCAGTGAATGGGTTGTCCCAATTGTCATTGTACCTAAAAAGAACTTGGGAAAGATAAGAGTATGCCAAGACTTTAGGAAGTTGAATGCGGCTACCAAGAAAGATCATCACCCCCGCCATTTACAGATGCAATTTTGGATCATGTAGCAAGCCATGAATGCTACAGCTTCTTAGATGGGTTCTCAGGGTATAACCAGGTATCGATACGTGAAGTGGATAAGGATAAAACCACCTTCACTACGGACTGGAGCACTTATGCCTATCACAAAATGCCATTCGGATTGTGTAATGCACTAGCTACCTTTCAGAGGATGATGACACATATTTTTCAAGATTATTTGAGGAAGTTTTTGGAAATTTTCATAGATGACTTCTGTGTATTCGGGTCTTGAGCAGAGCACCTACAACACTTGGAGCAGACTTTCCAGAAGTGTAAGGAGAGTCAACTTGCTTTGCACCCTGAGAAGTGCTACTTCATGATGGCGGAAGGCATTCTATAAGGACATCGGGTTTTGGCGCGTGGTATTGAGGTAGACGTAGACAAGATCCGCATCATCGTTGCGCTCAAACCACCGCGCAACATTCGGGAACTTTGGACATTCTTGGAACACACAGGATACTACCGGCGATATATCAAGGCCTATGCGACTATCGCAGCACCTCTTACTGCTTTGCTGAAGAAGGAGACGGAGTATGAGTGGACGACGGTGCACCAACGGACATTCGAGGGTATGAAGCAGGAGTTGGTGCAGGCGCCAACGTTGGTTACTCCAGATTGGGCGAAGCCTTTCCATGTAGATGTAGATACGTCCTCTATAGCCATAGGAGTAGTGTTAGGACAACATGATGCGTAGGGGAAGGATCACCCCATTTACTTTGCAAGCCATGCTCATAGCAGATGAGCGTAATTATTCCACCACCGAGAGGGAAGCTCTTGGAATGATGTATGCAGTTAGAAAGTTCCGGCACTATCTTCTGGGGTATGAATTCGTATTCCATGTGGACCATCACCCCCTTAAATATTTGGTCCAGAAGGCGGATTTATCACGATGGATTGCACTATGGATGTTGTTATTGCAGGAATTCATATTCATTGTAAAGACAAAGAAGGGTATCCATCACACAAATGCGGATTTCCTGTCTCAACTGGAGACACATATTCCGAGCAACACCGTATCTGACGACTTTCCAGATGAACAACTGTTCCATCTCAAAGAGTACAAGAAAACGCAGTATTATGATCTGTATCATTACTTGCGGTTCTTGGAAATGCCGGAGGGCATGACACATGAGCAGAGGATGGTATTTGTCCACAAGGATGCTTCGTATCAACTGGAGAAAGGGGTATTGTTTAGAATGGGGGCGGACGAAGTACTTCGGAGGTGTTTGGAACCGTACAAAGTCCGAAGAGTGATTAGAGCCATTCACGAAGAAGCGGCATGAGGCCATTACGCTCTAAGGAATACAGTGAAGAAGATTCTCGCGGTGGGATACTGGTGGCCGACCATGTATAAGGATGTTCACCAGTTCATCCAGAAGTACGATGCATGCCAACGAACGGGAAGACCGACACTAACCACTCGATGGCCGTTAAGATCTATTCTACCACTAGCACCTTTTGAGAAGTGGGGGATAGATTTTGTGGGGCTAATTTCACCAGCTAGTCGAGGCACACGGAGGAGATATATTCTGGTTGCAACGGACTATGCTATGAAGATGGTTGAGGCGTTGATCACCCGAAGAGATGATGTAAAGACAGTGGCCGAGTTCTTCTTTAGCCAAGTCATTTGTAGATATGGGTGCCCTTTAGAGCTTGTTAGTGATAGGGGAACTCATTTCTTGAATAACTTAATTGAGGAACTCACCATGTATTTTCAGATAAAACTACACCTTACAAGCCGAAGACGAATGACCTTACAGAGAAGTCTAATGGGTTGTTTTGTAAAATTCTGAACAAGGTGATGGCCAATCATATTAACAATTGGGATACCAAAGTGCCACCGGCGTTATGGACGTTTCGAACGGTAGAAAAAATCACGACCAAGCAAACGCCATTCTACTTAACGTATGGGATGCATCCCATTACGTCGGTGGAATTTGAGATGTCCTCGTATCGTATTATGGTAGAGGATCGTTTGGGGGCCAAGGAGAGTCAACTACATCGGTTGCTGACGCTTTCGTAGTTGGAAGAAGCGCGCAAGGACTCTGAGGAGTTGACGAAGCGGATTCAAGCTAAGCGGAAGGAGAAGTATGACTTGGGACTTCACACGACTACGATGGTAGCCGGCGATAAAGTCTTATTATACGACAGTCGATACATGAAGTTCCCAGGGAAATTACATCTTCGTTGGATGGATCCGTATGTGGTTAAAGAGGTTTTTGACAACATGTCTCTACAACTCTTGGATTTGGAGGACGCGGTCTTTGCTACTAGAGTGAACGGCTAGCGTGTGAAGAAATATTATGACTGAAGCTGTTCGTCGGGGCACTCATAATTAGGGGCATACGTATGTAGGAGCATAGTTCTTAGGATAAGTAGGATTTTTTTTGGTTTTTGTTAATAAAGAGCTATATTCGGGTTCTGATGTGGGTATTCGTCCAAATATATGTTAGTTACATAGGAATACCATTAGGGAGTTGACACGAGTGAATTGCGAGGGATTTAGGTTGCGCAATTGGTCGGCGGATTAAAGAAGTGTCGAGCAGGAAGGTCGATGCCAAGAACATGCGAAACCAGTGCGGCTTGAGAGGAGAGTAGCTATAATGTCAAAGCGTCGAACTGTGAGCGTACCGGCAGGGCGAAGTGCGACCATGGGGAGAATTCGACCGCTCATTCTGATGGCGGATTGGACTCCGGCGGAGTTGCTGAGGTCGAAGAATCTAGGCGGTGCGTTTCTGTCATGGCGATGAGACTATGTGTGCCCAGAGCTATGCGATGAAGTTCGACGGGGGAAAGCCTCGCCAGCAATTGGCAATAGAGCGCAGTCGGAGAAGTAGGATGCCAGGCTGTGGGCGAAGGCACTGGGACGATCTTACTAGGAGGATAAAGGTGACGTTGATTGGGAAGGATCAGCGATGCACAAAGGCCTTCACGTTTGATGAACACAAGTGGTTTAAACCATGAGAGAGAAAGGGGACAAATGGATATAAGCTCGACCTGATCAAGGATGTCTTTAGGAGGAAGGTGGCTCTCACATTGAACCAGCTTTTCTCTCCTCAGCGCATAATGTATGTCAGTATGCATAAGGTGAGGATTGTAAAAGGGTTCATTGGCGGGACCATTTGGGTGAACTGGGGAGAGATCTTTGGGAAGAATGTACAAGCGATGGCAACCAAGTTGAGAGAAGATGATAAGAGTGTGTTATATCTCTCGTCTTTCTTGGTGCACTTATATGCAAAGATGGAGTGGCTAACTCCTTGAGAGAGGCAATTGTATCGACTGGAGTCGGGGCTCTCAAACCTTGACAAAGATATCGACGATGCAAGTAGTGGGTCTACGAGGAGCTTAAGAATCAGTACGCCACTTGAACCATGACGGACCGGAGAAGTCAGGCTGGCAACGTAGAGAAAGCCTGAATCGGATTCGGATGTGGAAGTCATCGGCACGTCTAGGAAGAGGAAGAGAGTGGTAGAAGACGATCCTCCTTGCGCCTCGACGGTGAAGAAGGGAGGTACAGGGAAGAAGAAAGTGGAAGAAGTAGCCCTTCCAAAGACGTCTCGCCCGAAAGTGAAAGCGTCGAAGGAGATCGCTGAGCCTATGGCCTCGGTGTTACAGCTGTCTAAGAAGTTGGAGGCAGTGGTGGTCCTGGTGTTACTAGAGCTGAACGAAATGGGACCTCTGTACATGCCGGGGTGGGATCCTCAAACAGACGGGTACATGGACTTGGTCCAGATGATGAATCGATTTGCTTTGGGGAAGGAAGACCAATTTGTTACTGTTTGGAAATTGACGGAGAGTGTGGAAAAGTTGTCCAAGCAGAAGGACGAATTGGAGCAGAAGGTTTAGGAGGCAAAGAAGGCATACGAAGAGATTTGCCATATTCGGGGTGCAGAAATTCACTTCGTCGAGAAGGAGAACGCTCATCTTTGGGAGACAGTGCAAGACTTGAAGAGGCGGTTGATTCAGGTGGACGTGGAGGCACTTGCGAAGTTGAAGACCCTTGCTAACGGGTGTGCGCAACACTTGTCTACTCGTTGTGATAGGGTAGAGACGTAGCGGTTGGAGCAGTTGATGGTTGCGTTGGAGAATCCCGGAGATTCAAAGGATTGGAGGAAGGAGATGTATAAAGCCTTGGGTTGAGATTTTTGGGAAGCCATGGCTCTTCATCGACAGATGTACAGGAAATGCAGTTAGGAATCGTCGCATTTATGCAAGCAGCAGAGGTGCGATGGAGCGGCTTACATATGCAGAGGAGGATTAGGAGAGAGCGATCTGTGTAAGTAGCTGTAAGGAATAGCAGTGAGGACATTTTTTTTAAATAGTCGTAGGAATAAAGTGGTGGGATCTTCTTTTGTTGCGAGTGTTCAATTGATTGAGCTGTAGTTGTAGTCAGGATAGAATGAGCTTCAAGAAGCTGGTGTGATTAGCGTTTTGTTGGCCTCGATCGATGTCTGATGCTTGTGAAGATACCGAGACGTTCGTCTAGGAGCCAACATTGCGTAGAATTGCCTAGAAGCATTTTGCTGAGTGCTTCGCCTTGACTTCAGCTTGTAATGAAGAGATCCCCATCATTCAGTAAACGGTGATTGCACCGATTCAAGGAACGATTGAGCATTGGTGTCACTTGTGTGCGTGTATCTTTGTTTGGATGGGAATGTTGTATTGGTGAAGATCTACCACCTTGCTCTTCAGACTGTGAGGTCTAGAGTCCATAAAGACCCCTAAACTCACATTCACTTCCCTAAAAGCTTATTCGGATCCCTTATTCCCTTGGGAACGAATCATAAGACTACTGTTCTGCTCACATTCGGATTACTGTGTCATCAATCAGAATGTTCCTCTTCCTTGTTCCCCTGCTAGCTGGTGAAATTGGCCCCACAAAATCAATTCCCCATTTCTCAAAAGGTGCCAGAGCTAGAATTGGTTTTAAAGGCCATCGAGTGGTTTGCGTTGGTTTCCCAATTCGTTGACATTTTTCAATAAACTTATGGTTGTCCTTGTACATTGTTGGCCATCAGTAGCCCGCAACTAGAATCTTCTTCACTATGTTTCGTAAAGCATAATGTCCTCATGCGGCTTCCTCATGCATCCCTTAGATAACCCGTTGCACTTCATAGGGTTCCAAGCACCACCTGAGGACTTTGTTCGCCCCCATTTTAAACAGTATCCTTTTTTCGAATTGGTATGGTGCTGCCTTGTGGACGAAGACCGTTCGCTATTCCACTGACAATCCTTCTGGTAACTCCAACGTGCTAAGGTACCGGTACAAGTCGTAATACAACGTTTCCCTATAATCTGTCATCTGGAACAGTTGCTCGTCCGGGAATTTGTCGTCCACTGCAACTGCTGGTATTGTCGTTTCTAGTCGTGATAGGAAATCCGCATTCGTATGATGTATTCACTTCTTCGTCTGTACTGTGAATGAAAATTTGGCCTCGATGTCTCCCATTCTCCCTGTCAGTAAGGGTGTTCCTCTTCCATTTCCCAATCATAGACACACCCAGAGGCACTGTTGTCATGTTGTGGGTAGGGGTTGCTCTACGTCATCTCCTTTGCGACCTCATGATATTTCTCGTGTTTGGGGCTGGATCCTTCCTTCCCTTGTGACCACTTTGTCAGATGTAGGTCCGGAGTTTCCATTTCCAGTGAATGGAGGTAACCAGTTCTAGGGCCACACCCAACACTACTTTGTGGCCCGCCTTGAATATCAGGGGTGTTCTTCTTCTCCATGTTCCTACCTGCAGCATGCATATCTCCCTCTAAAATTTCTAGAGAATTGCATTTATGATGGATGCAACCCTATGTCGTAGATAAAGTCTTTGCAATTGAGTCACTGTAGTTGTTGGATCTGTTGAGAAACCAACTCTTCAGGAATCACTCCAAGAAGAGGAGAGCACACCAAAGGGACAAGAGAGAGTGTACAGGAATGAGGTGGGGAAGGTTTCGCCTTCTCTTGTATATATACGGGGAGTAAAGGGAAACCCTAATCTCGGGTTAGCCCTAAACAGATCTTTACCATCGGTACATAACAACCCTAGATCTATAGCCTGTAGTCATCAGGCACGGATCGACCTATATCAACTCGATGAGCTTGGGATATTAACACTCCCCTTCAAGCTCAACTGTACATCTTGAACTCCTAGGCAATGTCGAAATGTAGCAAACGACTCTCTAGGTAAAGCTTTGGTGAAGATATCTGCAACCTGATCTCCTGTATGTATATATCTAAGATCTACTACACATGAAAGGACCTTCCCCCTAACAAAGTGATAGTGCACCTCAATGTGCTTTGTCATCGCATGAAAAACAGGATTGTTAGCTAACATCATCTTTGCTAATGTTATCGACTAGGATAAGCTGTAGGACTAGGATAATCTACTCCAATATCGAAAGCAAATACTTGAAACCAAATTGCTTCACAAGTGGTATTCATAGCACCACGATACTACCTGCCTCGATGGAAGACAAGTTGCCACTTGTTGGTTGCTTCTTAGAAGCCCGACTCACGACCGCACTCCCAAGTCCAAACGCATATCCGGGCGTGGATCTCATGTCAGAAATATCTCCTGCCCAATAAGCATCGGTGTAGCCATGCAGGTTCAGCTCACCTCCAAATCTGTATCGAAGTCCAAAATGAAGTGTGGACTTCACATAGCGGAGAATCCGCTTGACCGCCATCATATGCGGTACTCATGGAGCATGCAGGAACTGACTGACTAGACCAACAACATAGCTCAAATCCGGTCTAGTGATAGTCAGATAAATCAAACTCCCAACCATGCATGCATGCAGGCGGGGATCTGCAAGTAACTCTCCATCGTCTAACTCTAGCTTTAGACCTTGTTGGAGAGGAGTGTCTATTGGTTTACAATCACACATCTTGAACTCCTTAAGCTTATCTAAAGCATATTGGCATTGTATTAACCACATATCCTTTCCGTCTGTAATAAACTCCACACCAAGAAAGAATTTAAGATACCCTAAGTCTTGTATCTCAAATTCGGAACATAAGATACTCTTGATGCGGGAAATCATCTCCTCATGGTTCCCAGTGATAATAAGATCATCTACGTAGATGGAAATCATCACTACATGAACTCATGATCTCATGTAGTATAGCGATGAGGAATGACATACTACAAATCCAAGAGATATGAGAAAGGAATTGATCTTCTCTAACCATGCTCTCGGAGCCTGTTTCAAACCGTAGAGGGATTTCCTTAACTTACAAACGCGGGAAAGAAACTTCGGATCTTTGTAACAAATGGTTGTTGCATGTAGACTTCCTTGCCGAGATCTCCATTGAGAAAGGCGTTCTTGAAGTCCATTTGATGCATTCGCCATCCCTTGTTGACAACAATAGCAACCACAGTACGAATTATTACCATCTTGACAACTGAACTAAACGTCTCTTTGTAGTCCACTCCATCTTTGTTGTGCGTAGCCCTTGGCTACCAATCGCCTTGTATCGATCGAGAATACGGCCATCCGAGTTGCCCTTGATCTTGAAGACCCATCTGCAATCAATCGCTTTGTTTCCTTGAAGTAAGTCCACCAACTCCCATGTTTGTTGGTGACGAAGTGTAGCAAGTTATGTCTCCATGGCTTCAATCCACTCATTTTTGTGCATCGCCTCCTCAAGCGTACTCGGTTCTGGCTCAGCAAGAACGTGAGTCATGTATGCATGATGATCAGCAAGGAAACTTCCATGCATAAACCTCTGAACCGGATGCGAACTCTCTCCCGTTCGTGAGGCGTGCTCGGATGTCTTGTTTGTCTCCCCTTGCCGGATCTGAGGTACCCGCCCGGTGTCGTTACAGGGGCGCTTCATCTAACAGATGAATATCGGTAATCCGTGGTGAGGACATCATATGTTGCAAAATAACATGATCCTCAAGACTAGGAGTCGGTCTGGATGATGTTCGATGAACTTCATCCGTAGCGGCTCAGTGCAGATGAACTTCGACTCTAGACTGTGTGACTCCAAACACTCCACTCTGTAAAGGTACAATGGACGGACTCCTTGGTGCAGTTTCAGCTGGAAGAGTGGGTATGACCTGAACAATCGCAGGTCATACCAAGATTGTAGCTCTTCAAATACAACATCTCTACTGATATAGAATTGCCTAGAGGAAGGATTATAACATCTATATCCTTTCGTATCTAAGAAATATCCAAGGAAAATACACTTCTCGACTTTTCGGATCTAGCTTCTTGCGCTTCTCATCCGGAATGTGTACATAACAGATACAACCGAAAACTTTCAGAAGTGAGTAATCAGGCTTGTGGCCTGTGAATACCTCCATCGGGATCTTGTTGTGAACTGCTGCAGTCGGAGTTCGATTCATCAAGTACACCGCAACGGAAATAGCTTCTGCCCCAAACGGTCTAGGCAGGTTCTTCTTGTTCAACTTAGCGTGGCGACACGCTATGTGACGATTCTTCCTCTCCCGCAACGCCATTCAGTTGTGGAGTATAACTGCAAGTCTTCTGGCGCTGTATGCCATGCTTACGTAGGTAAGCAGTGAATTCTCCAGACAACTTGCCTCCTCCATCCGAATGTAGACAAAGGATAGATTTTCCAGACTGTTTCTCCACCAAGGTGTAGAAAGTCTGGAAAGCTAACAACACATCTGAAGAGCTCTTGCTCTTAAGGAAGTAAACCCAGGTGTAGCGAGAGAAATCATCAATGAAGGACATGAGGTACTCAAAACCAGATAAACTTGGTTGAGAAGAAGTCCATACATCTCTGTGCACCATCTCTAGAAGCTTGGTCGCTCTCCTACCTGATCCCTTAAAGGGTTGTCTAGCTTGCTTGCCGAACTGACAAGCGGGACACACTACAGTGGGCTCAACAGAAGTGAAGTTGGGCAAACCTGTGACTAGATCTAAACTCGGAAGAGTCTTCAATTTATGAAAGTTCATATGCCCAATTCGCTTGTGCCAAATATCTATGTTAGATACTACAAAGCCACTTTCTGTAATGACAAGAGTTGGTACGTTTCTTGACATTAACTGTAGCATCTAGCTTGAACAGTCTACCACTCCTGCTACCTCGAGGTGCGACAGTACCTGTGGAGTCTTCAACAAAGCATCCATCTTTGTTGAAACGCACTTGGAAACTTTGTTCTACCATCCGTCCCTCTTGATAATAGATTTCGAAATCGAGTAGGAACATGTAAAACGTTTCCGATTCCAGAAAGATTAGATCATGGAATATCAAGCGGAATTTTACCCTTATGCTTGATCTCGTGCTTCGTATCATCTCAAGTCACGATGAACCGAGGAGTCTCCACAGTGTCGAGCAACGCAAATCATTCTTGATGCGGCGTCATGTGGCTTGTAGCTCCGGAATCGATCACCCAATCTGTATCAGGTGCGAAAGCATCATAACTCTGGTGTGTCACAATGAGTAGCTGTTCTTCAGCAGCTACATGGCCCTGTTGGTCCGAAGCGCGCAGATCGTTCTAACGCTTGTAACAATCTTTGGCATAGTGGCCATTCTTGTGACAGTAGTTGCAGGTGTTAACCTACCTTCTGGCAGCCGGTGGCGCATCTGGCTGGTTCGGGGCCTTGTTCTGTACACGACCTCTACCACCATCATATCCGGCTCCTCTGCCATGACCTTTGCCTCGACCTCCAGAACCTGCAAAAAACACACCTTCTTGCGGGCTGGACGAAGCACTAGTACTACCCAGAATTCGCACTTCTTCTCCCAACATCATTGGGACCAGTTCGTCGAACTTTGGAAGAGGTTCTCTGGTCGAAATTGACGTAATGAACTGCTTGTACTCGGCAGGCAACCCTTGCAGTGTCGCATCGATAATCACAATCGGATCAAGTTGACCATTGACAGATGCTAACTGATCAGCCATTTGCTTGATGTGATTGACGTAGTCACTAGCACACATCGAGCCTTTCTTGACCGTATTGAATTGATGCAGCAACTGCAGCTTCCAAGCTTCTGTTCCCGAATGGAACATATGTGACAACGCGTCCCAAGCTTCCTTGGGTGTGTCACAGTCTTGAATGTGACCGATCATCGAGCCTGAAATCGTGAGCGCAATGTAGTGGATGGCTTGATACGATCATTTTCTCCACTCACGCAATGTCTGCTCACTGCGAAGATCACCAGCAATCACGATTGGTGCTTTCTCCTCCCCGGTCACAAGCTCCCATAGCCCCTGGCCTTGAAGGAAGGTCTTCATTTGAAATTTCCACGTTTGGAAATTGTTCTTATCGAGTTTCTCTCCAGTGATCATGCTCACGGATTTTGCCATGGTTGTGGTCACGAGCGGAAATAAAGACCCCAACACGGAAAGTACCTTCTCGAAGGCTGAGCTTTGGCTCAGGTAGAAACCCTCAAACCTCTAAACAACTTTGTTTAGGCCTCCAAACAGCTCCCATGGCAAAATGAAGAGAATTATACTTGAGAGTGGAGAGCTGTCAAAAATCTGTGGAGAGCATCGAGAATGGAGCTTGTTTTGTTTGTGTTGTATTAGTGAGTCATATAAATTTCCAAACAAAAAAGGAAAGAAAAGAAAATGTTGAAAATGGAAAAACTTTTAGGGTTTTATGGGAGAGAGAATGAGTATATAGAAGCTTTTGTGAGGGATTTCAAGAGAACATGTATAGACAACAATTAGTCAATATCTTTGTATAGGGCCCAATAATCATCAAATGAATGATCCTTTTACGAGTGATGGAGGTGCAATATTAGACTCGTATAGGCCCACTAATGAGAAATGGGAATTTGAAAGTGAGAAAAGTAACATTTCCTTAGAGTTTGACACCAACATGTCAATCAATGAGGAGACATCATATAAAGACACTTCAGATGATGATGTTCAAATACAAGTTCTTGTTGCTATGGATCTACTTCAAAGGCCAAGGGTGGTGAAGGATCTTGACAAGACGGTGATGAGTGAAGAGGAGATTACTTGACAGCTCTCATATGAGTTCACAAAGTAAGAGATCCTACAAGAGTTCTGGGCCACCATATTAGATTAATGGATGAAAATCGTCAGGCTCCACTCTCAAGTTTGGTGCCAAGGTAACTATGGAGAAGAAAACAAGATTCTTGGTTATATTTTGCAAATATATTCATGTTTTTTACCTTAATCTACAAGGATTGAAAAAAATTACTCTAGAAACTCATCGCATTGAGTAAGAGGAGAAATCTCGTCCAATTCGTCAAAAATAACATAAGTAAACCTATAACTATGGTAGTGAAAGAGAAGATCAACAAGATAAAAAAGTATGGTTTCATCTTAAAGGTACAGAATTTTGAGTTCGTTTCTCTTATTGTGATAGTCAAAAAGAAAAATAATAAGCTATGTGTATGCGTAGATTACAAAAAGTTGAATGTTGTCACAAAAAAGGATTATTACCCTTAACCTTTCATAGATGAGATTCTAAAGAAAGTGGAATATCATGAGTGGTATAGATTTGGAGATGGTTATATTGGTTATAACCATATTCAAATTACCTTGGAGGATCAACTTAGAACCACTTTTACCACATCATGAGGAATTTTTACCTTTAGGATCATGCAATTTGATCTATGTAGTGCTCCAATAACTTTTCAAAGGTTCATGAACTAGGTGTTTGAACCTTTTATTGGGAAGTTTGTATTTCATAGATGATTTTTGCTTGTATGTGAAGGAGTATAATTTGATCAAATTTCTATAATGTTTGGAGAAAGTCAAAACCTCAATCAATCTAGAAAAATGCATTGTTGGATGTGAGGAAGGTTTGTTGTTAGGACATATTATCTCAAATGATGGTATAGCAATGGATCCAAAAAAGATATAATAAATCTTTGACTTATCTTTGACGCTGAAGTTGAGATAGTTCCTTGGTATGGTGTGATACTATCAAATGTTCATCTTTTCCTTCTCTAACAAAGCCTATGTCTTGAAAATTTACATGAAGAAGGGGATTGAATACTATCTAATCTTCAAGGATGGAGAGGAGATTATGACTTTTGAACTTTTTAAGAAGTCATTGGAAACAACTCCTATTTTAGTCAAACTAAACTAGGTGAACCTTTCATTTTCTACATAGATGCATCAAATATTGCTTTACAATGCACACTAAGTCAGTTCGATGATGATAATCATTATCATCCAATGCTTATATTAGTAGATATATAGTGCAAGTTGAGAAAAACTATCCAGTGACAGAAATGTTCAGAAGTTCCAGCTTTATCTCATGGGATGGATGTTTACTATTGTTATATATCATAAGGCTTTGAAATACATATTTGATAAGCCCAATGATGAGGGTAGAATAACAAGATGGAAGTTATTAGTGGTAAAGTTTGAGGATCGACCTAGTAAGAAATGCACTAATATTCATTTGATGTTTTAGGCATACGATGAGAAAAGAGGTCAACCAATCGATGACACATTCTGAGATTTACTAATGATAGGCAAAAAGATGGAGATACATGAGGAGTATAAGGAGATATGAGCTTTCATATAGGAAAAAAAGTTTCCACAAAGGCATGCATTTACAGGAGAGGAATGCATTGGTGAAGGGATGTGAATCTTACACGGTCATAAAGACATGTTGTTTCATCAAGGAGCAAATGGATTACTTAGAAGAGCGGTTGAGAGGGAGGAGTCAATTGAGCTCATGAAGGAGTTTCATGAAGGCTCGGTATGCGGAGGATATTTTGCACGCAAGGTAATTTCATTTGAGATTCTAGATGAAGGTTATCATTGGAAGTGAATTTTCAAAAATTGTGTGGAATTTTGCAAGAGTTGTGATGTGTGTCAAACTTTTGCTAAAAAGGTCCATGAGAACTCATCCTTTGATATCAATTTCTATTTTTGATACTTTTGAGAATGAGGTGGGGAAGGCTTCGCCTTCTCCTGTATATATAGGGGGAGTACAGGAAAACCCTAATCTCGGGTTAGCCCTAAACAGATCTGTACCATTGGTACATAACAACCCTAGATCTACGGCCTGTAGTCATCAGGCCCGGATCGACCTATATCAACTCGATGAGCTTGGGATATTAACAGGATCTAGCATGAGCTTTATTTGCTACTTGTGTGAATGAATGGAGGGTGAAGAAGTATTATGAGTAATCATGTTTGTGGAAAGCTCACAATTAAGAATTAACATTTATAGGGACATAATTATACTTTTTGAGTAGAATTATTTATTTTAGAAGAGGAAATAAGGATATTTGGCCAATTAAAATTGCGACAAATATGATTTGGTGAATTACTAAAGAGTTCAGGTATGCATGAGTATGCAAACAAATGCCAGCAAGAAGCATGACAAGGGTGACAATATTGTTAACGATTTGAATCAAAGAAATAGGAAGAAGAAGATAACAATATTTTTAACAAAGAAAGTAACATTTCCATCCAGAGTACAAGTTTTTGAGAGGAAATTGAATTAGTTATTTTGTACAGTGTAAAAAGATTTTGAGACAGCTTGTCCACATTCTCTGTTAACTGTAAATAGTATCAGTTTGATCATCTTTCTCCAAAGCGAGTCGATTCATCATCGAGGAATTCTTTTACTAAGATTGGGTGATCCCAATTACAAGAGGTAATATTCACCAGGCATAAGCTCGCTGAAGTTCTCCCGGCGAAATCGTTGATAGCCAAACTCGTGGGACGAATTCACAGGTATCTTCACAGAATCCGATCTCCGATCGGGTAGGCCACCGTGATCTCTCGCTCGGCCGAGAGTTTCCGTTCTATCCTGGCTACACAGGAACAAATCCTGACTTTCTCTTGCAAATTGAAGATGTCTCCACTAACTACTCTAGTCCTATTTATATACAATTCTAACGTCCTATCTGAATCGCTACCTACACGGATCGCGTCCGACTACAACTTCGGAGATTTGCTGCACCCTTCGATGATGTCTCTTCACGCCAGGCGAAAGCATCAACGCTGATTTGCAACTCTCTGATATCTTCTACGATCTCCCTCCGGTGAATTCGCATGCGCTTCACGGCTTCGCTTTTGTACATCTCCTTTTCGTTTTGTACATCTCCATCACCATGGTCAATTCTCCTTCGAATCAACGCAAGAAGATACTTCGCACAGTGTTCATCATCTAGTCAATCTCTCCAATCGATCGACTTCCACATCATCCACAACTCTTTTGCATATGCTTCCGTTGTGCTTACTTTTACCGAAAAACTTCTAATCTAGTTTGGTCTCTCCGTGTCGGTCCTGCAATTTCTCCTTCATCCTTGATTGATTCGAAGCCACTCATTCACTTCAAACTTCAACTACGCCGAATTTTGCATATCTCCCCATAAGCCTTCTTCATTCGCGTCACTTCCCGTTGAGGCCTTCTCCTTTTTCAGAGCGCCCCACCATTAGTAATAGTTCCCTTCTCGTTGCAATGCGGTTCATCAAGCGAATGAGTTCCATGTAACCGTCTTCTTGAGGATTCCACCCCTACATTTTCTCGTTCAACTCCATGAGAGCGAGGGACAACTACATTTTTCTAACACAACACCAAAGAGAGCGGTTCTCCACCATCTATTTTGGATCCTTCACCTCGGAGCCTCGATACTTTTCGGCACCGGGCTCCTCGGCTTAACAATCTCCTTTAACTTTTAATCTTCTTGTTGACCGGCGTTCGAACTTCCTCTACACTCGGACTTCGCACTCTCTTCCCGAAGTTCTGCTTGAATCCTCTCCTCAGAATCTGACTTCCTCAATTCCCCGCATTACTTCATCCAACTCGTCTGAAGGCATCTACTTTAAGCGGTGACCTGCAAATTGCTTCCTTCTTGAACCCACACTTCGTTGATCCACTACCGCTTCACTCATATTCGGCTCTTGCAAAACATTCTGCATCCATCTGATACTTCACTCTTTCCCTTGGAGTTAACCACCCCATCCTTGAGTACATGTGTACCAGAAAAGAGGAAATGTACACTACTCCCTTCTCTCCTGCTTTCAACTTCTGTCCCATAGCCTTTTGCACATTCGAGCAAATATTTCTCCCCGATTGACTTTGATCTTTCCTCCGGCCGAATCCTTCCACTATTCTCACCTTATGCATACTAGCGTAAGTAGTTCTCTGCGGTGAAAATAGCTGATTCAACGTATACATGATCTTCCGTCGGAAATCATCCTTAATCAAATCAATCTTGAACCCGTTGGTCCCCTTCCTTCCTCGAGGATCAAACCACTTGGACTCATCGAAGTCGAATCCTGTATGCAAAACCGATCCTTCCCAGTCGATGCTGTCCTTATCTTCTGCATTATCCCGGCCCAATGCTTCCGCCCATAGAATTGCATCCCAGGAATCGGGGTAACCTCTCCATCCAATCGGATTGGCAACTTTCTTGGCCTTCACTTCTTCACACAACTCCGGACAGACATAGTCCCATCGCCATGCTAGGAACGCCCCGCCCAGTTGCTTCAATCGTTTCAATTCTTCCAACGTCCAGTCCGGTTTTGGCACTAGAGGTCTAATTACACTCGCCATCTTCTGCGGAGGAGGTAATCGAATAGCTTCCCGTGCTCCCGATCGCAATGCCACTCGCTTCTTCATCGTGTCACTCTGCTGGTTGTGCTCAACGATACAGTTACAACTTTATCCTAACCGAAACAGAATTGCTCCCGCCGGATTCAATCTACACATACTCTTCTCAACATGCATATTCGCCTTAAGAGTCATCTTCGTATTTGTCAATACTCAATTCCGCCGAATATCATGCGTTTTATTCCGAAAACCAAAAAAACAAGCTTAAAATTCCTAACTAGGGTCCTACAGGATGATCTTAGGTAGCACTACCTGTAGTGTACTAGCCAGAATCATTGCAAGGATTTTATAATCCGTGTTGAGCATGGTCAAGGGTCTCTAGCCTTTCAGCTCCTCCTTGTTGATTGTTTTGGGCATTAGTCGTATCATGACTTCCACCACACTTTCTGCTACCATCCCTTCCGACCAAAATCTTCTTAGCATTGCGTAGTACGCACTTCCCATGACTAGCCACACCTTCCTTAATGCCTCCGCATTGATTCCGTCTACACCTAGGGCTTTGTTGGCTGGGAGAGTCATAAGTATCTCTTCAATCTCTTTGAGGGAAGGTTCCTCCGCAAGCATCTTCCTCTCCGCCTCGGTGACCATATTCACTAGTTTCCCCATCATTTCATGTTACATTACCTCTTCTTCTTCTATTATGTATAGTAGCTCAAAGTTCTTTCCTATTTCCATTAGGATCTTGCTTTGTTCCCTTGTTACCTCTCCGTTAGCTAGCTTTAATTATAGTATTTGTGCTCTAGCTATGCGTTGCTTGTGTATGTTGAAGAAGTACTTGGAGGGTGCGTCTCCCAAGCCATATGTTTTACCCTGGACCAAAGACGTATTTCTATGTCTCTCTCATATATCTTGATTCTTTTCTCCGTCTCTAGCCAATCGATTCGTGCCAGCTCCTTCATGGTGAAGTCTCTGGCCTCTTTATTGTGTATTTCCTTCATTTTCATTACTAGGAGGTGGATTTTAGATAATATGTTCCTATGCTTCACTTATTTCGCTCTCAGGAGCTTCCTCACTTTGTTGGTTCCCTTGTTGTACAGTATTCTGGGGTGCCCCTTGTGTTTCCCTACTCTTTCCCATATTTGTTTAATTGCCTTCAAGACCGGCTCCTTGTTGAGGATGGCCATGTTTCATTTGAAGGTTGTGGGACCGAGGCCCAACTTCCTCCCATCTGTCCCTTCTTCCACTCCGACTCTCATCTTGATTGATACCGGCAGGTGGTCCGAGAGTGTGTTTCCTGCGTGGTGTTATACTTTCGAGATGATGGTGCTCAACCATCTACCTCCCTGTGACAGGTACATTTTGTCTAGACTAGCCCATCTAGGTACACCTCCGTATTTGCTCCATCTCGTGTTGTAGGGGCATAGTTAGATGAGTTGGTAGGATTTTTTTTGTATTTTGTTAATAAAATATCATATTCGAGGGAATGAGGAGTGTATTCTTACGAACATGATGAAGTAGAAAGTGTATGGATAATGTAGGAAGCCACACGAGCGGAAGAATGTGTTAGGGTTGTCAAGGTGTCGAACGGTTGTCAGAAAAGGATCGACGGCTTGTATAGTTGTGCGCCAAGAACCTGCGGAATCAGTATGAACGAGGAACAAAGCAAGCATTCGATGTCAAGACAAAGGATGATGAGAGTACCTACGATGTGCAAGGCGTCGATGGGAAGAATTCGTCCTCTCATTCTGATGGCGGATTGGACGCCGATGGAGTTACTACGACTAAGAGAATTGGGAGGTATCTTTTTGTCATGGCGATGGGATTACGTGTGCCCGGAATTGTGCGAGGAATTGAGACAAGGAAAAGTGATTATTTTGTCAGGGAAGCGAGCAGAGTTGGAACAGTGGGATGTGAGGTTGTGGGCCAAGGCACTTGGACACAACTATGACGAAGACAAAGATGGTGTGGACTAGGAAGGGTCAGCGTTGCACACCGGATTCAACTTCGATGAATGAAAGTGGTTCAATTCCCAAGAGCGGAAGGGGACGAATGGTTACAAGATTGATTTCATCAAGGACGTGTTTAGAAAAAAGGTCATATTCATATTGAATCAATTGTTCTCACCGTAGAGAACTACTTATGTCAGTATGCATAAGGTGAGAATTGTAGAAGGATTTGTAGGAGGGTTCATTCGCATTAACTGGGGAGAAATTTTTGCTAGGAATGTTCAAGCGATGGCTGCCAAGTTGAAGGAGGATGAGAAGAGTGTAATGTATATTTTTTCTTTTCTGGTGAATTTATACGAACGCTTGGAGTGGTTAACTCCAAAGAAGCGGCACCTATATTGCTTGGAGTCCGGCGCAGTTCTATGCATCCTCTTCCTAATGGATGCATGCTTCATGCATAGTCCTTTGGTACCATGGGGCGGCTTGGTATTGTTAAGGTTTTTCTCTTGTTTTCTACGGAAGGCCGTCAGGAACTCTTTGGCTCTATTGTTGCGTGCTTCTCCCGGGGTTGAGTTCGTGTTCGATCCTTGTGAGTCCAGCAGTCCCTGGTTTCCCTAGCTCTGAGGTCTTACAGGATAGGCCGTCCCCTGTTCATTTTCTACCGTACCCCCTCCGTTCTAGTTGCCCACTTATCCAAGGTTTCCTGACTTCCTTTTGTCTGTGGGTTTCTCCTATCAACCGAGAAAGTATAATAACAAAAGAGATGGGAAGACCCCATCAAATTGTACAAGGATGGAACCAAACCGGTAACATGGGGCTAGGCCCCAATGTTTCTCCTATCCCGTTTGTTTGTTATTCCTTTTTCTTGGATCCCTTTCCTCTTCCTATACTGCCTAGCACCTAAATCTGTGCTAGGTGTGTTGCTGTGGTTCTTTGCTTCTGGATCTATGTTCTTATCCTGCCAAAAGCCTTTTCTCAATGTGTTTCGTGCCCCTTCCGATTTAGTTTTCATGCTTACACTTTGGGGGCTCGCGAATGTCAAAAGTGCGTTTGTCTGACCTGCCCAACTTTGTAGTATTGGTCTGACGCTGCCGTTCCTCCCTGTGCTTCCTATGGTTATTCCTTCTGCTGCTATGTCCAAAATCCGGAGTTCGTTGTCTTCTCCTTTATTGATTGTTTCAATCATTTTATAAATATTTATTTTTAATTTTTTTTATTTTGTGTTACTGGACCCCTCATTTTGTCCAACCATTCCTGTGTTCGGTGATTCTCCCTCGTCCTTCTGCATTACGAGTTCTCCTTCCATCTGCTTGCCCTGTGGCTTCCTTGGAGATCTGCTATCCTATTCCATCATCCGATCTTTGGGGTTCCCCAGCACGTCCACTTTTTGATGTCCCTCTTTGTGTAATTCTGGTTTGTTTGTTCATTGGGTTCTTCCTGTCAGATGCATTTCCATTGGTCTCATTGTTCCTTTCTCCAGGTGTTCCACCTCCTTGGGTCTCCTATTCCTTGTTCCTTTGTCCACGGAGTTCTCTGCGTGAAAGGTCATTATTCGCACTGGGTTCTGGAAGGACTCCACCTCTAAGGTCCTGCCTTGTATTCCACCGAGTTTTATGCTTTCCGCTATCATTAGAGCATTGGGTCCCCCTTTCTCAATTTTTTCTTGTTTATCTACTATCATTAGCATTTTTAGCCTCGCTGCGTTGCTTAGCTTCTTAGGTGTCTATTTCTATCTAGTCCATTGAGGAGCATCTCCTTAGGGTTCTTGTCTGGTCCCTTGTCATGTAGATGTTAGGTGTGTTCCATCCTCCACATAGAATTGTTGAGCCTATTCCGTTCAAGTTCTCGCTGGCTAGGGACTCCCATAGGATTACTCTTCCTTCTTGCTGGGCTGCACCAGCCACACTCCCTATTGTTACTTTGGATTCGTCCTTCCCAACTGTCACCCATATTGCACTTCCTTCCTTAGCTCTCTTTTCTTCTAAGATATCCCACGTCTTGTGCACGAGCAGCACCGTGTCTGTGTTGAGGATGATGTCCTCCTGCCAGCAAGAGTGGTATCCCTTCACTAGGGATTGCTATAAAGTCTACATTTCTGTCCATTAAGATTTTGATGGTGTGTCTGCTTCTAATGTACTGCATGTCTTTCCCTTGACCCGTAGGGTTCCACCTGGCCACCGTAAAGGTCTCAGCGATTCCACCTCCTAGGGGGGAGCCTCCTGTATCACTTATGTGTTTCCCAAGGTTCCTCCTCTACTCACCATTTGCCCCATGCACTCCCACCGTCCACTTGGGATGGTTGTAGAGTGGTGGTTTAATTCTGGTTTCCTCTCTCCTTTCCTCACTTGCCTACCTGCAAGACAACCCCATCCGGATGGATATCTAGAAGTGCTCTAATGCCCAACGATACCGCCTCATAGCCTCATAGTGTGGCGACTCCAAACTGATGTTGACAAAGATGCTCTTGGAAGTGTGAGCGATGCTGCAAGACAACGGTATGACTTACTAACCGCAATAAGACCTCTCCAATAGCAATCAGTATGATGCCTCTAATGTCCTTCTCCATCGCAAGAAGTAGACTAGCACCCAGAACCTGACTAACTGACAACAAAATCTCCCCTCTCGCAACTGATGTAACCACCTGGAACAACTCCGTGAAACCACTAGAGGGATCATCCGCCTGAAAGTAATCTCGAAGATGCTCATATACCATCCATGACAAACCCTATGAGGATAATCATGGGGCTCTGCATAGAGAATGGGCAAATAATGTTCTATCAAGACATAAAGGCTCCTTTGGCTGATACTCCAAGACCTCTAATGGTATCTCCTCGCCCATGGGTGGATGTAGAAGGCGTAAAGAGGAAATTGTCTCCTCAGTAGGACTAGCCATAGAGAAAACATGAAGGGCCAGTGCAGCCCTGCTATACTCCCCGACCTGCCTCAATATTCTACACTTTCGTAATCGCGCCAAATCAGAAATATCATGTGACTCAACCCGATTCCTAACCTGTGTGGCCCGAACACACTCCTCCTACAATGTAGCCCAATCCCATGCTCGGAATCTCTGAAATCTAGCTGCCACCTCTCTATGTCAAGCTTGTCCCCCTCTAGTATAACGTAGACATCATTGCGGAAGTAATAGAAACAAAAATCACGCTAACTCGTCCAGCCTAGAGTGGCACCGAATACCTATGAAGTTACCTGGATATTCGCCCATGAGTTGTAGCCATGATGCACGCATTAGGAGTACTTCTTCAAGCCTCTTGCCTTGACTTCAGCTTGTAAGGGAGAGATCCCCCAACTCAGTAAAATTGTCTGAACGATTCATATGATTATCAGTATGTTATAACCACTGTACTGATGGATGGAATTGGGATTGGTCAAGAATAGGTCTTGTAAGTTGCCTATTCGTAATGCTCTTCGGACTGAGAAGTCTAGAGTAAGCTAAAGATATGTAAACAACTATTATTTGTCTTGGTTGGATCCCTCATTTCCTTGGGAACGAACCTAATCACTACATAACTGTCATAAACTATGTACCTTTGTTGTTACATTCTTACCGGATCGATCCTCAATGATGTAATCAAACTCTGTCAGTAATAACTTCCATCTGACTATCCTACCCTCATCATAAGGCTTGTTGAAAATGTACTTCAGATTTAAATTAAATTTCCCTCCCAATAGATAGTGTCGAAACCTTTTGAGTGAGAAGATCATAGCTAAAGCCTTCCTTTCTAGAAATAGCAGTACGAGCAGAAAAAAAAGGGGGGTGGGGAGGGAAGGCGGGGAAGGTAGAGGCTCCGGAAGCCTTCCAAGCAAAGTTGAAGGCTACTGTGCCAACTTTGTTTGCACTCCTTCAATATCCTTTAGGTTTATTTTCGACCATGCATGTCGGAACAATAGGCCCAAGCTAACCCATCCGAGGAGGAGCCAGGAGTGATGAGCACCGTACTTGCAAGAGAAGCAACGATCACCCCTAAGCCTATAGCTCGAGCAAGATGGGCAACAGCCATAGAAGAGTTAAGAAAGAATGAAAGAAAGCAGGGGTGGATTCGGCCTTAAGGCTGAATCCACCCCTGCTTTCTTTCATTCTTTCTTAACCGAAGGAGGAAGAAGACTCCGGCCGTGCTAGACTTGCTAAGTTGAGTGGTGGATCACGAACATCCTACATCTCTGAAAGAACGAATCCCAAGGCTCCAAAGAGGCAATCGGTCGAGTAGCCCGGGAAGGTTGAAGACGTGATTCCAACAAAGGGCCAGTACAGATTCCTCCAAAGATAACACCAGTCCAATCACATACACCTCCATAGAGGCATTAAAGCCCTTTGGTGATGAAGCTAGCGATAAAGAAGAGAGGTGGTCAGCTTTCCAAGAGGGACCAAGAGCTTGCCTCACGCAAAAGAGCAAAGTACTGAAGGACCTCAAGGACAACCTTGAACCCCAGTTCCAAATCATAGTTGAGCATCCAAAAGAAGACATGGCAGCACCAATCACCAAACATCAGTACCCCAAATTTGGGGGTACTGTTGAACCTCGTGCATACGAGATGAACCTTAAGTTCCTCCAGAGACTTTGTTAGCTATTTGACTTTAGAGGCAATTCCTTTTCTCCCTTGTCCCCTTGCTTCATCAGATGCCAGCTCCTCTTCTTAGGGATGTATTTCCAGTCCTCGTCTGAAGAACTAGATTCAACTTCTGAGGATGAGGAACTGGTGGTGAATGGACTTCGTCTTTGTCTCACCTAACTTCTTGTCTTATTGCGCCTTGATGCGTTCTTCCTAGGGTTCGATCCCTTCCTATGAATATTCGACAATTCATAGGCTTCGGCAGCTTGTATCACGGCTTCTATCTTATTTGGATCCGTCCTTTGGCAAAAGGTTTCTTGGAATGGGTCATGCTTCCCTAACCCAGACACATATCATTCGATAACCATGGCAGCCGAATATGGCTTTGTGTTGGAGGCGGTAGACGGTATTCAGTCTAGCAGATTGAGGAACTGCTCCGTATATTCCCTTAGCTTTTGGTGCTTCTCTCTCCTTATTGCCCCCAAACTTCGGAGTAGTACCTTATCGTATCCCATCTCCTAGAACCTGGTCTTGAGGCCATCCCAAGAGGCTATCTCGGCCACGTGATTTTCCTCTTGATTGTTTATCCATACCCGGGCCCCTTTCCTCAAGAGTCCCGGGAAGATCCTTCTTCGGTCCACGGGGTTATTTTCTTTATTTGCCGTGGAGATGTCTTCGAAGGTACAAATATACGAATCCGTGTCATCTTCGTCAAGTATGATGTACCATATGTCAGAAGCCCGACCACACCAATACAGAGCATCAGCCCCGCGAGAACTTCACGGCATAGCAGGTGGAATGGACGAAGAGATGGGATACGTCCGTCTATGAAGAGGGACCCGAAGATCATGTCTACGGGATCCAAGAAAATGGGGGTACTCCAATACCACCAGTTCACATATCCCAATATTCACCAGTAGAAATGGCAACTACGGTAACCCAAAGGAAGCTTGGCGGTCCTGTAGAAGCGCCAACCTGACCCAATGTATGTTTCAATTGTGGACCGGTGGGCCATTGGTCACCCCAATGTCCCGAGCCCCACCGCCAAATTCCTTACCAACCAATGTGCAGCAACTGTTGGAGGCCAGGACACACAAACGTGGAGTGCGAACAACCACCACAACCACGTGTAGAGTTTTAGCATTACCCCGCTCAAGGCGTCAAATTCATTACTCCCCCGAAGTGGGATGTAGACATAAATCAGGTAGTAATAGAAGACCAGCCCCTACCCATAGTCACCAAATGGCCGAAGAGATGATTGATGTGCTTAAGATGACAATCCGAAGTGGAACACAAAAGGAGGCTCCACCAAGAGGAATCAAGATCAAAAAGCCGAAGAAGTCGGCGGTGACTACTGGTAGCGGGGATCCCCCTAAGGAAGTAGCCACCCCCTAACCGGAGGGGCTAACCTTGAACCTGCCACAACATCCTTCCTATAGGATATTTGGGCTGAAGTAGAAGGGTACTTGTGCGAATTGAATTCGGAGACAAAGACATCAGAAGCCAAGAGAGAGACCAAGGAAACCACCAATGTAACTCCGCAACCAATGGCACCGGGATACTACAATCAGGTGGCCGACCTCACCACGGTCAAAGCAAACATTACTATGAAGTAGCTCCTTGACGATAATAAGAGCTACGAGAAAATGCTGATCAAGGTGTTAAGGGCCGGGAAGTCTCAATCCCTGAGAAACATGAAATTGCCAGAGGTATACTCAGTCGAGCAAGAAGACATGGGAGCCCCCGAAATCAAAATTGAAATTACAGGATGCATGTTGAAGTTAGTATCCATCGATTCAAGGTCAGACATCAACATAATGACCAAAGATACGGCCCAAGCCCTGGGATATATCAAGTTTAAGGCGACATCCAGGGTGTTACGATTGGCTGATCAATCGCAAACACTGCCGATGGATATTCTCTGCGGAGTGTTGACCTGAATAAGCGGGATGTCTTTCCTCCTCACCTACATCACGCTTAAACCATAAGAGGAGAGTGGGTACAAAGTACTCATGGGCCAACCCTGGTTGTATGGCACCAAGGTAACTACGAGCTAGCAAACGTGTACCTTAACCTTTTTCGATCCAACCTCAACCATGGAAAGGAGGGTGACTATCTCCTGGAGTGAGCCAAAATACCAAGGGGAGACTGCATCTGACTCCGGGGTCACAAACCCTAGTGAAGATGACAGTGAAACGGACTCTAATAGCACGGATGACGTGGAGGTGCACTACCTGGAGTGTTACGAGATTGAGAAAGAGCTGCCGGACCCCGAAGACGACGAATAGCAGTTATAGGTCAGTGTGGGGCGAAGTGAGGCCATCCCCAGTGACGGCGTCGTTAGGCCTAATGCATTCAAAGAAATCAGCATAATGCAAGGACAAATCCTGCGGGTGAAGAAAGAGCTAGGTAATCAGGACTTAACTAGGCTGATAAGATTGCTAGCCGAATATGTTGACGTATTCGCCTGGAAGATTGAAGATATGAAAGGAATTCCTAGGCATTGGAGAGAGCATTGCATATACCTCTTAGAGGGAGCAGTTCTAGTAAGACAACGTAAGTACCGGTTAAATCTGAAGTACTCCTTGTTGGTTAAAGATGAAATTCATAAATACCTGTAAGCAGGCATTATTTACCCCGTGTTGAGCAGTGAATGGATCGTACCAATTGTGATTGTGCGTAAGAAGAATACTGGCAAGATTCGGGTGTGTCAAGACTTCCGGATGTTGAATGCATCCATGAAAAAGGATCATCACCCGTCGTCTTTCACTGATGCAATTTTGGATCATGTGGTTGGGCATGAATGCTTGATGATTTTTTAGGGTATATTCAAGTATCTATTACGAGGAGAATAAAGATAAAAATACCTTCACCACAGATTGGGGCACTTAGAGATACCACAAAATGCCGTTTGGGTTGTGCAATGCACCCGTTACGTTCCAACGGATGATGACGCACATCTTCCATGATTACTTGCGCAAATTCTTAGAGATTTTTATCGATGACTTTTGTGTCTTCGGGACTCGGGCTAAGCACCTGGACCATATGCAGAGAACCTTTCAAAAATACCGCGATAGTCAGTTGGCCTTGCACCAGGAAAAATGCTACTTCATGATGACCGAAGGTATTTTGCTAGGACATCGAGTATCAGCACAGGGCATTGAGCTAGATTGAAATAAGATTCAAGTTATTACGGTCCTTATGCCTCCTCGGAATATTTGGGAACTTCAGGCCTTTTTTGAACGGAGAACGGATCATAAGATAGGGATTTTATTATGAAGTTTTTTTTCTTGTAAAAGTCATTATAGACTTACATCAAAACGAGCTAGAGGAATACAAAAAACAATTGGAAAAATTATTAGAGAAAGGATTTTTCTAACCTAGTGTACCATCATATAGAGCTAGAGTGTTGTTGAAGAAGGATGACTCCATGCGGATGTGCATTGACTATCATGCTCTTTATTAACAAAGGGTGAAAAATTAAGTTTCCATTATCTCGAATGAATGACTTGTTTGATCAACTTCATAGAGCTAAGTATTTCATCAAATTTTATCTTAAAAGCAAGTATAATCAAATTAGAATAATTGATGAAGATGTATAGCCGATAATTTTTAGAATTAGATATGGACATTTAGAGTATCTAGTTATGCCATTTGGTTTAACCAATGCCCCTATTATATTCATGAGATTTATGAATGATATTTTTTGTAAGTATCTAGATAAGTCAATGATTGTGTTTTCAGATGATATCTTAATACATAGCAAGTCGTTATGAAATCATTAGAAACATCTATGAGAAGTTCTTTAATTGTTCTGAAAAAATAGGATGTAAACTAAAATGTTAAAATATGAATTTGAAAAAAAAATAAAATAGATAATTTAAGCTATAGAGTTAATGCATAAGACATCTAAGTCATGAGTGACAAAATGAAAATCATTCAAAACTAGAGTGCTCCGTAGAATCAAACTCAACTACTCAGTTTTTTGAGTTTATAAAATGTTAAAGGAAGTTTTTGCTATATTGCTCAAGTTTTAACAAATCTCATAGCTCAAGTGTATAAGTAACAATGGGATATTGTTGAAGAGATTGCATTTCAAGCTTTGAAGGATATATTTTTACATGCATCAATCCTTAAATTGTATGATTTAGGTAGACTAACAAATCTTGCTATGGATGCATCATGTGTGATGGTTAGAGGAGTGTTACACATGAATGGGAAGATGGATTTCTTTCTAACACAAGCTCTTACTACCAGTGCAAAATTACCATATCATGCAACAATAGAAGTTAGTCATTGTTTTGGGTGTCAAACATTGAAAACACTATCTTGGAGCTAAGGAGTTTGTGGTTGAGACGTATCATAAACCTTTAGTATATATATAAACTCAAGAGGATCTCTCAAAATGACATATTTGTTGGATAGAAAAGAGAGAACTTTTCAATATGAAGATTGTATATATGGAGAGAAAGAAGCATCTTGCCAATGCATTGACACAGAGATCATGCATTAATCATATTACAAAGATGAAAATTCACTCGGAATGGGGGATAAATCTGAATCGAACGACAAAGAAGGATGAGGAGATTACACAAGCTCTTTGGAGGAAAAAGAACCCGAATACAAAGTATAATAACAAAAGGGATGGAAAGACCCCATCAAAGCGTACAAGGATGAAACCAAACCGGTAACATGGGGCTAGGCCCCAATAGTATCACACTTGGAAAAAGTGGAAGGAAAAAGTACAATTGGAATGTGGACTGATTTTCCATAAGGGAAAGATTTGGATACCATCGGATCCAATATATGATCAACAATAGTTGAATCATGTGTCTCTGCTTACATTATTTTATTTTAGCTAAAATAATGTTAGCAAAGACACATGATTCAGCTATTGTTGATCATAAAGGAGAAAAGAAGATTATTAAAGATATCTAGAGGGTATATTTTTGGTCGAGACTAAGAGATGACGTCATCAGTTATGGACACAGTTGCTTAACATGTAAGCACAATAAAATTAACAGGTTTATAACAACCTCTACCGACATCAAGTAGAAGATGGAAGCACATCAATATGGATATTGTATGTGAGTTGCCAATGATGTTTATTGGATATGATTACCTCATAGTTTAAGTGGATAAACTAAGTAAAATGATTCATATTAGTTCCTTAATAAAGATAGTCACCACACTAAAACTTGCTTGAATTTACATGAATGTGATTTATATGAATGTGATTGCTAAATATGGTTTAGCTACAGTTCTCATCGTTAATAGCAAAACTCAGTTTACTAGCACGTTTCAAAAAATTTCATTTGGGTTATTCAAAATAAAACTAGCCATGTCCATGGCTTTTCATCCTGAAGCAGATGAACAAATAAAACTATTGAAAGATGCGTGGAGATTTTACTTTGGAGAAGCAAAAAGGTTAGGATGCACTTTTACCCATGTTTGAGTTTTCTTAAAATAACTCAATAAATGAATCTAAAAAACCCAGCCCTTTTTTCCTCATGTATGATGAATTGTGACCTCTAGGTTGGCTCTCACTTGGGTTTAACTCTAATGGCTTCTGGGAAGCTCATCATGAATCTAAAAGGACTTGTTCCCACCCTATGAGCATGATCCTAATGCACACTCTTACCCAAACCACCGAGCAACCGATAGGGAGTCCAACATCGAGATATCAAAAAGAACGGCAACCGCCATGACGGGAAGAAAAAAAATTGCAGTACCACCGGTCAGGAAGATGACTATGGGGAGGATTCGGCCGCTTATCGTGATGACAGATTGAAAGCCGGCAGAGTTGGTTCGATTGAAGAATATGGGATGTGTTTTTTTATCGTGGAGATGGGATTTCATCGATCCCGAATTATGCGAGTAGGTTTGCAGAGGCAAAACTGCTCACACGGTAGGATGTCGAGCACAACCGCAAAGATGTGGGCTAACGCCTTGGAACGCTCGTATGAGAAGAAAAAAGATGGGGTCGATTGGAAAGGCTTGGCTGTGCATACAGCGTTCACCTTTGATGAGTCGAAGTGGTTCAACCCTAGAGAGAGGAAGGATACGAATGGCTACAAGCTCGATTTGATCAAGGATGTCTTCAGGCGTAAGGTGGCTCTCACATTGAACAACTCTTCACTCCTCAATGCACTACCTACGTCAGTATACATAAGGTGCGTATTGTGGAGGGGTTCATTGGTGGGACAATCAAAGTAAATTGGGGAGAGATCTTCGCCCGAAATGTTCAAGCGATGGCCAGCCAACTTTGACAGGATTACAAGTGTGTGGTTTACTTATCATTGTTCCTGGTGCATTTGTACTCGAAGATGGAGTGGTTAACACCTAAGGAGAGGCGATTGTACAGGGTGGAGTTTGGGTTGTCCGATCTGGAGGACAAAGATGACAGTAGTGGGTCCATTAGGAGTGTAAGTGCTATTATTCTAGTGGTAGACGGACCTTAGAAGGTGACTAGCACACATCCTAGGGACTCGGCATCATAAGAACTAATTGTTGAGGTTCCCATGAAGAGAAAGTGACAAGTGGTGGACAGTCCTCCCGAACGTGTGCCTTAGAAGAAGAAGGCGATCAATCAAGCGGGCGATGTGGTGCTACTGGCGGTATCGAGACCAAAGGTGAATGCATCGAAGAAGATAGCCAAACCTCTTGCATATGTTTTGAAGCCTTATGCTAAGGATAGGATAGTCAGATGGAAGTTATTACTAACGGAGTTTGATTACATCATTGAGGATCGACCCGGTAAGAATGTAACAACAAAGGTATATAGTTTATGACAGTTATGTAATGATTAGGTTCGTTCCCAAGGGAAGGAGGGATCCGAATAGACCAACCAGGACGAATAACATGTGTTTACACATCTTTAGCTTACTCTAGACTTCTCAGTCCGAAAAGCACTACAAATAGGCAATTTATTAGACCTATTCCCGACCAATCCCAATTCCATCCATCATTATAGTGGTAACAACAGACTGATAATCATATGAATCGTTCACACGATTTTATTGAGTTGAGGGATCTCTCCCTTACAAGCTAAAGTCGAGGCGAGAGGCTCAAAGAAGTACTCCTGATGCGTGCATCATGGCTACAACTCATGGACGAATACCCAGGTAACTTCACATGTATTTGGCGCCACTCTAGGCTATTGCACAAATCACACACCAGCTTTGCGAGTTCTTGTTCTACCCTGACTACAATTGCGGTTCAATCAGACAAACATTTGCAAGAAAGGAGATCCTCTCTCTTTATTCCTACACCTATTTATATAGATTTTTAGTGTCTACTCCAAAATGATGCCTACACAGATCCACTTCTCCTAATCCAACACAAGCTACCTACTCTGTTCGATCGTGCCTCCAATTCACAAGTGAACGCAACCATTACTACTTGCAACTCTTGGATATCGGCTGTAATCTTCTCCAGATGCATACACATTGCTTCTCGGAATTCTCTTCTGTAGAAGCATAGTTCTTACGATAAGTAGGATTTTTTTTGGTTTTTGTGAATAAAAAGTTATATTCGGGTTCTCTTGAAGGTATTCGTCCGAATATATGTTTGTTAGCTAGGAATACCATTGGGGAGTTCACATGAGTGAATTTTAGGGAATTTAAAGCGTTTGGGCGGCGGATTGAGGAATTGTCGAGAGAAAGTCGATGCCAAGAACTTGCCGAGAGAAGGAAAGCTGGCTGCAATGTCGAAGCGTCGAACCGGAGGAGTTCCAGCAAGAAGAAGTGCGACGATGGGGAGAATTCGACCGCTCATTCTGATGGCGGATTGGACTCCAGCGGAGTTCTTTGAGGTTGAAGAACCTCGGTGGAGCGTTTTTGTCATGGCGCTGGGACTATGTGTGCCCGGAGCTGTGCGATGAAGTCCGGAGAGGGAAACCGCTGACAGCAATTGGAAGCAGAGCGCATCCGGAGAAGTGGGATGCGAAGTTATGGGCGAAAGTTTTGGGACGCAACCATGAAGAGGACAAAGGCGGAGTCGATTGGGAGGGATCGGCAGTGCATACGGCGTTCACTTTTGACGAGCGGAAGTGGTTCAACCCTAGGGAGAGAAAGGGGATGAATGGCTACAAGCTCGACTTAATCAAAGACGTCTTCAGGAGAAAGGTGGCACTCACCTTGAATTAGCTTTTCTCACCGCAGAGAACAACGTACGTGAGTATGCATAAAGTGAGGATCGTGGAAGGGTTCATCGGAGGAACTATTCGGGTGAACTGGGGAGAGATCTTTGCGAGAAATGTGCAGGCCATGGCAACAAAGCTAAGGGAAGACGATAAGAGTGTAGTCTATCTCTCGTCTTTTCTTAGTACACCCTGTATGCAAAGTTGGAGTGGGCGACGCCCCCAGGGAGAGGCAATGTATCGATTGGAGAGTGGGTTGTCGGACTTGGATGCAAACATCGACAGCGCTAGCAGTGGATCGATGAGGAGTCTAGGCACGAGTGCGCCTCCTAAGCCGAAGAGAACGGGAGAAGTGAGACCGGCGGTGCAGAGCAAGCCTGATTCGGACTCAGACCTGGAGGTGATTGGGACATCAAGGAAGAGGAAGAGAGTAGTGGAAGACAGTCCCCCTGCCACTCTAGCGGTACGAAAAGATGTAGGCAAGAAGAAGATGGAAGAAGTAGGACCGGCAAAGTCCTCTCGACCGAAGATGATGGCGGTGAAGCCGGGGCCGAAAGCCTCGAAGGAGATTGCAGAACCCATGGCATTGGTACTACAGCTGTCGCAGAAGTTGGAGGCATGGTGGTCCCGATATTCTTTGGAGTTGAACGAGATGGGACCGATGTATATGCCAGGGTGGGACCCTCAAGCAGACGGGTATATGGAGTTGATTCAAATGATGAACCGTCTGGCATTGGGGAAGGAAGATCAGTCCATCACAGTGAAGGAGATGATGAGAGAATATGGACAAAATTTGTCCAAAGAAAAGCTGAGATGGAGAAGCGGGTTGAAGAGGCGAAGAAGACCTACGAAGAGATCTGTCAGTATTCGGGTGCGGAGATCCATTTTGTGGAGAAAGGAGAATGCTCATCTTCGGGAGGCAGTGCGGGGATAAAAGCGAAGATTGATTCGGGTGGATGTGGAGGCACTGCGAAGGCTGGAGAACCTCGCCAATGAGATCGCGGCGCAACATCTGTTCACACGGTGTGATCGTGTTGAGACAGCGGCGATTAGAGCGGTTTGGTGGCGGCGATGGACAATCTTGGAGACACAAAAGACCGGAGGAAGGAGATGTACAAAGCATTGGGTCGGGATTTCCGGGAAGCCATGGCTCTTCATCGACAGGAGATTGCTGCAGATGTACAGGAGATGTAGTTAGGAATCGACGCATTCACGCAAGCAGCGGAAGTGCGATCGAGCGGGTTAGATCAGAGTAAAAGACCTAGGAGAGAGCGATCTGTGTAGGAGACGGTTAGCTTGGCAGTTAGGAGTAGTAGTTAGAACATTCATTATAAATAGTCGTAGGAAATAAAGTGGTGGATCTTTCATCGTTGCAAGTGTCCAAACAATTGGATTGCAAATTGTAGTCAGGGTAGAACGAACACTCGAGGAGCTGGTGTCCAGGTGACATTGTGACGACCAAAAGCGTGTATCCGTGAAGTTATTTGGATATTCATCCACGAGCTGAGCCTGTCTGTAGCATCAGAATTACTCTAGAAGGTGTTTCCCCGAGACGCAAACTTGTAATGAGAGATCCCCATCCCGGTAAAGCAAATTGCTCGCTGATTGTATTTGTTTGTGGTCCGTGGAATTGGTGTTGTGATGGGTTTGTGAAGGAATTGAATTTATACTGATTGCCTTCTTTGTGCATGCTCTTCAGACTCTACAGTCCAGAGTTAGAAAGAAGTCTAAACGCTTATTTACCTTCTTCGCTAGTGTGGTTTGATCCCTCATTCCCTTGGGAACGAATCAATCTATACGGATTCGGACTGAATAGTGCTTACTGTGCTATTACATCTTCCCAGTGCTCGATACATCTCTTTGCGCTTGTCCTTCGAATCCCTTGGATTCTCCCTCACCTCCACTAGTTTCTCCAATCGTCCCCACTCCTCTTCATCACACCACGCGAAGAGGTGTTGCGTACACTTGTTTGCCAAGGTCTCCAATCGAGCCGGTGCCTCCACATCCACTCGATTCAGGCATTGCTTTAAACTTCATACCGTTTCATGAAGTTGGAGATTCTCCCTTTCCACGTACCGCATCTCTACGTCTCGAATCTTGCAAATTTCTCCTTATGCGATTTTGGATTTCTCAGCCTCTCGTTCTAATTCGGTCTTTTGCTTGGTCAACCGTTCCACATTCTTTGTTAACTGCTGAACCATCTGGGCTTGATCCATCTTCTGACTTGCTAGTCGGTGCATCATCTGTACCAGATCCATGTACCCATCGGCTTGCGGGTCCCATCCTAGCATATAACCTGGGTCCATTTCATTCAACTCCATAAGAATGTTCAAAGCCTTGTGATCAGTAACGATAGTAAATTTCCCTCCCAATAGATAGTGTCAAAACTTCTTGAGTGAGAAGATCATAGCTAAAGCCTCCCTTTCTGTCACTGAATAGATTTTCTCAGCTTGCACCATCTTTCTACTAGCATGAGCAATTGGATGATCGTGATTATCATCATCTTACTGACTTAGAGTGCATCCTATAATAATATTTGATGCATTTTTCTAGAGAATGAAAGGTTTATCCTAATTTGGTTTGGATAAAATAGGAGCCGTTACCAACGCCTTCTTAAGAAGTTCAAAAGTCACCGCTGCCTCTCCATCCTTGAGGATTAAATCGTAATCTATCCCCTTTTTCATGTAAACCGTCAAGGCATAAGCTTTGTTATAGAAAGAAAAGATGAACCTTCCATAGTATCCCACCATACCAAGGAACTACCTCAACTTGGTCAACTTCATCGGAAAAGATAAGTCGAGGATGCGTTTCACATTTTTCGGATCCACCGCTATATCATCTTTGGAGATGATGTGCCCTAATAACAAACCTTCCTCACATCCAAAAATGCATTTTTTTGGATTGAGCAAGACCTTGGCTTTCTCCAAACGTTGTATAATTTTAACCAAATGATCATCCTTTTTCCTGTACACACAAAAATCTTTTATGAAATCTTGCACAAACTTCCCAATAAAAGGTTCAAACATCTTATTCATGAACCTCTAAAAAGTTACTGGAGCATTACATAGACTAAAGGGCATTAACCTAAAGGCAAAAGTTCCCCATTGTATGATAAAAGTGATTTTGAGGTGATCTTCTAGGGCAATTTGAATATGGTTATAATCACTATAACCATCTCCAAAACTATATCACTCATGATCTGCCACCTCCTCTAGAATATCATCTATGAAAGATAAAGGGTAATAAATCTTCTTTGTGACATTATTCAACTTATTGTAATCTACACATACACGTAGCTTACCATTCTTCTTCTTGACTATCACAATAGAAGAAATCCATTCACAATTCTCTACCTCATAGATGAAACTGGCATCCTTTGGCTTGTTGAGCTCCTCCTTCACCACCACAGACGTTGGTGGATTTATCCGATGTATCCAAACCTTGTCTTCTCCTCCATAGTAACCTTGGGACCAAACTTGAGATTGGGAGCCGTCGAGTAATCTTAGTTTTGCTTTGATGATAGCTTCATTTTTATTAATTTTTTACTAAGGAGCTTTGCAATCAAGTTGTTAATTAGGACCTACAATCATACTCTCCAACTTTGTTACTTTCCTTGTGTATTCCTTGTTCTTTTTTCTGAGCCATACATGTCCGATCCGCTTGTAGTCGTGTTTCTCAAGTTGAGTATTTTTGTTTTGCATTGCATGGCTTAATCTTGATGAAAATCTACACGATGTTACAATGTGAATCAAATAAAAAGAGACATCACCCATGGCATATGTGCCCCAACTGGCCTACCAGTAGGCAAACACCAAAGGGGAGTAAGACCCCATGAGTGCAAGAAAGTACAAATGTAGATACCTAGCTAGCCTGAAAATACAAACCATGCCTACTAAGACCTAAAGTCATATCACAAAGAGTAATTAAAAATCATCATAATGTAAGCTCACCTATTCAATAATCACTAGAAATTAATGTTTCACATACAATCAAGGGTGTGAGATAAGAAAAAAAGGTCACACAAAAATCCGAATCATCAAGGAGCCACATCCATCCGTATAGTCAAACCCAAAGCAGTACCCAATCAAGAAATCAAAGACACAATTTAATAACAAAAAGGATGGGAAGATCCTATCAAATCGTACAAGGATGAAATCAAACCGGTAACATGGGATTAGGCCCCAATAGCATCACACTGGGAAATATGTCCTACATCACCTAAGATATCCGAACTATCTAAGTCAAACGGTCTACAAACAAGAGAGCATCCGAAGAAGCATCACCTAATGTGATTGCTCTTTTATGGATTGCACCAGCTAGTGCTCTCTATAGAGCCATGGAAACACGTTGCCTAAAATAGGCTATACAGTAAGCTAAAGAGAGTGATATCCCCTGCCGTCTAGTATGGTAGGCTCTCACGCACTCCCTCACAAACATATCGAAGTTGGTGTCTATAGCTCCATATAATTTCAAAGCTAGAGGAACAAAGAGATGACCTCTCTGCATATCTCTATACTTGGAGACCTTGGTTATTGCCACTCCACTCGCCGCCCATCTTGAAGGATAGATGACAAAGGTGCAACGAGCGCCAACTAGCCAAGAATGTTGTAGGTGTCGTCTCCTCCATAGATAATAAGCCTATCCCTCCATACAAAATTGGCAAAGATGTCTGTTTCCTTGCCAAATCTCTTGTCACACACTCGAATATCCCTAATTCGATGATATCACCAAAGACGCCCATGATTCTCCTATCAAAGGCTGTCAAACGTGATATGAATGTAGGTGAAAAAGGTGCGAAGAAGGTATATGGGTCGACAAACAATACTAGATGATAGTATACCAAACGCCACATGCGGATCCCCTAGTAGAGGATGGTCATCTACATGTCAAACATCCTCGGCAAGTGCAACATCTAGATAGCGTGAGATAAAATCCTCGGACCCTATTGGCACTCCTAGAATACGTAAACTATCTGTCGATATCATACATCCCTCTGAAAGCTGGAGATGAGGGGGGATGCCCAAAGGAGACCAAGCTCTACACTTTGACACCTTGATTCTCAAGCCTACAAGATGAAGCTCGGTAGTCAAGTAATCAAAGGCATGCCTAATGTTGTCTATAGGGTCCATAATGTGTGTATCATCCGCTAAGGAGGGGAACACAACACCTAGCACGGCCAAAACAGTAGACAAAAGAGCTCTACAATGAGTCATGGCAAATAGGGGTCCTCCCAAAGGATCCTGTCGAGTGCCAGCGGTGGACTGTAGAATGGTGACTCCCTCCACAAGAAGCCATGGTGATAAAAGAGAGAAGAATATGAACCATAGAAAGACCGTACGAAAGGAATGAGACTTGATAGAGGTCCACAGCCTCTCTAAGCTCTCTAAAAATGAATGCACACGAAACGTTATTTAAAGTGTTCTCAACGTCCACCTGCAAGACAACCCAATCTGGATGGATATCTAGAAGTGCTCTAATGTCCAATGATACTGCCTCACAGCCTCCTGATGTGGCGACTCCAAACTGATATGGACAAAGATGCTCCTAGAAGTGTGGACGATACTGCAAGACAACACTATGACTTACTAACCGCAATAAGACCTCTCCAATAGCAATCGGTCTGATGCCCCCAGTGTCCTTCTCCATCACGAGAAGTCAACTAGCATCTAGAACCTGACTAACTGACAACGGAATCTCCCCTCTCGCAACTGATGCAACCACATGAAATAACTCCGTGAAACCACTAGATGGATCATCTACCTGAAAGTAATCTCGAAGATGCTCATATACCATCCCTAAAAACCCTCTAAGGATAAGCGTGAGGTTATCCTTAGAGGGTCCTTGGTTATCCTGAAAGGCCCGTACAGCCCTACTATACTCCCCGGCATGCCCCAAGATCCTACACCATCGCAATCGTGCCGAATCAGAAGTATCATGTGACTAAATCCGACTCTTAACCTATATGGCCCGAACAAACTCCTCTTGCAATGTAGCCCAATCCCTTGCTCAGAATCTTTGAAATCTAGCTGTCACCTCCCTATGTCTAGCACGTTCCCCTCTAGTATAATGTAGACATCATCACGGAAGTAATAGAAACAAAAATCACGCTAACTCGTCCATGGGATTGCGTGTCCATCGATTGAACAGTAAACAAAAAGCACATCTAGCCTCGTCATGGAGTACACAAGGGAGTCTATGGAATAAACGTGGACATGGAAACCTAGTCTCAAAAAGCCCTAGAATCGAACATGCATGGGAACCTAATCATTCCCACGACCCGATTGGTATACCCAGAATGATCAACAAAGGAATCGATGTAATCTGCATGTTCCC
Source organism: Marchantia paleacea (assembly GCA_014180765.2). Classification (NCBI taxonomy): domain Eukaryota; kingdom Viridiplantae; phylum Streptophyta; class Marchantiopsida; order Marchantiales; family Marchantiaceae; genus Marchantia; species Marchantia paleacea. The sequence goes on along the minus strand of MUAA02000092.1, from coordinate 527,250 downwards.
CGAAGTGACAAAAACCAATATGGATGTGATTTTCCTCCTCACGTGCGCAACCCAAGTGGTCCGATCATAATCTTTATGCATCTTTCTCACGTGGATCTTTACCCCTTGTGAGGTAAAAAGATGATGACACACCGGATATGGTGTATCACGCACTGTTTTTGGTGGCCCCATGAGGGAAAATGAAGCTATAGCTAGCACAAAGAGCATGATAAAGATACCGAGCATTCCATCACATATCTACTCCCATATGCAGAACCATAACCCCCTAACACCCCACCTCACATGGGAAAATGCTAACTATGAAAACCCTAAAATCTAAAAGTACTCATAACTTTTTATTTCGATCTCCATAATTTTCCAACTAAGTCTTAATAGAACCAATGCAGGAAAATGAAGAGATTGAAATAAAAAAAGTCTGATCCCTATGTCTAATTGAAGAAAAATCACTCAAAACCCTAAAAATTCATATTTCACTATATCTTTCTCCATAATCTTCAATTTATGTACCAATGGAACCCAAATTGATAGACAAAGAAATTGACTATTCATTCTTCGTGTTTGGTAAAGCGTGGTAACAAAATATGCAAGAAAATATAATACCATATTCTATTCTCTAATCTCCATACCCTCCGGCGAACCTCTCCCAATATCTAAGAAGAAAGAACCCAACCTACTCTCCCACTTCAAATCCGACCATTCCCTCTAAAGTTTCCTTAGCAATTGAAGGGTGGCACAAAAGCCCCATACCCGCAGATCTGGCACCCGTCAGGGTTAGGCCAAGAGCGGGTCACTATGGGCCTCTTTGCTCCCTTTCTTTCCCCCACGGCTACCCGTGATCAGATTTACTGCCCATTCCGAGATGCATAAAAGAGCAATCGGGTATTCCGAAGGGCCATTATGTCGTAGGTCTCCTTCAACTGCTCTTCTTTGTCACGTATCTTGCTCCCTTCAGTTTATTTCTTCCTCTGTTATCCTTCATAGTTTCTTTATGTTTGCACTCTTGAAGCCCTCCTTTGTTGTATTTCATGTCCTCAGAGGATAGGGACTTTGCTATAGTGTACTTGTCCACCCCTAATCGTCCAGCAAGCCGTGGTAGTAGTCGCCACGTGTCTCCATACCAAACCATCCACTCTCACTGCCTTTCAGTTGACTCCTCTCTTAAAATCATGAAATTCACCAACCAATGAGAGGAGAAAGCTTCACGGGGATGGGGAACCATTTTCGCCAACATTTTTCCTCTTTCTCGGAGCTGCTGCTCATGCACGTTGCAACACCAGCGACTGCACGGACGAGCAAGAACAATTCGGAAGAAAGATACTGGTGCCCATCGCACTGGGTGCCAGAGGGCACAACAGTGACAAGTCCAGCATTCATATGCTCAAGCCAGCCGAGCAAGAGGCGCAGCAGATTTTTAATAGCGCTTGGAACTGTGTGATTGACTGACCTTCCTGAAAAGACGGTTTCTTTCATGCTTTGTTCACATTCTAATTTTGTTACATGCACGCCTGAGCGGCGTTTAAATTCAAGATTAAGAATTTATCTCGATGTCAAACAATGAAAACGTTGTTTGACCACACGCATTCAGTCAATTGCACTTGTTCGGGATTCTGAGCAAGGGCATCGAGATTGCAACAAGCAAAGGATGAGACAAATCAAGAGCTTTCTCAATATCGAGCAGGTCGCGAATCAGATTTCCAAAGAAAGCTTTAAGAGGCAATTGGGGACTCATGAGCAATAACCAAACGCATTGAAGGTAACACTCCTCAAAGGCTGAAGTCTATGACTGTTATTGCAAACAAATCTACCCGGGAGGGTATCCACACTGCTTCTAAGCTTTGTAACATGGAAGTTACATATTAAAAGCATACATTGTGATACTTACATTGATTCCCAAGGGAATAAGGTACCATACAGGATAGATGGGAAGGTATTGGGCAACTTGAGCTTCTTTAAATTACTATGGACATTGCAGTCTAAAATGTGGACACATTAAAATAACAAAAAGGATAGAAATACCACATCAAGTCTCACATGCATGAAACCAAATGGGTAACATGGGGATAAGTCCCAATAACATGACAATGGGAAATATGTCATACTTCATCAAAGATATTCAAACTATCTAGGTCAAACAGTCTACAAACAACAAAGCATCCGAAGAAGCATCACCTAACGTGATTGCTATCCTATGGATTGCACCAACTAGTATTCTATGTAGAGCAATGGAAACACGTTGACTAAAATAGGTTGTACAATAAGCTAAAGAGAGTGATAGCCCATGCCGTCTAATATAGTACGCTCTCGCACACTCCTTCACAAACATATTGAAGTCGGTGTCAATAGTTCTATAGAACTCCAAAGCTAGTGGAACAAAGAGATGACCTCTCTACATACCCCTATACTTGGAGACTTTGGCTATTGATTAGATTTAAGCCAAATGTACATGACAACCTTTAGATTTTCATGTACATCTCTTCAATACATTAAGAGATGTATATCAAATATGAGCTTTGGAAATATTGTTAATGTATTCTTTGCATGTAGTTAGTGTTAGTTACATCTATCTTTGCGTTACATCACATATGCAATTTAAAAACTTAAGCACCTTTATGTGCTAAAGTTGAAAAACTATTTTCAATTTATGGTTGATATGTTTAGATCTATATAATTATACAGATTCAGATTGGGTAGATTAATGTGCATGATTGATGTTTTACGTTAAGCTATGTCTTTAGACTTGAGAGTGTAGTTACTTGTTGATATTCAAACAAGCAGTCTATATTCGCATCATCTACATAGACGAAGTACATAAGAGCTACAAATGCAACATGCAAAATTGCATGGTTGGAACAACTACTAGTTAATATGGGTTTTTCATTGTTCAATTTAGTTGTAGGGATACACAAGTGACATGGAGCATCTTATCCATGTGTGTTTCATGACTTCCTTCATTTTTCATATAGACAATATCATCTTTTTACTCCCTTCATATCTCAACTTGCTAATTTTGATAGGAGAGTTCTTTAGCTATGTGATGATATTATGGATCATGGGACTTGAGAATCACCTCAAGGTCCTTTAGCTAGCCCTCATACTCAATTGCACAACACTTTTAAAGACATGGCTCTACTTGTCATGGAGGATTGTGCTCCCATCAACTTTCTTAAATAGTTGGTCTTTGGTGTCTCCTATATTATGCTCCCAATTTTGCATTTATGTGGATTTCTCCTCAAGGAGTATGTTTCATAAGTCAAAAGTGGTACTACTCAACCTTTGCAATCTTCTCTACGGATTGCACACGGTAGTTGGTCATCCTTGGTTAGACAAGAGCATTCATCGTTTAAGACTTTGGTAGTTACCAACGTACCTAAGTTACAAACATCATTCATTGATGTCCACCATGAGACTACATTCTCATCCATAGTGCATGATAATTCTATCTTGTGGCAGTTAGAGCTTGCATCTGGTATTGTTCCAACAAGGATGGAGGTTTATGTTTGATTGCGCTATCTTCCATCTATCTTTTGCATCGTACATTCCACATTTATCACAACAATATGATTTTGATTGAATTTGATCAACCATTTGCTTCTAGCATGCTCATATACAAATGTGATCGAGACTTAAATATATCCGGGGCACATTTGACATGTTGCTCTTTCATAGGTCAAAAGGTCATTACACATGACATCATTTGCAATTTCATTTATATCATGGCTCGAGAGAATGATCATGCGGTTTGGAGAGAGTGATGGTACTCCCTTACATCTCTAATCGCAGATCTTTATATGTCTAGAAAGTACTGGGTTAACGTATTTGATATGGTGATTATTGATTGCTATAGACGTCATCAAACGTCATGCTAAAGGAACTACAAAGATCATCAAAGTCACTAAGATCCGCAAGTATCAAATACAACATGAATGACATATTTTTGTTACATTAGCTTTGAAGATGCAGGGAGCGCTGTCGCATGGACAGAGCTTCACTCTGAGAACGCATGAGTGCCTGGCTGTAGAAGAACTCTTCTCGCCCTCGTGCGAACTAACAATCACCCTCTCTTTCACCTCCTCATCTCTCCACGCCCAACTTGTTGCATCTGGTAAACTCTAGCGGAAGAAGATCATTGTAACCAACGATTGAACCGTTAACTCTCAGCCAAACTTCAGAGATAAGTACTTTGCAACTATTTATAACTCTCGAGAAATTTTCACATGCTTTTTCTTTCTAGATCTCTCGTCACAAATGTCGAACTATACCCTGTATCACAAGATGATATGCAGACCCTTGTGTACTAAAACCATTATAAATCCCAATTGTTCAATCCATTTGCACTCAAATTTCACGAGAAAGTGACTTATCATCCAAGCTTGAACTCTATAAAGTTTTATTGACCAATCTTGCCGATACCATGAGTAATGATTATCGAACTAACTCTGTAACAGTCAGTGTAATCCTGCAATTCAAACTGTGTACACAAACTTCAAACTATTGCTGTGTATTCAAAACTCATCCAATCGAGCTGAAATTTCGATCAAATCGCAAATTCGGGTTGTGAACTCTATAAAACCTGATCTGTGAAAACTTGATAACTTGAGTATAACCAGGTTTGAAACTTGATAACTTGAGTATAATACTCCTCGCCAAAATTCCTAACAATCAACTCCCTATGACTTGCCTTTGGTAGACAATAATGATAGACAGGAACCCATGTGTTGAAAGGCACCGCTACCGGCAAGTTCAGATCCATAACGCCAATATCAAATTAAAACGTAAACTATTAAGTCCCAAGTCGCACCGTATGAAACAATTGGCAGAATGAAAGGGTACGAGGAGTTTATCACCACTTGCATAAAGTTATCTCCAAAGTGGTATACTAACCACGCCCTAAAGTGGTCACGATGTAGACACCGAATGCTTATCAAAAACGGATTGGGCTCCTTAGTCAGCAACGTTCTAGACCTCCCCCTTTCCTTGCGACTCCAACCACGCTTTATATCCGATAAGGTCCAAGATAATATCCCTTGGATCCTTATCTACATCCTGGCCCTAGGATGACAATCCAACCGTGGGTTCCTAACAATTTACAATGAGCGAGTAAATCCCTACCTAAAATATCGCCAAAATATTGCCGTCATCTCAACAGCTTTGAAGATGACACATGTCATCATCTTCTCATAGTAGCCGTGTCACAACACGACAGCGCTTGGACAATTCATGTATCATTTCATTATAAAGTGTGCTTGGCATTATTATGATAAGTGTATATGTGCACATTGTGTACTTTAGTTAATGTATTTGTATTGCATTATAGCTTGCCTTGGACTTTGTGATTGAGAGAAAGATTGTTTGATTTGTGATGTTTATCTCAAACTCCAATTACCATTCAAAAGGAAGATTTGCATGTAAACAACATTTGAGAGTCAATTGGAGACAGTGATTTATCACAAGAGAGATTAGATTTCTTGTTATCTTTTGGCCCTAAGTGGATTTTTATATGGTTTGTTAGCCTTTGCTTTGTACACTAGTTAATGTTGTTTTATCATGCTTTTTAATCTCCTGGTCTCATTCTATTGTTATTCAATTTGATGATAACATAGGTAACATTCAATTTACTAGAAATGTTTTCTTTCATTCGAATACTAAGTACAATGAAATACACTATCACCTCATTCACAAGCAAATCCTTGTATGAATTTATGGTTGATATATTTATATTTATTTATATATGTATTGAAAAGAAATATTTTTAGGAAAAATCAAACTTTATTTAATTATTTCATAATTGTATTGATAAAATGAAATTTTTTTGAAAAAGTAATATAAGGTTATTTTGTTCTAAGTAATTAAAACATGATAATAGTATTTTCCACTTTTTAGATTTTTAATTTTTAGGTTTGAATGAACAATGCAATATATTCATAATCAAAACAATTTGACGTTTAACAATATAAAAAAATTATACTGATGTGAATCAAATTTTTTTCTTTAAAAATATTCATTACCAATAAATATTATAAAAACTTATGTGTAATAATTTCACAATTTTAAATTTTATTTTCTAACTATTTATTATTATTATTAAACACATTTTTCATCTTTGATTTAATATATACTTGCGATGACAGATTGACTATGCAGAAGAAGAATAATAAGTCTTATATCGTATGTTGTAATTTAATTGATGAACAAACAATATACCGTTCGAGTATATAGAATGTTTGACGATCAGGTGATTATCTCAGAACCTGTTCGCAAATAATTCGGCATTTGTAGTTTCGCGTCAGACACTTCCCAACCTTTGAAGAGTCCCAAGTAATAATTCTTCATTTTATATTCTCATAAAGAAATTCTTCTCGCGTGTCATATTTCAGATGGTTGATTTCCCACAAACACACTCAGTCGGAAGCATTTCCAGCCGATAATGCTCCGAGAAGGGATCTGGAATCCTACCAAACGTTTACGCTAAATGCCGGATGCTCCCGGGCTAACGTTGACCACGCCGTCCTATCATGCTGTGGAAAATTAATAATTCCAGTTGTTGGCGGAAGAATATATGTAATTGATTGTCATGGCAAACATCTTTGGTGTCAAAATCGTGACACATCGATATGTGAGTAACATTTCAACCCACATTTGTCAGGAGCATTACAATTTGCTTAATTACCAGAACATATATGACAGAAAATACTAGATGCTTTATAAAGCTGGGTGTGAACTCTGCAGATGTCAAGCACAAGTCCGGGAACCTCAAGAATTTGAGAGCATATAAATAACTCAAAAAAAAACTGGGTACACTCCGTCAACTACCACTAGATTTCATTAGATGCTTCGAGCAACCCCACGTAACTCAATATTGTCTAGTAACACAGAGCGTCATATCATCATCGTCACTAACATAAACACGAAATAGCCAGCATGCATACACCCGCCCGCCCCAATGTACACTGACCCTGGAAACTTCAGTTAAGGACTTCCCATGCATTCTCGAACCTTTCAGTAGAAATACACAATTTCAAGTTCTGTTTTGTGCCACATGTAACAGAGTTTCATGATAGACACGTTCCCGGCAGTATCACTTGGTAGAAATGAGTGCCCGCATGCAAACACATCCATGTTGCTGAAACGAACCTTCCTACCACTGAAAGGTAACCCTTCGACAGAAAAAATAAATAGAACATAAAAAACCCTCATTCGCATAAACCTCAGCCAACACCTACAGCACTACTGCTCCCGAGTGGACCTCAAAATAATAAAACTTGCAAACACGGAAACTGCAACCTTCAATCCCTTCAATCGCCTGCTTCAACGCAGAACTTGGCGTTGGAGCACGCAATCGAAGTATAAGCGTTATCCTCATCTTGGGAGCTTAATATGGCAATGTTGCTCATGGCTACCTCTGCTCTCTCCACTGCCTCCTGGGCACCTGGAGTGTCAGTAAGCCCTCCCCGTTCAGATCCAACGTCACTGACAACAGGAGCTTCCGCAAACGTAGGGGCTGCACGAAGCCATGAATGCAGAAGACATTGTTGTGCAGTCGGCCGTTTTTCAGGTATGAAGTCTAACAGAGGCCGGAGAAACGTTGCCAGTTCCTCTGCATCATGCTTTGAAAAGTCATACTTTTCCACCAGAACACCGTCTAATGGCCAGTATCGCAATTTCCGGATATGTCTCAGTTCACCATGCCGGTTAAAATAATCCCGTGAATATCTTCCCCCTAGAGCAACCTGCAGTCACTGACCGGGTAAATAATAAGAAACCGTAAGATACATGATTACATTTGATTCATCTATAAACCAGCGGAGTGACACTATAAGAATTAACCTTTACAGGGACGGTAACCATCAAGTTACTGATGGTTACCGTCCCTGAAAGAACATGGACCCGTGCCATGGAAGGCCGGTGCTATTAGTTAAGGAAGAAGGCTGGTAGTGAAAAGGAAAATATTGAGCAGGAACAGATTGCGAGGGAAGAGATCCTATGAAAGGATATGTTCATAAATATAAAGGTGCTTAGCTTAGTGGTATCAACCTTCAGAATAATTTCTTCAGGGCCCGAGTAAATAGTGATGGGCAGCTTGGGCTTTGATCTAGGCTAAAATTAGATTCCACAAGCTCAGCCGTTGAATTCAATTTACTTTGTGGGCAGCAGAATTTTGAAATGACTTGAGGACTAGAGTTTCATTCCCCCCGCAAACAGTCAGCATGTTCACTAGTTTCCTGTGTCATACTTATTGTGATGATGGCAAATAATCTCCGGTCACTTACATGTAAGACGGGTGCCCAAGCTGACAGTGGGATCTCCTTAAAGATAATGTTCTTAGTCAAGGGGATCCCGGAATGTGACAGCAATCAACCGCAAGAGTCATGCAGACGTAGTCATTGGATACCAATGAGCGTACGTTGAGGTATCCAGAAGACTTACGGATAAACTTTTATAGCAAGGAGAACGGAATGTCCCCTCCAGTCACTTAAGCAGATAAACGAGAGATGTATTAGTAAAGCATTTCCTTCATGTAACCGATTATAAGGAAGACTCCTCCGTATGCAAATAGAACCAACAATTCTCACTGCCATTACTTACAGTGATGTCAGCAAGCATAAAGAAGAAAAGAACCAGAAACCAGCAAACCAGTATGTAAAATACTGGCCCAACAAGCAGACAGTTCCACTAAACCACAAATTCCGCGTAAGAGGTTGCATGAAGCCTCTTGAGCCTAAACCGTGCGACTTCTTAAGTATCTCCCCGCAAGAGCGGAGATCCACTTTCCATGCAAGAGTTTCTGTTGTACCTCCAGAGAACAGGGCTGTCCCTGTTCTCTGGAGGTACAACAGACTGTGGTGTTCTGTAACTCAGAAACCAGAAGAGATTTTCAGAAACCAGGCGAACAAGCCAGAAAGTAGAAAAGCATCGTACAAAGAATGTAAAGAAAGTGAAGCAGCAACAAGGGTTTTGAGAGAAACATATTTTTGTCTCCGGGACAAGGTTGGATTTGAACCCAAGATAGGATTCAGGGATATCAATCTCATGAAAGTACACAAGTGAGAAGCCACAAATGAGAGTTTAGCATTTACGGTAGTGGATAACCCCAGAGATGGAAAATGCAGCAGACAGTTTAATGTAAAGCCCACTCGATCTGTGGTGATGAAATATCTGCAAAGCCAAAGAGATTAGCATCTCTGGCACAGCTAAATCAAAAAAGCGAGTGAGGACAAAGCAAACATAGGGAGAAAACCAAGGGGTAAGAAATAAGCTCCCAGTGGCCTGTGACAACCACGGAAACGGTAAATGCTTATTGCATGAATCACCATGCCAGTTGTCCAGATATAATTATCATGACAGCCTTAACATAACAAGGATAAGATGCTATACAAAAAAACCGTGACCTCCAACAGTGATTATCACAGAGTCGAAGTAGCTGGGCAGAAGTCCCAGTACTCCTCGTCACGAGTTTCTGTATAACTAAAGAGTAGCCAGGGCAAACCCGGAGCAAGCTGTTCCAAAGCTTAACAAGCAAAGCGTAGGATAACAACATGCACCTTGCGAGGCATACGACCCAACAACTCCATCATGAGAGCGAGATGATCCTGCACACCAAAGAATAAACAGCTTCAAACTTCACGAGGCACATGTGTCTGCATAATATTAATCGAAAGGTATAGAAGTACGTAATAAAGTATCTGCATCCCTGACAAAGCTAAGCCTGCTATTGTTTCGCGATATTCTATGATGAAATCAATGACTAGAACCATATTATCGAAAGTACCCGCAGTACAACTAGGTCTATCCAGCATACAAAACGTCAACGTAGAGAATATCAATGAGAAACTTTCACATCATAACTCTGAAATTCGGTTAAAATCTAATTTCAATTTGGAGACCAAAGGCTAGGACAAAAGACAAGCGAAATTCTTAAAGCTATTCGGGAACAATCTGAGCAATAGCTTCTAGTGACAATTTTTGAGCACCTTCCGAAACCCTTAAGAAACTATAATACCTCGTCCCGGTCGAAGTCATCGCCGCTGCGTGGATCGAATAATACATCACCTGTTGCAAGTTCAAAAACTATGCATGCAAATGACCACATGTCAGCTGATTCCGTGTACTTAGAGCCCAATAAGACCTCTGGACAACGATACTGCCGCGTTTGAATATCACTAGTGAATTGTTTGTAACTCCAGCATGCGTTGCCCAAGTCTACGATTTTACATCTCAGATCCAGTTGCCGCAAATCTCCAGGCTTCTGCAATGTGGGAGTCATTAAAGAAACGTCAGTAGACTTTCTTGCACCTTGGTCGGCAAAGTCCGACCGTTTCCTCTCGCTTCGGAGCAGAAAATTGGCATTATCTTTTGTCCCTTGAGCCAATTCCAGGGGGCGCGAAACACCAGTCAAAAGATCATCGTGTTCTGAAGATCCAGCACATGGATTATCATTACGCGTGGTGGTTTTTCTGACTGGGCTACCCACGGGGTGACGATCGCCTATACATCCACCATTTTCATCGTCAACGGCAGCCCTTCCTCCTGTAAGGACTAACTTCTCACTGCAAGCAGCTTTCTTTGCTCTTCGTTTCAACTTCTTCTTCTGGTTTCTCGAAAGTCCCGTGATGGAAGATTTGCAAAGTTCTTCTGTTCCAGGGCTCCCCCTGGACACTCCTCTCTCTGTAAAACTTGCTGAGAACTCCAACTTCTCCGATGTTTGGGGGACTTTAATGGGATCTACAGGTGACAACAGCAGCACATTCTCGGGTTTCAAATCAGTATGGATTATGGAGAGGTGCCTGTGAAGGAAGTCCAGACCTCCTAAAATCTGAACGGCTAGCTGGCGAACCATGTCCAGCGGAAGACCTTGATAATTGTATTGCTTGATCAAAGTTAAAAGATTGTCTCCCAACAGCTCAAAAACCATGCATACATGCTGACCATTCGGACCACAGTGCTTAAAATGATCAAGTAGCTTAACAACTCCTTTACAGTTCTCAGGGTCACCATCTGCAATTTGTTTTAGTATAGTTATCTCATCCACTGCAGCCTCCGTGTAGTGTTGGGCACTCTTCTGAACCTTCAAAGCCACATGCTTCTGCGACAAGCATTCGGGAAAAACCAGCGTGAGACTTTTACAAAAGGCTTCACATCCAATAATTCTCCAGTACGAGCAGCGTAATCACGTAAAGCTAATTTCATACGTAAATGTTGTTGTTTTCAGGCATCAAATTAAGAAGAGAATTTTTCTTGAAAACGAAAACAAATTTGGGTGATTCCTTCACTTTCCTTTACAAAATCTCTCGGAGAAAACCCTAAAGCGACCGTGTCATGTACATAGTCCTGCTAATCTCAAAGCACAGCGCGCGCATAACTGCATCAAAAATAGTATGTTCCGCCCGTCTCAGAGGAACGATTCTAAAGGACTGAAAAGTGTTAGAACCACGACAATACTTTCACCTTGCCAAAGCTGTCCCAAGCCAGCCAAACGGTAGAGAAGTGCCCCCACCCAAGCTTCCGGTGCACAATGTAGCGACCTGCTTTGAAGATATCTCCGATACGAACGACGTGGTACCCGCCGCGCTTATAGTCGCTTGTTCCTTCCTCTTCGGACTCTGAAACATCACTACTCTCGCTGTTCGGCGTGTTGGATCTACTACTCATAGGAAATTGCATCACTCGAGGCATGCTTCAGAATTCGCTCAGGATAAAACGAATAGGAGATTGTGACCCGATAATACGAGACGTAGTTCACAATTGTTGGATTCTTGACGAGTTGAAGTGGACACCGGCAAGCTGTGATTCTCAAGCCTTGCGCTTTCCATTCCAACCTCCAGAGACCATCAGCAACTAACAAGCAAGACTAGAAGGGGAATCCTCAATATGTGAACTTCAAGTTCAGTTAGGCTCGGAAACCCACTGGACATATCCTTGAGGTCGTTGTGCATGTCTGAGTGAAAAATAAGGCAGCCCAATAATCGGGCGACCATCTCCCGTTTTCCTATTTGTGCGAGGATTTCAACAGCTCCTCCGATGTATCTCCGTCTTGCATTAGCAGTTTTCGAATCTCCGCCGTACACAACAGATGGTTGTCACCTGCGTAGTTTCATACGTCTCAGTTCTAAAACGAGATTGCTGAACATACTGCTCGGCAAGCCGCGCCTTTTCATATCAACATATGAAAAGGTTTTCATATGGATTAAGTCGCCATTCGCTTCCACAAGATTTTCAGTATGTTTCACATTTCCATTTTTAAAATGTCAACCCTGCGACTTTTTACCTTTATCATATATCTGTTTAGCAAGATCGAGTACATGCAGTAGCAAAAACTAGGAATGTAATACAATGTCGGGGACAAAGTATAATAACAAAAGGGATGGGAAGACCCCATCAAAGCGTACAAGGATGGAACCAAACCGGTAATGTGTGCAAATACACTGAAGCCCTATTGTGACCTGCATGTTGCAATTAGAACGGACGTGCCTATGTATATCTATATTAATCAAAAAAAATTCCCAAAAAATAAATTTATTTTTAGTACAAAATAGTTGACTCAATCTCATTTTATACAATGTAGTTAATACTCTTGTTCAAATTGGGATGATAGAAATTTTCCATGATTTTTTAAAATGTATGAAATAGATAAAATAAGGATAATAATAATAATAACAACAACAACAAAATACTCTTTAATATAAAGAAGAGATGCGTGTGAAGGATGATCATTTTTCTTTTGATAAGAAGCAAGCAAAGTTGATTGTTTTGAATCATATTTCAGACTGGATATATTATTTCTTACCAACATTGCATCCTCTACATTTTAAAAACCATTAAACTGCTAAAAAAATTTGAATCTATTGTTGTGGAATTCTAACATATCTAAAATATTGTTGAATACTTTCAATCATTAATACATATGATTTAGTGAAATGCATCATTAGGGGAAAAAAAAATTATTCAAACAATTTTTCCACCTCAAATGGATGAATTTTTTTGCATGAATAAATGCATGTATAAATTTATTTATGAAAAAAATATAAACCCAAATATTTTTTAGATTTATCATTTTAATAATTTTAATTCAAAAATAATTTTAAATATCATTATTTTTATATATTACATTAAACCTGATCATCAAAATGATGATTATGATAGATTTGTGATACAATATGTAATTAAAAAATAAATTTGAATGATATAATTTTATAAATTAAAAAAATATTGCTAAAAGATGTTAGTTTGTAAAATTATGTAAATAAAAATAATTTTTTTGCAAAATTATATCAATGAAATTGTCTATAGTTAGTTGATCATTTTGATCACTTTTTGAAATTTAACACAATCTTACAATGCGAATAGCCTCAACCTTAGAAAAGGGCTTTTCATATATCACCTTGCTTCGAATCTCAGGCATCAAACCTTAGATCTGATTTTTGACAAGAAATCAGTATTGAGCTCAAATGCAAAGAGAGGTAAAGAAAAGTTTTGAGGTGAAGACTGGACCTTAAACTTGGCATGGTGTTGATGATATGTCGCAACACACATATGAGACAAAGATCACTTCCAAAATTTGCATCACCAAAAAGTTTAACTTCACTTCAAACTCACTACACTTGTGTGAAGGTTTCAAAATGATTTGTTTTGCAAACTTCCTCTCAAATCCATGAGTCTAAACAATGATTTAATCACCTTGCAATCCATCCATCCTTACACTTTATTGATTAAACTTGTTTCATTACAACAATATCACGGTTTTAGTTAACCTTTTTATTCCTACTTTGGTTGAACTAGTTTCACTTTTCTCTAGAGAAGATGTCAGCATCTCAGCTATCATGTTTACTTTTGCAAATTTTTCTTAAATCACCAAGACATCTTGAGTATTTTCCAAATCCAATTCATGTATTCTAGTTGCTTACTTCATATGATATACTTCATCAAGTATTTTTGCTACTTTTGCAATCAAAGTATACTTTTATTCATAAAGGTATTCATATTTAGATTCCCTATCATTCATATCAAGAAATAATAACAACATTTGCTTTTGTTCCGGCCATAAGTCATCAAGATGAAAATCTTGAACAAGAAAACATGGAAGGTTGGATTCACTTTCATCTTTAGAGATATATCTAATGCATAGATGTCTTTATGATAACAAATGTTTCATCATACTTTGATGCAAATTTCAATGTGCTTCCTTTGGATAATGTGAAATTAATCACAATTAACCAAACTTTTTTTCCCACTAGATATCTAAGTTGACGTTGTTTCTTTTTGGCTTGGTTGACATATCTCGCTCAGTCTTTTGTAAACACTTCTTTGCTATCACTTGGCGCTACATTATGTCCACTACCAACTCTGTTGCTATAGTCATATTATCAAAAAAATTGGCTACAACTATCTACCTATGCCCTTACATATGTCTACACTTCACTGTGAACACCATGTGAACATGGTTACTCATAATACTTCTTTACTCTCCAACTATTCACATGAGTGGCAAACAAAATTCCTTCCAAATCTATCAGTTGCAACGATCCATTTTCAAAGACTTTATTCATTATATATAGGGCCCATCCATCTTAAATCCAATTTCTCTAGAAACTTCATGTACCAAATGTCACATAATAACACCTTGTACCCCTTTACAATTTTAATGATTCACAAATTTACATCATACTTTTCTTTCCTCTCTGCTTGGATTGCCTTAGTTAATTCCTCTACAACTTCTTTGGATTCCTCTAACTTGGTCAATTCCAACAATTGATGCAATTGATTCTCTACTTCAAACAACCAATCCTCCACCAAAATCCTATAAGATGATACATCAATTCAACTTATGTAATAGGATATATTCTATAAGTTAAATAAAAGGGTGTTTGCTTCGTAGTAATCTTCTCTAATGTTTGGAAAGCCCACAACGTTTCAAGAACTTTTGTATTCCAATCATAAATATATTTTACCATAACTTGATTAAAAATCTTACATAGCTATCCATTTGACTTCTCCGTCAATCCATTCATCTTAGGATTCTACAAGGAAGTCTTCCGATGCTTGCCAAAAATATGTAGTTAATTCTTCAATATGGTGATTCAAAAAATATGTTCCTCTATCACTAACAAGCTGCAGAGTACATTCATATCTATATATTACTTTACTAAAGAAAAACTCAGCTATTGTTTTTGCATCATCCTTCTTAATAACTTTTGATTCGACCATTTTTGTAGCATAATTAGTGGCCACCAAAATATACCTCTTCAAGGTCCCCCTACTTGATGGAGAGATAGACTTCACAAAATCAATACCCCACTTCTCAAAAGGTGCTAGTGGCAAAATTGACTTTAAAGAATATTGTGTTGTCTGTGTGGGCCCACCAATTTGCTTAGTGAGAAGATTACTTGCATCATAGTATTGAATTAGGAGATTGCAATGAATATAAATTTGGGGATTAAAGAAGAATAGCCGAATGTGGGATTGAAGGAGTGAAAAAGAGAAGCGCCTCATGAGATTACTCCAGATTACATCTCTAGGTGGAATCCTCAAGAAAATGGTTATATATAGATGATTTGACGAATGCATTGATTAACAACGGGGAGACGAGATCATATGTAAACCATCACTCAATTTATCAAGGTTGTCTATCGTTTGACAAAGCAAAAAGTGGAGAAGGAGCAAGGAGGCAAAGGAGGCAAAGACAACCTATTCAAAGATTTGTCGCATCAAGGGAGTGGAAATCAAATTTGTGTAGCAAGAGAATGAGAGATTAAATGATCAAATGTGCAATCTAAAGCAATGTTTGAATCAAGTGGACATGGAGAGGCCTGCCATATTGGAATCTCTTATGAACTAGTGCACCCAATACCTATTCGTTTGATGTGACAAAATAAAAGCATAACGCATGGAGAAACTCTCATAAGCAATGGAGAAGGAGATGTACAAGGCAATGGGTTGTGAATGCAAGGAAGCTATTCAAACACATTGATGGGACATTGTGATGGATATCCAAAAGATGCAACTTGGAATAGACATATTCACACAAGAGACTAAGTCACGATCGGATACCCCAAAGACAGATCAAATTCGTAGGAGACAGCGAGCCATGTAGGCGATGGTTAGAGTAATTAGTCGTAAGAAAGTGTATATAATCATACTTATAATAGTTCAAAGAAGTCTTGTTCTCAAATTATTTTGAGAAAAATATGATTGCATAGTCAAGGTAGAACAAATTCTCTCAAAGTTGGTGGAGTGCACGACGTTGGTTACAAGAATTGGCGACGGATTCTTATGAAGATAATCAAGAATTCAGCCTATCTAAATCATAGTATGTTGTATCCCCATGAAAAGTTCAAAAGGATTTGCTTGACGAAGCTGTCGACTCCTAGAAATGAAGACCCTCTCTCTTAAAAAAAATCACTTTTGAATAATTGATCTGATTATAATTGGAATTCTGATTGATAGGATTGAGTTTGTATGAGCAAATTCATCTTTGAGTTTGTTAAGAAGAGCAAAGCAATCACATTGTTCTTTGGATTTTGATGTCCATAGTGTGTTAAAGAAGACTAAACTTGAATAATACTTTCCAATTTGATCTATTTGGTACTTCATTCCCTTGGGAACGAATCTTAAGTATATCAATGTACACTTTTGTGATGTAACTTGTGTGTTACAATGTTGCTCACTTTGTGAGAACTTCCATGGTTTGTCAAACCAATAGATTCTCATTTGAGAAGAAACAAGAGTTTTTCCATCTCTTGACCATTCCAACTAGACCTTGGGAAAGCATTAGTATGGATTTCATCATATCTTTGTCAATCTCTGAGGATCACAATACAATCATGATGATTGTGGATCGTTTCAATAAGTAAGCAAGATTGGACCAACTTCAAAGATGACGATGGCATTCCAAACAACATGTTTGTTCTTTGATAATAAGTATCATTTACATGTACTATCTCAAAGTATTATGTTGGATCATTGCTTCAATGGATACAAGACTAGATGACTATCATGCATTAATAGAGTAGATAAAGATGCTAGATGTTTTTTAGCATTTGGTTAGAATAAAATAATGAAGCATGTAATCTAGTCATGATGTAAATTTTGGACCTATTTTAATCATATGGTCTAAAAAGCAAGTGGATGTCTTAGAAAGATATCTCATCTTTGGAAGTCATTTTGGAGTCTATTATCCCTAGTGTCACAAAAACCATATCTCAAACCCTTACTCACATATCACTTGCATGCGGCTCACATGCTGTAGTAGAAACTAGGGTATCTTACAAGGATTAATTGTTATTGTTATCTTCCTCTCTAGCATGATTGATAATATCCATATTATCAATAATAATCATGACTGATAAATTAGAAAGTGATGTATTGTTACATGTATTTTAAACTTAATAGTGAAATATTTTTTTTGTTATTAGGGAGTTCTATAACTTTCATAAAATTCTCTACAATTATTTCAAAAAGTTTAAATGTTAACGACAGAAACATTTGTGGAATTTTGAAAAGGTTTTCCATAAATATTATGAATTATATCATTGTCATGACATCTTTTGTCAATATTCATATTTCAGAATTTTTTTTTCAAATTTAAAATATAAAAATTATTAAAAAATTATATATTTAATATCTTTCATAAATTTATTCAAATTAAAAATTAAAGTAATTTTTAATTTGAATAATTTTTAAAAATTAATGCTCAATCCCCTCAAATATCCATTATCAATATCTCAAATTGCTTCACAAATAATTATTAGTTAAAATGTCTTTTACACCCAAGACATGATCATACATATAAGAAAGTATACTAAGTATTACTTGAATTAATCTAAATCAAAATATGAAGATAATTAAATATTCACAATAGAAAAAATTTATTTATTTTTCATGCCAATCATATTAATTTTAAATCATCAATAAAAAATATGAATATTAATTTTTACTTGCCATAATTTTTTATTATGAATATAATGTAGATTCAAAGTTTTGCGGCCGAGCGAAATTACTCCACCATGGAGAGAGAAGCTTTGGGAATGGTGTATGCCGTTTGAAAGTTTTGACACTATCTGTTAGGATATGACCTTGTGTTTCATGTTGATCATTTTCCTCTAAAGTATCTTGTGTAGAAGGCCGATCTTTCGAGACGGCTAACGTGTTGGAAGTTGTTGTTGCAGGAATTTTCATTCACAATACAAACAAAGAAAGTAGTGCATCATACGAATGCGGATTTCCTATCACGACTGGAAACAAAGATACCACCGGTTGCAGTGGATGATGAATTCCTTGTGTTGTATTACAAAATCCCATGTAAATTTCCAACAACAACAACAAAAGTTGGAAATGGGGAAGCTTCCGGTGTTTTATGGGAGAGAAAAAGAGGATGTACAAACTTTTGTGAGGGACTTCAAGAGAGCATGTATAGAAAACAATGAGAGAAAGAAACCCGAATGGATTATCCTTTTGCCCGACTTGTTCTCAACAAGCTATTGCATCTCACGTTTTATAGCAATATCCCACTCAAGCTTATTGATAAAGGCTTGAGCTTCTCTATATGAACAAGATTCTCCTTCTTCCAAGATCAACGCATTGCCATCATCATTCTTAGTTTCAATATCATGATCCTCAAGAATAGATGAATCAACATATGTTCCATACCTTTCGGGAGCTCTACTAATCTGATTTGATGATCTCCTAGTAGATACTCATGATTGATCTTCATTGTTTTGTGCTTTGTCTTGAGGCTCACCAACGACAACTTGCTCCTCCAATTCTTGTTGTTCAGGAATTTGCTCCATCTATTCTGGAGCTTCTCATTGTGGCGCATCATTTAAACCATAATGATCAATCTCCCCCTCAACAACATCAGTGAGTGGAGATTTACCCTTGTCAATATGGGGAGCCTGAGATATCTCCCCCTCTTTCAATGATCTAGGATCATCGAAAGAAATATCCATAGTGACAATCACCTTACAAGCTATAGGATGTCATAGCCTATAACTTTTCATAACACTTGCATATCCAAGAAAACTGCACTTCTTGGATGTAGGATCCAACTTGGTCCTATTCTTCTTAGGTATGAGAGAATTAGTCGTACAACCAAAAATCCTCAAACGACTATAATCATCACTCCGTTTGTGACTCAATTCAAACAAAGTCAAGAAATTGAATGCACTTGAAGGAGACAGATATACCAAATACACTGCGGTATTAATAGCTTCAGCCTAGATTTCATATGGTAAACCAGATTGGCTCAACATACTACATACCTTCTCCAATACTGTTTGGTTGAGCCTCTCAGAAATAGCATTTTGTTGCGGAGTATAAACTGTAGTGAAATGATGAGTGATTTTCTGCTCTTTGTAGTAACTTCTAAACTCCTCATAAATATACTCCCCGCAATTATCCAAACGTAGATATCTCACCTTGTGACCAATCTTAGTCTCAACTTGGGCTGTCCAACTTTTGAAAGTTGCAATGACTTCAGACTTTTGTGTGAGAAAATAGACCCTCACAAATCTTGAGTAATCATCAATAAATGATACATAGTACCACTTTCCAGAATGTGAGGCTTTAGGAGAGGGTCCCCACACGTCACTATGTACATACTCAAGTAACTCTTTGGAACTATGAGTTCCAACACCAAAGGCTTTTCTATGTTGCTTGCCCATAACACAATGCTCACAAAATTCCATGTCAACTTTACCTAAACCAGGTTACAAACCCCTATCACGAAGGAAGATCAAGTACCTGTTACTCATGTGTCCCATTCTAGAATATCAAACATGAGCCATCTCAGGCTGAGATCTGGTAAGATTGACTTCACCACAAATGGTATTGCCCTCTAGCACATACAAATTTCTATGCTTGTGTCCTCTTAAGATAATCTTATCACCTACTCTCACCTCAAGTACTCCTTGTTTAGAACTCCACTCAAGGCCTTTTGAATCTAACATTCCAAGAGAGATAAGATTCTTTCTCATGTTACGTATAAATCAGACGTGAGTCAACGTACGTTTGACTCCATCAAACATGTGAATCTGGTCAGATCCAACACCTTCAATCATACAGGGTTGATCATTTCCCATAAGAACTAAACCGTTTGATATTGAGAAAGTATGAAAAAACTCTCTGATGTAACAAATGTGATAAGAACAAGCACTATCCAGAATCCATACATTAGAGGATTCCGCATTGAAGTGGTACAATGAGTACAAGAAGAAACATACGGAGGAACACATTTGGGAGAGTTTGAGTGAGAATCTTATTGAAAACTTTCTTCCAGATGAAAGTTACGAGAAGCTGACGTGTGAAGTCACCTTTTTGAAGCAAGGAGAGAGTGAGAAGATGAGGTCATACGTGGAGAGAACGGAGAATCTCATCACCTTATATGAAGTTGGATGTCACATTATATATCTTTTCACTCCCATTCCATATTCAATGCTTTCTTTGCTTATGGGTCAAGATTAGACCTCTTCTATACATGCATGTAAGTCATGCATCCAAATACTTGCGCCTAAACCTAAACCCCAAACCCAAGTTGGAGTAGTCTGTAAGTTTACTTGTTCATATTTTTTTGGACATCTTGAGACCTAACGCCATTACCTATGCACTATTGATGAGATAATATGTTGTGTTAATAGCCTTTGTTTAAATTCCTTTGAAAACCTTGAATGTTATAACATACTTCTTGTTATCTTAATAATAGTTTGTTTCACTTATTCACTTACTCTGTTATTTATTGCAAAAAATTGTTTCTTTAGTCAGTTGAGGAATGTAACCACCTATAATACAACAGACCTATTGTTGCATTTATGAAAGTTTGATATTATTTAGAATTGCACAAAAACTTGATGTCGGTTTGATAGTTAGACTCAAACAATTGCACATTCAACCTCAAGAAGGGAGAGTTGACAATAAAAAAGAGGAAAAAATATAGACGACATTTTGACTTTGATAACTGATTGTTTAGCTTGAATTTAAAAGACATGAGTTTGAACTTGAACTCTTAAAACGGGTCTTAAAACTAAACTTGTTGACACTAAATCTTCCAAAATCTAATACAAATACCAATTAAAACTCTAAGACACTAGCAACCACATAGTCATACATTTTCAATACTCATGTGACGTGATTAATATTAGATAAAGGCTAATCTATCAACAAAACACTCCTCAATAATACGTTATCAAATTTGAATGTTTTACACAAATATTTATTCCAAAATCTATTTTTTTTCCTCTTGAGCATACAATCCAAACCTAAATCTACTACATCTCATGTGTTATCCAAGGTTAACAACTTCACCTCACAATAATCCTCAAGCTATCACCTAGCTCTCTCAAAGAACCACTTAATGTTTATTTCTCTCTCTAATCTTATCTTTCTATCTCTTTCTCAATTTTGAAAATTGAGCTTTAAGTTTAAGAGTAGAGAATATGAGTAGGAAACTTATTTTTCAATGTAATATATTTATGAGTTTGCATCATGACCGTGAGATTAAGATTAAGTCCTTATGATTCATATCAGTATATATTATTCCATCCAATTCGATCCTCTCCCATTTGTAAATCAAATCCAATCAAATTCAAAATCCCACCATTTGAAGTTAAGCTCAATGTCTCGCCATTTAAATTCAAGCTCCAAGTCTAGTCAACTAAACCATAGCCACTTTTACTTTTGACGATTAATCAAATTCACTAATAACCAAGTGATTCTCAACAAGTTTCACACCTTTTATTTGGTTTTTAATCATATAAAGTAAGCAAAAAAACTAAGTTGATATATCATCACATCCATCCTAACCACGTAATAGTCTTGTAGGACTGATCATTTCCCATCAAGAAAACTGAATTGTTTGACAATCTGTAGGTGTTGAAAAAACTCTAATGTGACACATATGAAAAGAGTAAGTTTAATCCATAATCCATTCATCCTTTCACACGTACATGGAAGTGTAAAGAACATATATTTCATCTTAAGTCATATCCATCTAAGTTAAAATCTCACAGTGATCCTTATGTCGGCAACAATCCTTCTTCATGTGGCTAGACTTAGCATTTTCCACACATAATTTACTTTTCATCCTCATACATGGATCTAGATCTAGATTTGGAACTTAAATTTTTCACCGTCATATCATTTTGCAAGTCATTGATACAAGTTTTTCTACAAATAAGTGGATGAAGAGCAAGTCAGATGGAAAGAACTCAACAATTTTTGTTGTGTATTAGTCATCATTGTAATCACAATCTCGTTGGATAGTATATGATTTTTTCTTTGTCACAATGAGTAAACACATATGCCTATGAGTGATATGGTGTAGGTAAAATTCTCAAAAGTTGATTTGTCTTGGGTTCATCACTAACAATTTCTCCAAGTTCCTCCAATTTCACAAGCAATAATTTGCTTGTGATTTTGGGTCTAAATTATTGGATTTATCAGTATTGTGTTGTGAGAACAATAGGACTTTCAATAATGAACTTTTATGACCTTTGTTTTAGAAAAACTATCACAAACTGACAGAAAGCAAGTTTGCTAACATGATTCCAATAACAATGACTCTATATCTTGCTTTGCTTTATTAGACATAGCAAGATAGAGAGCCGTTATCTTCTTTTTGTAAAGTTGAGGATCAATTAGTCACAATCAGTGCATCAATCTAGTCCATAAGTTTTGAAGCACAAGAACATGACTCTATACCAAGCTCATTTCTAAGATCTACTCTCTCATGAAATATTTTTATAGTTTAGAGTATGAGGGAATAATTTTAAAATTTATAAAAAAAATAATTTATTGCATAGTCCATTACTAGGTGGACTCTCATGGATCTTGAATGTGCCTTCTATTAGATTTATGCATGTTGCAATTGTGGTACGATTGTTTGAGTCATTCTATTTGCACATGATTATAACAAGGTGCACTAAGAAATTAGTGAGTAGATACAAATCTTGTGTAATAAATTTTGTTCTTTTGTTATGTCCAACGTAGGAAAAGATTGGCAAATTTAAACACTAAACCTTAAACCTAAACCTTAAGACCTAAACACAAAAAATCACCAAACAAGGATGATAAAATGTCAAATGTTTTGAATATGATTGCAGTAACATGATAATATTACCATGCATCAAATTAATAGATGATATTATCATGGTTGTACAACTTGACATTGTTGTTTCACGATTTGGTTTTGATGTCTTAAGTTAGAGGTTAAGAAATATTTATTAAAGCTCTCGAAACAAATCAAATCATTGATAAGTAATTGTAATGATAAATGACAATATAAAGTATTTTTGCAAGTTATTACTTTTCGTAAACAAAGAATATTTATTTTTGTGACTTTAATTACACAATCTTAACCCTTCACCAAAACCTTAAACACAACAAAGATAATGCAAGTTAATGACCCTAAGAACAATGCAAACCCTAAGAATATATTAGAATGCTTGATTGCTTTGTACGCCCAATGTGAGTTTTCTTTTGAGCTCATTATCTTAATAAGTAGGCCTACCAAGAGTTACCAAATTCTTAATTGATCCATTTTGCCATATTACTTGGTGTCTTCTGTTTTCAGTTGTGAGTTGGGCGAAATGCCATTCTTTGCCGATGACCGAGCTCTGTTTCTACTGTAGTTTCGACAATGGTAGTAACTTCTATAAGGCAGTAAATTAATTAATGAAAATTCGTCAGAGCTTGAACCATTGACTTACCTATATCTCCATGCATATGTATGGATTGCAAAAAAAAAATTGGAACAGAAATTGTCTCGCATTTGCGCACCATATTGTTAACAGTCTCTAAGGCATCCATCCTTTAAAAGCATGTTAACAGATAATCTTGTTAATGACCCCAAGAATAATGCAAACCCTAAGAATATATTAGAATGCTTGATTGCTTTGTATGACCAATGTGACTTTTATGTTCAGATCATTATATTGATGAGTAGGCCTACCCAAGAGTTACTAAATTCTTATTGATCATGATCTTCATCACAATTGCAATGGCTACTTTGGCGGTTGGCCACTAGTTTTTAGTAACTAAAGTTTATTGGATGTCACATGTTAAAATTAAAAATTTTAACATTGCAACCTTAGGATCATGGAATGTAGCAATTAATGTAATGGATACGAATTCCAAGATGGTAAATGCATCTAGTGAGAATTTATTCAATCAATTAGGAGGAAGAGCTATTGTACAGAAGCTTTGGAAGTAGTTTAAAGATTTTCTTTGGATGATTTTCTGTGTTCTTCTGAACGGGCTGGGAAGATTATTGCCTATCAGCTGGGTATTCAGTTGGGAGAAATTGAATACCCAGATGACTAGAAAAATATAGATTCAAATTATCTCTTACAACGACTTAGAATCCAAAAAGTAATGTAAAGAGTGAACGGTAATCTACATATGCAACACTTGGAAGACCATGTATCATGTAGTTATTGTACCTTTGTTCAAAAGATGATCTCTTGGTACCGCAGCAGATGATCTCTTGGCAACCTCAATTGTGTGACCCGACCCGACTTCTATAAGGCAGTAAATTAATTAATGAAAATTCGTCAGAGCTTGAACCATTGACTTACCTATATCTCCATGCATATGTATGGATTGCAAAAAAAAAATTGGAACAGAAATTGTCTCGCATTTGCGCACCATATTATTAACAGTCTCTAAGGCATCCATCCTTTAAAAGCATGTTAACAGATAATGGAAACACAATTCCAATTAGGAATATTCTACCGGATTACATAAGAGAAAAGTCCACACTTGTGAGCAAATATCAATAATCTAAATCAGTTTGTCCAACACACTGTTGACTAGACCAGAAAAGCACTCTCAATACCGGAACTGTACGAGTCTTCCCTGATACCTATTCAAGGAGTTGTACATGAGTAAAATTCTACATTCTTGATTAATGTCCAATCATAGATTCGAATTCTCCATGCTTTCATGAACGTTGTAGTAAAAGTAAGAAGGCATCCTTTGAAAGCCCGCATGCAAGGCTCTGGTGCCAAAGCCTCGGTACCTCCCTTGTGTACTGGCCATGCATATATCCACCATCTTTCGCAACATACTATTTTGGAAGAAGGGTTGACATGCGAACTTCTCCAGATCCATCCACTGCAAAGTGAGTCAGGGTGCAACGGAAGTCAAGACTTAAAACAAAGTAAATTATGCAAGTTAGAAATACATTGTTATAAAAAGTTAGAAACAAGCGTAACACAGGCTTCAGTAGATAACTATCCATAAATGTAACATTGTGAATTAATCTGAGTCAGGTCATATCAGATTCTCAGTAAAATGTAAATGTATTGATAGATATTAGAGGTAAATATTGTTTAGTTCAGGGCTGCTGTAGATCTGAGTTAGGGTTTCGGATTTGAGTTTTTGGTTTAATATTTAGCCTGAAAAATATATATGATACTAGCCCGTGAATAACCATTCATGGGCCAGAGTACATCGTGTGAGTGATCATTCCCTCAGAAATCGTTCACGCCTGTGTGCTATTTGTGGGGGTGATGGTAACAATCTAGTTGAATTTGAGTTGGACCTTGACTGTTCTGACCCTAGGGATCCTGTTAGAACTTGCCAAAAGGTTAGACTGAATGGTAGAAAGCTATGGCAAGTACAAGAAAGTCCTCACGTGTAGAAGGAGAGATATCATCTACAAGAGATCTATCTAGGCGCCAAATGTCATTAGGATAATCACAACAGTACAACCTCCAGGAAACATAAGGTTAGCAAATGTAATATGCAAACACGGGAGCAAAAACGACCAGACCAGAGGAACATGCATATAACAGAACTAAAGGATAAGCCAAAAGGCCATAACTAACCATACAAAACAAGCACTGCAAGAAAGGATTAACATTACTGAAAATTGCAATTATATCCTATTGTGAATTAATCTCAGAGTCAGACCAGATTAGTAACTCAGGACTAACAGTAAATAGAAATTTATTTTAGGGTTTTTCATTAGAGTTTTCTTTTAGGGTTACCTTTGTGGCTAAGGAGACTCTAGCCACCATGGTTTAGGGTTTCGAATTTGTGTGACCAAGCTCAAAGCCCAGCCTGAGAAGTGTATCTATTGCTGATGAGTTAGTAAAGCAATCAGGTCAGAGTATTCATCTTGCCAGTGATCATTCCTTCAGGTACTGATCACACCTGTTAGCTGTTGGATTACTGAGATGTGGGGGTGGTGATAGCAATCTAGCTGAAATCGAGTTGGAGCTTGGTTCAGGGTGGGGAGTGCTACATTGAGAGTTCTGACCTCAAGGACATTGTCTAAATCTACCTGAGGGTTAGATTGTGTGTAGGCAAGCTATGGCAAGTGGAAGGGAGTCCACAGGACCTGCTGTGGTAGAGACATCCAGAAGTGATCTTTATGGATCACATTCTCACACTGATTTTCAAAATATCCTGTATAATTGTTGGACAAAAAGTTCAGTATGGACTAATGTGTTAATGCGTACAGAGAAGTTCAGTAACTAGAGCAGTAAAGTTGTGAGCATCAAGGCACTGCGTTCCTCACTGACTTTCTTGGAGGAACCATTGAACTCTTTTCGTTCCAATAGTGGACTTTTGCGTCCAGATTTATGTAGTGTAACTAATGGACCTGACATTCAGTTGGCTAACACAAAAATGAATTACGTTGAAAACAACAAGAAGCAATAAACAAATGAAACATATATTGTGCTGTGAAATAATCTCAAAGCCAGTTCTAATTCAGTAACACTAAAATGTACTGAATGTTTGTAATCAAAGGTAAATTCCAAAGTAAATTAGAATTTACTTTTGATAACTTTAGGGTTACCCACAGTGTTGAATAGTCGCCACCCACTCTCATTTAGGGTTTCATATTTGTGTATCCATGCTTAAAGTTGAACCTGAAAACTATATATATTGATATTCTATCAGTAAAGTAATCAAACCAAAAAATACACCTTGTCAATGATCAACTTTTATGTGTTGATCACACCTCTGAGCTGTTGGGGTGATGATAACAATCTAAAATAATCAAGTTGTAGCTTGGTTCAAGGTGGCAAATGCTACATTGAGAGCTCTAAAGTCAGGAGCATTACTCAATTCTACCTAAAGGTAAGATTGAATGTGAGCAAGCTAAGACAACTGCAAGAGAGTCCACCGGACTTCTTGTGCCAAGATAAACATCATCCGCAAGTGATCCATCCAGTTCACAACTCTGTCCTGAATATCAACAGGTTATGGGCCCACCTTGAGGTAAAGAGATTTACAGAGTTGAGAAACTCAACAGTTTTAATTACAAAAGATAATCTCGGAACATAGAAGAGATACTACACATTTAAAGCAGTACACATCTCCTCCTAAGGACATAGCGTAGAGCTTTGCAAATGGGATATTTGAACAAAATAACCGTATCACTTTGAGGCTCTTGAAAGATACTTTCAATGTAGCCAATCTTGAAATGGTTGAAAATAGTCTTTAGGCATGGAATATTTGATCTAAGCTAAAATCTGCGAACAAAATTAAATAGTTTGTTGATGCTAGATTAAGGTGGGAAGAAATGTTTACCTTGAAACTTGATCATGATGTGATAGATCACATGACTAAGCTCTATTCATGTTTCATCAAGGTAGGTCAGTCAAGGTTAATTATTCAATACTTGAAAGTCCCACTTATGTTTGTTACTCTGTCCAAAGTATGAGTGTGAAGTAATTGTTAATCTCAATCTCAAAGTCAGTTTCTTAATGGTTTTAGCAGTAAAATAGTAATTGTAAATAGTAAAAGTTAGTTACTAACTTTCACTATAGGTAACTACTAATTTACTTTAAGGTTTAACTTCGATTTAGCAACCATCAACCACCTTAAGATTAGATTTTCGAGTTCGGACGTCAGGCTCAAGTTTGAGCCATGAACTCTCAGCCATGAACTATTATTACTAGTCTCATTGTAAAGAACACAGGTCAAAATACACACCTTGCCAATGATCATTTTCTCAAGAATTGATCATATCTTTGAGTGTTGGATTGTTGAGATTTGAGAGTGGAGTTAAAACTTAAGCTGAACTTCAGTTGGTCTCAATTCATGTGTGAGGAGTGTTATCTAAAGGGTGAGGGTAGCAAGCTATGGCTAATCCAATATGAGCATCAGGCGCTATTGGAGATGCATCTAGAAGACATCCTAATCAACTATTGCAACACAGTTCAGAATATCAAAAAGTTATGGACCACAGTGGGCTAGTCAGCATGATAGGATGATGAAGTTGAACACTTTAAATTAAGGCATTTGAGGTTAAGGAGGTTATGAGGCTCTATGGCTACTAGAAGTTTGGCTACTAAAGACATTGACAAGTGTTTTGACGATGAGATGTTTAAATTGAAACATATGGATTATATCAAAAAGGACCTGGTGGCAAATATCCCATGCGCTTGGGACATTTGGGCCAAGTTGGGAACTGTAAGAATGGTATCTTTGTTGATACTAGACTGAAATGGACAGAGACGAGTACTTTGAAAATGACGATGTTGGCAATATTATTGCACAAATGGCCAAGTTAAATTTATGTATTTCTAAGATTTGCGAATCATGCACAATCATTCACTCTCATTTCAAAGTTGCACATCTGAGTAATTTCGTTGAGAAATTTAGGCCTCTTGTGTTTTCACATGATGCTCTTCATGAAGAGCAAGTGACTTGGGACCACATCTATGACAAGGTGGTCATTTTTGCTACAAGTTGGAGAGAGAAGACAAGAAAACAACTATGGCTGTTGTTCACAAGAAAAACATATATATATGCGATGGGTTAGTAAGAGCAAAGAATCTTGAAATTGCTACACATGTGATGATAGAGTGCATTTGAATTTTCAATGTCTAAAGTGGAAGAACAAGAAGAACTGTGGCTACAACTCTTCCAAGTTTGAGGAGAAGGACAAATCTGAATAACAGAGTAAGGATGGGAAGAACAAAGAGAATGCAACCCTAGATGAATCTTCAGATTATGACACTTACTATAATTCTATGACAGTTGAGACCAGAGGAGGGAAGTAAGATATTCAGGATGGTATCCGGATTCAACTTGCAACTCTTATATCAGCTATGAGAGTCATCAATTTAGTAACAATTTAGAAAAGTTGAGGTATCTAGAGGAGTGGAAATGGTGTTGATCTCAAATTCTTGGGATAGGAACAATTTCTTTGCATTGTGTTGGAGGAGTGAACATGGAGTGGCAACATATTATAATGCTGCAGAAATTAAGTATGTAATTGATTTTGTTATGAACCTGATGTCACTTGAGCTGGTTTTGATATTTTTTGACAGGCACTTTAGAGGGGATTCTTGTATTACAAAGAAAGATGGACACATGGTATGCTATGAAATCCCTGATGGCATCCTATTTAAGCTACTTCAGGTGAAGCACAAGAAGTCAAATCATACTTATCTTACACATGAGCGGCCAATGAGGTTTTGATAGAGGGGGACATCTCTTTGAGTCTAACATGATACTCTTGGAAAAGATGGTGAATGGTGTGAAGTTGTCAACAGAGTCAACACAATTTTGTGATTTTTTTACTATGAGGATTGTTACAAAAGCTGCCCATGTGTCATGTAGTAAGCTATATCTACTTGTGATGATGATGAGCCTTCTTCTTCATATACTGAGACAATAAATAGACTAGGCTCAAAGAAGAGGGAACAAGCCATACATGAAGAGAATGAATCTCTTCAAAAGCACAATACCTAGGAGATATGGATCTCCCAACTGAAATAAAGACTATTGGGTGTAGATGGGACTTCAAGGTGAAATACAAAACTAAGTTAGTGGCCAAAGAGTACAGTCAGAACTAAACATTGATTACTATGAAACCTTTGCTCCAATAGCAAGGTATGGCCCTTTCAGAATGCTCTTAGCTCAAACAGCTGAGAATGATTGGGAAGTAGAGCAATTGGATATCAAGATTTGAGAAGATTTGAAAGAGGAAATCTAGATAGATGTAACTGATGGCTACATTAATTCAGATCGAAGATGTGCTTGTTGAAAAAAGCACTGTATGGGCTGAAGCAAGTGCCTAAGAGTTGGTATCAAAAATTAAATTGTAATCTCAAGAAACAAGGCTTCAAGAGAACACACTCAAATTTGAATGTGTATATTAAAGATGGAATACTCTACATTGGAGTGTATGTATATAATCTGATGGTGATGGGGAAAGGCGTCAAGGTAATGAAAAATGTTATTTTTGCTCTATTTTTGATGTGACAATACCAGGTCATGTTAAATTCGTATTCCGGATCAACATTGGTACCAACAGGAAAGGTGGATTAGACTCAGTTAGACCAAATACATTGAGAGTGTTCTACATAGGTATAACAGGAAAGGTGGATTAGACTCAGTTAGACCAAATACACTGAGAGTGTTCTACATAGGTATAGGATGGAAGATGCAAAATCTGTTGTAACACTTTTGGATCCTAGTTGTACACTAAAAAAGAAACATAGAAAAAAATAACAAAGAAATAATTGAGGATCTACAATTTATTTCATTGAGTGTTGTAGGTTTGCTGATGTTTGCTATGGTTTGTACCATGCCACAACATAGCTCACTCAATAGCAGTTTTTGCCATATACACTAATTGCCCAACTTCAGCTCATTGGGGATGTGTCAAAAGGGTGCTCAGGTACCTAAAAGACACTCAATGCATTAACTTGGAAAGAGGAACTTAGGATCTCAGTTTACTCTCAAAGGATTCTCTGATGCTAGGTGTGATGATTATCAAAAAAATAGATCCACAAATGGCTATATGTATTTTCTTAGTGGTGAAGCTATCACTTGGGGGAGAAAACAACAGAAATAAATAACTTTATCTACAACACAACCTGAGATCATGGTTTCTTCATTAGCCACTTAAAAACTGATTTGGTCAAGGGTCATGTTCATTGAACTTGGATTTACTCACCAAATTTCAACTATATTGATATGTGATAACATTTTAGCTATTGCGCCCACTAACAACCCTGTTCATCATCCTAAGACTAAACATATCTCTATACATAGAAGATTTGTTGAAGAGAAAAAAAAGTAAAAAATAATTAGACTAATGTACTGTCCAAGTGAGGAGATGACTGCTGATGCGCATACTAAAGCACTTCCAGAAAAGAAACACAAGAAGTGCATAATAGAAATGAGACTAAATGTACTTTCTCATTAAGAGGGAATGATGTAATTGTTAATCTCAAAGTCAATTTCTTTCTATCTTTTGCAGTAAATAATAATTGTAAATAGTAAAAGCTAGTTACTAACTTTACCATAGTTGACTACTAATTTACTTTAGTTCTTAAGGAGGGTTGGCAGCCATCAACCATATTAAGATTAGGTTTTCGAGTTATGACCTCAGGTTCAAATCTGAGCCATGTACTCTATATATATTGTTGGTCTGAATGTAAAGGACAGAGACCAGAGTATATACTTTGCAGTGATCATTTCTTCAAGTATTGATAGCACCTTTGAATGATACGTTATTGAAAAATCGGGGTGGAATCAACACTCTAGATAAATTTCGAATTGATATCAATTCAAGTGTGAGGAGTATTATCTAGAGAGCTCTAACCTTAGTGTTGTTCCTCATGGCTTCCGTGCGTGTAACAAGTACAAGGAGTGGTAACAAGTTCTGAGTAATCCAGGAGAGTCAATAAGAACATAAGGCAATGTTGGTGATATATCTGGAAGATATCATAATTAACTTTTGCGACAGAGTTCGTGTATCAAATCACTCCCATATGTATACTCAATACGAGCGGAAGAGGGCTTTGATGAAATTTCAAAGGAGGGCTCACGCAATGAACTGTGTAGCAGCTGCACAGGGCAAACATGCTTAGTACTGAAAGCTTAAAACCGCAGGCAGCGTGAATACAGTCAAACAACAGCAAAAGCAATGCTCAACAAAAAAATCAGATTTGTATGTGAAGTGCATACGTTAAAGCAGCACAAGCATTCCAAGTCGTGTCTAAGGTGGTTTGACAGAATTGAACAACTGACGGGAAGAAAAAAATTTGTCAATGTCAACAAAAAGGTAACCAGAAACGGGTATAGTAGCTTGGACTCTATTGGAGCAGGATAGAAGTCTAGAGGCTGTAATTAGCTTAGAACATGAGCGTGCATCCTCGCCATAAAATATGCGCTATATAGTAAAAAGTATATATAGAACGTACAAACCAAGATTGAACTTAGATATTTTCCGAATTCCTTGTAACGTTGCACAGGAATCCTGCATTCGACTTTGCGTATAAGGAAATGAAAACATATCATCATGATTTCCATTCTCACATCAAACTTTCCTCTCTAAACGCCTACTAAAAATGCAAAAATATTACCTGAGCTGCTTCAATTTCCGTATCTTGTTTCATTATCGTCATTGACAATGGTCGAAGCACACATAGGAAAAAGATATCGGACTTTTCAAATGAAACCTGATGTCCTTGTCTGCTTCAAACGAGCCAAATAGTTCAAATAATAAGTCCGAAATCTTAATGAAACTGCGCAAGCCAGTTACCAAATGTTGATTGATTTGACAAGGTTAGATACAGACCCAACTTCAGCGGTAACAAGTCATTACGAGCACACTTATTAACGAGAAATGCCATACAAGATTGAAACAAACGTAGAAAAAGGTCAGAAATTCTGCCTTAGGGGTCAGTGAATACTAGCCAGTTTGAAAGTGGCCAGCCAGCGAAAAGACAATAAAAATAAATTAACACAACGAAAGTACAACGTTCTCTCGAATAACTCAAGCAATTTATTGGAAAATGTAACTGTAAGTCGGTTGGGGCAATTAAAAAAATTGCAAACTCGTAGGAATATAAGGAGCCGTATCTTGCGCAACATGCAGCATAACAGTCAGGACACTGACCTTAAAGAACATGACAATCAGGTAAAAGAAAAGGCAAGCACAAACCAACACCAGCCTATACTGGAAAACACTTGGGTATGGTTTGGCAGGATCTCTTCGTGTCCGCAGAAGCACATTCCAAGTTTGATAGAACAAGTAGTGTTCTGTTAACAAATTGCACGAAAACCTCAGCTGTGCAACTTCACCAACATTTCACAGAACGGACAGAAAGGGCAATCACAAACTAAACCATGAGTTGCTGATTAAGGTATAGATCCAGAAATTTGTATAAGGTCATCTAATTGTTAATCTCAGAGTCCGTTTCTTTTTTGTCTTTAGCAATAAAATAGTAAAAGTTATGTTGTGAATTAATCTCAAAGTCAGACCATATTAGTAACTCAGTAGAAGTAAAGTGTAAATTTGGACTAACAGTAAATAGAAATTTACTTTAAGGTTTTCTTTTAGGGTTACCTTTGTGGCTAAGGAGTCTCCAGCCACCATGGTTTAAGGTTTCGGATTTGTGTGACCAGGCTCAAAGCTGAGCCTGAGAGGTGTATATATTACTGATCAGTTAGTAAAGCAATCAAGTCAGAGTATTCATCTTGCCAGTGATCATTGCTTCAGGTACTGATCACACCTGTGAGCTGTTAGATTACTGAGATGTGGGGGTGGTGATAGCAATCTAGCTGAATTCGAGTTTGAGCTTGGTTCAAGGTGGGGAGTGCTACATTGAGAGTTCTGACTTCAAGAGCATTGTCTAAATCTACATTAGGGTTAGATTGAGTGTAGGCAAGCTATGGCAAGTGCAAGGGAATCCACAGGGCCTGCTGTGGTAGAAACATCACCTAGAAGTGATGTATATGGATCACATTCACACACTGATTATCAAAAAGTTAGTTATTAACTTTTACCATACGTAAATACTAAGTACGGTTTAGCAGCCATCAACCACCTTAAGATCAGGTTTTCGAGTTAGGACCTCGGGGTCAAATTTGAGACATTAACTCTATATATATTGCTAGTCTGACTGTAAAGAACACATGTCAGAGTAAACATGTTGAGAAGTGGAGGTGGAGTTAGCACTCTGGCTGAATTTCGAGTTGGTCTCAAATCAAGTGTGGGGAGTGCTATCTAGAGAAATTGTCAAGGCTACTTCCCAAGGCTCTGAACTATTATTATTCTCCTAACACCAGTGAGTGTTAGTTCTGACCTATTCCTGAATCAAGCTGCAGTGAGCATATGATCAGTCGAGGCAGGCAGAAGTAAAGGAAGTGAGTACAAATTCCTAGAGTTGAAATAATCGAAAGTGCAGTTTGTGCCGGCACGGTGGATGAAACTGAGGCAGCGGCCATCACCAACACCTGAATGGCGAGCATCGCTTTGCCATCACGCAACCTGCGGAGTCATGTGTACGAAGGTGCACAGTTTCTTCCTAAAATCACGCGAGGTAGACGTACTTGGTTGCATCTGCACGCAACCTAGCAGAACCCACCGAATGTCATACAGTAGGCAAACCTCACACATATATGATAGCAGGTGACAGAAAGGTAGATTCAGCACCTGAATTATAGGCGCAGCCCAAAGATGAACAAACGTGGAGGATTTCCTGTGAGCATGAATAAATTAAATAGAAGGTGATGAACCTTACAGGATTGGAACCTGTAAATACACGCGAGCACAAGGATCAAAAACGTGATGGATATATATAGGGAGACCGAGTACGAGAACTCAGTACGGCCCTTGGGGACCGTGACTAAAGTCCAAAGGTGTGGCAGTACATTGTAGCCGCATTGTGAGGTGTAAATCCCACGTTTATTAAAAAAAAAAAGCCAAAATGAAACCAAGGACGTGACCGTATATTAATGAAGCTTGAAGCAGCAAAATCCAATACAGTCCAAGTCGACGAAGAACAGAAAGCAGAAATCGTGCATGACAAGGGTGGTCAGCAATTCAGCAATTACCTCAACTGACAGATTGGAAGAGTATTACTGTATACGACCCAGAGGGGGTACCAAGGAATGGAAGTGATAATATAGATCTTATTGATGCTGAATAGGAATCCAGAGACTGTAATCAACGGAAAAAGTAGGTATTCATCACTCCGCTATTGCTATTAACACGAACTCATCAACCCACCTGACCCCTGAGGCATCTCTTGTACGCGAGAAAGCGTGTACAGGTCAAGTTTCAACTGGAACTCGTCGCGTGGGGTTTTGGTCCAGTTGATGAAGACCCATACCTTCGCTGAAACGCACAAGGACATCGGAAAGACAGATGATCCTCTCTTTATTGCTCCAATAAAAGCATAGCAAACCTAGAGACCAAAAACAAAAAACGAGCAGTAACAAAGAATAGAGTGTTGATGGTACGTAGTGAGCATGTGACCCGCTGAGGCATACAGAAGCAACGCAGACTGTGAACTAAAAAGCAAAAAGCAAAATCGTCTAAAGGTAGCGTAGGCCATTGCGGTGGATGCAACCCATGGCCAGTAACCCTCACCAACATCTGAATGGCAAGCATGAAATTGTCATCACGAAACTCAACAGCATCATCATCCCGAGATAGGAGTACAGTTTGCATCACTTGTGTGCATCTGTACGCTTAGCTGGCAGACCACAGCGAAAGTCCTAGAGTATGCCTGAGACTGCCAGTGTTTGACAGTCATATTCCTGTTAGTGAACACCTAGCACAGGTTAGCTCAGATGAAGTAACAAGTTCAATGAGAATTCGAATTAAGTATAATATTAAACAACAATTTATTATTGTCTAGAATTCTTAGAATTAAACTCTCTTCCAACAGTTGATTAGGATATCTTTCAGATATATCACTAGCAGAGTTTGATGCTCCTATCAACACTCTTGGATTAGCCATAGCTTGCTACCACTCCCCTCATCCTCATGTAGGCTATGAGCATCAACACTCAGGTCAGAACTCTCTAGATAGCACCCCCTACACTTGAACTCACACTCACTCGAATTCAGCTAGAGTGCTAATTCCACCCAAAATTCTCAACAATCCAGAATTCAAAGGTGTGATCAATACCAAAGGAAATGATCACTGGCAATGTATGTACTCTGACCTACTTGCTTTGTTGACTGGACAACAATATATACAACTTCCAAGCTCAGCTTTGAACCTGGACACACAAATCCAAAACCATAAACCATAGTGGTTGGTGGCTTCTTGCCCACAAAGGTAACACTAAAAAGATAACCCTAAAGTAAATTAATATTTAAATTTTATAACTAACCATCAATCCATTTTACATTTTAGTGTTACTGGGTTAGTGGTATGGTCTGACTCTCAGATTAATTTATAACACTAGATATAAAAGCTAGAACAGTTTATACATAGGACAGATCAACTCCTTGCACCTTGTCTTCATGTCGTTTAACACCTGATTCCTTTATACGTTACTTCCTAGTATATGAACAGTCAACTTGTATCTAAGGTTGATCGTTCTACATTTTCCACACATTGGATGCCATTTTCCAATATCCAATGTGTGCAGAGAGCATTTGCTCCAGATACAGCTAATGTTTCTCTACAAAATAATATTATTATGCAAGATTCCATCTCGTCTTTTGAAAATGAAGAACCTTCATGATATGCTAGTCCATCAGCAAGATCAAATTAGGTGAAGAGGGAGCAAGTAAGATTTGAGAAAGGCATGGCAATATGGGATTTTACAAAATATCCACAATGAACAAAAACTATTGGATACGGGTCTTCAAGGTGGAAAGAGGATTCACCCTAAACTGTATCCTTCGGCATTGGTAGGCGGAAGGATACAGTCAGCAACCTGATGCAGATTTCCATGAAACCTTCGGTCCAATAGCAAGGAATGTTAGCTCTAGCAGTTGAGAATCACTTCAAGGTACAGCAGCTGGATATGAAACAGCCTTCCTGGATAGATACTTGGAGGAAGGAATCTACATGGATTGTACCAAATGGTTACTCCACATCAGATTCAAAAGTAGGCTCCATGAGAGCACATGAGTTGCATTTGTACGGCAAAAATGAAGTACTCAACACAGTCATCTGTGTAGATGATTTGCTTTTGATGGGGAAAGGAATAAGAGCTGTGAAGAGTGCGATCTCTTATATGTGCTCCTGTGCTCCATTCTTGAATTGTATCTGGTCCTATGATGTGTCTGTTGAGCATTCTGAATAGATTTAGTATGGAAGATGCAAAACCTGCTTCTACTCCCTTGAGCATGGTTGCAGATTGAAAAATATAAAAAATTGCGCTAAAAAATCATGCTCAAACATTTCTTCGAAACAATACAAGCGGCGGGGCTATACCGAAATTAAAAGGTGTGCCAATACAAGAGAGTCTATAGGTGTAAAGGGAGAGACATCATCTGCAAAAGACCCATCTAATTGTATGCTGCAAACAACTGAGTATCAAAATAAAGTACGAAACAAAGTCAAATCCTACGTCAACCGAAAACAGAATAGCATTTAATAAAAGAACTCAAACAGTGCTTATTAGCCGATTCAGTAGACAGGATCCAGTCAAAATAAATGCCCTCTAACCATCTTGCCGCGATCTCTATCTCAACCAAACCCAGGGCAGTAAGTAAGCAGACACAACTCGAACAGAGAATAGCTCATCCTTTAAGGCGGTTTCGACCACCAAGTCGGTCAAAACGTATTGTTCGTGTTCTCCTCAAAATTCTGAATTTAAATAATAAATCGGTGGCCAGAAATAAAGCGTGATGACAAAAATCACAAAAATTTAAGCAAACAGTGATAGCCATGAAGAAAAATGCGGGAAAAAGAATGGCCTTAACAGATCGTGCTGGTTTAGCCACAAGCACAACTATTATGTTAAACTGGTTGGGGATGTAAATACCTGAATCCAATAACCTCCAAAAACTCCGTATCAATCTGTAATTTCACAACTTATAAGTGAATCACTTAGGACTGTGAAGGGTATTTTGTGCTCGCAGATAAAACCACAAGCGAGGTCTAGGCTGGTAAACAATCCAAAAAAGATACTGTGTTTCCTTGTCAAAATCGTGAGAGTAACAATGATTCTATCATGCTTCTAAAAAATTCAGGATGAGGAATCAGCGAGTTGATACTGTAAGTAACACGCTTATAGATACTTTCAAGTGCTAAAGACAGACAATATATCTCCAAAGAAATGTTTCGCCAAAGTGATAATAAGACACGACATACATAAGACGAAAGTGCTACGAGTTGGGCATTTCCTGTGCATACTTACCCCTGTTTCCTCCTTCACTTCCCGAACAGCACCTTCATGAATGTCTTCACCCTGCAACACACAGCAAAAACAGCAACATTCAGCAGTTCTTAAAAAAGATAATTCTTCAAGTCTCATTGAAATGGCCGCTGTTTTATTTTCCCGTCGACGCCAACCAATCTACTGCAATGCAAACGATACTAGAAATTCCGCCCTGTTCCTAGATCTGGGGCATAGTCCACGTCAATGGGGTTTTGGATGTACACGACGATTCTTCTCATGCACAGGAGTCAGCCCAATAAGGTATCTCTGAAACCACTGAGAGAAATAAAACCATATAATTTTATTATTTTCAATTGGACCCCTCGTCATGTTCGTGAGGTGCCGGCCTTCCATAGATGCTTGTGGCCAAGAGCAAGTACAACCACTACAACCACACAATTGACATCAGAGAGGGGCAGGCATGCGGAAAAAACCACACTTGACACCAAGGGACAAGGAACAGGTCCGGGAACACGCCAAAGGATACATGGCATAGCATTCAATCTGAATAAGTAGACGCATTCTAAGGCAATAATACGTAAAGTATTCAGAACCGATAAGACAGTACATGACCAGCCGCAAGGGCTTAGAATGTACGAGACCGAAACAACGCAAATCTAGGAGTTAGGTACCGACGAATATAGTAGAAAGTAACAAGAAGACAATAATAGTAAAAGTGGGACGTATCATGCATGAATTGAAGCTGTAAGATAATGAAAAGCAAACAGATGCATCAGTACCAAGAGCTGAGAAGCAGTAAGACGATGGAATAAATGGAGGAGACCGTCTGTCGAATTGACAGTGGTGGGAACTAAGTGTGCATTATAGAGTGTTGTGAATTAATCTCAGAGTCAGACCAGATTAGTAACTCAGTAGAAGTAAAGTGTAAATTTGGACTGACAGTAAATAGAAATTTACTTTAGGGTTTTTCATTTAGGGTTACCTTTGTGGCTAAGGAGTCTCCAGCCCCATGGTTTATGTGTGACCAGGCTCAAAGCTCAGCCTGAGAAGTGTATATATTGCTAGTCTGTTATTAAAGCAATCAGATCAAGTGTTCACCTGGCCAGTGGTCATTTCCTCAGGTATTGATCACACCTTGAGTGTTCGATTGCTGGGAAGTGGGGGTGGAGTTAGTACTCTAACTGAATTTCGAGTTGGTCTCAATTCAGGAGTGTGGAGTACTATCTAGAGTTTGATCTTAGTGTTTTTTCCTCATAGCCCACCTGAGGGTAAGGGAGAGTAGTAGCAAGCTATGGCTACTCCAGGAGAGTCAATTGAGAGGTCAAGCACTGCTGGTGATTCATCTAGGAGACATCCTAATGAAATGCTGTAACAAAGTTCAGAATATCAAAATAGAGGATCCAGTCCGCCGGAAAATCCTCCTGTGACCATCAACAATATTTGAACGGGAAGCGTCACATTCCCGTCACTTGAAATCCGCTTCTTCATCTATGGATACCAAGGTGCATAGGTTTCTACACAAGGTCATGCTGGGCTATGAGTTATGGTTATGAGAGTAATCTTTTCAAGAGCATGACACAGGTGTTGAGATACATCGAAAATGGAAATGATGATGAATCTCCAATCCTTAAAGTAGGAATTGCTCCTGTGTTTTTAGTTGAAGGAGAAAAGAAGGATAAAAAACACACTATGATAGTTGAAAAGGTTAGATATGTACATGATTTTTTCTAAATCTGATGTCAGTGAGCAACCTCACAACCGCAGGTTTTCATGTACATTTTTGGGGCGGAAATGAACCTTGTGCGATAGAGAAGGGTGGACAGGCTGTTTGCAATGGAGTTGCTGATGATAACCTGTATAGATTGCAAGAGGTGAAGCACAAGAAATCTGAGAAAAAAATTATTTCTCAGATGAAAAATCAATGGAGTTGTGGCACAGAAGAATGGGTCATCATTTAGAGTACATGGGACTCCTATAGCAAATGGTATGAGTATTCACAATACCAAATGGTTGTTAGCATTTTGTGATGCTTGTGCTCAAAGGAGGTCACACAAAGCATCTTTCTCAATAATTCATTGCATAGATCTAAGAACTTGTTAGAACTAATACATTTAGATGTATGTGGTAAAATATATCAATGTGCACAATATTATGTCACTTTTATAGATGACAAGAGTAGAAGAGATTTTGTGTACTTACTGAAAAGCAAAGACAATGTATTTGAAAAGCTCAAAGTTTTTGTTACAATGGCAGAAAGTGAGACATAGGAGAAGGTGAGAAGACTCTAAGCAAATGGAAGTCTTGAGTACAAGAAGTTTGTTGCTTTGTTGGAAGGCAAAAGGATCGTGTCAAATGTGACAGCTAGAGAGACAGTCCCTCGCAGAATGGGGTTTCTGAAAGGTTAAAGACAAGAGAAGAAATTGAGCATATTACAACATGCTCAACTTGAGATGCAGTTTTGAGGTGCAACTCTCAAGTATACTATCTAAAAAAGCAAAGTCTCACAACAACATTGAAGAACATGACATTAGAGGAAGTATGGTGGAAAGAAACCTAACCTTACTTTGTTGAGGGTACTTGGTTGTCCAACCTATACTCATATCCCAAAGAAGCAGAGCAGCACTCTTGAATTGAAATCTAATTGGCTTATCTTGATTCGATAGGTAAAAGTATTAAAAGGTATTTGCTTTATAACCCAAAAAGTAGATATACAAAGCGTTCTATGGATGTGTTGTTTCATCAAGAGAGTACTTGAAGAAACAGAGATGAGTGAAGTATCACAGAAACAGTAGCTACTCCATTTGTTTCTATGCCTCTGTTCTTACACTAACAAGTGTTGGTGATAATGGAAATGGAACATCATTACAAGCAAACAATGATATTCAGGAGAAACCTCATTGTGGAGAGTACACTAAGGAAAAAAAGTATATGTGCTCATTTGGAACCTTTTCCAATCAAAGTTTATATCAAAAGTACAAGGAAGCATGGGAAATCGGATAATGCTAAAATTCCAAGAACGAATGATTCAATAGATAAGATGAAGGTGCTCCTAGAAGATCCAAAAGACAGAAGTTTCCCGTTCAGAGGTTAGATTGCTTCAAATATAGCTAATGTATCTTTACAAAATGAAATTGGCATGGATGAGTCTATCTTTGCTTTTATAGATGATGAACTTTCATCACATTTTGAAGCATAAAAAAAAATTGGGAGCAAGCCATACTTGAGGAGAAAGAATCTCTAAAAAAAATGGTACAAGCGAATTTGTAGATTTTTCACTCGGAAGATCATTGGATGCAAATGGATTTTCAAGGTGAAGAGATTAACTATTGATAAGATTCTGCTTTGATATTCTAAACTCTGTTGCAACAGTTAATTAGGATGTTTTCTATATGTATCACCAACAGTGTATAATGCTTCTTTTGACTCTCTTGGATTACCCATAGCTTACTACCATTCCCCCTCACCCTCAGGTGAGCTATGAATAGCAGCACACAAGTCAGAACTCTCTAGATAGCACTCTCCACACTTGAATTCAGATCAACTCGAAATTCAACTACAGTGCTAAATCCACCCCCACTTCTCAACAATCCAGCACTCAGAGGTGTGATCAGTAGCTGAAGAAATGATCCCTAGCAAGGTGTGTGATCTAGCATGTGCTCTTTACAATCAAACTAGTAACATATAAAGAATACATGGCTCAAACTTGGGCGTGAGGTTCTAACTAGAAAACCTAATCTTAAGGTGGTTACTAAACCTTACTTAAACCCTAGAGTAAATTAGTAGTTACCTATGGTAAAAGTTAATAACTAACTTTCACTATTTATAATTACATTTTACTCCTAAAGACAAAGAAATTGACTATGAGATTAACAATTACATCATTGAAGTACAAGTCAAGGTTAGTCTCCAAGGGACATTGCAACAACCTCATATACATTACCATGAGACCTCTGCTCCATTAGCAAGGTATGGTTTTATTCTAATGTTGATAGCTCTAGCAACGAAGAATAATTGGGAAGTGCAGCAACTAGATGTGAAGACAACATTCTTTAATGATAACCTAGTCGAAGATATCTAAAAATACATTCACTCTTGAGTGTTTACATCAAAGATGAAATACTCTACATTACGGCCTATGTGGGTGAATTGCTGTCGATGGGGAAAGAATAAGAGCTACGAAGAGTGTAATTTTTTATATATACTCCAATTTTGAAATGATGTACTTGATCATGTGAAGTTTCT
The DNA here is from genome assembly GCA_014180765.2 of Marchantia paleacea. Lineage (NCBI taxonomy): Eukaryota > Viridiplantae > Streptophyta > Marchantiopsida > Marchantiales > Marchantiaceae > Marchantia > Marchantia paleacea. Next base: position 484,956 of record MUAA02000092.1, on the reverse strand, counting down.
ATTATGCTTCCACATTGACAGAAATTGAAAATAAGAATAGATTTGGTTAAACCAAACCAAGTATATTAAGCGGGTTATACATAGATACATGATGGAGGATGCAAATCCTCTTTTTGCTCACTTGGAACACAGTTGCAAGTTGAAAAAAAAGATGTATGAAACTAGCAAGGAAACCATTGAAAACATGCAATTCTTGTATCAGAGTGCTCTAGGTTCATTGATGTTTGCTATAGTTTGTACCAAAACAGACATAGTTCACTCCATAACAGTTCTAGCCAATTACACTAATTGTCCAAGTCCATCACATTGAAGATGTCTCAAAAGAATGTTAATGTATTTGAAAGGCATTCAAGATATCTATTTGAAACACATGAAGTTATGATCTGAACTTACTCTCAAAGATGTTTTATGCTAGATGTGGTGACCGTTTGGACAACAATAGATCCACCAGTTTGATTATTATAAATTGTAAAACTATTAGTTGGAGAGCAGAAATCAGTACTACTGTCCACAACAGAAGTTGAACTTTTGGTTTCTTCACTAGTTACTTGAGAGCAAATTTGGTCCACCGTATGTTGGGTGAACTTGTTTTTGTTCAACAAGCTCTAACAATCCTAAACACTTTGTTGATCATCATCGTACTAAGCACATATCTAAACGTAGAGATTTGTTCAGAAGGAAAAACCATTTAAACTAACCGAGGATATGATTCCTAATGCGTTAATTAAACCATTTCCAAAAGAGAAACACAGTGTGTAAAGAATATAAATCTGCTTCTGCCTCTTCATTAAATGGAAGTTTAGTAAATTAATCTCACAATCAAATGATGATCTCTTTAACATGAAAATGTAAGTTGGATTGTAATTTAGTTATAAGAGGTAAATATTTATTTATTTTAAGGCTACTTTTAGAGCTGGGTAATCACCAGTCACTATTGTGTAGATTTAGGATTTGTGTATCCAAACTCAAAGCCAGAGTTTGAAAACTGTACATATTGTTGCTCTGTCAATAAAGTTAAAAGATCAGAAAGTACAACTTGCCAATGATCATTCTTTTAGATACTGATCACAAGTGAACTGTTAGATGCATGAGACGTTGGGGTGATATAACAATCTAGAATTACATATACGAATGAAACATATGACCTGTGAATTGATGACCCCGAGGTTGGACGTATAAGAGATTCTTAAGAGAACGTGAGGTAGTGAAATAAGCGTATGTTTCCTGGAGTGAGGTTCTCCACGTTTATCATGAACGTCAATGGAAAGTTTGGGGCCGTCCTGAGTAATCTCAAGTCCGACAACCCTCGCCGTGGAATTTTAACTGGATATTCTGTTGAGTTCGCAAGAATTTGTGGATAAATCCCTCTCCCGGCCGGAGACGAATCGATACATCAGACCCTCGAATTCTAGAATATCCGGAACGAACAGGACATCAACGCAGCGTCTCACACGTAGCAACCGCTGAAGAGGAGGACGATGTTCCGGGAAGAAAGGATCCGTTCGATGAAACTAAACTCGTAAGAGAAGATGTAAAAGCTAGCTAGAAGGACTGCACAATTTGTACGCATGGGTATACCAATAGCCTGTTAGTCAATTTTGTTCTGGAATCGGAGAGAATGCTAAGGCAAGCATACGTAGAGTATTCAGAACAGAAGTAGTAAGTGAATTGCAGAGAGGAGAACAGGCAGCAACAAACCAAGGGGTGAAGTGCACGAAATAGAAGAAAAAGTGGGTAGAGAAACAATCCAGAGCATACGCACTGACAGAATAATGTGCGGTTTGGTTCCCCGCATCCGATGCGACAAAAGGAAGCAGGGACCATAAACAAAATCTACAGGACGAGCATCACTCCATTGACACAATATGTGAGCATGTGAACACGTGAAATCTTCATATTAACGAAAGCTTTTCGAAAGTCGTGACCGACAGTCATCAGTCTCATCAGTCTAATGGTCTAATAGGTAAGCACGTTTAGTCCTTTTCTTCTTTGCATAGACGCCATGACTTTTCGTTCTGCCAGTAGAAAGAACGCGACACCAGTAACAGGGGTATTGATATACCAAGTGCACCAACAGTAAACTGGCCGAATGAAAAACAAAATATATCCGGACTGAATAAACACGGAAAGAAACTGGAAAGCAGGAGATCGACCGTGTAGGTTTGGCGCCTCAGTACTATCGCACAGCCCAAAGATGAAAGACCCCTAGATGGAATGAATTTAAAAACAATAATAATCGAAATCATGTAGCGTTCCTCGTGTTCTGGCACGGAGGATGCGACCGGCGAAAAGGAGAAAGCAGCAAGGAGCAAACCGAAAATTTCCATGAGGAAAAACCAGAAAGAGACAGATCCCGAAAGATTATTAAAGAAAACAGCCGAATCTTGAAATGGAAGGCATCACAGCTGAACAGAAAAAGCAAGTGGGGACCTTGAAAGCATACAGACAGAAGTCAAAGCGTAACAAAGCAGCACTCAGTAGGCTTTGACGAGCGACAAAAATGAGTACTTGTGGACGCGAAAAGGTGAAAACATAACTGAAACGGAAAATGATCGGGTTCAGTGCAAGTTTGCACCTGGTTGACTAGTCCTGTAGGCATCTTCCATACTCCAGACCCTTTCAAAGGCCCATTCTTCTCTTGCACCGCAAGAACCTGAAAAAAAGGGAAGAGCATGGTTGAATAGCATTCTTGTACTGTAAACATCTTACGACTACTTCCCCGTCTTTAACTACTAGCAATGCTTAGCCATGTGGTCTACGGACTTGATGCTAGCATATGAAAACAATGAAAAAATGTATTTATTTAGCAAATACAAGTACTGAATACGAGCTTTAGAACTATGACTAAAATTAAAAAGTGTGCTAGAACACTGAAGAACTTTTGTGACCTGCAGATTACCACGATGATTAGAAAGACTGCACATGTGGAACAGGCGAACTGTAACCTACATAAATGACCCTTGAAGAAAGGAAATCCCATTCAGTCCAGCCCGACGCTAGTTGAATGGATTTGGAAGCAAACGAATCCAATGCAATCCAATCCGACTCAAGTTGAATGAAAGGAAACAGAAGCGAGTGCAGATATCGTCCAAACAACAAATATGTAGCGCACAAGGAAGTAACTATCCGACGGGAAGAGCACTGTTAACCGGTACCAAAGAAAGGATGAGCAAGGTTGATTTTTTATGGAAACAGATACGATACAACATGATCAACCTCGGGGGCTTAGCATTTGGCATGCAAGAGACAGAAGCAACTCAGATCTAAGTGGTACGTCTCGAGGGTGCAAAAGAAATAAACTAGGTGGAAAGAAGCATGAAGACAACGACGAAAAACCGAGATGTCACGCATGAACTAAAATAGTAAGTGAATAAAAGACAATGTATGCGTAAGTGGAAGAAGACACGGAGTAGAAGAACAGTGAAATATGGAAACCAGTGCGAGCAGACAAGCTTCGTTCTCCCAGCACTGTCAGATTGACAGTGCTGGGAGAACGAAGTGAGCAGTATGGACGAACTAGTCCGACGAAAGAAAGTCCTCCACCGACCACTAACAATATTTGAACGGGAAGCGTCAAATTTCCGTCACGTAGACTCGGCTGCTTCCTCAGTGGATATCGAGGTGCATAGGTTTCTGCACTGCACCGGGCGGGGGCTGAGAATAACTCGATGCCCAACAAGCCAAAGAAGATCGATCGCTGTAGCCCGAACAAATGTCAAATACTGCCTAGCATTATCTACCCATGAAGAAAGAAGATTATGCCAAACATAAAGCAAAATCCAAGAGACTAGAGGGAGTGTCACTTCACTCGAAACACCATCCATAATGTTGTGAATTAATTTCAGAGTCAGACCATGAGAGTAACTCAATAAAAGTAAAATGTAAATTGGATTGACAGGGAGTTATAGAAAGTGAATAGTAATTTAATTGAGGGTTACTTTTTTATTGTTAAATACAGAGAGGAACTGGAACTGATTCCGAGATTAACAATAACATAATATTGTTGTTTAGTTAATAAAGCAATCAGGTCAGAGAGTTCATCTTGCCAGTGATCAGGTACTGATCACACCTGTGAGTTGTTGAATTACTGAGATGTGGGGTGGCGATATCAATCTACGTGAATTCGAGTTGGAGCTTGGTTCAAGATGGAGAGTAGTACATTGAAAGTTCTGACTGTAAGAACATTGCCTAAAATCTACCTCAGGGTTAGATTGAGTGTAGGCAAGCTATTGCAACTGCAAAGAAGTCCACATGACCCGTTGTGGTAGAGATATAATCTAAAAGTGATCCATGTGGATCACATTCACACTCTGATTATCAAAAGGTTATGGGCCCACATTGGGGTATAGAGATTGTTAGAGTTCAGAAGCTCAACACACTCAACTATAGAAGATGGTCCCTCAACATGGAGGATATACTGAGATTGTATGGGTACTGGAAATACTGCAATTCTCCCCTTTAGAACACTACGCAGAGCTTTTCTGATGACTTGTTTGAACATAATCATCTTGTCACTTTGAGGCTCTTGAAGGATATTCTCAACAATGTCAACCTTGAGATGGTGGAAGATATTCCATATGCGTTGAATATTTGGTCCAAGCTCAAATCTGAGGCAAGTTCGGATTACTTGCAGATGCAAAATTAAGGTGGGCAGAGATATCTACCTTGAAGCTTGATCATGATGTGATAGTTCACATGGCTAGGCTTCATTCATGTTTTACTAGAATAGGTGAGTCAGGTCTGATTATTCCTCCACACTTCAGAGTTGCATCTATTTGCTAGCCTATCTCCAAAGCATGAGCCTATTATTCTATCACTTAATTCTCTTCATGATGAACAAATGTCATGGGACTATGCATACAACAAGATAGTTACATTTGCTACTAGGTTTGATAGAGTTAGTAAGAAAGTTACTTTTCTTGCTGACAAAAGGAAGAAGTGGCGACAGAAGAGTGGTACACAAGGGAAAAACAAAGAGACTCGTTGATGCTCCTTTGGTGAGAGAGTTCACTTGACCTTCCAGTGCAAAAAGGTGTCCAAGAAGAGCACGTATGCTTCCAAGGCTAATCACAAACCTGAAAAGCACAAGACAATGGTGAAGAAGAAGGAGAGAGTCAACTTGGTTGAGAAAGTTTATTGAAATGATGGAGAGAGTAATTTTAGCAACATGAGTGTTAAGACTAAGTCTGAGAAAGTGAGATATCCTGGTTGGTACTTGGACTCAGCTTGTAGTTCTCATATGAGTCATGACAATCATCTATTTAAGAGCATGAAAGTGTTGAGATATGTAGAAAGTGGAAATGGTGATGAATCTCCAATCTTGGACTAGAAACTGTCCATGTGACTTTTGTTGGAGGAGAAACAAGGACAAAGAATATACTATGATACTGAAGAAAGTTAGATACGTACCTCATTCTGTCATAAACTTTATGTCAGTGAGCAAGCTCACAACTGCATGCTTTGATGTACATTTTTGGGATGGAAGGGAGTCTTGCACCATAGAGAATGATGGACAGGTTGTTTACAATGGAGTTGTCAATTGTAACCTGTTCAGATTGCTAGAGGTGAAGCACAAAAAATCTAAGAAATCTTATCTCTCAAATGAAAAGTCATTGGAGTTGTTGCATAGAAGGTTGGATCATCTTTTTGAGTCTAACAAGAGACTCTTATAGAAAATGGCGGAAGGACTCACACTACCAAAAGGATCACTTGCATTGTGTGGTGCTTGTGTTCAAGGGAAGTCACACAAACAAGGCATCTTTCCCCAAGAAATCATTACACAGATCTCAGAAGGTGTTGGATCTTATACATTCAGATGTATATGGTAAGATATCTCACAAGTTCTTACAAGGTGCACAATTTATATCACTTTCCTAAATAACAAGAGTAAAAGAGTTTTCTGTACTTGTTGAAAAACAAAGACAATGTGCTTGAAAAATTCGAAGTCTTTGTTACAATGATAGTAACTCATACAAGGAAAAATGTGAGAAGGCTCAAATCTGATGGAGGACTTGAGTAAAACAACATGGAGTTTGTTGCTTTTCTAGAAAGCAAGGGAATAGTGTCAAATGTGACAGCTAGAGACATTCCCTCACAAAATGGAGTTGTTAAAAGGTTGAATATGACTCTACAACAGAAAGTATTGAGCATGCTACAACATCCTCAACTTGACATACAGTTTTGGAGTGCAGCTATGAAGGCTGCTAACTATTTGAAAACTTCCTAGACAAGTTTTAGATTCATGATCCTAGTATGACACAATGAATAAACTACTGATAAATCCATTCATCCCTATCCGGGATGAGGACAATACTCAACCTCCTGAGATTCCAAAGTCATATTAGAAAGTAACTGGAATTGCAATTCGGACTTTTAAGTCTGACACGCCCGATCCCACCCACTCATCAGACGTCAAATTGACTACCGTTTTTCAAAGGTGAGTGATGATGGAGGTATGGAGGAAGGTATTGGTTGTGTTTGAAAGTTATGGAGATCTGTTATTGTCTGAACCTTGATCACCTTCGAGACCTGTTTGCCTTCTATAGGCACTTACCTATTGCAGACATTATTTGAATCGAAATCTAAGTCCAACAACAACATTGAACATGACACCAAAAGAAACATGGAGTGGTAAGAAATTTGATCTTACCATGTTGAGGGTGTTTGATTCTCCAACCTATGCCCATATCTCAAAGGAGCAACAGAGGAAACTTGTTTTGAAATTTAAGAGTCTCATCTTCATTGGATATGAAAAGGGTTTGAAGGGGTATATGCTTTACAACCCAAGAACTAATCATACAATACATTCTAAAGATGTGTTGTTTGATAGGGAGAGTACTTGCAGAAACAAATATGAGAGAAGCATCACACCAACAATAGATACTTCGTCTGTTTCCATACCTGTGATTTTAACACTAGTAGGTGCTCATGATAATAGAGAGGTGGAGCATCATCACAAGCACACAATGGTATTCATGATATACTTGATCTTGAAGATGGACAGGAAGTGGTACCTAAAGTAAACTTGGTAGAAGAAGTGGATGGACTACATGACGCCCAATTGGAAACTTTTCCAATGAAGATTAACACCATAAGGATAAGGAAGCATAGTAAATATGGTAGTGTTCAGGTTCCAAGAACTGATGATTCTTTAAATGATGAAAAAATTAATCCTAGAAGATTTAATAGACAAAAATTTCAAATTCAAAGGTTGGGGATTGCTTCATATACAACTAATGTATCTGTACAAAATGATTTTGTCATGGAGGAATCCATCTCTGCTTCTGTATATGATGAACCTTCATCATATGTTGATGCAGCAAGATCATATTGGAAGAAGTGGGAGGAAGTCATATTTGAGAAGAAAAAATCTTTATAAAAAAAATTACATATGGGAATTTATAGATCTTTCACCATGAAAAAATACTATTGGATGTAAATGTCTTCAAGGTGAAGAGAGGAGCTCCCGGAGAGATTTTGAAGTATAATGCAAGATTAGTTGCCAAGGAGTACAATCAACAACCTGATATTGATTCTTTGAATAGATTGTGCAAGGAGTTATCACATCAACAATTTGTTCCCTTCAATGACCTTACACAAACGGGTATGCTTGTATAGCTCATCCATCCGTTTAGAGTTTTTGCAACATTCACTCGATTGATATATAAAGAATGACAAGACATTTTTAGAAACGACTTTGCAAACATATTATTTTTCTCAGTTGCTTTGTATGGTTGAGCTTTATTTTTGGGACCTAGCATTCTTCCCATACATGTACTTAAGATCAAAACTCCATCATTTTTGTATTATGTATATATGACTATATTTGTTTTTACAAAGTGTATAAGAGAAGGGCAACCAAGTAATTATAGCAAAAAGGATGGGAAGACTCCATCAATTGGTACATGGATGAAACCAAAGAGGTAAGATAAGATTAGGTCCCAATAACATCACAATGAGAAATTTATCATATATCAGCTAGGATATCAAAACTATCTAGATCAAACAGTTTATATACGACATGAGCATATAAAGAATCATCATTCAATATCACTGCTCTCATATGTATTGCCTTAATTAGTGCTTTCTTTAGAGCAATGGATACATATTGACTAAAATAGACTTTACAATAAACTGAAGAGAGTGATATCCCATGCCACATAGTATGGTATGCTCTTGCACACTCTATCTCTCTCACGACCATGTCAAAGTTGGTGTCCATAGCTCATAAAACTCCAAAACTAGAGAAACAAAGAGGTGAACTCTCTGCATATCACTATACTTGGAAACATTGGCTCTACTGCTCCACCCGCAATCAATCCAAGAGGATGAGTAATCACTCCATTCGAAATAATGTCATGTGCAAGATTTGTAACCACAATGTCTGCAATAGTAATCTAATCCTTCTAAACCAAATATAGGTATGTCATAACCCGAGTCATCTGCGAGACATATAATCGTTCTCTCCATGTGAGGTATCCACCATCTCATATCATAGCAAACATCACATCTCTAATGACATCATGAGTAATTATCTTCTATCCTCCAAATATAAAACAAGTTATATGTATCCATACAACATCTAAGGTAATACTTCATTCACAAGTGAATGATGAAGATGTAAATGTGAAACCTTTCCTCTAATAGCAAAGTATAATTCTATTTGAATACTATTACAATTGAGAATAATTGGGAGATAGAATAACTAGATGTGAAGACCGCCTTCTTGGATGGAGATCTAGAGAAAGAAATCGACATGGATGTACCAAAGGCTACTCTACCTCAAATCGAAAGGTTTGTTTGCTTAAGACAGCTCTGTATGGGCTAAGCAAGCTCCTAGGAGTTGGTACCAGAAGCATGAGGCTTATTTGAAGATGCAAGGTTTCAAGATAGCACATTCAGACTTGAGTGTCTACAGCAAGAATAAAGAACTGTTCAAAGCAATCTATGTGGACGATTTGTTCTTGATCAGGAAGGGAGGAAGAGATGTGAAAAATGTAACTCTGCTCCATTTTCGAAAAGACACTACTTGGTCTTGTGAAGTTTTTATTAGGCATCCACATTGACAAGAATCGAAGGAAAGAGGGATTTGGTTGAGTCAAACCAAGTTCATTGAGGTCCAGGATGAAAGATTCAAAACCTGTTCCTACTCCCTTGGAACATGGTTGTAGGTTGAAAAAGGAGATTTGATAAAACTAGCAAAGAAACCATTGAAGACTTGCAGTTCTTGTATCAGAGTACACTAGGTTGTTATAATTTGTACAAGACCAAACACAGCTTCCTTAATGGGAGCTGTAACCAATTACACGAATTGTCCAACTCGAGCACATAGGAAATGTCTCAAGAGAGTACAAAGGTCCTTGAAACTCTAGGTATATATTTGGAATACATGAAATTAGGACCTAAATTTAATCTCGAAGGTTTTTTTAATGCTAGTTGGAGTGACAATTTGGAGAACTTAGATTCAAGAGTGGTGAATTGTTTAATTTGAATGGTAGAGCTATTGTTTGGGAAAACAAACCTCAGAAATCAACAGCATTATCCATAACAAAAATTGAAATCATTGCTTCTTCACTTGCTATTCAAGAATTGATTTGGTCCAAGAGTATGTTGAATGAATTACATTTTGTTCAACAATATTGATTTATGATAACATTAGAGCTATTGCACTCAAAAAAACCCTATTCATGATCCTTATAATAAGCACATCTCTCTACGCAGAAGATTTGTTGAGGAGAAAAAAGAGGAATAAATATCAGTAGTCATGTCCAAGAGCACATGACTACTGATATGCTAACCCAAGCATTCTCCAAAGAAAAGTATAGGAAGTGTGTAAGAGAGATGAGTTTGTTTCTTATTCTTCTTTAAGCGGGATTATTGTGAATTAATCTCAAAAATCAAACCATGGCAGTAATTTAATAAAAGTAAAATGTAAATTGGATTGATAGATTTATAGAAAGTAAATAATAATTTACTTGAATAAGGTTACCATTGTTCATGGTTTCGGATTTGTGTGTCCAAGATCAAAGTTGAACCTGAGAGTTGAATTTATTGTTGTTCAGTTAGTGAAATAATCTGGTCAAAGAGTTTATCTTGCGAGTTATTATTCTTTCAAATGCTGATCACACATGTGAGATGTTGGATTACTGAGATATGAAAGTGGTAATGACAATTTAACTCAATTTGAGTTGGAACTTGGTTCAAGGTGGGGAGTGCTACATTGAGAATACTGATCTTAAGAGCATTGCCTAAAATCTATCTCAAAGTTAGATTGCCTCTAGGTAAACTATGGCAAGTGCAAAAGAATCCAGACAACCTATTGTGGTAGACATCCTCTAGAAGTGATCCATGTAGATAACATTCAACATTGATTATCAAAACAGTGCGCGGAATGGAGATAAATGAAACATGAGAAGAACAAACGAGTGCAAACGGACTAACAGAACTATGTGCGGTTTGGTTCCTCGAATCCGATGCGAGAAAAGAAACCAGGGACCATCAACAAAATGTACCCGACCAGCATCACTGCATCGACACATGATCCCGGCTGCTTCATCAGTGGATAACAGGGTGAACAGGACTGCACTGGAAACATCCATAAAAACATAGTGCAGTGTGAACAGCATATAAAGATAATAAAAAAACGAAGAGTCGATGTAATAAGATGAACTAACATGTATGAGGAATACAACATGAAAAAGAAGAAGAAGAACTTAGGTGCAGCTAAACTAAAAGACGGGCTTGTAAACAAGCTCCCCGCTGTGTACATGTAACCTGCCAGACTCATCGGACAATCCTCATAACTGAATTGCCTAGGAGAACAATGGCTTCCGTCCTGCGGAAGCCAGGGTACGATACATCAGGCGCATATCGTAGTGCTGGGTCGATGATCATTCCTAGTCAAGATAAATACAGCGTGGACTAGATGTTGTCGAGAGGTAAATAATCTAAAAAGACGATCTACTTGAGCCTTAATGATGCCTACTTTAGACTTGTAAAAGAGAACAATAAATGAATGAAGATAAATGGAGATAAATGAAACATGGTTAGAAGAACAAACGAGTGCAAACGGACTGACAGAACTACGTGCGGTAAAACTTAGACTTGTAAAAGAGAACACATGTGGAAGGGTCATAAAATGATGATGTCTAGAATGTGGCTCTCGTGGTTTATCACAAACCTGGATTTCCAGTTTAGGAACAGACTGGAAAAAGAGCCAAGTCCATGAAACAGCAGGTGTCAGCAGAGGTCTGATTGAGTTCGCACGATTCCCTAGGTATCCCCTGCGATAGGGTCTGGAAAGATGTACATGAGATCCTCGAACTCAGATATGGCAGGAACGAAACGACCATCCACATCTCGTCGAACGTTGATGAGTCCACCAAGGAGATCGTTGTATTCCCGAACGAAGAACGTTGGAGGAAGTCCAGTTCGTATGCGAACAAGTAGAAGTTAACTAAGAAGACCGCACAGTTAGCTCCCATGGGAATCCCAATTGTTTGTCGACAGAGGCCGTCTTCAAAGTCATAAGTACAGATTATCTAGAAGGAAATCCAACCACGAAATGAGGAGACCTGGAGACACGAACCGTCTCTGTGGTGAGGGGCATTCGGAAACCTCTGAACGCAAGAGAACCCAACAAGATGAAGTAGAGAACTTGAATGGTCAATGAAAAGGAGATCCTTCTGCTTATGTAAGAAGACGTAACTAAAAAGATCCTTAACTAGAGTGGCCATCCGTTATTTGAGATCAGCAAGGTCGAATTTCGTGTACAAGATAGTAAAGTCGTAGCATGAGACGGACGGCAGAAGTCAGAAAGGGCGACTCCGGTTGTAATCATGGAGACATCGCAGACGCCGGCAGATATTTCTAATATCCCAAAGGAGAGTTTCTGTAAACTACGTTGGTGCAGAAGTGAAGCCCGTAAATGTGTTGTAGGAGGCAGCTCCCTGTAAGCCAGTTCTAACCATATGAAACCTGTGTAAGAATAGTGTCGCTGGCCAACAGTCTAAAACGTGGCTTTGGTGGAGCCTTCTGTAATATCCAAGCCGTGAAGAAGAAATACAGAGAATTAGTAGCCACAGCTTTGTTAGCTACGAACGAATGCTGTGTAGCGAAGTCAGTGTGTCTGGCAGTGATATTTGATTTGTTGTCAAAAACAAATCATGGTGTCGTGGTGAAGCCAACTACTGACGGGGACGTTGGAAATAGGAGTGGCAAGTGTAGACAAAATTCTTAGGGACGTAGCCCACATCTATATGTGAGTGTTGATTCTTGAGGATGGCTCAAGGTCGGACGTGGACGGAATGTTCGTCAAGCAGAGAAGGTCTTATTGAGTTCGATTTAGAAGGCGGAAAGACGTCAACTAAAATTGGCGACGAATGAGAGTCTGCTCTGAGAACATTAAGCACGAGGGGAGGGGGACTCGGAAGAGCCGCGACCCTCAACACTGAATCCACGAGGGAGGAGATTGAGGGCTTGTGTATCCAAGAAAGTTCGTCAGCACGTGCCGAACCAGATGCAATTTTGATAATAGGGAACACACGGAAGTTGAGAAAACTATATTTTCCCATGGTCGCGTAGAAGGGAACAAACTCACAATGGATCAAGAAACTGTACGTATCATTGAAAACAAGTACAAGTGGAGTGTTTGACTGACGCAAGGGCGAGAGGAACAAAGAGATAAATCATATACGCTACATACTTATGTAGCGTATATGATTTATCTCTTTGTTATATGATTCGTATATGTAGTCGTAACATAATCGACAAATTGTTCGTGGAGTCTACACAGATCATAACGGGTACAGTTCGAGCATCTAGAGTAATGGGAGTCAAGAATCCGCTGGCCGTGAGTACCCACTCGATGTATCCAACGAGAAGAGGAGAATCTACCTCCAAAGGATCAAGAGAAGCAATTGAATACCATTACTCTAGACTCCCATACTCTGCACTTTGCCGTCTTCCAACACATCGCTAACCATTTGCACGTGGCAATGAACGCTTAGAACAATAAGTCAACTTCTGTGGTGTATGTAATTTACTCTTTTGTGCCCTCGCCTTTAAGGATGAATTGAAGCATTTTGCTTTTACTCGTTTTCAACAATACGTAGGGGACGCTAGATATACATCTCTAGGCAAGACCATTTTAAGCTCGTTCCCCTCTACATGACCATCGAAAATTCGACTTCCCTCTGGTCAAGTACTCTAGGAACAACACGTGTTGCGACAACGATAACTGGCTTCTTCAATCCCCTTCTCCTCCACTAATTTACTTTCTTATGAGTCCTCTCCATCGCGAATTTTGATCGTCTTTTCTGCTGACTTCTTCGACCAACATTCCGTCTACTTCCGAGGCTACGTTCGACTTCGCATTCCATTAAAAATACAAGGGGCATTCTGCAAACTCTTGATGCAGAGATTAAAAATGATATCATGTCGGAGTTTGTGCACGACAATTTGTTCACTTTCACCAGATAACCCAAGAAGAGGATTCAATGCTAGCTGACAGGGGGAAGAAAAGGGGCATCAAAAAAGAAACTCGAAATTACTACAATAGTGGGGAGAGAGTGCACCCAGAGTACAAGTGCATTAAGCAAGTTGCCAAAGGGAAGGAACACTATGAAAGTCTTTCAACAGAAAGGAGAAGAAGGCAAGACCAACTCGTTATTAAAAACAGCGCAATAACAACCAACTTTGCATGAGTGAAACATCTCCGATTGAGCCAGTAGAACAGGACAATGACATAAAATATAACGAAATCCAATTAGTGACAAAACGAAAAGATCTAAACGCAACCAGGGAAGACAGAAATATCTATACCTGTCCTTGTTCATTCAGGACGAAGGCCCCAACACCAACTTGATGCGATGCGTTGGAAGGAAGTGTACACGGTACTTCTGGTATCCAATAAGTCAACATCACATAATTTGATTCTGCGTGATGATAGACAAAACCCGCCTGTAGGTAAAATCCATCATAAGATAAGATCCGTACCTCTGCTTCCTTCTTACATAAGGGAAAATAAGCATGCCTCTAAACGGATTTCAGCAACAGATTTACAAAATATAACGTTGGATTCGGTCAAAGAAGACACCTTTGTCTCACGACCAGTCAACAACCTTCAGCTTCACAGGCTGAAAGTCTTAAATTGGAGCCACACTCAGATATTCAGGAGCATGACTCAACAACTGAGAGTGACCCAAGCTCAGATGTGTCAAGAGTTTCGTACAATATAAAACCATGACTTGCGTGCAGAGAGTTGCAAAACATGTAGCACAAAACAAGCTATTGTATATGAGCCAAGAGCATACCTCTATGGCAGGAAAAACCAAGTTGGCATTTGCTGTAGGTAGTTTCAACCACACCCCTTTTCGCTCCTGCCAACAAAGGCTTCGGTGAGTATTGTGATCAACTAGATTTCGGTCGTTATATTCCAGACCTTGGACACAGTTCATATCGTGAATATACAAGGATGGCTGATGAGAAAGCGAGCAAAAAAAACCTGAGACTTCCAAAGGGCCAAAGAGTCATTGAGACTATCGATAAAAGAGTTCACATCCGCAGGTAGACAGCTGGGATCCACAATGACCCCATCATAGCGGTCCACTTCACAAGGTAAACAATTTGAAGCTAGCAGAAGATTCTCCCCCCCATAATCGTTGTCTCTCTTATCGATTTCTTCGTAATGAGTTTCCACAATTTCTTCTCCGGAAGCGAAAGGCATCACCCCAGATTCGGCCTCCGTGGATAAAGTCATTATCTAATTCAAGCAATCAACTTGGAATTAGCAAACACAAATATGTAAAGAGTTCCGTACTGATACCTTCTACATAACACTTGTTAAAACATGAATATGTGAATTGTGAATCTTCAGCTTCAACAAAGGTAAATGACAGATACTCTCTTTTATAACTAGCTGAGCTCTGTTTTAAAAGCAAATCTTCCATAAAAGAAAACGTGAACTATCAGCTGCTCAGCAAAACACAAACATATCTAGAAGTTCCCAAGATAAACCATGACTCTCGTCACAAACCCTAGTCAAAAACTAAAATAGTACACACTTTAAAGACGCTATGAAGAGCAACAGCGAGAAATATCTACAACATGACATTTATAAAGCCCTCTAAATTAAAAGAAACCATTATATAAACGATAATGTGACCAACAACGGGCACTCTCTGTTGATCGACAAACATTTCATACGTTTACTCAAATGAAGCAGAACAGTTTCATCATCCTGAAACTCCAGTAAATACATTTGAAATAAGACGTGATCAACCACAAGGTCTTAACACCCAAGGGGACCGAAGAGTACAGACCCGGGAGGTACAACCATAGGGGCTGTAGCTATAGCATAAATCGATGACTGCATCTGACAAGCAAGAAAGAACAGGACAGGACAGAAGCATGGCATGGCATCCTGCAGATAAATCGACGATCTCAATGGACAACATTCATAGAGTATCCGACACAGAAATCTGCGAGTTGCGGAAAAGGGAAGCGGGCAGTCACATTCCGTGGGAGCAGATGCACACGGAAGAAACAGAAATGGAGCATGGTTGAAACGAGTGCAAACGCAGTCAGAACAAAACTCCGATAAATTAGAGTTAATCTAATAGATGAACGTTACATCGTTAAACAATTGACATAACACGTGATTAACCGCATGGGCTTAACACGCAAGGAGACGGAAGAGCACAGACCCGGGAGGTACAACTAAAGGGGCTCTATCTCAAGCAATAAAGAACAAGCACGAACATAATGCATAGCATAAATGGCATAGCTCCTGGTGAAATAGTCGACGTATTCCATGGACAAGCATTCATAGAGTATCCAGAACAAAAGCCTGCAAGTGAGTTGCGGAAAAGGGAAGCAGGCAGCCACGATCCATGGTATGTGGTGCACATGTAAGAGACAGAGAATGAAACCTGGTTAGAAACATGTTCTGTCCGTGCGTGTGTACTGACAGAACAAAGTGCGGTATGGTTCCTTAAATCGGACGTGAAAAAAGGAACCAGGAACCATCAACAATATCTACCCGACGGGCATCACTCCATCGTCACAAGATCCCGGCTGCTTCATCAGTGGGTACCGGGGTGAATAGGTTTCTGCAATGGACCGCACGGGGGTTGAGGATAACTCAAACCCAACATACCATGGAGAGTTTTCATGACTTTTACCCAGACCTATTGTGCAAATTGTAGAGCACCAGGTTAGCTAAAGATTAAAACATGGAAAGCATCGAAGGCCCTGGAGAGAGTCATGAGTGATGAGAGCAAGGAGCCCACACAGAGAAAGTTCTTAAGCAGAAGCAAAGGATGGCCTGAGTCAATGTTATACAAATGAATGAAAGGCTCAAGGACATGAGAAACGCGCGCGTGTACGCGAACAATTTAGTATTACGAGTAATTAATATGACATCTATGAGCTAGATGATAAAAGTTGGAATATAGGCTACATTCAGTAATTTTTTCATTGGGATGGCCGAACGCCTTAGCTCTGCAATCTAACCGAAGTAGTGTACTACATTGAGAGTTAGCACGTGTAATCTGTAGAGATAAGGTACAGCATTTCGGCTTCCTGAAACTCTCACGGCTGTCAATTAGAAGATGGAATCTGCAACCAAAGATTTCACTCAACAAATTTACATACAGGCAATGAAAACAAGACGGTACGGCCAACAGTATGAATTAGACTCGGCTGTACTTAACCATTTCACGTGAAGAAACCCACGCGGTTACTAAAAGTAGCACAGGGAGGAAAAAAGAGCAATGATATGGGACAGGGCAGAACTGAGAAGCAGTCCTTTAGTCTTGGCACGTTTATTTCGTCAATGCTATGCCTTGCTTATGGACTCGTTTTTATGCCATGCATTGTATTTATTCTCCCATCCCATGCTCTGCTATGTATATGCCGTGTCTACTTCTTGAACAGGGACCATAAACAAAATTTACCCGACGGGCATCACAGCATCGTCACATAATCCCAGCTGCTTCATGAGAGCGTGTAAATTAAGTAAAATAGGAGCATATAAACTGTACTCATTAGTACCAGACTATAATAGCGTGAAGACCATAGACCCCGAGCCCTGGGTGAGCGGTGCTATTATGAAGAGATTTGAGTAACAGAGGAGGGGATGGAGGAGACCAAGAAGTACAAAGAGAAGACTACTCGAGAGTGAACACGGTCTCTCTTCTGGTGAGATTAAGGATTCGATAAGGATAAGGATCCGTTCCAACTTTCTAATCAATGAATTAGTCAAGGATTTCTTGCTTGATAGCAAGAAAGCCTTGACTAATTCATCCACCTTAGGATTAATAAAGCCCAGTAAATATGACTCAAAAGCGGCTGCTTTGGATCAAGGCTAGTGGATTTGGTAAACAGCTTGGACTCCACCAGTAGAGAGAAATTACGGAGACTTCCGCTCTCATGTAAAAGCTGCAGTTTATCCATTAACCCTAAACCATACAGGAGTTCGTCCTCCTTGCTATAGTGTACAACTTGCAGAATGGTTCCCCATCTTGCTCTTTTTGTGATTGGCAAGGAAGAACCCCCTTCATGACTTGAACTTTAGGCGCGTCCCCAAACTAGGAACACCCTGGGATAGCGTTTGAGGTCCAGCGTGGCTAGGGACAGTTCTGTGATTTCTAGAGATTTGTGATTCAACTCGTCCCTGTCCAGTGTCTCTGAAAGACCAATAGATTGCTGTGTGGCTAAATTTCTAAGGGCCCTGCTTCCATCTCTCATAAATCTACTCCGAAGGACAATTTTGTTGCCCTCGGAATATCCTAAATCTGACTAAATATACGTATAGCAGGGCTCTTTGCCTTTTCCGAGTACACAAGGCCTCCAGGAGAATTCGGGAAAATGGTGATATCAAATGTGATGTAGCTGTCTTCATCTACATCATATTGAATATCACTGATTTCCCATAACAGTCAAACACGAAACTGGCTTCCCTAGCTCATGGACCTGTACAGTTTGTTGGGCCGAAAGGATTCGACTCCAAAGAGGAGCAGTTTTGGGCTTGAAATCAAGTAAATAAAAGTTCCGAGTACGATTCTGGTACCACCAGCCGAGCAAGTCTCATTTTTGTCAAAGGTGATGTCCGTAAGCGAATTACTTGCTTATCGAAACAGAAAAGAGGAAGCATTTTGTAACCATATATGGTACATAGTGTCCTCTTTCGAGATTCATAATACGCGCATTACACTTGGCAATCAGGACGCACCAAATACCTTCCTCCCCGAAACAGACCCAAAATTGTCGTACTATTTGTTCAGGAGTCAGGATTTATTGTCGACAAAGGTGAGCAGGTACTCCTCTTGAGAAATGGCACTTCAAACTCGTCGCCAATCGGGATAGCGTAAGTAAAAACTACATCTGACTTCCTGATTTCTACAATAGCGGAAAGCCAAAAAATTGGACGATATTCATACCTTCCAAGAAAAGGTGATCTAGCTGCTTAGGCTTTAGGTAACAACTTAAGCCTGCACCCATGCTTCTAAAGTCATCGACCGGTTTCGTGAGGGACCAGAATTTGCGACTTAGCAAATTCTACCACTATTTGTCTTCACATTATCCCTGAGAATCTGAAGATAAACTCTGAGTAAAAACAAATCCCTCCTGAACACCATCCAGCCCTCTTGATATAGACTCTCAAGACGGCAAAAGGTGGACAATCTATGCGATAGAAGAAGCAGAAAAGAACTGGTGGCTCTACTGTGCTCTGATCTTGAAAATATGTAGAACTTGCAGTACGAATAGATATTGATTGACGGATCTTACCAGAAACATGACCTCCAGAATGCACTCAATTTCTTTGATGTTGAGCTCAATCAACTGGTCGTCTAGCATCTACCGCCTCTGCTTCCGGCAAAGATTCCCTGTTATCATAGCGTAACCTTCTAAATTCATCAGGTCGTGGCTGACCTCCAACCCAATCTCCAATTCTAATACCCCAAACTGACGGCGACCATCCTTAATATAATCAAAAACATTTTTATCCTTTCCATTTTTAACAATTACAGAATGCAGGTTTCGAATTCAAACTGGGATAACCACAGTACATACGGATTCGTGTCTCATGGGGTGCACAATGAGTTTTTACTGCTCAGTACCCTAATTTCAGGAAGCACATGCCTCCTGGTAGTCACAATATTCATAGTTCAAATCTACATTTCGAGTACATCAAGGTCCGGAGAAAGATGGCATGACGATACCTAAAACATATTATGGAGCTTCTTGTCTCCACAATAATCCTTACAATCAAGGGACAAGGTAAAAAAACAAAAGGGATGGGAAGACCCTATCAAAGGTTACAAGGAACCAAACCCGTAACATGGGCTAGGCCCCAATAGTATGTAGTTCAGCACCTAAGATATCCTAACTATCTAGCTCATACGGTCTACAAACAACATAAGCATCACCCAACGGGATTGCTCTCCTATGGATTGCACCAGCTTGTGCTCTCAATAGAGTAATGGAAACACATTGCCTAAAATAGGCTATACAATAACCTAAAGAGAGTGATACCCCATGCTGTCTAGTATGGTAGGCTCTCGTGCACTCCCTCACGAACATGTCGAAATAGGTGTCCATAGCTCCATATAACTCCAAAGCTAGAGGAACAAAGAGGTGACCTCTTTGCATACATCTATACTTGGAGACCTTGGCTGTTGCCGCTCCACTCGCTGCCCATCATGGAGGATGAGTGATCACACCCTCTGAAACTGTGTCTCTAGTAGGATCGGTAACCACCACATTTGCCACAGTGAACTGGTCCTCCCGAACCAAGTATGCAGTCCGCTCTAACCCTAGTCGATCGCAAGGCATACCAACGCCTCTCCATGTGAGGTATCCATCCTCTCGCGCCATAGCAAACACCACATCCCTAATGGCATCATGGGTAGCTATCCTCTGCTCTCCGAATGGGCAACGAGTCATATGAACACCTACTGCATCTAAAGTGATACCACACTCACATGTGAGTAATGAAGATGTAGATGGATGGACCAAGCCAAGACGGAACCTCATCGGCCGAGGAGAAAGTAGCTGGTGCGAGTCGGAAAGCCCTAATGCATGGTCGAGCCAAGATCCACGAGCCGGCACCCTTGCCCGAGCAAGAGCGTAGACGAGCTCTATTAATACAAGGAATGGCCGGATCCACTAAGAGTGAATGTAGAGCCTCCTGAAACTGTCGATCCATCAAGATAGACTGTAGATCTCTAGTCCAATTGGTAACCAAAGAGAAAAAAGATGGGAACTCATGTCATATCTCCCGTGGTAAAACATCTCTCGTATGTCGTATTAATACTTGTTAGGGAAATGATCTCATATCCACATCCCTTGCATACATCTCCAAGATAGGTCTATCTGCGATCACAAATCGAGAAGATAACAAAGGTGCAACAAGCGCTCAACTCGCCAAGAATGTTGTAGATGACATCTCCTCCATCGATAATAAGCCTACCTCTCCACATGAAATTGGCAAAGATGTCTGTCTCCTTGCCAAATCTCCTATCACACACTCGAATGTCCCTAGTTTGATGATGTCACCAAAGACGCCCATGATCCTCCGATCAAAGGCTTCTAAACGTGATATGAATGTAGGTGAAGGAGGAACCATGTGAAGAAGGTAGGTGGATTGACGAGCAATACTAGATGACAGTATATCAAACGCCACATGCGGATCCCCTAGTAGAGGAATGTCGTCTACATGCAAAATATCGTGGGCAAGTGCAACGTCAAGATAGCATGAAACAAAATCCTCAAACCCTATTGGCACTCCTAGAATACGTAAACCATCTTTCGATGTCATACATCCCTCTCGAAGTTGGAGATGAGGCAGAATGCCCAAAGGAGACCAAACCCTACACTTTGACAGCTTGACTTTCAAGCCTACAAGATGAAGCTCAGAAGTCAAGTAATAAAAGGCATGCCTAATGTTATTTACATGGCCCACATTACTAATACTCCTAGAATATGTAAACCATCTATCGATGTCATACATCCCTATGGAAGCTGGAGATGAGGTGAAATGCCCAAATGTGATCAAACCCTACACTTTGACTGCTTGACCCTCAAGTATACAAGATGAAGCTCGGTAGTCAAGTAATCAAAGGCATGTCTAATGTTGTCTACATGGCCCACAAATGTGTGTATCATCCGCTAAGGAGGGGAATACACAACCTGGCACGGCCAAAGCAATAGACAAAAAAGATCTATAATGAGCCATGGCAAATAGGGGTCCTCCCAAAGGATCTCCCTATCGAGTGCCAACGGCAAACTGTGTTATGGTGACTCCCTCCACGGAAAAGTCATGCTAATAAAAAAGAGAAGAATGTGAATCGTAGAAAGATCATACAAAGGGGTGAGGCTTGATAGAGGTCCACCAGTCTCTCTAAACTCTCTAAAAATAGATGCACGCAAGACGCTATTAAAAGCGTTCTCAACGTCCACCTACAAGACAACCCAATCCAAATGGATATCTAGAAGTGCTCTAATGCCCAACGATACAGCCTCATAGCCTCCTGGTGTGCCAACTCCAAACTGATGTGGACAAAGATGCTCCTTGAAGTGTGTTCGATGCTGCAAGACAACGGTACGACTGATTAATTGCGATAAGACCTCTCCAATAGCAATTGGTATGATGCCCCCAGTGTCCTTCTCCATCGCGAGAAACCGACTAGCACCTAGAACGTGACTAACTGACAACGGAATCTCCCCTCTCGTATTTGATGCAGCCAACCGGAACAACTCCATGAAACCACTAGAGGGATCATCCGCATGAACGCTCATATACGATCCTTGACAAACCCCCTGAGGATAAGCTTGGGGCTGTGCATAGAGAATGAGCAAATAATGATCTATCAAGACAAAATGGCTAATACTCCAAGACCTCTAATGGTATCTCCTCGCCCATGGGTGGATGTAGAAGGAGTAAAGAGGAAAGCAAAGAAGAGAGCATTACAAAGTAAAATAACAAAAAGGATAGGAAGACCCCATCAAGTAGTACATGAATGAAACCAAAGTGTAACATGGGACTCGTCCCCAATGGAAAATGTCTTACATCACCTCACATATCCTCCCTATCTAGGTCAAATAGTCCACAAAATACAACATTTGCATATGAAGAAGCATCAGCTAACGTGATTGCTCTCATATGGATTCCATAAGATAGTGCTCTTTGTATAACAATGGAAACATGTTTCCTAAAATATATTATATAATAACCTAAAGAGAGAGATATCCCTACCGCCTAGTATGGTAGGCTCTTGTGAACTCTCTCACGAACATATCTAAGTCAATTTTCATAGTTCTATATAATTCCAAAGCAAGAAGAACAAAGAGGTGACCTCTCTGCATACCTCTAAACTTGGAGACCTTGGTTGTTGCCACTCCACTTGTAACCCATTGAGGAGGATGGAAAATCATCCCCTCTAAAACTGTGTCACATATAGGATTGACAATCATCACGTTTGCAACATTAACTTGGTCTTTCTGAATCATATATAGGTCTGCCCTAAACCTTATCAATTGCAAGGCATATCAACACTCTCTCCATGAGAGGTATTAAATCATAGCAAACATCACATCCGTAATGGCATCATGAGTAGCTATCCTGTACCCTCCGAATGAGCAACGAGTCAACGAGTCATATGGATATTTGCTACATCTAAGGTAGTATCACATATGAATAATGAAGATGTAGATGGATGTAGATGGCGTGGACTGGGAAGGGTATGCGATGCATACTGGGTTCAACTTTGATGAGCGTAAGTGGTTTAATCCCAGAGAACGGAAGGGGACGAACGGGTACAAACTTGATCTCATCAAGGATGGGTTTCGAAGGAAAGTCGCGTTCACTTTGAATCAGTTGTTCTCACACCAGCGGACCACGTATGTAAGTATGCATAAAGTAAGAATCGTGGAGGGATTCGTAGGCGGGTCTATTCGAGTTAACTGGGGAGAGATTTTTGCACGGAATGTTCAAGCGATGGCTGCCAAGGTAAAGGAGGAAGAGAAGGGTGTAGTTTACATCTCTTCTTTTCTGGTGAATTTATATGGCCGATTGGAGTGGTTGACGCCGAAGGAACGATGTCTGTATCGCTTGGAGTACGGATTATCAGACCTCATTGCAAGAAGCGACAATGACAGCAGTGGATCTACGAGAAGTACAGGCGGCCTTGCTACACCTGCACCCAAGAGGCCAACACTACTGGAGGATTCAGTCTCGGATGCAGTAACATTGGAATTTGTAAGGCCACGAAAGAGACAAGCAGAAGAAGAGTGCTCACAGGCCAGTCCTCCGAAGAAGAAAGTAGATGTGGGGAAACGAGTGGTCGACGTAGTGCCACCCAAGGCATCTCGACCCAAGATGATGGCGATGAAGCTGGAACTGAAAGCGTCAAAGGACATAGCGGAACCTATGGCTTCGGTGCTCCAACTATCTCAGAAATTGGAAGCTGTAGTGGTACCTATGTTGTTGGAATTGAATGATATAGGGCCCATATATATGCCATGCTGGGACCCTCAAGCTGATGGATATATGGACCTAATCCAAATGATGAATAGACTTGCGTTAGGGAAAGATGACCAGACTGACACTATTCTTTAGCTGACCGAGAATGTGGACAAATTGTCCAAGCAGAAGGGTGAATTGGAGAAGAAGACACAATAGTGGTCAGAGAGAATATGCAGAGATCTGCCGTATGCGGGATGCTGAAGTGAAATTCGTAGAAAAGGAGAAAGCTCACCTTCGTGAAACGGTGCAAGACCTGAAGCGGCGGTTGAACCAGATGGATGTGCATGCACCATGTAGGTTGGAGACTCTTGCCAACAGTTGTGCACAACACTTGTTTGCGCGTTGTGACAGTTTGGAGGTGCGGCCAGTTGGAGCAAAGTGAAAGGGATGGACAATCCGGGAGACTCTAAGGAGCGACGTAAAGAGATGTCCCGAACTCTAGGACCAGATTTCAAGGAAGCTTTAGCTCTTCATCAACAAGAGATTGTAGCAAATATCCAAGAGATGCAGTTAGGAATCGACGCCTTTACGCGAGGAGCGGAAGTGCGACCTTGTGACTTAGAAGGCGTAGTAGATTTCGGAGAGAGTGATCCATGTAGGAAACGGTTAGCTTGACAGTTAGGAATTCCTGTATAAATAGGAGTAGGAAGATTAGTCGCGGATCTCTCATTTTTCTTGCAAATGTTCAATTCGATTGAACTGCAAACTCTAGACAGGATAGAACGAACACTAGTGAGGCTGTTGAGTGCAGCGAACAATCGGCCTCGAGTGGTCCGAATACTTGCGAAGTTACCCTGGTAATCGACCATGAGCTGTGACCACGTAGCGTGATCAGAAGGACTTCACCATTGTTTCGCCTAGTGTGAGGCTTGTAAAAGGGGAGATCCCCATCTATCAGTAAATGAATTTGCCAATGCATACGAGTGTCTTGTGAATCGATGGGATTATGACCTTGGATTGGATTTCATTAGAACCTAATCCTTACACTCTTCGGACTCTGCAATCTAGAGTCTTTAAAGATGACTAAATGCATAATTCCTCTTCCTGGTCAGTTACTTGGGTATCTCATTCTCTTGGGAACGAACTTTACACTTCACACATCTTCATCTTGTTGGGATCTTTCACCACCCCTGGCCTAGGAATTAAATCCATTGCAGCAAGAACTTGAACTTGAACATCATCGTCCGAGGTATCTTCAGATGATGTCTCCTCATCGATCGACATGTTGGTGTCAACCTCTGAAAAACTGCCACTTTCTTCACTCTCAGACTCTGAGTAATCACTCATAGGTCTATCCGAGTCTGAGACTGCTCCTCCATCACTTGTGAGAGGGACCTTCACTCTCACAAGTGGAGGTCCCTCTTCACCCTTATGCCACCGATCAGTTGTCCTCACAGCCCTCAACCAAGGTCTTCCTAACAACAAGTCGTAGCTAGCCTCCTCAAGCACTTGAAAGGACAACACGGTTTGAACTCCCATCACGCTTACCACCACCTTGTCCATCACTCCAATGGGTCGCACCTTTTGATTGTTGGCCATCCCAACAATGATGTTGGAAGGTCTTGAAAACTTCATCCCCAACTTCTTCAACAAACGTTCTGACATGGCATTCACCATGCATCCACCATCCACTAGTACATCCGAAACATCACGCCCATTAATCGTGCTTTCAATCTTTGAAGCCCGAAGTGCATACCTACGAGGCAAAGAAGATCCACTACTCCTACTCCAACATTCGCCATGGAAGCTTTCCCCTTGGATCGTCGCTTCTTGGTCCTTTTGGAGCTTAGGCCTCCCCTCAACTCCTTTCTTATCGTAGGATTTAGAGCAATCAATTGGCCAACAGTTATATTGGCTTTTTGATTCCCCACATCCTCCACCACGTTGTATTTGACCTGGGTAGATGAAATGGAGAAATCATCCATTCCCAGCTTCTTCCTCGGTGCTCTCGGTTGACTCACACCACTGGATCGAGTGCTCCGGCTTGGTTGATCTTCCATTGAGATAGACTCCTCTGCAAATCTTGCTCTCTTCTTCTCATGTGCAAGAATATCTACTCTCGAACTTATAGAGCTCTCTCCCTTCTCAAACGTGCACTGATGAGGAAACACATCAATAGACGCTACTCCCTTATCATTCGATTGACTTGGAGCAGGAGAAGAATTGTTGTGTCTAACTCCATCATGTTGTCGAGGATTAGGACAATTTCGTTGGAAATGATGGCCTCCACAACTAAAGCATGAAACTGTGAAGTTCCCTTGTGGTGGATTTCCTTTTGGAGGATAATTCCCATACCCTCTAGATCCTCCCCCTACATTCTGATTCCTCCTCTCCCATAGTTGTACTACGTTAATCTTGAGATCGGCCGAGTGTTTTACGTGATAGATTTCAACTCATGGTGCAAGTCTACCAATTTGGAGAATTTCCTATTGGCGCAAAGAACAACAAGAGGAGTTGCCATTCTAACCACAACAGTGGTGATGCTTCTCTAGCCACCAAGCTAGAATCATCGTCTTCTAGGCTCTCATGCATTCGAATAGCAATGCGAATAGCCTCAACCTTAGAAGAGGGCTTATCATATCTCACCTTGCTTCAATCCGAGGCTTCAAACCTCCAATGAAGTTCTTTGTCAACATCGCCACAATCCCCACCATGGTTGGCTCGACCTCATCTCCACTCTTTCTCAACACCACACGAAAACGTGACTCCAGCTTCTTCGTTCTCTCTACGTATGATCTCACCTTCTCACTCTCTCCTTGCTTCAAAAAAAGTGACTTCACACATCGACTTCTCGTAACTTTCATCCGAAGAAAGTTTTCAACAAGATTCTCCGTTAAACTCTCCCAAGTGTCTTCCTCCACATGCTCCTTCTTGTACTCATTGTACCACTTCAATGCAGAATCCTCCAAGAAGTCGGGCAAAAGGATAGCCCATTCGGGTTTCTTTCTCTCATTGTTTCCTATACATACCCTCTTGAAGTTTCTCACAAAAGATTCTACATCTTCTTTCTCTCTCCCATAGAACACCGGAAGCTTCCCCATTTCCAACTCCTTTTGTCGTTGTTGTTGGAAATTTATACGGGACTCCCTAATACAACACAAACAAAACTAGCTCCATTCTAGAGTAATTCATCAATGGCAAAATGAACGGAATTGGTTGGTCCAAGATTGCCATGGCTCTCTCCTCTCCTAAACACACTATGAGCCTTACCCTCATCGACATCTTCTCGATCATTCTCAAAATGATCTCCATCTTCAGTAAGAACTTGAGCCACCGGGAGATTTCAACTTTTCAGTATTTGCACTCAATTTATCTTCAAAGCCCTCCACTAGTGACTCCAACAGAGCTTTCACGCCACTACACTCGTGTCCTAAGGGAAGTCCGGTCACTCCACAATTTTCACAATAGGTTCCACTCTTTGATTCATGGGGAGATGATGGTCCCAGATGAAGGTTTAGCTCTCTCACGTTTCGTCTCTCTCTCAACCTCCGATCTTTGGTCCTCAAAGGACAACTCACAAGCTTATGTCCCTCCTCTCCACAATAGAAAAACTCTCACGTTTCGCACTCGGGGAACTTTTAAGTGTCCTCTCCTCAAACTCCACTCTGAACTCCCTTGTGTTCGAATCCGCTGAAACAATCCAGCCCTTGAGGTATCTTAGACAACCGGATCTTCCAAAGAGGTTGATCTCCCATTTTCCAATGAGTGTCAATTCATCCTCACTATGCAAAACATCCATGCACTAACTCTATCGAAATGACCATAAACAAGGAAAAAGCAAATCTGAAAAGTAAAGCGGTTTTGCTCACTTTTATACCCCCCTATACTTCAGATATCATAACTTTCTCTATAAAAATGATCTCTCAACGAAATTTGGACCCACATGTAGCTTAGCTCCTGATAAACAATCGTGCCAAGTTTCAAATACTGATTCAATTCTTGCACAAATTGATAAGCTCTGTACACTTTTTCCCGAGAGCTATCTTTCAAAACCCGTCAGGACCCTAGCAAATTCTAAACATCATAACTTTTGATCTAGACATGATTTGACTGTTATTTCAAGTGCAAAACGTATCCCATCTACTAGTCTAAAATCAATAAAATTCTCGGAAAAACTTAGGAAAATAAAGTGTTCCTCCCAAATACGCACTATAGCACTCTCGCCTCATCCCAAACAACACTTATATAAACAAAATGTACAAAATAACTTCCAAGCTATCATATAACACTACCGGATACACAAATGGTACATTATTATGCACCATGATCTTGGTTCACTCTTCCCCCACAGTCCTCTCCATATGAGTTCTCATCGTTGCGCTCTCACGGGCAAGAAACTGGATTCGAAACATCTCTGCTCCTTCTAGATTGAGGTCCTGGCAATGGAACCAAAAATGTGACCTCTGGGCTGACTCTCACTCAGGTTTACCTCCGATGGCTTTTTGGAAGCTCATCATGAATCTAGAAGGACTTAGTCCCACCCTATGACCATGACCCTATTGTTCACTCTTACACAAACTCTCAAAGTCCAAGCTCTATTATGCACATTATCACCAAGAGTAAGATATCACTCAAAAGGAAAGGGATACTTTGGTAATCAAAGTCTTCATTGAATCAAGGTTCCACTCCGAACATGACGTCTCCAAGAACCAAGCTCCCCAAAACTAAGATCACCACACTATCTTCTCCCAAAATTAACTTCCATTGAAAAACTACTTGAGAGGTGCTTCTCAACCTCTCTATTTATACTACTTAGAATCTTACCCTAGTAACTTCAAGTAATCACCATGTAACTTTCTCTTACCAAGTTTAAACGAGGTAGAGATCACAAACCCCAATGAAAAGGGTACATGGCAACATGCAATTGGTCCACTTGGATCTTCTAGAAGCCCAACTACTCCCTAATTGACTTCTAGTGTACCAAGTCAATCTCGCCCCTAGATTTAAGGGTCTTCACCAAGTCCAACCAATGAAAACTAGTCCAAGTCAAGGAAAGTCAAGATACTCATGTGATGGAATCTATTCCTTGATTCCTACTAAACAACAAAATAGTTGTTTTCATCTACCACACCAAAAGTTACTCTATATTTTTCTCCAACTTAACCATAACTAGCTAAACATAGTCATGACTAAGATAAACTTAGGCACAATTTAGATATACTTACATTTTATCCTATATGTACAACCCTGGGTCTTACAGAACGCCGTATGCATGGCCATGCCTTCCCAATCAACCCCATCTCTCTCCTCGTATGGGCGTCCTAATGCGCTAGCCCACATCTTCGCATCCTAGTGTTCCGGCTGCACTCAACATCCTATAACATGTGTAGGTTTTCCTTATTGTGCTTCCTTGCACAGTTCGAGACAGATGAAATCTCACCTCCACGATAAGAAAGCACCTCCCAAATTCTTCAATTGTAATAACACCAAAGACGTCTAATCTGCCATTGCGATAAGCGGCCGAATCCTCCCCATGGTCATCTTTCTACTGGTGGTACCGCAATCCCTTTCCTTCATGTCATGGTGGTTTGCGTCCTCTTTGACATCTCAATCTTGGCCTCTTTCTCGGTCGCTTGCTCGTTGTCACATTCCCATTTCTTGAAATTTAACTGGTTAAGGCGTTTTCTCTTCTCTTCCTTCAGTTCCTTCCTGGGCGCATGTGATAAGCTCCACTATCTTTGTATACTTCCTAATTCACCATATTCGTAAGAAGACACTTCATATTCCTCAAAATATAACCTTTTATTTCAAAAAATACAAAAAATTCCTACAGTCTTGCCTAACTAATGTCCAACAATACCGCCTCACAGCCTCATGGTGTGACAATTCCAAACTGATGTGGACAAAGATGCTCCTTGAAGTGTGAGCGATGCTACAAGACAACAATACGACTGACTAACCGTAATAAGACCTCTCCTATGCCAAGTGATTTGATTCCCTTAGAGTCCTTCATCGCGAGAAGCCGACTAACACATAATACCTAACTAATTGACAACACAATCTCCCCTCTCCCAATTGATGCAACCACCTGGAACAACTCCATGAAACCACTAGAGGGATCATCCGCATGAAATCAATCTTGAAGACGCTCATATACCATCCGTGACAAACCCTTTGATGATAAGCGTGGCGATTACATAGAGAATAGACAAATAATGATCTATCAAGACAAAATGGCTCCTCTCGCTGATACTCTAAGACCTCTAGTGGTATCTCCTCGCCCATGGGTGGATGTAGAAGGCGTAAAGAGGAACTCGTTTCCTTAGTAGGACTAGCCATGGACAAAGAATGAAGGGCATGTGCAGCGCTACTATACTCCCTAGCTTGCTCCAAGTATGTGTGGCCCAAACATACTCCTTATGCAATGTAGCCCAATCTCCTACTCAGACTCTCCAAAACCAAGCTGCCACCTCCCTATGTCGAGCATGTCCCCCTCTAGTATAACGTAGACACCATTGCTGAAGTAATAGAAACAAAAACCACGCTAACTCGTCCATGAAATCGCGTACCAACCGATCAAGCGGTAAGCAAAAAGCACGTCTAGCCTCGTCATGGAATGCACGAGGGAGCCTATGGAATAAATATGGACATGAAAACCTAGTCTCAAAAAGCCCTAGATTCGAAGTTGTATGGGAAGCTAACCACTCCCACGACCAGATCGGTATATCAGAAATGATCAACAAAGGAATCGATGTAATATGCGTTTTTCCCAAAGTGACAAATTCCGATGTCGATGTGATTATCCTTCTCACGTGCGCATCCGAAGTGGTGTACTCAAGATCTTTGTGTTTCTTTCCCACATGAGTCTTTATCCCTTGCGAGATAAAAAAATGATGACACACCGGACATGGTATATCATGTACCACTTTTGGCCGCCCCATGAGGGAAAGTGAAGCTATAGCTAGCACAAAGAGAACGATAAAGACACCAAGCACTCCATCATGTATCTTCTCCCACTTCTAAAACCACAACCCCCTAACACCCCACCTCACATGGAAAAATGCTAACTATGAAAACCCTAAAATCTAAAAGCACTCATAACTTGGCTAATGATCCTCCTTTGGCCAATGTGGCTCAAGATTTTGATGAGGAGGATGACTTGCTCAAAGATGGACTATGAAGCCATAGGTATGCCCTATGCAACTCACCAAAGGGCGTTGGGGATGTATGGATTCTAGATAGTGTTTCTTCTTATCACATTTGTTACATTAGAGAGTATTTTCATACTTTCTCAGTATCAAACGGTTTAGTTCTTATGGGAAATGATCAACCGTGTAGAATTGAAGGTGTTGGATCTGTACAGATTCACATGTTTGATGGAGTCAAATGTACGTTGATTCACGTCATGTTTAAACCTGAAATGAGAAAGAATCTTATCTCTCTTGGAATGTTAGATTCAAAAGTCCTTGAGTGGAGTTCTAAACAAGAAGTACTTGATGTGAGAATAAGTGATAACATTATCTTAAGAGTACACAAGCATAGAAATTTGTATGTGCTAGAGGGCAATATCATTTGTGGTGAAGTCAATCTTACTAGATCTCGGCCTGAGATGGCTCATGTTTGGCATTCTAGAAGGGGACACATGAGTAACAGGTACTTGACCTTCCTTCGAGATAGGGATTTGTTACCTGGTTTAGGTAAATGTAATAGGGTATGCATTACTAAGTCCGAATTTGTAAAGTCTGATTCGTTCCCAAGGGAATAAGGGATCAAACCACACTAGCAAAGAAGAGAAACATGCATTTAGCCATCTTTACTACTTTGGATTGCAGTTTCCAAAGAGTTACATACAACGAAGGCAATTGACTCGGATCAAGTCCTTCACAATCCCATCACTTCCCCATACAATAGCAAGGTGGTTTCAAAGAATGTCTTTACTTTGGGATGGGGATCTCTCTCATAACAAGTTTTGTGTCGCGGCGAAACACTATACAGAGTACTTCTGATGACTATAGACAGGCTCAGCTCTTGGACGAATATCCAGTTAACTTCGCGGATACACGAATCAATCAACACTACACTAGCCTACATACACCAGCTCCTCGAATGCTCGTTCTATCCTCACTACAATTTGCAATCCAACAAAATAAACACTTGCAAAGATGAAAAGATCCCACCACTTTATTTCCTACAACTATTTATAATGAATTTCCTAACTGCTACTTCTCACTATAACCTACGCGGATCGTACATCTCCACTACATGCATGAATGTGTCGATTCCTAACTTCATCTCTTGTCCATCGGCAGCAATCTCCTGTCGATGAAGAGCCATAGCTTCTCGGAAATCTTGACCCAAGGCTCAATACATCAACTTCCTCCGATCCTTCGAAACGTCGGGATTCTCCATCGATGTCACCAACTACTCTAATTTTTGCGCCTCAACTTGATCACACCGTGTGAACAGATGCTTTGCACAACTGTTAGCAAGGTTCTACAACTTTGCAGGCGCCTCCACATCCACCTGAATCAAACGTCGCTTCAATTCCTTCACTATCTCTCGAAGATTGGCATTCTTCTTCTCTACAAAGTGAATCTCTGCATCCCGAATATAGCAGATTTCTTCGTATGCCTTCTTCGCCTTCTGGACCTTTTGCTCTAGTTTGGTCTTCTCCTTAGACAGCTTGTCACACTCTCTATCAGCTCCCGAACAGTGATAGATTGATCTTCCTTTCCTAAGGCCAGCCGATTCATCATTTGGATCAAAGCCATATAGCCGTCGGCTTGAGGGTTCCACCCTGACATGTACAAAGGTCCCATCTCGTTCAACTCCAATAGCACTAGGACCACAACGGCTTTCAGCTTCTTTGACAATAATAGCACCGAGGCCATATGCTCAGCGGTCTCCTTTGATGGTTTCACCTTCGGGCAAGACGGGTTCGGAAGAGCTACTTCCTCCATCTCCTTTTTCCCTGCATCCCCCTTCTTCACTGTCAAAGTGGCCGGAGGACTAGCATCCACTACTCTCGTCCGATTCTGAGAGGTGCCGATCACTTCGAAGTCCAAATCCGAATCAGGCTTACTCTGCGTTGCTGGCCTGACTTCTCTAGTTCTTCTTGGCTCAGGAGGCGCACTCATTCCTAAACTCCTAGTAGATCCGCTGCTGGCATCGTCAATGTCTACACCGAGATCTGAGAGTACGCTCTCCAGTCGATACAGCTACCTCTCCCTAGGAGTCAACTTCTCCATCTTCGCATACAGATGTACCAAGAAAGATGAGAGATAGATTACACTCTTATCTTCTTCTCTTAACTTGATCGCCATCGCTTGAACATTCTTCGCGAAGAATTTTCCCCACTTCACACGAATGGTCCCACCGATGAACCCTTTCACAATTCTCACCTTGTGCATGCTAACATATGTTGTTCTCTCGGGTGA
The DNA here is from genome assembly GCA_014180765.2 of Marchantia paleacea. Classification (NCBI taxonomy): domain Eukaryota; kingdom Viridiplantae; phylum Streptophyta; class Marchantiopsida; order Marchantiales; family Marchantiaceae; genus Marchantia; species Marchantia paleacea. The sequence goes on along the minus strand of MUAA02000092.1, from coordinate 452,052 downwards.
GAAGAGTTGATTCAAGATGAGAGCCACCTTCCTCCTATAGACATCCTTGATTAGGTCAAGCTTTTAGCCGTTCGTTCCCTTCCTCTCCTGGGGATGATACCACTTCCTCTTGTCAAATATGAAGGCAGTGTGCATTGTCGAGCCCTCCCAATCGACACCACCTTTGTGTTCCTCATGGTTGCGTTCGAGTGCCTTCACCCACAGCCTTGCATCCCACTTCTCCAGTTGTGCTCCGCTCTACTTCCCATTGTTGTCACGACTTTCCCTCATCGGACTTCATCGCACAACTCTAGGCACACATAGTTCCATCGCCATGACAAAATTGCACCGCCTAAGTTCTTCAACCTTAGCAGCTCCGCCAGAATCCAACCCGCCATCAGAATAAATGGTCGAATTCTCCCCATGGTCGCACTTCGCCTTGCTGGAATTCTCACAGTTTGAGGCTGCGACATAACAGCTATATTTTTCTGCTCCAGTCGCTCTGGTTCCGGAGGTTCTTGGCATCGATCTTCTCTTGATGATTCTTCAATCCGCTGCCCAAATAGGCTCTTAAATTCGCTCGTAATTCACTTGTGTGAACTTCCTAATCGTATTCATGTCTAACCAACATATATTCAAACGAATACCCTCATGAGAACCCAAATATAACTCTTTATTTACAAAAAAAAATAAAATCATACTTATCCTAGGAACTATGCTCCTACTGTGAAGTTGATATGGAATTTTGTGAGCATTGTGTTATGGGCAAGCAACATAGAAAAGCCTTTGGTGTTGGCACTCATAGTTCCAAAGAGTAACTTGAGTATGTACATAGCGACGTGTGGGGATCCTCTCCTAAAGCCTCATATTCTGGGAAGTGGTACTATGTATCGTTTATTGATGATTACTCAAGATTTGTGTGGGTCTATTTTCTCACACAAAAGTCTGAAGTCTTTGCAACTTTCAAAAGTTGGAGAGCCCAAGTTGAACTCAGACTGGTCACAAGATGAGATATCTATGTTCGGATAATGGCGGGGAGTATACTTGTGAGGAGTTTAGAAGTAACTGCAAAGAGGAGGGGATCACTCATCATCTCACCACGCTGTATACTCCGCAACAAAATGTTGTTTCTCAAAGGCTCAACTGTACAGTATTGGAGAAAGTGCGTAGTATGATGAGCCAATCTGATTTACCATATGAATTCAAGGCAAAAGCTGTAAATACCGCAGTGTATTTGGTAAATCTGTCTCCTTCAAGTGCAATCGATTTCTTGACACCGTTTGAATTGCGGCAAAGATAGAAAGCTGATTATACTCATTTGAGAATTTTGTATTGTACAGCTTATCCTCTCATACCTAAGGAGAATAGTACCAAGTTGGATTCTACATCCAAGAAGTGTCGTTTTCTTGGATATGCAAGTGGTGTGAAAGGTTATTGGCTATGGGATTGTAGCATGTAAAGTTATTGTGAGTAGGGATGTTTCTTTCGATGAGCCCATATCATTGAAAGAGGGAGAGATATCTCATACTCCCCGTACTGACAAGGGCAAATCTCCACTCACAAATGTTGTTGAGGAGGAGATTGATCACTATGGCTATAATGATGAGTCATAAAGAATAGCTTCAGAACAGATGGAGCAAATTCCTGAACAACACGAATTGGAGGAGCAAGTTATTATTGTTGAGCCTCAAGACACAACACAAAACGATGGAGATCAATCATGACCATCTACTAGGAGATCATCAAGTCGGATTAGTAGAGCTCCCGAAAGGTATGGAACATATACTAATTCATCTATTCTTGAGGATCATGATATTGAATATGATAATGATGATGGCAATGCGTTAATCTTGGAAGAAGGAGAATCTTGTTCATATAGAGAAGCTTAAGCCTCTATCAATAAGCTTGAGTGGGATATTACTATGGAGCGTGAGATGCAATCACTTGTTGAAAACAAGATTTGGGAGCTGGTGGAGCTTCCAAAGGGTCAACATTTCATTGATAGCAAATGGATGTACAAGTTGAAGGATAATCTAACGAATGAGGGAAGAGGATCTTCAAAGCGAGGTTGGTGGCTAAGAGAAAGGTGTGGACTATAACGAAGTCTTCTCACTTGTAGCAAAGTATGCTACAATTAGACTGGTATGTGCACTTACTACAATATTTGGTCTAGTTATGGATCAGATGGATGTTGTCAAGGCTTTTCTATATGGATCTTTGGAGGAAGAAATCTACATGAAACAACCTACATGCTATGGGAAGAAAGGTCATGAGAAGTAAGTTTGTAGATTGCTCAAATTGGATTGAAGCAAGCTCATAGACAATGGAATGCAAGCTTTGATGAGTTCATGAAAGCATAAGGATTTTCACGGAGTGTGTTTGATCCGTGTGTTTACATGAAAAAGGTGAATAATGAGATCTTTAGCCTCATTATTCTAGTACTCTTTGTGGATGACATGCTCATTTTGGCAAAGGAACAATCCGACGTCGATGGATGCAAGAGGCAACTAAAATCTGCATTCAAGATGAAGGATTTGAGTAAGTCCAAGAGGATTTTAGGTATGGATTTTCATAAGGATTTGAAGAAGAGGAAGCTATGGTTAAGTCATGGTAAGTATATTCAGCATGTGCTTGATAGGTTTAACATGGCAGACTCTAAAGAAGTGTGGACTCCTTTGGTGACACATTTTAAGCTCTCAACACCTCAATGTCCAATTGATGCAACCGAGAGAGGAGAGATGTCATCAATTCCCTATGACAAGGCATTGGGCAGCCTCATGTATTTGATGGTGTGCACTAGACCTGATATTGCTCTAGCTATGGGCAAGGAGAGCAGGTACATGTCAAATCAAGGAAAGGTGCATTGGGAAGTTGTGAAGTGGATTCTCATGTACCTCAAGAGTATTAAGGATAATGGTCTTTTGTTTGATGGTTTATTGGACAATGCTCAATCCTTGTAGGATTACGTTGATGCTTACTATGAACAAGATCTAGACAAAAGGAAGTCTACAACTAGGTATGTGTTTACACTTGGAGGTAGATGCGTCAGTTGGAGATCTACCTTGCAGAAGATGGAGCACTAGTAGAGTTACTCTAGCAATTGTTTGATTCTTGTATATGTTTTACTCCTTCCTAGTGAGTCTACGGCTTAGTTCTAGTTAATCCTTGTTTACATGAGGGCCTATGCTTCAGGTTTCCTTCTAGGACTTCCCGCTGAGTATGTATATGGATAACAAGAGTTAGAGATCCCAATACATGAGTCAAGGGGGGGATTGATAGATTGTTAGGGGTTAACTCAGATCTTGAGTAACTCTGGTTAGTTTGACTATATTTAGTTAGACTAGGGCAAGGGCTCCTACTACTATATAAGAGGGCTGGCAGAATCTCTCTTTGACACAAATTAAGGTTATTTAGTAAAGTGACTATGTGTTCCCTATACATAGCCTCAGTGAGGTGAACCACGTATTTCTTGTGTCAACTCTTGATTGCATATGTGCTTTTCCGTGTATTGCTATTTCGGACCAACACTTTCCCCCATCGGGTCACATCCATCCTCTCTTTTGCTCCTTCTTTCTAAATTCTTGCTTAACAAATGCCCTACTAGCTCTTTGTTTAAGTTCAAGTGCCAATTCTTCTTATTCTTATCACCTAGGTTTTCCATAGTTTTGTTCTTCATTCATGTCTTATTTTGCATCCTTCCATCTCTAAGGAACCTAAAATAAATCTTAAATGTTATTTTATGTTAAATGGTTATGTTAAATGGACAAATTTTTTGAAAATAACCGTTTTTGTCCCTATGCCGTTTCTCTCATGATTTGCTGGAATTGTTAGAAACTGCACCAACCGCTTCCCATCTTGGCTGCGAATTCGTGCATATGCCGATCCATCATCAAGCACTCTTGTCTCCATCCTAAGTGCTATGATGTAAGGTTGACCAGGAATAAATGGGTATGATGTAGAGATTCTGCTCAGCAACTACATCTCCAACCTTCACCGGAATATCAGGGCATGCTCCATACAAGCCCCCTCGAGTATTGTTGGATGCCCTAATCACCCAACCATGATTGGTGTCTATGGGCCACTTCCCCTTCTTGTATAGCTCTTTCGACATTATATTGATCTCTGATCCATGATCAATTAATGCTAACACCGGTTCACTGAGATCTCTAGCTTCACAAGGGTTTCAGTAGTCGCCCTTGCCCAATGCGGTCGGGTGTAGTGGCTAGACACCTTCACACCTTCTTCTTTTGCCTCATCCTCAAAGCGAACCTTCTGAGATTTCAATCCACAACACTCTACCATCGCATCTTCTTCGTCCCTTGATATCTTTGTATCCATAGCATGAAGTAGAGCAGTCTCATTGAAATCGCCGTTTCCTCTTGATGATATCAATGATAACATCATGAAACTCCCTCTTTGCTATTCCTAGTATCTCCCTCAAGGTAAACTCTACCTTGGCATTCAAAATCCTCTCCTCCAAGACTCCAAAATCCTTCAAATCCTCAATATCCGATTGTAGTTTGTAAACAGGGTACCTTCCCTTGTCCTTCTCACCCCTTTGGTTCTTTCCTTCAACCTCGGGGGGACCGGCTTCCTCCATGGCGTGATCAGGGGGGAGAGGTGTATCGTGTCCGATACGTTCTCTAGCCAACCTCTTCAATGAGAGTCCTTCGCCAGAATCCTCCTCTTCCCTCCGTCTCTTTTCTTCCACCGATGCTTCATATTGAGTCTTAGCAATATAAGCATGAACCGACATGGTTTCTACTGGATCTTCCCATCCTGTAGTAGGACGTATTTCCGCCGCTGTTCTTAGAAGAGTCTCTCTAGCTACTTTTCCTTTCTCCATCGTAGGGAGAGCACTTGACCATAGGCCATTAAGCGGTACGTGGCCTTCAAACTCCTCTCCTGCTCCTCTAATCTTAGCACCATAGCTAAAAGCTTCAACTGATGCCACTGCATGTGCACTATGGTAATCATCCACAATCCTTCTCATCCCTCCCTTACCAAAATTGGTTTGGATGATTGCTCCGGTGTCCTTGAGGGCTACCTTCCCTTCTTTCCAGAAAATTTCTCCACTTTGCAATGTTTGTGCAAAGTCCCCACAATCCCTCCGTGCATGATCGGTCTTTGTCCACACCATATGCACCGTTGCACATACGCTTGCTTGGTGGAAGTCTTCTTCTCCCCTCCCATGTCTTTCTCTTCCAACATTGCAAATTTGATCTTAAGCTCCTTCATCCCTCGCATGATTTCATCGATGGATGATTCTTCCTTTCTGTAATTCACAACCGGAGCTTGAATGTTGGAGTATGGAACCACTTGCCTAGTAACACGTGGCTTTGGAGAAATAGAAACAAACCGTGTGAAGGGTCTTCTCATCACAATCTTTTCTCTCCTTCTTTCTCTCTTCGCTAAGAGTCCAACTGCCTCCTTGACATCCTTCCAACTACCCGTTACCCCTTCTTCCTCATTTTGTCTTCGAGAAGCAACTCCAACTTCTCTTGCAACTCCACATCGGCAGCTCGAGAAACAACTCTGCTTTATGTGACTCCAAGGTGATCTTCTCCAATCGAGACAATTGTGAGAATTGTCTCTCAAAATCCCTAAGAAGCTCAATTGCATGAGACTTCTTATTGGGCCTTTCGACCCACTCCATGAAGGACTTCTTAGTGACTCTATCGAATCTTCTAAGAAGTACTCATCCCTCAAGGCACGGGAATAGGTTTCCCAACCCTCGCCAAAGTGTTCCCCGCAGGATTTCACATGGCTTCTAATCTCCGGCACCGCTAAAGAAGACGAAACATTTCTATCATCTCTTTTCAACAACACGGTTCAGCTCCATTTCCCTGACGTAGTATCTCAAGTACTCGAGACATCCCTCCCCTCAAACCGATCCATCTTCCCCACTGTAGCTTGCGGGCCCCTTGTGGTCAATTCTCCCTTCTGGCCCTACAATTGTTGTTGTTGAAGGAAGAGCGTGAACGCTTGAAACATCTCCGTTGTTCTTTGGATCAAGCGCACCTTAGGTACCTCGCTTGCTCTGCTCGACCCCTCCCCACTCATTGTAACCGCCCCTGTGATCCCGAACATCCACTCGGCTTGTTGTCAATGAAAAGCCGTCTTGATCGTTGACCCCTCAAATTCCCCAAGTATCCAACCTTCTGCGTCTATCTACTCTGATCTAAATCTAGATCCCCGTGGTCTGGGCCTAATGGATTGGGCAACCTAACCTGCCATCACCTCAAGCACTCTTGGGAAAGTTGGCCATCACTTCCAACTTCTCACAAGAGAAATACGCAGCACGCACTAGAGTGGTAACCGGTGATCAAGTCCGAAGCACTCTTATAGAATCAGGCGCCCACACAAATCCAGCATGGCACACACACAAGAACCCAGTATGGAGGGGATCCAAACACAAGAAGCAAGCAGCGACCCTCCATACTTGAATTTTCCCAACCCACCCATGACTGACTCTTGCCAGCACTTGGCATTTGACATATCATAAAACTCATCGTTCTACGCTAAGCTATCACTATAGAGTTTTTACAACCTGATTTCTGACTAATTTTATATCTCAAGTCCAAACAAAACTTGAACTTGCACCCTAATATCTCAAGGCCAACCCACAACCTAACCTTGCAATCTACACCTAACTCTAAACTTGGAACATCCAACCATAAACCGAAACTCATGAAACTGAAAACTCGCAACAAGAGAACTCATGAAAGTTCCTCCACATCAAAGGTTTCACGTCGAGTTCACCACTTATGTCACATGGACATTTCTTTGCTCTGAGAACGCCCGAGTGCCAAGCTGTAGAAGAACCCTCTAAAACCTCGTATGAGTTGACAATCTCTTCTTCTTCTCCTCATCACTCCACATTATAGCCAGTAAAACTTCAGCGGAAGAAGATTCTGATATCTGATGATTCGACAAATAACTTTCAATCAAACTTTACAGAAAATTGCTCCACAACCCTTACTATCACCCAGAAAAGTTTCAGATGTTTTTCTTTTCTAGATCTCTCAAAACAATTGGTGATTTACCCACTATAACACAAGGCGATATGCGACGCCTTTAAAAAACCCATCACACATCCCAATCCTTGACTTCAATTGCTCCCACATTTTATGAGAAGGTCACTCATCATCAGAACTTAAACAATGCAAAGTTTGATTGACAGAAATTTCTGATATCAAAAGATATGATCTCTCAGACTAACCTCGGGGACAGATCGGTCGCAGTCCTGCACTTACGATTTGTATACACAAACTTCAAGCTATCACTCTGTACTCAAAACTCGTCCAATCGAGTCAAAACTTCAAACAAAACACAACCATGAGTTGAAAACTATATCTCAGTTGACTCAGATCTCCCAAAACCCTTGTAAGGTTCTCAGAAACTCCCCAAATACACTCAAAGGTCTAAATTTCTCACTCTAACTTTGAATCATCACTTCAGAGTGACAAATCCTTCAAATCCATCCATTCTTGAGCCCACATCGTAGCTCGTCCCATCAGCTCTCCAACCCAATCCTCAGATCTTCGAATGTTTCCCTTGAAGGTCTCCAAAACTCCTCAAAACCTCGAAGAAGTTGCCCAAGAGCTTTCATTGGCCCAAACTCCAAGACCAATGAGAATGAAGAGTGTTATTTTGACCTCTAGTGTGGCCAAATTAGCTCCATTTTAACTTAGAGCTTTACAACTATCCTAAACACACTACTTAGCCATCCTATACACAATACGAGTTGCCACTAATAAAGAGTCAAAATGACAACTCGAAACCGGCTAAGTATGAACGGAACTACAAACGGAACCGGGGAGTTTATAACTTGAGAAAAATACTCCTCGCCAAAGTTCCTCACAATCAACTCCCTATGGCTTGTTTTCGTAAGCAATAGTGATGGATTGGAATCCATGTGTTGAAAGCCACTACTACTGGTAAGTTCAAATCCATAGCACCCAACTAAATCAAAACGTACACTGTTACGTCCCAAATCGCACCGTAGGAAACAACTGGAAGAATAATCGGGTCTCGAGAGTTTATCACTTGTTGCAGAAAGTTATCTCCAAAATGATACACTAACCACGCTCGAAAATGATCACGATGAAGACACCGGATGTTGATCACAAATGGATTAGGCATCGGTACATCCGGGAGGATCATGTTGTCCTCTATCCATGTCCTCGCTGGCTCCACTTCGATCGATATGCTCCTTAGTCGGGAAAGTGATGTGTCTAGCACTCTCCCATACCCTTTCCATCCTGACTGAGCTTTATATCTGATAAGGTCCAAGATAATATCTCTTGGAGCCTTTTCAACATCTTGACCCTACAAAGTAGATCCAACGGTGGGCTCTTAACGACCTTACGGTGGCCGTCGGTTATCCTAACCTAAACTATCGCCACATGACAATATCAAGATGACACATGTCATCATCTTCTCATAGTAGTCGCGTCACAACACGACACTGCAATCTTAAGAATCACCCGGATTTTTCATTGCTTCGGCCAATTTCTCTGGGAATCAGCCACTCCATCTTTGCATACAAATACACCAAGAAAGATGAAAGATAGACCACACTCTTATCATCTTCCCTCATCTTGATGGCCATCGCTTGTACATTTCTAGGGAAGATTTCTCCCGAGTTCACCCGGATATTTCTTTCTATGAACCCTTCCACAATCCGCACTTTGTGCATGTTGACATACGTCGTGCGCTGAGGAGAGAAAAGTTGGTTCAAGGTTAGAGTCACCTTACGCCTGAAGACATCCTTGATCAAATCGAGCTTGTTGCCATTTGCCCCTTTCCTCTCTATGGGATTGAACCACTTGCGTTTATCGAATGTGAAGGCCGGATACATTGTTGATCCTTCCCAATCAACTCCACCTTTTTCCTCCTCGTAAGAACGTCCTAGCGCCTTCGCCCAAAGTTTGGCATCCCAATTCTATGGCTGCACTCAACTCCCGATTGATGTCTATGCTTTCCTCTGTCAAACTTCATCGCATAGCTCTGGGAACACATAATCCCATCGCCATGACAGAAATACATCGCCTAGGTTCTTCAACCTCAGAAACTCCGCCGAAGTCCAATCAGCCACAAGAATAAGCGGTCAAATTCTCCCCATGGTCGCACTTCGCCCTATTGGTACTCTCAGGGTTCGACGCTTTGACATTTTAACTACTTTCTTCTGAGGACGCACTGATTTCACAGGTTCTTGGAATCGACCTCCCTGCTTGATGCTTCTTAAATCCGCCTACCAATTGCGCAACATAATTTCCTCTCGAGTCACTCGTATGAACTCATTAGATTAGTGATATTCATATGTAACTAACTAACATATATTTGGACAAATACCCACATCAATACCCGAATATAGCTCTTTATTAACGAAAACCAAAAAAATTCATACTTAAACTAAGAACTATGCTCCTAACACTCTCAAGCATCAACATAGTCAAAAAGACAGATGCATGCCAATCTGGCACCATCTCCTTATTAGTATCACCGTGCCATCGAGCCCTGGTTTACTCAACTTGACTTATACATGGATTTTGACTTAACCCATCCGCATCACGGTTCACCACTCATGATCTATGAACAACTGTGAAATCATTCTCATGTAGGATAAGAGCCCATCGTGCAAGCTTTCATGTAAACTTGTCTGCTTCCATCAACCATTTCAATGGTTGATGATCAGTGATGAGAGTGAAGGAGTTTCTACATTGTTGGAACGACTTGCATAAGCCACTACAAACTCGTTCCCCTCATCATCATGTTCGGTACGCACTGCTCCCAAATCCAACATACTGATTGTATGATTGGACGACCTCTCACATGTCTCCTCAAAATAGGAGCAGATGTCTACCTTCCCTTGAGCTCAACAAAAGTTCTCTCTTGTTCATCTCCCCAACACCACTCTTGATCTAGCTTTGTCAAGGTTTTGGCAATAGTGTTAAATCCTCACACATATCGACAATAGAAGTTTGCAAGTCCAAGTAAGGCTCGAACCCTACTCACATACGAGGGTTGTGGAATATGCAAGATTGCCTCCACCTTGGTTTGCTAAACTCACAATCCTCCTGGGTATATGGTATGACCCAAGTATTCTATCTACTCTTGAAAGAACTTGCATTTTTGAGAATGCAACTTGAAGCCATGAGCAATCAATCTCTCAAATACCTCTAACAAATGTATCTCATGCTCCCTCACTATAGCATTATACACTAGAATATCATCGATGTAGGCTCGGGCATATTCAAGTCAGGATAGGAACCTTACCATCACTCTTTGGAACACAGCAATTGCATTCTTCAACCCAAATGGTAAGAACTTCCACTGATACAAGACATCCTTGCCATGCGAATTAGGGTTCATCCACAGATTTCTCTCCATATCAATGTATTGATAGGGACGACGGAAGACTGGTGCCTCAGTCGAAGTCAATCCGTATATCAGGTCCCTTTAAACAACCTAAATCGTTCATACAGACGGCAAAATTGTTTTTGAAACTCCTCCAAAACCTCCACACCCTACGTCTTTCTCCTCATCTCACTTTGGGATCAATCTCAATATCTCAACTCTTTTCTCCATCAACACTAGAGATAGAAGACGTAGTATCTGGTTCCTAAATGACAACCTCTTGAGCAGAAAGTTTTTTCTGCTCTCTCATACCAAGCTACACTATCTCAGTGTGAACAACTCCAACAGCTCTAGCTGTAACCTCTTGAAATGTATCATACAGGTCCGTTGTCGTAATCACCGCTTGCTCCGCGCAAAAAACTCCAACCAAACTCAAAGAAGACTCAACATCTCCTTCTCTAACATCCCCATAAGACATAGGATGAGATCTTCGGCACTTCTCGCCCCTAGCTTTTGCCTCCACCGTCTCGGTAGGCAAAGAGCTTATCAATGATCTTGTAATCACACATATGGACATCATGCGACTCTGCTCAGCCAATCCAAGGCTCACAATCCAAGTCAAACAGTTTAGGTCCATAGCCCGACCCAACACCTGACATTGTGATGCCTATGATATTATAGGTACTAATTTTGTATTGACACAAAATCCCATAGCTCGCTCTTTCTCTTAAGTGTTGGATTCCACCAACCGCTACAAGCAAGAATCCCATACAAGTCAAGGTCCTCCCTCTTTATAAGCATGGGAAGCCGGTTAACTCAACAACGTGGGTAATGAAGCTCTTGGCTGACCCACAAGGTTCACCACTGCCATAACTGTCAGCATAGACCATTGCATGGGAGTGTCTATCCATATCCAAAATACTCTCCACTATGAGATGTGAGGGCCTCTCCACTTTGTCATATTCTTGTAATAAAACCTCCCTTGGAATAAGGTTTATCCACCATAGACGTGGACGATGTGCACGAGATCTTACTCTCGCTACATCCAGCAATACCGCTGGTCTAGTCCATGATCGCACCTGATGTGCACTCGTCATCACCCGTGCACATGGATCACTCAATAGGGGAATATTCTTCTAAATGTATGCTTGAGAATAGTTCGGCTATAACAAGAGAGAACGTAACACATGTAACATTTCCCAAAACATGCTAGAAAATGAATCTTGTAACCCATGACCATTACAAGCATGTGTGTGTCCATGAGATGGCCATCTAGCAATAACCAAATGTATGATGTCATATCGAGCAAGGTCTTGCGCCCCCAACAACAAAATATTTGACGGCAAGGCTTGCTGATATCCTTGAACCACCAATTATGGTAAAAGATATGGGTATCTCCGCACCAACTATACCACATGGCGTAATGAGACGCGACTTGCAATCTCATCTCGCTCCACATACAAGGATCGATGCACTCGTATGCTAGACTGCAAAACAGCAGCCAAACATGTGTTAATCCCTCCAAACAGATCTAGCACACATATACCCTCCTCTAGATACTGCCAAGCAATAGGTGTTGTATCTAAAGGTGAAAACATAGTGGAAGTGGGAATAACTTCCTTCGTCTCCTCCCTCTCCGGAGCAAAAGACTCACTCCAAGCTTGATGTATGAACTGATCTGTCATCTTTCGTAGCAACATACATAAAGTACCGAGTGATCCATCCAACGTGGATGACACCTCTCCACTAGGATTAAGCATGATAGCCACATCCTCTAGACAAGGACTATCATGTGCATCCCTGTTGCACTCCAATAAATCACTTGGCCAAGTAACACAAGTACAAAAGGTTGCAACATACGCCAAACCTCCACTTGATAAAGGCCTAAAACTGGTAATGATTTGTACAGGTAATCAACTCAATGTGTCCTCACCAGATTGACAAACTTTAATTCTTTATAATTGGCAAAACCTTTGTGTAACTAGTTTGTTAAATCACCACCCTCTCTTCTTGCATGTTGAGCTCAATACGCTCGGCAAGATAAAACAAAATGGCCAATGTAGGTGATGTCTCCTGTAGTAAGGTATCATCTCTCACTCTACATCTCAACTCCATGTCCAATATCCCATACCAATATTGGACAACTTGTGCCTCTGTCACCCCATGGGTAATACTAATCAATCAACGCATTTGGATATACGTCCCGAGTCTTCCGTTGAAACTCTTACAAGCCTCATAGCTTGTTAGTTCTCACCCCTTGATAATCTCTCATCAACCGTGTGAAGAACTCCATAATATGATTAAAGGTTGGGATCTCTGAACTCTTCCCAACTCGACTAACTCCAACTCTGTCATCAGTGCCAGATACAAAGAATGAACTCGCACCACCAAACATTATACCTGAAGTAATAAAGATATAGTTTGGAGATCAATTTATCTCCACTTCTTTGATAGGACAGATCTCAATGTTGGACATTTGTGCCTTTGTTTCTTTCTTCTCTTTCTCTTACTTTTCTTTCATAAAACGATCCACACTCTTTGTGCATCAACCTCGATTGGTTTTGCTTCCCCATGGCCATCAGGTTCATGATTTTGATTCCTTCTATATAGCCATACTCTTGAGTATCCAACCCATAAATATAATATAGAGCAATTCCTCCTAATTTCATCAAAACCAACACCATGACTATCTCCAACTTCTAAGCAAGTTGAAGAATATATAACACAAGTTTTGCAATAGTAATTTCTTTGGTTGCTCTAATCTTTTATCTAGACAATTTTAACGCTTGTTTGTCCATCTTCTTGTCTATCTTATGTTTCTTACCTTTCGACGAAGATTCTTGAAGGACCTCTACACTATGACTTCGGGTGTGTTTCCCCGTAAATTCCACTAATCCATCATACCCAAAGAGCTCCTCTTCAATGATCTTTCATATGAAATCATCAATTACTAAATCAGTCTTCTATCCATTTGTTCCTTTTTGTTCATTGGTATCAAATCATTTTGCCTTGTCAAAATTAAACCCTGTGTACAAAATTGAACTCTCTCAATCAAATCCATTCATGTTCTTATTGTAATCTTGGCATAACATCTTCGTCTAGACTCCATCAACCCATAATTCAAGTTGTCCTTTCATTCCGATTTAATTTAAAAATTTTCCTTTTAAAACTTCTTCGCACAACTCTAGACATATAAAATCCCATTGCCATGACAAGAATGCTACTTCCAGGTTCTTTAATCATAACGCATCTTCCAACATCCACTGTGGTATTGGTTGTAGATGGCATTCCTCACTCTCATGATAATTTCTTGACACTCAAAAATCAAATAAATTTTCTTATCCCCAATCTGATATGTACTTTTTTTTCATTGATTGTATTAGTTGGTTCACACTCTATCTATTCTACTCCCTTTCAAGAACATGTTTTCTAAATTGCTAATGATAGATGTTACTTCCTTCATTAAAAATATTACTTCTTATTCTCCTTATGGTTCAAATCCTTAATGGCATCCTTCCCTTGATACGTTTAAGTCGCAATTTGTCTTCGTACTCCCATCTTTGATATTTTCATATTAATTCCCCAAATTTATTTTTGGCACAACCTCAACAAACCGAATATCCTCATTTTATCTTCAAAAATAAAAAATTATATTTGAAAATCCTAACTATGTCCCTACAATTTTCAACCACTTGACCCACTATCTAGCACAAGTTGCTTAAAATCTTATATGTAATCTAAATGTCTTGATCTTCATTGCATGTGAGAATCTTAATACTATTGTGGACATAAAGGAATATCAAAATATAATGAAGAGACTCGCTTACTTAGTAAAGAATATGATTACAAATTTTTGAATTTTGATTTTATGTTATCTTATTGATAGACTATAAATCTAAGTATTTTTGCAGTTGAACCTCTTACTTCCTAAAAGAAGCTAATTCATCATACTATTTTTACTTCAACATCCAAAGTTGATAAAACAATCATAACTTCACCAATATCTTCCATTTTAAGTTGTTTGATACCTCATTCTTTTCAAAATGAATTTAAAACACTACAATGTATACTTCTATTTGGTAACTTTTGTTTTACACCATATAATTGTTAATAATTTTTGAAGAATAATAAAAAAGATGGTTTTTGATGGATACAACCAATTTTTCAAGTACGTGAAGTTAATTACAAAAAATTTGTCCACCAACAACATAGTTTACATTGTCTTTTGGAAAGTCAAATCTTCAAGGAAGAAAACATGAAGGTTACTTGGTGAAAACGATTGTATGGCATGAGGAAGCTCTCTTTTATAGTGTAAAGTTTGACAAATCCTCCATGGACAAGTTAGCAAAAAAATGTTTAAATGCTTAGATTGGAAATTTAATTTTGACAATTTTTGTCATCAAGATGAAGTTTAAAACCTTGAAGAAAATAAGGCAAAAAACCTTGAAGAAAATAAAGCAAACATTGATAATGTACATCATGGAATAACCTCATTTAAAAATAATTTACATTTTTTTCTTGAGTATTTTTGCAAGTTCATCCTCATGCTGCATAAAAGAATCTAATTTGCTACGCTCTTCCGACTTTCATGTGTATAGTTGATTACAAAAATATAAGTCATCCAATATTTTTCATCTTGACATGTTTGGTAACTCATTTCCTTAGGAACAAATTATAAATATTACAATGTATGCTTTTGGTGGATAACTTGTGTGTTACATAAAAGGAGTATATTAGACAATCTTTTCTTTGGCCTCACTACTTGGAAATAATTCTGCCAAGTAGGCAAGCTAAAAAGGTTGTACAATGTTTAACGAATTAGTTGAGTCCATTTAATACATATTATGACTTGGTGATCTTATGTTGGTGATTGCTCTTGAGAAAAAGGCAATGATGTTTTGCAAGTTGGGACAAGGTTCATAAAATTTTGCATCAATCCACCTCATCATTGGTGATATGGAAAGATACTCAAGAGTCACAACAAATTGTGAAGAGTTGGGACTAGAGATGAATGACAAAAAAGTTGCATTGACTCCCCATGTTTCACTTGAAGGGGAGGACGAGTCCAAATGTCATAACCAAGGTGATCATACTCATGATCCATTAGTTTACTTTGATGTCAAAGTCCAAAGAGCATAAAAAATCTAAAGTTGTTCATATTTAATGTATATAATTCACTATGACACATTTCATTCCATTTATCAAATTCTATGATTGCATTATAATTTGATGATTTGAAGAAATGAAAATTATCGATTTAATATGTTTTGATGCAAAAATATACAATTTGTGAGGATGCGTTAATAGTCCTTTATGATAAATCTTTTCATCTCATCCAACATATTATAAACGTTATTTGAAAAAATTATGCATTGAATGAAAAGATTATATTTTGAAAAATTTTTTTTTTTCAACTTGACTAAGATTTTAATTGTTTCAAATTTTAACATTAATTTTGACAAATATTAAACAATGCATTCAAAACTGCAATGTATTTTATATTTATAAGTATGAAGTCAAAATTTGTAACAAAATATGTGATAGTTAGATTGTTGTTCTAAAATTAAAATTTTATTTTGATATTTTGAAATTAATTAATTTTTAACACAATTCTAGTTGTTTTCAAATCATTTTTATATATGTTACAACATTGTTCAAAAATCATTTGATAATGTAACGTGAATCATATCACATATAAAAAGTTATGCAATTCTTTCACTATTAGAAAAAATTATACAATATAGACAAATATTTTAGTTTTTTGCTAATAACACGATCATAAATTCAAATAAATCTGAATTTTTCTTGATTCAAAATTTTAAACAAATGGAAGGTGTGATCATGGGGTAAAAAAATTGAAAAAGAATAAGAATAAGTTGAACATGTATAAACATATACTGTAATACCTCTGCTTAGTTAAAGTTGGTGGAAGGATTTTTTGATAACCTATGGGAGGTTATAACTTTGGGGAGGTAGCCAATGAGAAGCTTTCTTATGTTTTTCTGAAATCGCCATCCACAATCATGAACTGCTTCCATCACACTAGACTCTTTGAGGTTGTAGAAAACGATGTTCCGCCGATTCTCGAAGAGGAATCAGTGGAGGAAGAGCTTAAAAATGCTCTTAACAGGTTGCCTATGCAAAATCGGATGTGGATTGCGTAGATGTTGAATCATGCTGAAGAAAGTGACATTGAGCATGTATTTCTCAATGATGAAGAGATTGCAGACCTTCTCATTGACCATGACATCAATCCAATGACCATAGATGATCCAATTGAAGAGTAGGAACTAGTGGAACTCTCACGTGCCGATAAGCTAAATGGGCTTTTGGTGGTGATCTCGATTTTAAATCCCGCAGATCCTAATGAGTACCAAGTGCATTGTCAACTACGCAAGATTCAGAACACCCTATGATTCGAAAACTTGCAACAATCTACACTTGATGCTTGGCTCAAGTAGTAGTAAAAACCTCTCCAAAGTTATATACGTCGTCGAGGCTATAACTTATGCTTTATAACTTAGTCATCATAGAACGATGTCTGTTCCACCATTTTTTGATAACTTATGGGAGGTTATAACTTAGCGGGGGATAAGTTATCAGAGGTATTACGATATCTATATTGGATAAAAATCTTCAGATAAAAGAAATGAATTTATTAAGAAGAAGTTTAGAATCAAATATGAAATAAGAAGTTTTCTTCATGAAGCTTAAAATTTCATATTCATGTTGTAAATAATTTCAATGAAATAAACATAATTCTAGCTAAAAAAGATGTTCATCTCCAATGAGTTTAATCAATTTTCATTTTCTCATCCATTACATAAAATTACAAGATGTTGTGGCAAAATCAAGCAATGATTTCAATTATCATAATTTGAAAATATATAAAATTTTATTTTATTTTATTTTAAATTTGTTTTATTTTTTTTATCTCAATATTATGATCATAAATATTATATTTATGCAATACATCAATTTTAATTTTTTTTTGATTTATTTTAAATAATACTGAAAATTTAATTAATTAAATTTTTATTTTATTTTCTTATAAATAAATAGATTTATATAAATATTGATAAAGATTATTATTATTTTATATATCATTAGATATTTATTTGAATTTTATGGGCTTCATTTGTAGTTTAACAACAAGAATTGTAACAAATTTACAAAACATGTGTCTCTAATCTCCTAATGTATATATCTTGTAAAGTTTTAAAAGTTGTCAAGTGGTGTAATCGTGTTCTTTTATATTATGATTACATTGTCTTCACTTGCAATAAGCTAAAAGAAATATCATATTTTTAAAGTTTTCATCTATTTTGAAGGTATATTGGGAGCTCCAAATTTGTTCAAGTTGCAACATTTGTTTAAATTTTTCAGTTAAGAAAAAATACAAATTATATTTTAAATAGTTTGAATATGCTATGTATGTCATTTGATTTTTTAACTTTACATGCAAGTGCATTCATTTTTGATCCATTTTGCTCATGTTGTTTTTTAAATGATCTATAATTTGTGTGATAAAAATTTGGTGTTAATTTATTTTATCAATCTGAAAAAAAAAAATTTAGATTTTTTCAAAACCTCTGGTAATTCACTATTTTTTGTTGGTTTTATCGCAAAAAAGAAAACATAACTTAAATCTGATACATAAAATGAATTTTAGAGTGACAAAGAAGTGTCTTTTGTACACAGCCTTATTATTGGAGACATTAGTTCCACTCATCCCTCATATAGGAGGATGAGTAATCACCCCTTGGAGTCAAGTGTATGAGTTTGACAAAGTTAGAAAAAAGTTAAAACATGTATCATGGCAAACATTCTTCAATGAAAGCACGAAGAAGAGATACCACCACAATGTAGATAAACTTCTCAATTTCTTTGCTTATTTAGACACAATAAGTGAAGCCCGAGAAAGAGGCAATAAGCATACTGTACGAACTCCTATTTCGAAATATTTAATCATCATTTGTCCGATCAAAAAGAAAGTAAATTCAACTATCGTATTGAATTGCAGTGTATAGATCACAAGAAGTTAACGTAACTGCTTTGCACATGAAGACGTCACCTTGGATAACATCTCCTGCGCGAGAAATGACAGGCGTTTATTTTCTTCGTGAAATTACAGGAGAGCAACAACCTTTGAGGTCTATATGAAGAACGCATTGTTAGGAAACATATGCGTCTTCTGTCCCATTTAGTCTACATGGAGGAGATCATACTTGAGCACAGTACGAAATAAGACCTAGTACCAACCCTTATTAAAATATAGCTGTCGACTATGAAAGCCCTAAAAGCCTGGTGAAAAAGTGGCGTTGTGTCCGGTTTGAATATCCTCGGAAGGTCGGAAAAAGTGGAAAGAAAGTCCCGACAGTCATGATGGCAGATAACCTACGCGAACGTCTGGTACTTTGATACATCGTTTCAGAGCGTGCGGAGAGAGGTATTCGCCTTAGTTTGTGGTATTCGGGTAAGACTTCAACCCCAGCTGTGTTGTTATGGTCTGTCAGCGATCCCACCTCTTTTGAACTGGCGTAGCCATCGACCTTCTCGTACCGGAGCTAAAACTGTCCGAAATTGCCCTACAAATAGCTTGCTGGACTTAAGTATCTTGTTCTTGCGAACTGGCCTTAATGGGAGTGATTACCTTGACGAGATGGTGACAACGTCTACAGGATTGAAATATGTTGTGGGTGAGTAAGCAGCAGGTTCTAGTCTTGTGAGTCGGAGGAGCTTTTCTATTACAGTTATTTCAGAACAAAGTCTATGTTGTTTAACAAGATGCCGGGGAGCCTGTTCGTTTCATCGTCATGATGTTTTCTGCTGTTTGATTGAAGTTGGGGTTCGCACCATTACCTTCAGTCGCACTGCAATAAGTTGTGCCCCCGTGTCACCTTTCTGTACAAGAGGGAGGTTGTTATTAGCTTATCTAGTACTTGTCTTGACTGGCATGGACGCAGAAACCTTAAGAGAGCGACGCTTTTCTCAAGACAGTTTCTGGAATGACGGGCTTCCCGATTTTGTGAGCAAGTTTGCACCAGGGACTCAGGGCACTTCATTAGCGAGAGGTCCTTTCCTCGACGACTTGTCCTACTCTATGGATGACGAGGGAAGAGTTGGCGTTCGGCGAAGACTTATTTGCGATCATGCTGCCCTAAAACTGCTGAAAGCCATTGCTGAACGCGACGCAGCTATCCTCGAGAGGAATAGCGCCATTGCCGAGAAGAAAGCCGCTTGTGTGGAGAGAGATGCAGCTCTTTTGCGTTGTGATCTCGCGTTTTCAGAGCGGGATTCCGCCATTGTCGAGCGTGATGCAGCAGTTGCCGCCTTGGGTGCCGTGCGGGCAGGAAAGTTTGCAACGTTCACTGAGTGGACGAGGCATGGCTCTCCAAACGCCGTGACCAGCAAGGCACTACAACCCCCTGTTGTTGACAGTAGCCCCTTTGGTGTGGATTTCGCGTCAGCCGCTGCGTGCCAGTGGAAGAGTGCTGTGGGACGCAGTAATATATGTTCAGAGTATATTCAAAAGCAGAGCATGGCTGGAAACGTCAGGGAAAGTCAGCGAGACCTTCGTTCGAAGAGGAAGATTGGCAAAGATACCAAGCAAGGCTTTCTTTCATCGAGGAAAAGGCCACCAGAGCAGAAGCTTCTGATCTATCAGCGGGAAAATTTGGACCAGAATGAGCGCGGCAGCTCTGTTACAGAGGAAGTTGCCGATGAAAACATTTGCAATTCCATACCCTACTGCTCATGTACTGGTGTTAACCAGCCATGCTACAAGTGGGGCAACGGAGGATGGCAGTCTGCTTGCTGCACCACTATGATCTCCATGTACCCCCTTCCAATGAACCCCAAGAAAAGAAGTTCGCGGTTGGCCGGACGGAAAATGAGTGCCGGGGCTTTTGAAAAGCTCGTGGAGAAGCTCACTCTCGAAGGGGTGAATGTCAGATGCCCCATTGATTTGAAAGATCATTGGGCAAAGCATGGCACGAATCGTTATGTCACTCTTAGGTAGTGATTCCCATGGGACCAGGACTTCCTGCTTCGTATCACGTTTTGGAGGTCCCAAACCCCGCAGCAATTTGGAGATTGCACTACTTCAGCTCAGCAAGTCAGTTACAGGTTTTTGAAGTCGGGTGTATATGATGTTGGAGCTATAGCTGCTTATTGCTTGCTGTAGTTGTGATGCGCCTACTGAAGTGTTTTGTCAACGGACGCTTGACAGATAGTAGACTGTACCTTCTTTTGGGCTCTAGATTATCGTATTGTTTGCTTTGCTTTCTAACGACGCTTTTGGCGCACCGTTTGCTCTTTGAGAAGTCTAAAGCTGATCATGGAGGAACTTCTCAACTGATGTGGGATGACCAGTATTTTGGTGAGAGGTTAATCGTAGGGTTTCTTTTTTAAGTTCTTTTCCTATTCGCAGGTATTCTACATCATAGAACCACATTTGTTGCTCTTAGTGCTTTCATCGAATGAATGGACCTTCACTCACAAACATGCGAGGATGTCAGCATTGTTCTGTCGGGTGTCAGTCTCGGATGTCAGAAATTGCGGAGTGGGATTTGTAAGTTTCTCGTTTGTATTTCAGTTTCTGTCTACCTTGATTTTATTGATTAGTGTGTTCATACTTAGTTGCTACTGTTTTACGAGGAAGGCCTGTAGTTACCTTCTGTAAGAGATCGACATTTCGTTAAGTTTCATTCACGAGTAGATTTAAGCCTATTGTTCCGTTCGCATAAGCACGGCTCATCATTGGTGTTATTCTCACTGAGAAACGACTGGTCAATCTTCGGGTGATGTACATATAAGATTTTGTTTAGACAAGGAAGTTTGTCTTTGTAAAGGACGATTTGCGGACTTTAATAGAAAACGTAGATTTAATCGAGCAGTTCGGTTTACAGTCACCCCCTTTTGGATTCGTGGGAATTCGGAGGATGCATTTTTTTAAAGAGGGAAAGGAGGAGTGACGTGGTCTAAATTTCTTAAGGCTCGGCGTTCCTTCTATGCGGTACGTGATGGTGATTGCAGTACAATCTGAGAGGTCAATGCTACTTGTGAGCGGGAAGGGCATGCTTGTATTACTTGTAGCAGAGGTGGGAAAGGGTTTCTGGTTACTGAGGTTTGCAGGTATGTTTCTTAAGATCTTTGAAACCAGTAGGGGTTTCTGTCACATATGTAGATATCAGGTTACGGACTTCTCTCCCCTGTTGTGTATCAAACACCTTGGGATCTGTGTGTTGGTGCATCTGACCTATCTCTGTTTTGCTGCTTCTCGATGACACCTGATGAAGCACGTTGATGTCCAGCACGCCATGCTCAGTTCCCCACGAGCTGGTGTTGACCAGAGGTGACAATCTCGATTCAAATTTTCGCTGGAATTCATCCTGCAGTGAAAAGGTGGACGTTTTCGTGGAGAGGGTAGGTTCTGTGGTAGGGTCGGGCTCCGGTGGGTTCTTTAAGTCGCAAACCACATCAGGCGACTATGTGACCTTTGCAATATCTGGCCATTATAGTGAGGTTAGCAACTTCGTTGGGAACGAATGGGAAGGCAACGAGCTGCGAAATACTGTAATGTTACTTGAAGGTGTACACCATGCTTAAGTTACAGCATTATCAGATATTTGTCACCATCACCCAGCTGTTGAACGATCTTCATTTGATGATCTGAATTCCAAAAATGCGTCATTGTTTTGTCACATCATCCCCGATGGGCTGGATATCGAAACAGAAATCTGCCGGAATCGTACAAGCCTCTTGATGTCCAGCACTCTAATATACTCCAGGAAACAGAAAGCGACCGTATGTGGTAGAACTGCGAAATGCATAAATGTCCTTAGCTGAGGTCTTTGCAAAAGTTGGATAAGTTTTATTACATCTGAGTTTAGTAGATATTGTGATTTACTTGAAATTAAAATCAGGTAGTAAACCAGAAAAGAAATGTAGAACGTGGAAGTATGTAAGTTGATAAGTTAACAAACTAAAAGGAAAAGAAAGCGGAAACAAGCATCCAGTCACGAACGATCAATAAATGTTTTTAGAGCGGGTAAGCATGCAAAATTTTGTTGAGCACTGAACCATTGTGCCACGAATATTCGTAGGTCATCAAATATATACTGACGTACGTAGGAGCGGTGGGAAGATGCTGGTGAAGGTCTGCGTGATCTTGAAACTTACTTATAGTTCAGCACATATGAAAGTCATGCCCATAATCATTTGAAAGTCGATGGATGTAACAAAAAGGCCTCATTTGGGTATCCAAATATTACCAAAGGTTTATATTTGGATACCCAAATGATGCCAAGCTATATATGAATACTGTGTTCCAAAAAAAAGCGTACTACATAATTTCAAAAGAATCTTTCTAAATGCATGTGATATTTTCTGGCATTGTGGAAATCGTGATCTGCAGATTTATCAGTTCATTTGTTGGGCGAAAATAAACATATTTACACCATCATTACAAATTCAAAAATTGGATACTCAAGTTTGCATGCAAATCAGATGAGTGGTATGGTGTAGTCAATTAAGAGTTGAGAAATTCATTATTTACTCTCAAACTTGCAACTCAATTGTTGAAATTGACAAAGAGAAAGTGCAAAAGATCACAAGAGAGAAAGAACCATGTTGCTCTCTTGTGAAGTCTCTCTAGCCGAGAAAGCATATATAACAAAAGGGATGGGAAGTTAAGTAGAGAAATAGCTTCGTGTGATGGTTCTTTGAGAGAGCTAAGATGTTAAGTTGTGTTAAGAGTAATTGTGTTAAGTTGAAACTCTCAAGCTTGAAGACAGGGAGAGGGAGAGAGTAGAGTAGTGTAGTAACATGTGATCAGTTTCTATGGTGATGCTTTGCCCAACATGGATACTCAATAGACAATTCTCTTCTTCTTTCACTTTGGGTTTTATTGGTTCCTAAATTGAACACTATGGAAAATGATAAAGAGAAATATTAATGATTTTGTTATTTTTTTTGGTTTTGAGTGAATTTTGAGTGATTTTTTTTCAATTGGACATATGGGTTGGATGTTTTTTGTTCAAATTTTTTTTTTCATGCATTGGTTCTATTGGTACATTGTTGGAAAATTATGGAGATCTGAATAAGTTATGAATGTTTTTAGATTTTAGGGTTTTTATAGTTAGCATTTCTCCATGTGAGTTGGGGTGTCACGGGGTTGTGGTTCTATAGGTGGGAGGAGATACATGATGGAGTGTTCGGTGCCCTTACCGTTCTCTTTGTGCTAGCTATATCTTCACTTTCCCTCATGAGGTCGCCAAAAGCGGTGCGTAATATATCATGTCTGGTGTGTTATCGTCTCTTTATCTCGCAAGGGGTAAAGATCCACATGAGAAAGATGCACAAAGATTATAATTGGACTATCGATCAGGTCTGTCACTCTGGAATCGGAGGACGTTTTTTGTTGGTAGTCCAAGAGATTCCATGAGATTATTACCTTCATGGTTGTAGATGCCTCCGGGTCGAAAAATAACAGGATTTTCTTCTGCCAATTGGTTGTGACCTTTGCGATGTATAACCATGGTCTCCTGATGAGCACCTTATATCTATTCTCCTCTTGAGGTTTGAGGATGATGTACGTGAGTGAAAAGGGTACCCCTCCTATTTAGGTTAGCTCACCTCGCAACAATCCCAACGGCTATTTTCTGGATTGGTCTGTCAACCGCAACATTATGGAATTAACTTCAAACTTCTTGTACCCCAGAGGAGAGCATGTATCCTCCTTCATGATATTTACGCACTATCCTCAGTCGATGGGGACTGCATGATGGGGAGCATAGCAGGGCCGTGTGGTCCCTTCATCCTTTGTCTATGGCTTGTCATATTGAGTAGACTATTTCATCTTTACACCTTTTACTTCCACCCATGGGCAAGGAGATATCATTAGAGGTCTTTGAGTATCAACCAAAGGAGCCATTATGTCCTGATAGATCACTATTTGCCCATTTTCTATGCACAACCCCACGCTTATCCTTAGAGGGCTTGTTAGGGATGGTATATGAGCATCTTTGGGATTGTTTTCAGGCAGATGCTCCCTCTAGTGATTTCAATGAGTTGTTTTAGGTGGTTGCATTAGTTGCAAGAGGGGAGATTCCGGTGTTAGTTAGTCAGGTGTTGGATGTTAGTGGGCTTCTTGCGATGGAGAAGGATATTGGGGGCATTAGACTTATTGTTATTGGGGATGTCTTATTGGGTTAAGTCAGTCGTACCGTGGTTTTGTAGCACTGTTCACACTTCCAGCAACATCTTTGTTCATACAAGTTTAAAGTCGCCACACCAGGAGGCTTTAAGATGGTATTGTTGGGCATAAGAGCACTTCTACATGTCCATCCGGATTGGGTTGTCATGCAAATGGACGTTGAGAATGCTTTTAATATTGTTTCATATGCATCCATTTTTAGAGAGCTTACAAAGGCTTGTGGAGCTATATTGAGCCTCATTCCTTTCGTACGATCTTTCTACGGTTCACATTTTTCTCTCTTTTATCATCATGGCTTTTCCCATGAAGAAGTCATCGTTTTACAATCCGCCGTTGGTACTCGACATGGAGATCCTTTGGCAGAACTCCATTTGCCATGGCTCATTATAGAGCTCTTTTATCTATTGCTTTGGCCATGCCGGGTTGTGTGTTCCCTTCCTTAGCGGATGATACACACATTGTGGGCCATGTAGATCACATTAGGCATGACTTTAATTACTTGACTACCGAGCTTCATCTTGTAGGCTTGAGAGTCAAGGTGTCAAAGTGTAGGGCTTGGTCTCCTTTGGACATTCCTCTTCATCTCCAACTTCCGCACGGATGTATGATTTGGATAGACGGCTTACGCATTCTAGGAATGACTGTAAGGTATGAGGATTTTGTCTCACGCCATCTAGACATTGCACTTGCCTAGGATATTTTGCATGTAGATGACCTTCCTCTACTAGGGGATCCACCGGTGGCGGATGGTATATTCTCATCTAGTATTGCTCGTAGACCCACCTACCTTCTTCACACGATTACTCCTTCATCTACATTCATATCATGTTTGATAACCTTTGATAGAAGGATCATGGGTGTTTTTGGTGACATCAACGGACCAGGGACCTTCGAGTGTGTGAGATTTGGCACAGAGACATACATCCTTGTTGATTTTCTGTGGAGGGGTAGGCTTATTAACGATGGAAGAGATTACATCTATAGCATTTTTGGTTAGTTGGACACTCACGGCACCATTGTTATCTTCTTGATTTGTGATTGCAGATAGATTCATCCTTAATATATATGTGAGGGAGGTGGATACGGCATCATTTTCCTTTCATGTATTTTTGGGACATACGAGAGATGCTTCATCCTTAGAGGTACGATATGAGCTTCTGTCTTTTTCCTCTTTGACCATCGATTGGGCTAGAGGTCTACACTCTATCTTGATAGACCGACAATTTAGGCTCTACATTCACTCTTAGTGGATCCAACCATTCCTCGTACTTCAAGGGCTTGTCTACGCTTTTGTTCCAGCAAGGATACAAGCTCGTGGATCCTGGCTCGACCATGCATCAAGGCTTTTCGACTCTCATCAACTACTTTTTCTATAGCGATGAGGTTCCGTCTTAGCTTGGTCCATCCATCTACATCTTCATTATTCACATGTGAGTGTGGCATTACTTTAGATGCAACAGATGTTCATATGAATCGTTGCTCATTCGGAGTGCATAGGATAGTTATCAATGATGTCATTAGGCATGTGGTGTTTGCTATGGCACAAGACGGTGGATACCTCACATGGAGCGTTGGTATGCCTTGCAGTCGACTAGGGTTAGGAAAAAACCTATACTTGGTTTGGGAGAACTAGGTTAATGTGCCAAACGTGGTGGTTACTGATTCTACTTTTGACATAGTTTCAGAGGGGGTGATCATCCATCATCTAGGATGGGCGGTGATTGGAGTGACACGAGCCAATGTCTCTAAGTATAGGGGTATGGAGAGAGGTTACATCTTTCTCCCTTTAGCTTTAGAGTTATATAGAGCTAAAAACACCAACTTTGACATGTTTTGTGACGGAGTGAGCGAGAGCCTACCATACTAGACGACATGAGGTATCCTCTCTTTAGCTTATTATATATCCTATTTTAGGCAACAAGTTTCCATTGCTCTACAAAGAGCACTAGCTAGTGCAATCCATAGGAGAACAATCATGTTAGGTGATGTTTCTTATAGTTTGTAGACCGTTTGACTTAGACAATTCAAATATCTTAGGTGTTGTATGACATATTTCCTGGTGTGATGCTATTGGGATCTAGCCCCATGTTACTTGTTTGATTTCATCCTTGTACTACTTGATGGGGTCTTCCTATCTTTTTTGTTATTTTACTATGTCTGATTCTATCTACATCTAACATATTAGATGTAGATAGATTTAGGGTGTGGATGTATTCTCAAGAAAGAAATATAGCTTTTGGAGAAAACTTTTATATAAATTCATAAATTTATGAGATGCAAAAGAGGACTTTTTGACTGATTTTTTTAACTTCTTTATTCATATGAATAATCTTAAGCTTGTAAGATCAAGCAATATACAAAGTCATTTTTATAAAAAATAAGCAATAAATTATCAAATCTTTTATAACTGATTCATGCTCATCTCTATGGTAAAATAAATACAATATAATGAGAAGATTTTTCTAATTTATGCTTATTGTGGATGATTTTACTAATTATGTTATTATATATATATTTTTTATACAAGTTTAATGATATGACAAGTTTAGATAATGACATGGAATTGTCTTAAATGAGAGCAAGAAGAAGGTTTATAAGCTGTAACAACATCAAGTTTAAACTTTTGTTCACATAGATTTAAGGATTATTGCAAGGAGACATAAAGCATAAACATAAAACATAAAGCGTCAGCTTATAACTGCATATACATCACAACAAAATGATGTTGATAAACATAAAAATTAAATGGTGATGACCTTATGTATGTTACATGGCAAGAGATAATTGACTTTGTTCTAGGCAAAAGCTGTGAATACAAAGGTCAACCACGTTTAGAAAGGATGTGGCTAAGTGGAACGTTGATCTGTCCTTGAACCAACTTAATCCTTGAACCTCATTCCACAACTCATGCATGTATTTGCAATTATACATGGTGTGTTGAATAGTTTTTGTCCTATCATATCCACAAGGGCATTTACCATCCTCGTGTCCAAAGTTGTCATTTTGATTTTTTATTAGTGGCAACTCATATTGTGTTTATGATGGCTAAGTAGTGTGTTTAGGATAGTTGTAAAGCTCTAAGTTAACATGGAGCTAATTTGGCTACACTAGAAGTCAAAATGACACTCTTCATTTTCATTGGTCTAAGAGTTTGGCCA
This sequence comes from Marchantia paleacea, assembly GCA_014180765.2. Lineage (NCBI taxonomy): Eukaryota > Viridiplantae > Streptophyta > Marchantiopsida > Marchantiales > Marchantiaceae > Marchantia > Marchantia paleacea. The sequence goes on along the minus strand of MUAA02000092.1, from coordinate 424,335 downwards.
ATGAGGGCTCTTGGGCAACTTTTTCGAGGATTTGAGGTATTTTGGAAGCCTTCCAAGGGGACCTTTGGAGATTTGGGGACAAGGTTGGAGAGCTGACAAGAAGAGCTACGATGTGGGTTGAGGAATGGATGCATTTGAGAGGTTTGGCAATCTGATATGGTGATTTAATGATAGAGAGGGAAATTAAGACCTTTGAGTGTATTTGGAGTGATTTTGAGAATCCTACGAGGGTTTTAGAGATATGATTCAAGTGAGATATAGTTTACGACTCATGCTTGTGCTTGGATTGAAATTTTGACTCAATTGGATGAGTTTTGAGTATGGAGTGATAGCTTAAAATTTGTGTATACAGTTAGAGTTGCAGGATTGCACTAACTATCACGAAGTAAGTACAACAATCATATCTTTTGCTTTCAAAAAGTTTCATCAATAAAACTTTTCACAGTTGAAGTTTGGATGATAATTGACCTTCTTGTAAATTTGAGAGCAATTGGAGTCAAGGATTGAGATGTGTGATGGTTTTAGTACACATGGGTGTTCATATCGTATTGTAATACAGTGTGTAACTCGACAATTGTTTTGAGAGATCTAAAAGAGAGAGTTACATATGAAACTTTTCCAAGAAAACAAAAAGGTTGTAGAACAATTTTCAGTTTAGTTAAAATGAGAGTTATTGGTCCAATTATTGGATATCATTATCTTCCTCCACTGAAGTTTTATCGGTCGTAATGAACTCAAATGTGGAGTGCTGAAGAGGAGAAAAAGATATTGTTATCTCACATGAGGTTCAGAAGGGTTCTTCTATAGCCAAGCGCTCATGCATTCTTAGAGTGAAGCAATGTCCATGTGACACCGGTAATTGTAAGTTTTCTCCATCACTAGGTCCTAGATTTCTTGTCAAGCCATTGCTTCCATTGTTTACATCGGATCCACCTAAGACATCCTTAGCATCCTGTTGATATCTTTGCCTCTCTAGTGATGTTAACCACCCCATCCTTGATTACATATGCATCAAGAACAAGGAGATATTCACCACTCCCTTCTCCCTTGCTCTTAGCTTTTGTTCCATTGCTTGCACAAATTTATGTGGGACATTCATCTTAATCGAACCTCCCACGAATCCTTCCACTATTCTTACTTTGTGTATACTCACATAGATGGTACTCTTGGGTGAGAATAGTTGATTCAAGAGTAACATGATCTTCCTCCTAAAACCATATCGAATGAGGTCTTTCTTGAACCCATTTGTCCCTTTTCTTTTTTGAGGATCAAATCATTTAAACTCATCAAACTTAAATCCCATATACAATGCTGATCCTTCCTAGTCGATGCCATCATTCTTCTTAATGTTATTTCTTCTCAAGGCTTCAACCCACAAGATCAAGTCCGATGAATTGGGATGTTCTCTCCATCCAATCGGATTCACCACCTTCTTAGCGCGAACTTCCTCACATAGCTCTAGGCATACGTAGTCCCATTGCCATGCTAAGAATGCCCCGCCTAAGTTTTTTAATCATAATAGTTCTTTCATTGTCCAATGTGGCTTCGGCACCAAAGATCTATACATTTCTATTGGCATCTTTTGTGTTGGTGGTAATTAAATGGCCTCTCGAGCTCCATAACGAACTGTCGATAGTTTTGTCATAATGCTTAATCGTTTTGTTGGCTCATTTACTTCTTTTGCACAACTACTCATCTCACTTGTTGACAATATTACTAACTTCTTACTGCCCTAATCCCGATCATTACTTCTGTCATTTTTTAAAAACTTCTTCACCTCATCCATATTCGTAATATAAAATACATTTGTATTTGGCAGACCATATTCCATCTAAATATCACTCTCTTTTATTCCAAAAATAAGAAAAAAGCTCAAAATTCATAACTATGGTAATACATCAAGCCTCTCCACATCCAACTAGTTCAAACGCCATTTCATTTCATACACATGGTCTCGAAGGAGCTCATTTTTTGTCTTCATAAATTTGATCTCCACTTCCTTGATGGAGCAGATGTATGAATATGTGGTCTTTGCCTCTTTCTCCTCTCTTGCTAATGTTTTGTGAGACGATTGACATTCTTAGTAAATTGAGTGGTCGTTTAAATCTTATCTTCTCATCATATAACTACTTGATTCATTGCCCAAATTATCTCCATATAGCCGTCGTCTTAAGTATCCCACCTATGAATGTAGTCAAGAGCCATCTCGTTGAACTCCATTAGCATAGGATCGATTGCATTCTCCAACTTTTCAACAAGTTGGAGAATGCAATGGAGAAAAGATGGTTCTTTCTCCATTACCTTTGTCATCTTCACCTTTGGTCATGATGACTTCTTCATCAGACTCTAAAGCCTCTTCCTCATTTTAATCTTCTTCTTAGATGATGGATCTCACATAATCTTCATAATAGGACTCCATGTTCGCTTTCCATAAGATTCCACTGATCCATTTCCTCCACATACATCTTTGATGTCTTGCATGACTTAGTTGAGCACTTCCGGAGATATCAAATTGAACTCCTCAACCATCAAAGATGTCAGCTCTTCTATTGTAGATCTTGACATTCTTCGTGTTCATCCACTATTAAACTCTTCCACGTCAATTTTCTCATTGCAAAACCATATCTCATATTGATAAAGCTTCCTCTCCTTTGGGATGAGCCACCTTTTTCGTGAATACATATGAACCAAGAGCGATGCAAAATACATAACTCCCTTTTTCTTCTCTAATACGTTCAGTCATTAGAGTAAGTTCATGGTTAAGATTTCGCTCCAGTTGATCTTAATAGGACTTTACGAAGTCCTCCAATACTTTGATCTGATGCATGTTGACATAAATTTTGTTAATAAAAAATATTATTATTTTATGTGAGTTTTTTAAGTAACTTTATTAGGTTATTATTTTCATCAACAAATATTTATCCAAATTCCATTGCAAATATTTAACTTCAAATTTGTGTCTTGATTTTTATTTTTTCAAGTCATAAATATTTAAATTTTATAATAATTTCAGTAATAATATGAACAACAAAATATTTAAATTTCATAGAATATAAATATAAAATTAATTATTGAAAAAAGTTAATAAATATTTAACTTGTTTAATTCTTTTAAGCATCTAAGATTATTATATATATGAAATATTCATGTTTACTTTGAGTGATTGAAATTTTAAAAATTGAATATATTTACATCGTGCTTAATTTTATTATGTCAAAAATACCTCATGGCTCACATTATTCTATTTTAGTTATATTCAATGTTTGACTAGAGAACTAAATGCAACACATAAGATATTATTTTTTTGACTTTCACAAATTATTCATAATTTTTAGACTACATGTTCATTGCTCCTGCATTCAAATTTTATACCTTGGATTAAAAATATAATTAAGTGCATATACTTAGTATGCATGATAACATTTATTCCATATGAATTTTAAAGCTAGTTAATATGAGTTAAAACATACATATTAGTTGTCATTGAATCTTATAGGTTGCATGGTTTTTTTGTTTTTTTTCTATCATAATGGTGTTTTTGATATACTTGTGAACATTGCGTGGGACACCAAAAAGTGTTTTTTTATCTTAAGATATTCTCAACATAAAAATGATTTTTGTTGCATAAGAAATCAATGTATGTTTCATAAATACTTGGACTTAAGCATAGATCAAAAGATTTATTTGCTTTGTGTTTACCTAGAAATAAGATTTAAGGTAGGGCAAATTAATATAGTATAGCAACAAAAGTCTTATATTTTATGTCAGTGCCATTTTTTACAAAGAAGATTAGTATCTAGCCTACAACCTACAAACCTATATTATTCTATTAGTTTCATCTTACTCCATTACATCATATTACAATTCAAACATATGAAAATCAACCTAAACATATCTTCACTTTGGATAGGACTTTATTTTTCCAAATCCTATTTACATATTTTTAATATTTTCAAAAAGTTTATCAAACATGGTATATTAGTATCTTTAAGCATGTTCATTATAAAATATACATCATTAGGATTTGCTAATCTTTTACATGTTTCTTTGCACTTGTATATAGTCATATTTTTACATTGATGACTTAAAATTTAGAAGTTAAAAAATTATTGGTGATGATCATGTACACAAGTGAGGAGCAATTCAATACGATTGAAAATATAATGCCTTGTATTGTGAATCATACTATTGTGTTATTGACTACCTTTTAAGGATATTCTTTCTCATTTTCAATTTGGGATGTTCACACTTGAAGGATGTGAAAAGATGATCTTCCTCCAAAAATCAACCTTAATCAAATAAATCATGTATCTTTTCATTTCTTTCCGCTTCTTTGGATCAAACCATTTTGTTTCATCAAAATTAAATATTGTATATAGAACTGAATCCTCCCAATTGAGTCCATCTTTCTTCTTTTTATAGTGTCGGCCTAACTTTCATCCAAACTGCAACTTCCCAAACTAAAGCCATCCTATAATTTGAGCTTAATGCAAAGGTTTCCCCTTACAAACTTTGTTGCACATCTTTGGGTATACAAAATTCCATTATCATGACAAAATTACTCTTCCTAGGTTCTTGAATCACAAAGCATTCAATGTTCATTTTGGCATCGGTATTGAAGGCCTCACTCTCTCGTTGGAAATTTTTGAAATTCGATAACCAAATAGCTTCTCTCTCTCCCGTTCTAGTCTGTATTTTTTTCTTCATTATTTTGCCTCATTAGTCCGCACTCTGTCGATTCAATTTTCTTTTGAGAAATCATGCTTTGGATTTCTAATGGTAAATGTTAGTTTCTTCATTGATAACGTTGTTCCTTATTCTTCCTCTCGTTTAAATTCTTAAATTTTTTTTTCCTCAACATATTCCAATTATAATTTCACACTCTCATCTTGGCAAATTTTCACTTATTCTTTGAATTCATATTCAATGTGAACTCAACAAACCAAATATCTTCTAAAAAAACAAAATTCTAACTACGTCTCTACATACATCCATACTTAATTGTGATCATCTTTTGAATATGGTTACTTATAAGACATCTTCACTCTCTATCCATTCACAAGATTAACAAACAAAACTCCTTCCAAATATAGCAATTACAATGATTTATTCGCAAATACTTCATCTAAAATATAAGGTCCCATGAACTGTAAATGCAATTTCCTTGGAAACTTCATGTACCTACTATTATATAATAAATTTTTATCTCATTCAACAATTTTGATGATATGAAGATTCACATCATACTTTTGTTTTCTCTTATTTGAATTGATTTAGTCAACTCTTGTGCATCATCTCAAGATTTTTCTAACTTCGTGAACTCTAAAAGCCGATGCAACTTACTTTCATCTTTAGACAATTGATTTTCTACTAAAGTTCAATAAGACATCACATCAAATTCCAATGATATAATAGGATGCGTTTTATAAGTCTAATAAAATAATATTAGGTTTGTAGTATTCTTCTCTACTTTTTGGAAAACCCACATTACTCTTTGAACATTTGTATCCGAATCATATATGACTCACCATAATTATATTCAAAATCCTACAAAACAATCCATTGGATTTCTTTGTCAACCCATTCACTTTGGATTATATAAGATAGTCTTTTGATGCTTCATTTAAAAATATATTATTTAACTCTTCAATCAAATGATTCATGAAATATGTTCCTTTATCACAATCAAGCTTTAGACAACATTCATATCTACATATCACTACTTTGAAAAGAAATTCAACTACTATTTTTGCGTCATCCTTCATGGTAGATGCTCTTTGACCATCTTTGTAGTATAATCTTTAGCCATCCGAATATACTTTTTCTTTTTTCCTCTACTGATTGATGAGATAAAGTCAACAAAATCAATACATTATTTCTCAAAAGACGCTAATAGCAAGATTGGCTTTACATGCCAACACATTGTATGTGTGTATTTTCTAAGCCTTTGGCATGCATCTTAATGTTGAATGAATTTATGAACAACTTTATACATTATTAGCCACCGATAACCTACAACTAAAATCTTCTTAGCTATATTTGTCAAGGTATAATGACCTCATGCAACCTCTTCATGCATAGCCCGTATAACTTGTTGAACTTCATACTATTCTAGACATCTCCAAAAGATTTCATCCACTCTCATTGTGAAAAGTATGTCTTCCTCCAATTAATGTGGAGCCGCTTTATGCATGAATACTGTCCACTATTCTACTTACAATCCCTCTAGTAATTTGAAAGTTCTAAGATATTTGTACAAGTCATAGTTTTGTGTATCCTCATATTCAATCAGCTGAAACAAGTGCTAATTTGAAAAGTCATCCCCCACAATGAAAATGTATCTCTAATCTTGATAAAAAATCTGTATCATATGATGTATTCCTTATAAGAATACATCATATAAATTCCTTTTGCACCAAATACTTTAAGTAATTAGTGATTGACATGGGATACGAATTAGAATCCAAAAAATAGTGTGAGAACTTCCTTTCAACTTAAACCATGCCCAACGCTTCTCTTTCAGTAGTTGAATATTTTTTCTCAATACAAACAACTAGCAAAATAATAAGGATGATTCTTCTCATACTCATATTGTTGATCCAACACCATCCATATAGTTATAGAGGAAGTATGTACATCTCCATAGAAAAATTTCTGCCAATTTGATGGCACCGGCGTAGGTTCTTTAACCAACTCATTTTTCATATGGTAAAACGTATCTTGATGTTTCGATTTCCACTCATACTTCAGTTCCTTCTTTAACAAACTTATCAACGAAGCTGCAATTATAGCATGAGATGTCATATATCTCGTATAGTTACATGTAAGTCAAAGAAATGCACTGAGTTCTCCAATGTTACGAGGTGGCTTTAACGCTCATATAACTCAAATTTTATCCACATCTACTTTTAATCCTTATGCGTATACCCTATGACCAAGAAGAATACCTTAAATCATCATTAAGTAGCACTTCTCTAGATATAATGCCAATTGATTTTCTTTCCACTTCTTTAAAGTGTGCTTAAGATGGTTCAAATGATCTACCTTTGAACCAAACACATAGAAGTCATCATTAAAGATCTCAAGGAATTGACGTGGATAGTCCTAAAAAATATGAATCATCATTTTTGAAAAATAGTCATACGATTACATCATCCAAAATACATCTTATGATAAATATAAGTCCCCCAATTTGTGATGAACATAATCTTGTTCTTATTGTCCTTCTAAATATACACTTGATTATACCATGAGAACCCATCTAAGTAATTGTAGCATTAATTTTCTTCTACATGATGAAAATGGTATCAATTAATGGTAACGGGTGATGATTCTTCTTAATGGTTGCGTTCAACATTCTAAAATCCTGAAAAAAAAGAAATTCCTAGTGTGAGATCTGTGGAATCAACCTAGACTGGTATTGAATACTTGCAAAGTTACCTGGATATTTATCCATGATTTATGGCTGCGTTCGTCTCACCAGGAGTACTTCATCGAGACTCTCACCTAAACTTAAACTTGTAAGGGACAAACCATCACTATCAATAAAATCATATTGAACGATTCATGTGTTTGTCATCGTGTCCAAAGATTACTCTATTTGATGAAAATGGAAAATCTGTATAATAGGGAGACTGCAACCTCCTATTCATAATGCTCTTTGGACAGTGTAGTGTAGAGCCCTTTAAAGAAGATAAAACACACTTTTTTTCCTTTTGGTTAGCATATTCGGTACCTCATAACAATGGGAACAAATCTAATATACCATTGACTGTCTTGGAGTATATACACTTGTTGATACACAAGCCATACTATGTATATCAATTTTATTCTTGGCGCTGATGCCGGGGAATGAACCTATCCAACAACCTTGCCAAGAAGGGAAGATATCTCACACTAAAAAGATTATAATTAATGAATCAGGTTAGCCACCCCTATGAGAATAATTGAAAGTGGAAACCATAGAAAGGGGTGTGTGTGTTACTTTTGCAAGTTCATGCAAGAAAAATCCAACTTTTTTGTAGTTCTTATTATCAAATTAGAGTCATCCCCGAAATTTCCATCGGCCATACATGTCGGACAAGCAAGCCTTGGATCACTCACCTCATGATAACAAAGAAGTTAGAGGGGACACCTCAGCTTGCGAAAAAAATCTTACTCTTGAATCCACAGAGCATGCAAGAAGGGCGGATGTGTAACAACGAAGTCACACAGAGAAATGTTGACTATAATGAATTTACGATTCATTTCCAAGAGAACAAATTGTTACTCCGTATTTAGAAGTGAATTTGTGAGATTATGCTTCTTTTTCTTACTATGGACAATCACAGTCAAAAGAGCTATGCAAATGCGTCTCCCCTTGGATCACCATTCGACTAGTTTAGCACACGAAACATCAATCCAAAAACAATTGAGTCACAATTTGATAGAATTCCTCAATTTTACTAGTAGATGGATCGATCTTTTGATTACAAGTTAGAATCCACATGGTAAGCTCTAAGAAGTTCTATTGATGCATCCAATTTCACAACAGCTCGTGAACAAACACTCGGATAACTTCACGAATATGCCAATCTAGTCTATGTTACTCAAATATGAAGAAACATAGCTTCTCAAGTTCCTGTTCTATCTTGATTACACTTGCAATTTGACAATTAAACACTTGCAATAACAGAAGAGATCCCCTTTCTAATCCGAGTCTTATTTATACATGAATTCGCGAAATGACAATAGAAAGTTTTCAAACATTTGTTATTCGAGGTCTTATTGGACGAAATTTTTCTCCTTATCTGAGAGGAGTGAAAACTCTTAATATCTACTCCTAACTGTCATTTATATGCATTGCTCTCTCCGACTTCTCCGAGTGAGATCTGCATCCTTTGATGACGATTCTACTTTCCATGCAAAGACATCGATACTCAACTATAACTCTTGGATATCCTCTGCAATCTCCTTCCTATGAATCCATTTTGCCTTCTTGCATTCCCAACCCATCGTGTTATACATCTCTTTCTACTTCTCCTTTGAATCAATGGAAGTGTTCATCATCTCACTAAGTCGTTCCAACCGCTTGGGCTATGCCTCATCAGACCTAGCCAAAAGATATTGCAAGCATTTGCACGTCTACACTTCCAATCTTGTCGGCTGTTTTATATTAACCTCATATAGGCAGCTATATAAGATCGATATAAAGGTCTATGTATTTGTTGATGTAGTTTCTCATTTGTCGACTCCAAGAAGTTGACTTTTGTGATTTTAATCTTACACATTTCTGCCTGCATTACTTCCTCAGCCACTACCTTTTGCTTCTCTAGACGTTCAATAGATTTTGTCAATTGCTTAATGGTTTGGGTCTAGTTTTTCTTCCCTTAAGCAATGTGGTGCATCACCTAGATCATGTGTATGTAGCCATCATCCTGTGGATTCCACCCTTGAATGTACTCAATCCCCATTTTGTTGAGCTCCATCAAGACTAACACCACCACATTCTCTAGGTTCTAAGATAGCTATAATATTGAGGAGATTGGTTCTCCGTCATTAACCCTCAATGATCCTTGATATCTTTGGTTTTGGACTTAGGGAGTGAGCGATCTCTTTCAACTTCCACTTCTTTGAGACCGGCTTTGCTACTTCTTCCACACTTGGGTTCCGCTTTATCAATTCTTTCACCAAATCTTCTCGCTTGAATACAAAATCTTTGATCTCTCACATCATCTTGTCCAACTCGTTTGCATGGACTTCATCTTGATCTCTTATCCTAGGTGATGACAAGCTTTTACCTCAAGTGGACCCCAAACTCCTTGTCGATCTACTACTTGTATTTTTGTTGCTGGGCCCACCCATTGGCTCTTCAATCTCAAGCTAGTACTTCTTTCTCTCCATAGGTGTTAGCCACCCTATCCTTGAGTACATATGCACCAAGAATGAGGAAATGTACACCATTCCTTTTTTGCCAACAAACAATTTCTCCCTCATGGCATGCACATTCATGGCAAAGATCTCTTCCAGTTCACCTTGATCGAGCATGTCACAAATCCTTCCACTATTCTCACCTTAAGCATGCTCACATAAGTGATCCTTTGAGGTTAGAATAGTTGATTCTCGATGTACATGATCTATCAGTCCGAAACATGAATTCACAGAGAAACCCATGCAATCAATAATCGACACAAGAAAATACGTGGTTCAACTTAGTAAGCCTACATCTACGAAATATTGTCATTTTACTGAATAACCCTGACTGTGTTATAGAGAGCTTCTACGAGCCTTCTTATATAGTAGTACCAGCCCTAGTCTAACTAACTATAGTCAAACTAACTAGAGTTACTCAAGACCTGAATTAACTCCTAACAATCTCCCCCTTGACTCATGTCTTGGGGTCTCTAACACTTGTTATCCATATACATACTATGTGGGAAGTTCTAGAAGGAAACCTGAAGCATAGGCCCTTTTGTAAGCAAGGATTAACTAGATTTAAGCAATAGCCTAACTTGGAAGGAGTAAAGCATATACAAGAATCAAACAATTGCTAGAGTATTTCTACTAGTGCTCCTTATGTAAAATCTGCATAGTAGTACAATGACTCCTGAAACTCTCAAAAGGAATAACTTTGGTCAATGCATTAGCTGGATTGAGTTTACTGTCAATCTTGATTGGTTCAACCTTCTTATCAGAAACTGCATTTGTAATAATGTGGTATATGATGTCAATGTGCTTCACCCTGCTATCCATCATTTGATTTGCTGCAAGATGTAAGGCACTCTAACTATCACAATGGAGATTTATAAAATCCTGTTTTAATCCCATCTCAGTGATAAGTCTATTCAATCAAATAACCTCTTTTGATGCTTTCGTTGCTGCTACATATTCGGCTTCAGTAGTTGACTTCGCTATGCACTTCTTCAAGGTAGATTTTTAGGGTGTACAACCTGTTTGACAACTCTTTGCAATGAAACCGTTGCTGAAGAGCCTCAAACATTAAAGTACAATTGTAATACTCATCAACTTACTTCAAAACTGAAGGTTGTAAATGGATTATAACAATACTCACGTCTTGCTCCTAAAGGTCCTTCCAATCCTCATCATTGAATGTAGAGGGTTAAGGCCTCAATGTCTTGTCCAAACCGGAAGCCTTCAACTTGCTCTTGACTTGCCTTTCCCACAGAAGATAGTCACTACGCCCATCATATTTGATAATGTTGAATCCGGCTCCTGTGTCTTCATGACTGTCATCTCGCTCCGTCTGGCCCCCGAGCTTGTCCCTCGTGTCATTTGATCGTCAAATGGAATCTCTAAACTTGCCTTTTTCCCACTCATATGAGAAAAATAGAAATTTACCCTAGGTTAAAATCCCTAAACCACAAGACATACCACTACTATGTTTGATGGTGCTATTACTCGACCCATCAATCCTATTCTCTCTAAGAAATCAAGGCAAAAATGTCATTATCGCGATGTCCTTCCAGGTTTCCGATCCCCAACTCTCCATCTTGCTTAACTCCCTAAAACTTGCCATGGTGTCAACCTTACAAATTTCAACAATCTGCCCAACAGTAGCAGGAAGCCTAAATGGAAATGGCCTTGGAATCAAAAAACTTCCCACTGAGCCTGAAACTCACCCGATACCATAAGCACAAACACGCACCGCTCAACTGGTCAATTAGTTCTATTAGATGTAAATATGTCAAGACTATATGAGAGCCTCCTCAATTCCATAAACCCATAAACCTCGATATGTTTTTTCCCTCTCCTCACTTCCTCCCTTCCTTCATGTATGCGAGACACGAGTAACACCAACACTAGGAACGCTTATCACAACAAATAGTATAGATGCAGATATTTAAAAATCACAGTAATTTCTCAAATCCCATAAAGCTTCCAAGATCATGCAAGTTTCAGACTGTAGGATCCTAGTTAGGGAATTCAACCTTTTTTTGTTTTTGGAATAAAAATGCACGATATTCGAATGAAGTATGGTTTGCCAAATACGAATATGTTAGGTAGCATGAATATGACCAAGACGAATAGATTGTTAGGAAATGAGTGAAATATCGATCAGGATTAGGGTATTTAGTTACAGCATCAACAAGTGAGACAAGTAGCCGGCAAGCAGGAACGAGCCAAAGGAGCGATTAAGCAACATGAAGAAAAGATCGATCATTTGTTCAAGGGCTCGGAAGGCTATTCAATTACCACCAATGAGGAAGATGCTGATAGAAGTGTATAGATCATTGGTGCCAAAGTCTGATTGGACACCGGAAGAATTATTATGATCGAAGAACTTAGGAGGAGCCTTCAATGGGACTATGTGTGCCCAAAGTTATGTCATGAGGTTCAAGCTAAGAAGGTAATGAATCTGATAGGATGGAGAGGGCATCATGATTTGTGAGATGTGCTTCTATGGACTGAAGCATTAGGTTGTGATTACATGAAGGAGAAGGATGGCATCGATTGGGAGGGATTGGCGTTATACATCAGATTTAACATTTAGATGAATCGAAATGGTTTGATCCTTGAGGAAGGAAAGGCACGAATGGATTCAAGATCTATCTCATTTGCGATGATTTAAGGACAAAGATCATGTATACCCTAAATCAATTATTCTCTCTGCAAAAAATCACGTATGTTAGTATGCACAAGGTGAGAATAGTAGAGGATTTTGTGGGAGGATCGATCAAGGTAAATTGGGAAGAGATTTTCGCCAAGAATATGCAAGCAATGGGACAAAAGCTGAGAGCAAGAGAGAAGGGAGTGGTATATATCTCCTCGTTCTTGGTTCACATGGAGTGGGGTGATTAACACCACTAGAGAGCAAGAGATATTAGCTGAAAGCTGAGGATGCCTTAGGTGGGCAAGAGGAGAATGAAGGTATCAGTGGTTCGACCAAAAATCTAGGCCCTAGTGGAGGAGAGAGCTTGCAGTCGTCTACAGAGGAGAATAAGGAGGAGATGCCTTTAGAAGAAATAGATAAAGTGATGTGGGATATTGAGGAGACCGCATTTGAAAGAGAATATTCATTGGGGATCATAGGAAGGAGAAAAGGGGGCCCAGTGTGGAAGAAATACAGGAAAAGATCAACAAGAAGAGGAAATTAAAGAAGATTGTTCAACCGAGAAGCCCAGTATTGTGACCTTCGGGCTGACTCTCACTGAGGTATATCTCCGATGGCTTTTTGGAAGCTCATCATGAATCTAGAAGGACTTAATCTCACCCTATGACCATGACCCTAATGCACACTCTTACACAAACTCTCAAAGTCCAAGCTCAATTATGCACATTCTCACCAAGAGTAAGATATCACTCAAAAGGAAGGGATACTTTGGTAATCAAAGTCTTCATTGAATCACGGCTCCACTTTGAACATGACGTCTCCAAGAACCAAGCTCCCCAAAACTAAGATCACCACACTATCTTCTCAACCTCTCTTTTTATACTACTTAGAATCTTACCCTAGTAACTACAAGTAATCACCATGTAACTTCCTCTTACCAAGTTTAAATGAGTTACAGATCACAAACCCCAAGGAAAAGGGTACATGGCAACATGCAATTGGTCCACTTGGATCTTCAAGAAGCCCAACTACTCCCTAATTGACTTCTAGTGTACCAAGTCAATCTTGCCCCTAGATTTAAGGATCTTCACCAAGTCCAACCAATGAAAACTAGTCCAAGTCAAGGAAAGTCAAGATACCCAAGTGATGGAATCTATTCCGAGAATCCTTCTAAACAACAAAATAGTAGTTCTCATCTACCACACCAAAAGTTACTCTATATTTTTCTCCAACTTAACCATAACTAGCTAAACATGGTCATGACTAAGATAAACTTAGGCACAATTTAGATATACTTACATTTTATCCTATATGTACAACCCTGGATCTTACATTTACCCCCGGACCAAGATTTCACTCCATCCTCGGAGTGAAAGAATCTGATCATCGATGAAATAGCTTCAATTTGTTGTGATTCACCCGATCAAAATATCATCCTTCCAACTCCTTCAAATCGTAAGTAAAGTTTCCCCACAAACTATGAAAGGACCAAAGTATTTTGGAAGGAATTTCTTTCTTGCTCTCTGATATCTAATGGAGTTGTAAAGCATTACCCAATCACCTTCTTTGAAATTCTTCATTTTCTTCGTCCCAAGTCGATTATCATGATACTTCTTCTGCAATTGTTGAGCCCGCTCCACACGTACCATTGCCACAATTCGAGCCTCCTCCAACTCTAACAGTTGTTGACGTCTTGATTTGATAGCTTCTACTCCATTTGTCCTCTTTAACTTCCGTTGGATAGTTAAGAAGGTCGTCAAATCAAATTGAATTGGAAGCTTTGAGTCGACACCATATACCATACGGAAAGGTGAGTACCCTGTTGATGTCTTCAAGTCGTCTGATACTCCCACAAGATAGCATGCAGCCTCTTGTCCCAATTTTGCTTGCTCCCGTCCATGTCTGCATCCTTGGCCAACATCATGCAAAGTGTATAGTTGGTTCACTCTGCCAACTCGTTAGCATTTGGTTTGTAGGAAGTAGTCACCCGTGCCTTGATGAAGAAATGACATGTATAATGCTTCCAACAAACTCACCACCTCTATCAGATACAATTTCTAAAGGGCATCCGAATCTAGTTATTATCCTCTCGTATAGAAATCTATCCACTTCTTCCTCACTAGTAGATTTTAGAGATCTAGCTTCTACCCACTTGGTTAGATAATCTGTAGCTACCCCAATGAACTTGTTACCCCAAGGAGTAAGATTCAAGGGTCCTACAAAATCTATTCCCGATTTCTCAAAAGGATCTAAAATACAAACTGATGTCAAAGGAGGGGTTTTCATGGACTTTTTAGCAAAAGCTTGACACACATCACAACTCTTGCAAAATTCCACACAATCTTTGAAAATGCCCTTCCAATGATAGCATGCATCTAGGATTTTAAATGCAGTTACCTTTCCTGCAAAGTGTCCTCCACATACCGAGCCTTCGTGAAACTCATTCATAAGTTGAATTGACTCATCCCTTCCAACAGCCCTTCTAAGTAGTCCATCCGCTCCTTGATGAAATAACACGTACTCTATGATGGTATAAGATTCACATCGCTTTACCAATACATTTCTCTCCCGTGAATGCATGCCTTGGGGAAACTCTCCCTCCGAGATGAAATCCCATATCCCCTTGTATTCAGCCGGTACCTTTGTTATGGTTTCCATCATTAGCAAATCCTCATCTGGAAATGTATCATCCACTGGTTGATCTCCTTCCTCATCGTATGCTCGAGTCATCAAATAAGTATTGACATGCTTCTTACCTAGTCAATCTTCAATGATGTAATCAAACTTTGCCAGTAGCAACTTCCATCTGGCTATCCTACCCTGAGCATTAGGCTTGTTGAAAATGTATTTCAAAGCCTTGTGGTCATTAATGATAGTAAACTTTCCTCCCAACAGATAGTGTCAAAACTTCTTGAGTGAGAATATCACAGCTAAAGCCTCCCTTTGTCACTGAATAATTTCTCTCAGCCTGCACCATCTGTCTACTAGCATAAGAAATTGGATGATCCAGGTTATCTTCATCTTATTGGCTTAGAGTGCATCCTATAGCAATGTTTGATGCATCCGTGTAGAGAATGAAAGGTTTACCCCAATTTGGTTTGGCTAAAATAGGAGCCTTTACCAACGCCTTCTTAAGAAGTTCGAACGCCACAACTGCCTCTCCATCCTTGAGGATTAAAACGTAATCCATCCCCTTCTTCATGTAAACCGTCAAGGCATAAGCTTTGTTGGACAAGGAAAAGATGAACCGTCGATAGTATCCCACCATATCAAGGAACTGCCTCAACTTAGTTAACGTCACCGGAAAAGGTAAGTCGAGGATGCGTTTCATCTTTTCTGGATCCACCGCTATACCATCCTTGGAGATGTGCCCTTACAACAAACCTTCCTCACATCCAAAAATGCATTTTTCTGGATTGAGCGAGGCCTTGGCTTTCTCCAAACGTTGTAGAATTTTGATCAAATGATCAAAATGTTCCTCTTTTTTCCCGTATACACAAAAATCATTTATGAAATCTCGCACAAATTTCGCAATAAAAGTTTCAAACACCTTGTTCATGAACCTCTGAAAAGTTGCTGGAGCATTACATAGACCAAAGGGCATTACCCTTAAGGCAAAAGTTCCCCATGGCGTGATAAAAGTGGTTTTGAGCTTATCTTGAGGAGCAATTTGAATTTGGTTATAACCATTATAACCATCTCCAAAACTATACCACTCATGACCTGCCACCTCCTCTAGAATCTCATCTATGAAAGGTAAAGGATAATAATCCTTCTTAGAGACAACATTCAACTTCTTGTAATCTACGCATACATGTAGCTTACCCTTCTTCTTCTTGACTATCACAATAGGAGAAATCCATTCAGAATTCTCTACCTCATAGATGAAACCTGCATCCTTTAGCTTGTCGATCTCCTCCTTCACCACCAATTGTTGGTGGATATATCCGACGTTGCTTCTGACGTACTGGACGAGCCTTCTCCTCTAACTCAATGCGATGAGTTTCTAAGGTTACTTCCTTCAAATCCTTGTAGCTAAATGAAAAGACATGGATATATTTACGAAATATATCCAAGAACCTTGACTTCTCCTCCATAGTAACGTTGGGACCAAACTTGAGAGTGGAGAGCCGTCGAGTTATCTCATCTTCACTCATCTTCATCTTGTCGGGATCTTTCACCACCCCTGGTCTAGGAAGTAAATCCATTGCAGCAAGAACTTGAACTTGAACATCATCGTCCGAGGTATCTTCAGATGATGTTTCCTCATCGGTCGACATGTTGGTATCAACCTCTGAAAAACTGCCACTTTCTCCACTTTCAGACTATGAGTAATCACTCGTAGGTCTATCCGAGTCTGAGACTGCTCCTCCGCCACTTGTGAGAGAGACCTTCACTCGATGGTTTTTCGGCCCTATACGAAGGTAACCCTTATGCCACCAATCAGTTGTTCTCAAAGCGTTCAACCAAGATCTTCCTAACAACAAGTCGTAGCTAGCCTCCTCAAGCACTTGAAAGGACAACAAGGTTTGAACTCCCATCGCACTTACCGCCACCTTGTCCACCACTCCAATGGGTCGCACCTTTTGCTTGTTGGCCATCCCAACAATGATGTTGGAAGGTCTTGAAAGCTTCATCCCCAACTTCTTCAACAAACGTTCCGACATGGCATTCACCGCAGATCCACCATCCACAAGTACATCCGAAACATCACGTCCATTAATGCGTACTTCAATCTTTGAAGCATGAGTGCATACCTCCGAGGCAGCGGCATCCACCACTCCTACTCCAACATTTGCCATGAAAGCTTTCCCCTTGGATCGTCGCTTCTTGGTCCTTTTGGAGCTTAGGCCTCCCCTCAACTCCTTTCTTATCGTAGGATTTAGAGCAATCAATTGGCCAACAGTTATATTGGTTTTTTGTTTCCCCACATGAGGATGTGGGGAATCAAAAAACCAATATAACTCATCACGTCGTATTTGAGCTGGGTAGATGAAATGGAGAAATCATCCATTCCCAACTTCTTCCTCGGTACTCTCGGTTGACTCACACCACTGGATCGAGTGCTCCGGCTTGGTTGATCTTCCATTGAGATAGACTCCTCTGCAAATCTTGCTCTCTTCTTCTCATGTGCAAGAATATCTACTCTCGAACTTATAGAGCTCTCTCCCTTCTCAAACGTGCACTGATGAGAAAACACATCAATAGATGCTACGCCCTTATCCTTCGATTGACTTGGAGCAGGAGTAGAATTGTTGTGTCTAACTCCATCATATTGTCGAGGATTAGGACAATTTCATTGGAAATGAGGGCCTCCACAACTAAAGCATGAAACTGTGAAGTTCCCTTGCGGTGGATTTCCTTTTGGAGGATAATTTCCATACCCTCTAGATCCTCCCCCTACTATCTGAATCCTCCTCTCCCATAGTTGTATTACCTTAATCTTGAGATCAGCGAGTGTTTCTGTGATAGATTTCAACTCATGGTGCAAGTCTACCACTGGAGAATTTACAACTAGCGAAGTAACAACAGTAGGAGTTGCCATTCTAACCACAACAGGAAGTGATGCTTCTCTAGCCACCAAGCTAGAATCATCATCTTCTAGGCTCTCCTCCATTCGAATTGCAATGCGAATAGCCTCAATCTTAGAAAGGGCTTTTCATTTCTCACCTTGCTTCGAATCTGAGGCTTCAAACCTCCAGTGAAGTTCTTTGTCAACATCGCCACAATCCCCACCATGGTTGGCTCGTATACTGTCTCCACTCTTTCTCAACACCACACGAAAACGTGACTCCAGCTTCTCCGTTCTCTCCACGTATGACCTCACATGGGTAATTCCACACATGAACCCATTGTAATAGCACATGTCTGCACTATTAAATCCGAATTCGTATAGATTGATTCGTTCCCAAGGGAATGAGGAATCAAACTACACTAGCAATGAAGAGAAACGTGCATTTAGTCATCGGTTTAACTCTGGATTGCAGAGTCCAAAGAGCGTTCACAAAGAAGGCAATCTATCCAAGTCCAATTCCTTCACAAACCCATCACATCACCAATTCCAAAGGTTTAGCAAATAGATTTCAACAGTTTGCTTTACTTCGGGATGGGGATCTCTCTCATTACAAGTTTTTGTCTCGGCGAAAACACTTTCAAGAGTACTTCTAATAATACAGACAAGCTTAGCTTGTGGACGAATATTCGAGTAACTTCACGGATACACGCTTCAGTCGTCGCAATGTCAGCCTTTAGACACCAGCTCCTCGAGTGCTTGTTCTACCCTGACTACAGTTTGCAGTCCAACAGATTGGACACTTGCAAAGATGAAAAGATCCACCACTTTATTTCCTACGACTATTTATAATGAATGTTCTAACTGCTACTCCTAACTGCCTCTACACAGATTGCTCTCTCCTAAGTCTTCTACTCTATTCTAAGCCGCTCGATATCACCTCCACTGCTTGCGTGAATTAGATAATTCTTTACTGCATTTCCTGTACATCGATTGCGATCTCCTGTCGATGAAGAGCCATGGCTTTCTTGAAATCTTGACCCAACGCTTTGTACATCTCTTTTTTCTCCGATCCTTCGAGTCGCCGGGATTCTCCATCACTGCCACCAACTGCTCTAACCGCTGCACTTCAACCTGATCACACCGTGTGAACAGATGCTGCGCACATCTGTTAGCGAGGTTCTCCAACTTCGAATGTGCCTCCACATCTACCTGAATCAATCTTCACTTCAAGTTTTGCATCGTCTCCCAAAGTTAAGCATTCTACTTCTCTACAAAATGGATCTCCGCACCCCGAATACGGCAAATCTCTTCGTAGGCCTTCTTCACATCTTGAACCTTCTTCTTCATCTCAGTCTTCTCCTTGGACAGCTTGTCCACATTCTTCGTGAGCTCTCGAACTGTGATGGACTGGTCCTCCTTTCCCAAAGCCAGCCGATTCATCAACTTAATCAACTCCACATACCCATCGGCTTGAGGATCCCACTCTGGCATATACATCGGCCCCATCTCGTTCAACTCTAGCAACACCGGGACCAGCACAGCTTCCAACTTCTGCGATAGCTGTAGTACCGAAGCCATAGACTCCGCAATCCTTTTCGAGGCGTTCAGCCCTGGCTTCATTACCATCATCTTTGGCGGAGAGGTCTTCGGTGGTCCTACTTCTTCCACCTTCTTCTTCCTCACATCTCTTCGAACTATCAGAGTGGCTGGAGGACTGTCCTCTACTACTCTCTTTCTCTTCCTCGAAGTTCCGATTCATTCGAGGTCTGAATCCGAATTAGGCTTATTCTCCACCGCCGGCCTGACTTCTCCCTTTTTCTTTGGTTCAAGAGGAGCACTCGTCCCTAAACTCCTCATCGACCCGCTACTAGCACTGTCGAGGTCTGCATCCAAGTTCGATAGTCCGCTCTCCAATCTATACAATAGCCTCTCTCTAGGCATCAGCCACTCCAGCTTCGCATATAGATGCACCAAGAAAGACGAGAGATAGACTACACTCTTATCGTCTTTTCTTAGCTTTGTCGCCATCAACATTTCATTCCTCGCAAAGATCTCTCCCCTGTTCACCCGAATAGTTCCTCCGATGAACCCTTCTACAATCCTCACCTTGTGCATTCTTACATATGTTGTTCTCTACAGTGAGAAAAGGTGATTTAAGGTGAGAGCCACCTTCCTCTGTCTAGGGTTGAACCACTTCCGCTCATCGAAGGTAAATGCTGTGTGCATCGCCGATCTCTCCCAATCGACTTTGTCTTTGTCTTCTTCGTGGTTGCGTCCCAGAGCCTTCGTCCACAACCTTGCATCCCACTTCTCCAGCTGGGCTCTGCTTCCAATTGCCGTAAGCGCTTTTCCTCTCCGGAGTTCATCGCACAGCTGTGGACACACGTAGTCCCATCACCATGACAAAAATTCTCCCTCGAGGTTCTTCAATCTCATCAACTCCGCTGGAGTCCAATCCGCCATCAGAATAAGCGATCGAATTCTCCCCATCGTTGCACTTCTTCCTGCTGGAACTCCTCCGGTTCGACGCTTCGACATTGCCGCTCTCTTCTCTCGCTCTGACCACTCTGAAAGTTCTTGACATCGACTTTCTCTTGACAATTCTTCAATCCGCCGTCCAAACGCGCGCTTAAATTTCCTTGCAATTCACTCATTTGAACTCCCTAATGGTATTCCTGTCTAAGCAACATATATTGGGACGAATACCCTCATGAATACCCGAATATAACTCTTTATTCGCAAAAACCAAAAAAAAATCCTACTTATATTAAGAACTACGCTCCTACACCCATTCAACTTATTAGGCCGAATACCCCTTTCTGGGCTCATGCTCAGTGTTGGACTTTCTGCATATGGTGCACCAAATGTTAACTCTCCCTTGCATGGGAGACTTCCTCCTATCTTTATTGTTAACAAGGTGGACCTTAAGCTCCTCCAAACTTTTGGTGAGCTCCTCTAGCTTTGACTCTATTCCCTTGTGGCCGGTTTCTACCAGCTTCATTCGATGACACTCTTTACTCTTCAGAGTTTGTTATTACTCCTCATCTGAGGAACTAGATTCCTCCGCCCTCAGGCAAAAGATTTCTTGATCAAGATCAAATTTTCCCAACCCGGAAACGTACCAGTTGATGGCCATTGCCGCCGAATATGGTTAAGTGTTAGCTGTGGTAGATGACATCCTATCTGATAAACTAAGAAACTCCTCCATGTATTCACGCTTTTGATGTTTCTTCCTACAGATGGCCCCTAATTTTCTAAACATAACCTTGTCATATTCTATCTCCCGGAACCGAGCCAGAAAATCGAGCCTTAAACCCATCTCAAAAAGTGATTTCAGCCGCATGACCTTCCTATTGGTTGTTCATCGATAGTTAGATCCCTTTTTAAAGAAGGTCTGGGAATATGTGATGACGATCCATGGGGTCATTTTCTTTGTTGTTCGTCGAGATTGCCTTAAAGGTCTTATGTATGAATCTGCATCGTCCTCATCTGATGTCTGTTTAAACTTAACATATTGCTCCTTAGTTATCGGGGTTGTCATCAATGTCATGAAGCAATGCGCATCCATCAAAAGAAGATCACAGAAAACATATGAGAGTTAAAGATAAACGTAGATGCATTTTCTTGGAGAGAAGAGTCGTCATCAAATTATGCAACAACTTTATGAAGAAGTAGTCAGGTGATATCATTGTAAGCAACAGTTAGGAAAAGATGCAAAAATATGTATAAATAGGAGTTGAATAAGAGTAGGATTATCTTTCTCTTTGCAAGTGTTCATTATTGGACTGCAAGTGTAGTCAAGGTAGAATAAGTGCTGAAGAAGCTGGTGGGTGTTGCTTTCATTCGGCCTTGATTGGTATGACATATTTATAAAGTTACCCGGATATTTGCCCATGAGCCATGGTCGGATGAGCCTCATCAGTAGGATTTCATCGAGAGTCTCTCCTCAACTTTGGTTTATAAAGGAGGGATCAACCTCCCATTAGTGAAACAGGAGTATAATTTCATTTATATGTGTTATTGTTGTAATTCAATGGATGGGTAGTGACATTTGAATCGGATAGAATGGTTGAATATTGCTTATTCGTGTTACTGGGACTATGATTGTTGAGTCTACAAAAGATGCATTAACTCACTTCTTCATCACTGGTAGCGAACATTACCTTCTCTTGGGATTGAACTTTAATTCCTTACAAATGGACAATCCTTGGTGTAACTTGTGTGTTACATAGAGCAGAAAGATTAGACTAACTTTTTCTTGGCGCATATGTCGGGGAACGAAGTTATTAATCGTTTACTAGAGGATGGTTGTACAACATAGTTAGGAATGTGTTGACAATAGTGGTGGCCAAGAAAACACAAACCATTGCCAACACAAAGATTTGGAAACATTGTCCAAGATTTGCCATAGCTAAGGAGCAAGATCACGAGAAAAAGAGAAGAAGAAGGCAAACCCGGGAATGAATGACAAAAAAAGACAGAATGCAAGATCTTTCTCTTGCCCAACCTACTGAACTTTTGGCTCACGAGTAAGAGGGGTTAGCACGAGAGAATCGAGGAGGAAAGAACAAGAAGTGAGTTGGGTGAGGCCTTTGGGCCTGAAAAAGAACAAAAAGACATCCAAGAATACGAACTTTGACGGGATTGGAAGAAGAAAGAGGTGCTTTACCTACACAAAGAACTGAATGATGGCTACGACACCCAACTAGCCAAGCCCAGCCAACTTCAAGACAGCCCCCGCTTCACTATTTGGCTACACATTCCTCTAGTGAGGGGAAACCCAACACCTCCATGAGAGCTGTGACACCTTCAAATAAAGAGAAGTGGGACTTGTGCATGGAGTTTATCTTAGCAACTCACGAGTTTGATGAGATAAATGTCCTCAACATAAGGAACAATTTGGAGCGTCAATTCAATCTACAAGTGCAAGAAGTACTACTTTTAGGGGGGATGATAACCCAAATAACTAAGCTATAATATCCTAAGCTTAAAGGGACATCTAATGATGACAATGCAGATTCATACATTAAAATCTTCAAGGCAATCTTGACGGCTAATAAAAAAAATGATCACATGGATCTTCGTTGCATATTTGTGGGCCTCCTAAAGAAGGGAGCATGGATATAGATGAACAACCAAGAGGAAGGTCATGCAGCCGAAATCACCTCTTGGGATGGGCTCAAGGTTAGGTTCCTCGCTCGATTCAGGTTTTGATAAGGTCTTGTTGAGAAGATGAGGGGCCATCCATAGGGAAAAATATCAAAAGCTCAGCGAGTATATGGAGCAATTCGTTAGTTTACTAGAGAGGATGCCATCTACCTTAACTAACACTTAATCATATTCGGCGACGATGGCCATCGAATGGTATGTTTCCGGATTGGGGAAGTTCAACCCCGACCAAGAAACTTTTCGTAAAAGGCAGACCCGGCCACTGTGAACGTTGTAATTTAGGCTGCGGAAGCCTATGAGTTATCTAATATCCATAGGCAAAAGCTAAAGGAAGGACGCAACTTTCACAAGTGTTATCAGGCCAAATATCCCAAGGCCCAAAGACGCAGAAGCCCCTCAGGTAGCAATACATCAATTACTTTAGGGGAGGAGGAATCAAGTTCCTCTGATGAGGAGTGGAAACACACTCTGAAGAGAAACAATGGCCATAGGATGAAACATGTAGAGAATGACCGCAAGGACATAGAGTCAAAAGTAGAGGAGCGATCCAAAACTCTGGAAGAACTTTAAGTCCACCTACTTAACAATAAAGAAAGAAGGAAATTCTCCATGCAAGGGAGAGTTAACATTGAGTCTATCATATGCAAGAAGCCAAGTCACTCCAACTATGAGCATCAACCTAGAGAAAGATATTCGTCCCAACAAGTTGAATGGATCCCGGTGTGGGATTACGCACCGTACGAGACAGTTGATGATAAGGTCTACAGTGTTCAAAAAGGAAGACCTTTGTCTACCATACCATCCGTCCATATTCCCTGATACAACATAGTGGAAATGGCAATCACCACCCCTCAACGGAAGATGGAGGGCCTATCACAAATTTCCCCAATGCATGCTATAACTGTGGTGCCATGGATCACTGGTCACCCCAATGCCCCTTGCCTTGATGAAGAATGACATATCAATCAATGTGTAGCAATTGTAGGTGGCCAAGACACACGAATGTGGAGTATGATCAGCCACCTCAACCCGGAGGTGACAGTGAGAGGTACCCAGTCCATGTAGTGCGATTCGTCACACAATCACAAAAGATGTGGGGGTGCACCAGATACGACTGGAGAAGCATGCAACCAAGGAAGACACAAGTTGACCGGAGGAAGCACTTTATATATTACGGGTGTCCACCCAAAGTACGAATACATCCCCTATCGTAGTAAAAGAGAAAGCAAAGCCTCGGGACAAGAAGAAGAATCCTAAGATCCACCCAAGCTTATTCTATTATCGGACAAGGAACCTGAGGAAAGGACGAACCATAATTTCCAGGTGATATTCAAAGAGCTGACCTCTAAGCCAAACAAGGCATCATCTTGATCAGACCTCATTGAACGAATAGAGGAGCAATAACCAAAGTTGCCTCAAACCTACTATGATCTGGTGGCAGACTTAGCCGGGGTTAAGGCTTATATCTCCATGAAGAAACTATTGGATGACAATAAGGTATGACAAAAAGATTCTCATCCAAGCGTTGAAGTCAAGCAAACCCTAGGTTTGGAGAAGAGACAAGTTATCCACGGTATACTTCGTGGAACATGAAGACTTGGAAGCATCAGAGATTAAAATAGAAATCGCGGCGTGCATGTTGAAATCCATGCCAATAGACTCCTGGTTAGGGGTGAGTATCGTGTATGAGGATACGGTTGTGACATTGGGTTACAAACAATACGAAGACACTCCACAAGTATAGAGATTAGCGGACCAGTCTCGGAAGAAACTAGTGGGGGAAATTCGAGGGGTCTTGACACGGATAGGAGGAGTACCCTTCTCCCTCACGTATATCATCCTCAAGCCACAAGAGGAAAAGTGGTTATAAATTATTAATAGGGAGACTTTGGATGTACAGAGCCAAGGTAATGACTTATTGGCAAAAGAAGATTTTATCCTTCTTTAACCCTTGATTGAGTTGATTTTATCCCGGAGCTGCCTTAGCAAAATGGATCGCGATCACTTGGCATCACTCCAAGTATCAAGGGAAGACATCTTCAGACTCAAGTGTGACTGATCCTTGCGACCATGGCACCAAGTCTGGGTATTCGTACGAAGATCAAGTGAATTATTTGGAATGTTATGATGTGGACAAAGATATACAAAGATCTAAAAGATCTACTCGCCGATGACAAATAGCAATTACAGATCAATGTGAGGAAGAGTGAAGCCAGCCATACTGATAGCGTTGTAGGATTGGACGCTTGAGAAGAGGTGACGGTATTCCCTATACACCAATTAAAAGTCAAACAAGATCTACCAACAAGAGATCTATACCACCTATTAGTTCTTCTTCGAGGGTTTGAAGACGTCTTCACATGAAATATAGAAGACATGAAGGGGATACCTTAGAAATGAGGGAAACATAGAAAAGACCTAATAGAGGGAGGAGTCTTTGTACGGCAAAGACAATATTGATTAAATCCAAAATACTCTTTGGTGGTTAAAGATGAATTTGATAAGTACATGCAAGCAAGTATTTTTTATCTTGTGTTGAATAATGAATGGATTGCACCAACTGTGACTATGCCTAAGAAGAATACAGGGAAGATTAGGATCTATCAAGACTTTAGGAAGTTGAATGCAGCTATCAAAAAAGACCACCATCCATTATTCTTTGCAAACACAAATTTGGATCATGTGGCAGGGCATGAATGTTATAGCTTCTTGGATGAATTTTCAGACTATAATCAAGTGTCCATACAAGAAGAGTGTAAGGACAAGACCTTTGTCACTATTGATTGAGAGACATATGCTTATCATTAGATTCCGTTTGGATTATGCAATGCTCTTGCTACATTTTAAAGGATGATGATTCATATCTTTCAAGATCACCTAAGCAAGATTTTGGAAATTTTTAAGATGATTTATGTGTTTTTGGTTCTAAGGTAGAACATCTATATCATCTTTAGCAGACTTTTCCGAAGTGTCGAAACAACCAATTGGCATTGCATCCAGAGAAGTACTACTTCATGATGACTGAGGAAAATCTGTTGGGTCATCGTGTATCGGCTCAAGTATAAGAAATAGATGTAGACAAGGTTAAATTTTTTAATCTATAAGAACATCAGAGAACTTATAGCTTTCCTAGTTCACATGGGATATTATCGAAGATACGTTAAGTCATATGGGGCCATCGTTGCCCCATTGACAGGGTTGTTCAAGAAAAAAGTGGAATTCGTATGGTTGAACAAACATCAAGCTACCTTCCAACAAATGAAGGAAGAGTTAATAATAGGTTCGACATTGGTACCACCCAATTGGGAAAGAATCCATGTTGACGTTGACACTTCGTCAATAGCCATGGCTGTGGTATTGGGATCGAGGGATGAGCAAGAAAAGGATCATACTACCTACTTTGCAAGTCGCATGTTGATAATGGTAGAACGAAACTACTTCACAACGGAAAGAAAAGCTTTGGGAATGGTCTTTATAGTAAGGAAGTTCCGGCACTACGTCTTGGGTTACAAATTTGTGTTTCATGTGGATCGTTTCCCCCTAAAGTACCTTAAGCAGAAGGCCAATCTCTTGGGATGGTTGACACGTTGGATGTTATTATTGCAGAAATTCTCTTTCACTATGTAGACAAGTGGAGTGCACCATACGAATGCAAACTCTTGTCACAATTGTAGATGAAGATACCAGTTGTTGTGGTAGATGATGAATTTCTAGATGAACTTCCACTTTACCATTTACAAGGAACTATAGTACTATGATATGTATCGCTACCTTAGAATGTTGGAGTTACCTGATGGATTGTTAGTGGAACAAAGAATAGTCTTTGTACATGAAGCATTTCTTTACTTATGGGAGAGAGGAATATTGTTCAAACTTGGGGTGGACCCCCTACGTAGATATTTGGAGTCATATGAAGTCCCCATGGTAATTTGAGCTATGCACGAGGAGGATGTGGGAGGGCATTATGCTCTACAAAATAAAGTCAAAAAAATTATGGCGGCTAATTGCTGGTGGCCGACGATGTATAAGGATGTGCATCAATTCATTTAGATATGTGATGCATGTTAGAGGATTGGGAAACCAATGCATACCACTTGATGGCCTCTGAAACCAATTTTGCCATTAGCACCTTTTGAGAAATGGGACATAGACTTTGTGGGATTCATCTCACGAGTGTCATGTTAAGACACGGCTACTATGAGAAGATGATGACATGTGTCATCTTCAGAGCTTTTGTTATGATGATGATATTTAAGGTCGGGATGTCCGACGGCTCATTGTAAGGCTGTCAAGAGTACACAATTGGATTGACTTCCTAGGATAAGGATGTGGATAAGGCCCCAACAGATATTATCTTGGACCTTATCAGATATAAAGCGTGGTCGGGGTGGCAAGGGAATGGATGAGGTCTAGAACATCACTTTGGTGATTAGGGATCTTGTCCGATCGAAGTAGAGCTGACGTGGGACATGGATAGAGGACAACATGATCCTCCAGATGTACCGATGCCCAATCCATTTGTGATCAACATCTTGTGTGTACATCGTGATCACTTTTGAACATGGTTAGTATATCACTTTGGAGATAACTTTATGCAACAAGTGATAAACTCTCCAAACCCGATTATTCTTCCAGTTGTTTCCTACGGTGCGATTTTGGACTTAACAATATACGTTTTGATTTGATATACGTGTTATGGATATGAACTTGCCAGTATTGGTGGCTTTCAACACAGGGATTCCAATTCATCCCTATTATTTATCATAGGCAAGCCATATGGAGTTGATTGTTAGGAATTTTGGCGAGGAGTTTTATTTTCAAGTTATAAAATGTCAAGTCCCTTTTGTTGTTTAGTTCGTACTTAGCCAATTTCGAGTTGTTATTTTGACTCTTCATTAGTGATAACTCAATTTGTTTATATGATGACTAAATAATGTGTTAAGGATAATTATTAAGCTCTAAATTAGTATTTGGCTAATTTGGCCCCACTATAGGTCAAAATGACACTTTTATTTCTCATTGGTCTTGGAATTTGGAGCAATGAAAACACTTGGTCAAGTTTTTTGGGGTTTTGAGCAGTTTCAGAAGCCTTCACAAGAGAAATTTGAGATTGGAGGACATAATTGGATAGCTGACGGGAAGAGCTACAATGTGGGCTCAAGAATGGAGACAATTGAGTAGATTGTCATTCTATTGTGATGATTTGAAGTTGGAGAGGAAAATTTGGACCATATAGAGAGTTGGGATAAATTTTGAGTGTTTTGTGATACTTTTGATAGATCAGATTCAATAGAGATGTAGCTTACAATTGGACTTGTGTGTATATTAAAATTTGAGCTTGATTTGATGAGTTTTGAATACAAAGTGATATTTTGAAGTTTGTGTATATAGTCTGAATTGCGGGATTGCACTAACTGTCATGAAGTAAGTATGACGATCATAACTTTTACTATTAGGAGCTAGATCAATAAAACTTTATAGAGTTGAAGCTTGGATGATGATTACCTTTTCGTGAAATTTGAGGGCAATTGGAGCAGAGGATTGGGATTTGTGATGGTTTTAGTACACAAGGATTTGCATATCACATTGTGATATAGTGTATAATCCAACAGTTGTGGCGAGAAATTTGAAAGAGAGAAGCGTATAAAAATTTCCTAAAAAAAAAAAGGTTGTAAAGCAATTACTTGTGAAGTTTGGGCAAGAGTTAACAATCAAATTGTTGAATACCATAATCTTCTTCCGCTAGAGTTTATCG
Organism: Marchantia paleacea; assembly: GCA_014180765.2. NCBI lineage: Eukaryota > Viridiplantae > Streptophyta > Marchantiopsida > Marchantiales > Marchantiaceae > Marchantia > Marchantia paleacea. Next base: position 395,346 of record MUAA02000092.1, on the reverse strand, counting down.
GTTGCAATGAATTCGAATGTGGAGTGGTGAGGAGGAGAAAGAGGGAGTATCAACTCACACGAGGACCAAAAGAGTTCTTCTACAGTCATGCGCTCAGACGTTCTAAGAGTAAAGCAATGTCTTTGTGATACGTGATACAGATGAGTAGAGGAACTAAAAAAACATACATCTTGGTTGTTACATATTACGTTAAAAAGATGGTCGACGCAATTGCCACAAGACGTGATGATGCAAAGACTGTTGAAGAGTTTTTCTTCAATCAAGTCATTTGGAAATATGGTTGCCCTCTAAAGGTGGTTAGGGGCACACATTTCTTGAATCATTTAATTTAAGAACTTACCACCTTCTTCTAGATTAAGCATCGGAAGACTACCCCATATAACCCAAAGGCAAATGGCTTGAAAGAGAAATCTAATGGGTTGTTGTGCAAAATTCTCAAGAAGGTGATTGTAAATCATAGTTATGATTGGGATGTCAAAGTACCAATAACATTATGGGCTTTTTGGATGGCCGAAAAGATCATGACAAAGCATATGACTTTTTAACTAACGTATGGAATGCGCCCTATTACGCCAGTAGAGTTTGAGATTCCTACCTACCAAATTTTGGTGGAGGATCGGTTAACAGTGGAAGAAAGTCAACTTTAACGGTTGTTGGAGTTAGCTAAGTTGAAGGAATCGCGAAATGAGGTTGAGGAGTTAACGAAAATCATTCAACTTTGACAAAAGGAGAAATATGATAGCCGATTGCGATTGCACAAGGTTGTAGCGGACGACAAATTATTATTATATGATAGTCGCTACATGAAGTTTCCAAGGAAGCTACATCTTCACTAGATGGGAATTTTTGAGAATAAGGAAGACTGCAACAATGATTCGGTATAACTATTCGACTTTGATGATACTTTGTTTGCCACAAGGGTGGATAGTCAAGAAATACTATGAGTAATGATGTTCGCGGGGCATTCAAAACTTAGGGAGAATATATGTAGGACCCCATTTAGGGAATTTGAGCTTGTTTTTTGTTTTTGGAATCAAAGAGAGCGATATTTGGATGAAGTGTGGTTTGCCGAATATGAATATGCCATGCAGTCTAAATATGGATGAGACAAATAGATTGTTACCAAAGGAATGAAGTTACGATTTGGATAAGAGTAGATAGTAACAACATCAACGAGTGAGACAAGTAGCTGCACATAAGTGAATGAGGTTCCACCACTCCGTCAGTGTGGCTGGTTTCGCTCCGACCCACACTGATCTGTAATTACTATTGATCCTCCTCCACTTCGTAGCACTCTAGGTATCGGACGTCCACCAGGGCAGTGGATTCGGATTTGCTCCCGGAGTCCCGACCAGGCCAGGGGTCGGTGACTCCCCGAGTCTGAGGATGTCTCACCTTGGTACTTCGGGTTATCCCATGAAATTGTGACCCTCCGATCACTTGTGTCGCTGGGGTCGAAGAAGGTGAGGTTCCGCTTCTGCCAGTTGGTGGTGACCTTTGCGCCGTACAACCATGGCCGCCCCAACAGGATCTTGTATCCGCTTTCTTCATGCGGCTTAAGTACTATATATGTGAGGAGGAATGATGCCCCTCCTACTCGAGATTCGACACTCCACGCAAAAATCCCCAAATGCCTCGTCCTCGGCCCAATTGACCCAAATGGAGTATTCGGGGGGTGACCTCATACTTAGTGTACCCTAGGCCATGCGCGGTATCCTCTGTCATTATATTCACACCAGAGCCGGAATCTATCGGCACTTTCCTTAGTATACACCCGGCGATCTCTATCTCGATCTCCGGGACTCCCAGGTCTTCCTGCTCCACTGAATACACTTCAGGGAGCTTCTCCTTCCGTCTCGCGCGTCCGCTGCTAGTCTTCAAGGCTTTGATGAGCATCCGCTTGTACGCCTTGTTATCGTCCAAATAATGCTTCATGGTGATATTAAGCCACCCCTTCCAAGTTTGCTACGGGGTCGTAATACCCCGAATTCCGTGCTTGGGGCTAGCGAGTATCGCTGTTGGGCCCTGTCGTCGAGGCGTATCTGCCCCTGTCTCTGGTGGGGCCAACTCCTTCAGGTAACCCTCTACCTCCTTCTGAATATCTAGCTAGTAGAGGAACTGGCTTGGGGAGCGGCCTCCTTTGGGACAGGGGCTGGCGCATTCGCCCGAATAGCCTCCCATGCGGCTCCCTTCTTTCCCTTCTTCAGTTTTTCAGGCTGAGAGGAGGGAGCGGCACCCTGGCTTTGGGTAGACACTTTCAACAACTCGACCACCTCTTCCGACCATGCTAGTCCCATGGGTTGGGGTCGGTTTTCTAGGCTCACCTGGTTCACCGCCACGTCACGCTTTGGTGGGGTCACAAAGTGAACCCCTTGGGCTGGGTACCGCTCTGATTCCCCTCGGGCCTATGGGGTCTGATCGCACTCCACATTCGTATGGCCCGGCCTCCTGCAATTGCTGCACATGGGCTGGTAGGGTATTCTCTTCCTTGGTTGAGGACATTGGGGGGACCAATGCCCCTTCGCCCCGCAGTTGTAGCAGGCATTCGGCTTGGCAGGTGGAGGAGGCCCACCTCCCATCCTCCTTTGTGGAATGGTGGTTGCCATGTCCACAGGAGCATATCTTTGTATATGCACAGGTGGGATGGGAGTGCCCTCCTGCACTCCATAGGAGTAGTCCTCCTGGGTTGGTTCATATGGTGGGCCTCACTCGAGCTCCCCCAGCTTACTTGATGTGCAGGGTAGCTCTCCCTCGGCTGGTGCTCTGAGTTGGTGTGCCCCGGCTTCCTACATATAGTACACCAGACATTCACCCTACTTTGCATTGGCGATTTACGTCTGTCCTTATTGTTGACCAAGTGCACCTTCAACTCCTCCAAAGACTTGGTCAGTTCTTCCACTTTGGAGGAGATCCCCTTCCTTCCCTCATCGCCTCCCTTCATGCGATGATGCTCCTTCTTCTTCAGGGTGTATCTCCTCTCCTCATCCGAAGAGCTCGTAGCCTCTTCGGACAAAGAGGAGCTAGTGGTGGACGGACTTCGTCTCCTCCTTCCCTTACCCCGGGTCTTCGTCCTGTCCTTACCTTTGGAGGATTGCCCCGAATGTCGATGAATATTTGACAATTCGTACGCCTCCGTAGCCTAGATGACTGCCTCCCCATCAGATATTCGGGTCCGACCCCGACGATGGGTCTCTCGATCAGTCATCTTCCCCAAACTAGACACATACCACTCGATAGCCATTGCCGCCGAATATGGCTTGGTGTTAGCAATGGTCGCTGGCATCCGGTCTAGAAGGCTCGGGAACTGCTCGGTATACTCCCTGAGTTTCTGATGCTTCCCCCTTCGGATCGCACCCAGTCTTTGTAGGAGTACCTTGTCATACCCCATCTCCCTGAATCGGGCCAAAAATCGGCCCTTGAGCCCCTCCCATGTGGCTTTTTCCGCCACATGGTTCTCCTCCTGATTGTTCATCCATACCCGGGCCCCTTTTCGAAGGAGCCAAGGGAAGATTCGTCTCCGGTCCATGGGGTCTTGTTCCTTGTTGGCCGTGGAGATGGCCTCGAAAGTCCGAATGTATGAGTCGGCAGCATCTTCGTCAGTAGTACCCTTAAACTTGGGGTACTGCTGCTTGGTAATCGGAGCCGCCATCCTGGATGATTTTCGGCTTTGGTCGTTGACTCGGAGGTTCAGAACCCGCGGCTCGTGTTCACCCCGAGTTCGCTCAACTCCCCTTCCTGGGGCAGTAGCAAAGGTGGTCGTGGGTCCTTCTTGGAATGCCGACCACCGTTCACCCTCGTCGGATGCTTCGTCTCCCGAAGGTGTTACTGCTCGGGTAGAGGTGTCGGTACGGGGACTCCCAGGTCCTTCCGAAGAATTAGAGCTACTGCCCTTTTGTCGAGTCTCCAAACGTCCAGGGCTACTAGTTTGACTTCTTCCTCTCGACGTAGATGCTTTGCTCTTCGTGGACGACGGAAGAATGTGAGCCTTCACGTTTGTTACCTCGTCAGGGTCTGTGGGAGTCTTCTTCCGACCCAAGGGTCGGATCCACCCTTGCTCACGTTCCTTCCGTCTTAGTTCTTGACGTGCAGCGGCACGCCGTCCTCTGGCAGTGAGTTCAGGGGTGTTCTCTTCTTGGTCCGTCGATAGTACATGCACCGTTGGCTCCCTCTCGGACCGATTAGTGAGAGGCAGGTTCTCCGTCATGCACAATTGAAGATCTAATAGAAGGCGCTGGACATACCCAACAATCTCGCACCCCTCCCTTCTCTCCCAGAGAGGTTGAGTTCTTTCACAAGCAATGGAAAGGTGGGCTATAGAAAAGCAAAATTGTGGCCACAATTGCGACCTGAAACTTCCCTTCCTGGCTAGCTGTCGGATCAATTCATTCCCCGGCAGCGGCGCCAAGAAAAAGTTAGACTCTTATGTAATAGCATAGTAAGCACTATTCAGTCCGAATTCGTATAGATTGATTCGTTCCCAAGGGAATGAGGGATCAAACCACACTAGCGAAGAAGAGAAAATAAGCATTTAGACATCTTTTCTAACTTCCTGACCGCAGAGTCCGAAGAGCATTCACGAAGAAGGTAATCGGTTTAAACTCAATTCCTTCACAAACCCATCACATCACCAATTCCACAGACCACAAAGAAATAGAGTTCAAAGAATTTGCTTTACTTCCCCGATGGGGATCTCTCTCATTACAAGTTTGCGCCTCAAACAAACACCTCCTAGAGTACTTTTGATGCTACAGACAGGCTCAGCTCGTGGACGAATATCCGGATAACTTCACGGATATACGCTTTAGTCGTCACAATGTCAGCCTGCAGACACCAGCTCCTCGAGTGCTCGTTCTACCCTGACTACAATTTGCAATCCACTAGTTTGGACACTTGCAAAGATGAAAAGATCCACCACTTTATTTCCTACGACTATTTATAATGAATGTTCTAACTGCTACTCCTTTTTACCGTCAAGCTAACCGCCTCCTACACGGATCGCTCTCTCCTAAGTCTTCTACTCGATCTAAGCCGCCGATCGCACTTCCACTGCTTGCGTGAATGCGTCGATTCCTAACTGCATCTCCTGTACATCTGCTGCGATCTCCTGTTGATGAAGAGCCATGGCTTCCCTGAAATCCCGACCCAATGCCTTGTACATCTCCTTCCTTCTATCCTTCGAGTCTCCAGGATTCTCCATCGCTGCCACCAAATGCTCTAACCGCTGCACTTCAACTCGGTCACACCGTGTGAACAGATGTTGCGCACATCTGTTAGCGAGGTTCTCCAGCTTTGCAGGTGCCTCCACATCCACCTGAATCAGTCTTTGTTTTAGGTCCTGCACTGTCTCCCGAAGATGAGCATTTTCCTTCTCCACAAAATGGATCTCCGCACCCCGAATACGACAGATCTCTTCGTAGGCCTTCTTCGCCTCTTCAACCTTCTTCTCCATCTCGGTTTTCTCCTTGGCCAGCTTGTCCACGTTCTCTGTCAACTCCTTCACCGTGATGGACTGATCCTCCTTTCCCAACGCCAGACGGTTCATCATTTGAATCAACTCCATATACCTGTCTGCTTGAGGGTCCCATCCTGACATATACATCTGTCCCATCTCGTTCAACTCCAGCAATACTCGGACCACCACAACTTCCAACTTCTGTGACAGCTGTAGCACCTATGCCATGGGTTCTGCAATCTCCTTCGAGGCTTTCGGCCCCGGCTTCACCGCCATCATCTTCGGTCGAGAGGACTTGGCCGGTCCTACTTCTTCTATCTTCTTCTTGCCTATATCTCTTCGTACCGCTAGAGTGGCAAGGGGACTGTCTTCCACTACTCTCTTCCTCTTCCTCGAGGTCCCAATCACCTCCAGGTCTGAGTCCGAATCAGGCTTGCTCTATACCGCCGGTCTCACTTCTCCCGTTCTCTTCGGCTTAGGAGGTGCACTCGTGCCTAGACTCCTTGTCGACCCATCAAGCTGCTTGTCGATGTCCGCATCCAAGTCCGACAACCCACTCTCCAACCGATACAGTTGCCTCTCCTTAGGCGTCAGCCACTCCAACTTTGCATACAGGTGTACTAAGAAAGACGAGAGATAGACTACACTCTTATCGTCTTCTCTTAGCTTCGTTGCCATAGCTTGCACATTCTTCGCAAAGATCTCTCCCCAGTTCACTCGGATAGTACCTCCGATGAACCTTTCCACGATCCTCACCTTATGCATACTCACATACGTTGTTCTCTGCGGCGAGAAAAGCTGATTCAAGGTGAGTGCCACCTTTCTTCTGAATACGTCTTTGATTAAGTCGAGCTTGTAGCCATTCCTCCCCTTCCTCTCCCTAGGGTTGAACCACTTCCGCTCGTCGAAGGTGAACGCCGTATGCACTGCCGATCCCTCCCAATCGACTCCGTCTTTGTCCTCTTCGTGGTTGCGTCCTAAAGCTTTCGTCCATAGCCTCGCATCCCACTTCTCCGGATGCGCTCTGCTTCCAATTCTTTGTCGCCGGCTTCCTCTCCGAATTCATCGTGCGACTCCGGGCACACATAATCCCATCGCCATGACAGAAACGCTCCACCGAGGTTCTTCAACCTCAGCAACTCCGCTGGAGTCCAATCCGCCATCAGAATGAGCGGTCTAATTCTCCCCATCATCGCACTTCTTCCTATTAGAACTCCTCCGGTTCGACGCTTCGACATTGCAGCTAGCTTCCCTTCTCTCCTGCCGCTCGGCAAGTTCTTGGCATCGACTTTCTCTCGACAATTCCTCAATCAATCCCAAACGCAAACGCTTAAATTCCCTCGCAATTCACTCGTGTGAACTCCCCAATGGCATTCCTAGCTAACAACCACATATTCGGACGAATACCTTCAAGAGAACCCGAATATAACTCTTTATTCACAAAAACCAAAAAAAAATCCTACTTATCCTAAGAACTATGCTCCTACAATACACTTGCGAAATGATACACTTGCTAAAGTTCTCTAAGCATGTAATCAGCATAGACTAGAGCAAATACCTTTGAAGCTATCTTGATATTCGTCCACGAGTTGTGTCTGCGTAATTTCACCAAGGAGAACTTTAGCAAGTGTATCGCTTTGACCGAGGTTTGTGAGAGAAAAGATTCCATCTATGAGGGAAAGAATTTAGCAAATCATACATGTGACTTCTGAATTGATGGGATTGAGAATGTATGGTATAGACTTCTATTGATTCTTATCCTTGAACTCTTTGGACAAAGAAGTCCATAGTACATAAAGAAGCATAATTGCACATTTCCCTTCGTGCTTGATTGTTTGAGTACTTCATTCCCTTGGGAGCATCCTCATATTGACAAATTCAACTTTTTAATGAATTTTCATGCTATTATAGTTTATTACAACCACTTCTCATTTCCGAACAATGATGGCAACATGTTATTATGGATCTAGTTTATGAGTTACCAAAAATCTCTTTAAGACATGATTCAGTTGTGGTCTTTGTGGATAAATTGAGTAAGATTATACACATCAGACCTACCACAAAGATAATGACGGCACCACAACTTATTCATTTGTATCTAGATACAGTTTTTGTGAATCATGGATTAAACAAAGTCTTAATCACTTATAGAGGAATTTTACAAGTTTGTTTTGGAAAACCTTGTTTGATTTTTTAAAAATAAAGCTAGCAATTTCTTTAGCCTATCATCCTCAAACTGATGGTCAAATAGAGAGAGCCAATAGAACAATAGAGCATATGCTACAAGCATTCACCTCCGAGGAACAACAAAAATGGGATACTATTTTACCTCTTGCGAAATTTGCATACAATAATTTTGTTAATGCATCCACAAATTTGTGTGCATTTTATCTAATGTATGGTGCTCACCCTTTGACACCTTCTAGTTTGATCAGAATTGCTAAAGGGTAGGAGTTTTCAACCAAAGTTCCGGCGGTCAATGATTTTGTGGATCACATACACAAATAACTACATCTTATTTTCATTTGGCCCGTAGGTTGGGTTTTTATCTTGTCTTTGTGGGATTTTTCTTTGTAATCTTTTTGATAGTTTTCCATTGGGCATTTTGTCCGTGCTTCTCCTTTGCCCCTTATGCATAGCTACTAGTGAAGCTGATTGCAAAGCAAGTTGTTGATCCTTATATCAATTGAGGAATATTCAAAATCCACAGCGAACTATATTTTTTGGGTTATTCAAAACGTGTGTGGAGTATGCGCGGTCAAAAACCACGACCCAGTTTTCAATGGCCATCGTGGTCTACAACCGTCGACACTCACTGACCCGTGATAAGTAACGGGACAAGAAGTTCACAATCCCTACTACCCGTCGAATTGGCTTACGACCATAATTCAACATCACGGGCTTTGCAAGCGATACGATCACCTGTTATATTTTGATGGGGACCGCGTGACCATTCTGCGTTAACAGTGTAACTTACACCAAAAACTGAGCGATTTTGCAGTCATTTGTCTTCGTCGCTGTGAGAGCCCACTGAATCTACAAATCTGCCGGATGTTTGAAAAGGTCCCCCGCAACTTGGTTAACCCTACGGACGGTATTCGATGTTTATTTCAGTGAAACGAGTCGTTGCCTCCACATCGAGCGGTGCATAACGATAAAACCCGCACGTTTTCTTAACAAGTTTTGAGTCATGACGAGGAACTTGGAATTGCCTTTGCTGTGCTGATTTAGTTCTGTACCTGCTGTACTCTCTCTGAGCTGTAGTCCTCCGATACTGAATCGGACGGAACGTTGACTCAGGGATTTCCATAGTTTATGTTCTCCGGTTGATCAACTTTCGTTATGGAAGTTCAAACGAGTGGAAAGCCAATTGACTCTGTTCTCGATAGAGTTTTGTGCATGAACATTTTATCATCAGACTATTTCAAAGAGCTTTACCGACTCAAGACGTACCACGAAGTCATTGATGAGATATACAATCAGGTGGACCATGTCGAACCGTGGATGACTGGGAACTGCAGGGGTCCTTCGACAGCTTTTTGCCTTCTGTACAAATTTTTCACAATGAAGCTCACGGTCAAGCAGATGCAGGGATTACTGAACCATGGTGACTCTCCTTACATTCGTGCGGTAAGGGATTACACGTACTCGGTCTTGCATTAGACTTACTTGAAGAATTGTTCTGTCATGGCGGTGACCTCTTCAAAACGTAATTCTTTTCATTTCCAAGCGTTGATGGTTGCTTGTGCTTAATCAACTTTTTTAATGCGTCCGCACATACCATCATCTCATTCGCGCCTCGCACAAACATCGGGAGATTTTGTGTTTATCTTCGTCATTACCACGAACTTCTTGAACTGCTAGATTTGGAGATTCTTTCATGTCTCTCGTCTCTATGTTTACTACTCTTCTGCGAAGTTGATAACAGGAAAGAATCTTCAATTTGCTTTTTTTTTTATCGGCTCAGAATGAATAATCATGACTTCTTTGGCTTTCGTGAATCACCATGCGCAATAGAAAGGAGTCAGTTGCTTATCTTGCTGGTTCTTAGATGTTAGGGAGGATTCAAAGCATCATCATCTATGGCGACTTGCTAGGCGTTGGCATGTAGCTGCTAACTATGGAGTGTTTCTGCGTTGTATATTTGGAGGGCAGTCCTACAACTTTGATTCTGATCTCATGTCAGGGCTCTTTTATACTAGTAGTATTTGAAGAGTTGATTTGTGCCGATGCTATTGCTGAAGTTGAGGAGTAAGCGAAGAACCGTGAGAAGTTGATCATTCCCTCCAGGACGGTGTGTTCAATGTCGGGGCTAGGGGCGACTGTCTTGAATTGCTGGTCAATTGTTTGCAATGTTTGAGAAAGGAACCAGACTATCATTTGAACTTGTCATGGTTTGAACTACTACTTTTCCAGATTGAAATTCTCTACACATGCGGAAGGCTCGAAGACCTCAGAGAAAAGACTCATGTAATTGAATGAAAATTCTGATATCAAGTCAGACCAGATATCATCTTGGTAGCCAAGCGACTCCAGATTGAAGTATGGGCTGCTGCTTGAGGTACCAATATAAAACAGCAAGACCGTCTTCGAAGTGACAGCGATTAGAAATATGGAAAGGCTCCTTCCTAAACTGTACGAGTGGCAGTGCTTAGAACCGTTGTAGTTGAACAGCTGAGGACACAAGAGATCTCTGAAATGAAGTGGAAATAGCCACATTAGCCGATTCCTGTGTCCTCGCACATATACCTCCAAAAGTTGCTGAAACATGGTTAATCTCGTGATCGAAGAAGGTTATTGAAATCATGAAGGCTGCCTTCATCTCCGAGTGGTCCTTTGTTTGGTGGTCCTTTTAAAGTCGAACTGTTAATCTGTTACAGGAAATTGAGTTGTTATGCCATGATGCTGAAGGCCATGGATATGTCATGGTATGCGGTTCAGTTGGTTCAGTTTTTTCTTCCTTCAGTTGGTAATCTGTACACAGGCCATGCGGATCGTTTTCTTCCTGATTTCTTTGGTGCGATAGAGTGTAATTTGTGATAAGTTTCATGCTTTTAGTAACCCATGTCCGCAGCAATAGATACAGATAAAGTCACTGGGATCATGCACTAGTTTGAGCGTTTGGCAACATATTATGCTCCATAGTGGAAAGCTTACAGAGACGGTGTCTTAGCCGTTCGGAGACCGTCAAGCTACAAACCCGGTGTGATCTTTTGCCATTTTAAATGAGTGCTGTGTTGTCTCATAGAATTGTAGTTATTTACTTGCAGACAACAATTACTTGTTCACTATGTTTTTCTTTGGTATTTTGTTTTGGTACATTTCTTCTGACTTTTCTAATTACAACGTATTTACCAACTCAACTTCCAATGCGCCTTTCTTTTATGAAATATCAGGAACATGGTCTAATCATGAATGTAGTCTGTTATTATGGTGTCGGATCCAAGTAACACATCAATGTCTGTTGAATTTTTTATGTGTGAGAGACCTTAAGAGCATACCTCGGTGGATCATACATTGTTGATAGTGAATCGATCTGCATGGTGCCTGGGAAGGAAATTTGCAGGATTTTTTCTTCCGAGGCCACATGCTAAACTCACATCTTTTGTGCTCTTCGTAAGTTCCAGAAAACTTTTCATGCAGCTAGCATTACTACACATCTATATATTTGACATAGGTGTTGGCAACAACCATCCTTTTCACCTTGGCTCGTTGGGCTTTGAGTTCTCCTCAGCCCCCGCGCGGTTTAGTGCAGAAACCTATGCACCTCGGTGTTCACTGATGAAGCATCCGAGTCTACGTGACCGGAATGTGACGCTTCCCGTTCAGATATTGTTGATGGTCACCGGAGGACTTTCTTGCGTCGGACTGGATCCTCGATACCGCATACTTGGTTCCCAACACTTTCAATTCGACAGCCGGTCTCCTACAGTTTCAGTTCATGCATGACACGTCCCACTTCTACTATCATTGGCTGCTTGTCACTTTCCATCCAGTATAGCTCGTCGGCTCCTTTGAGACGTAACACCTAGATTTGTGTTGCTTCGGTCCCTTGCATGCAAAGCTCCTGCGGCTGATCATGTACTGTCGTATCTATACCTTTAAGGATACAGAAGAGAATGATCATAGAGGGTTTCTGGACTTATGTTCGCATCATCATTCTGTCCTTTCTGTACGTAGAGCGATAAGGCTTCTCGTTAATCTTGAAGTAATGACAGTCTCATGTATATATTTTGTTGCAAACTATTGAAGATTGGTATATACAATCAGGCTGAGGCTTCTGGTTTTTGTCAATAGCTAACACTCGTCCACTTCATTTTCTTCTACTTACTTACAGGTATTTTGAGTTGTTGCATGTCAAAACTTCAATAAATTGTTTCAATAGTTAATTTCTTGTTAACGACCTTCTTGCGCTCAGGTAATATTTTCATAATTTGGCTCATGTTTGTGCAGTAGGGATTTTTGCTTTCTTTGTAGTGATTTTCCTTATTCTAACAAGTGAAACGGTTTCCTTATACTGAAACTGAGTATATGCTAGAAAAATTCTTTCTACTACAAAATCCCTCTTTCTATCTCCTGCCATATATCAATAGACTGTCCATGATTCGTTCCAACCTTTTGTTCTCACCTCTTCAAACTCATACCGTTGACTTTCTCCTTCGAAAAGTTCGGTCTTTGTTTATTCTCTTTTATTGTTTCATCTACCCGGTAGCCCCTCCTCTCGAAGTTCTGCGTGAATGTTTTGATAAGATGCCGTGGGAGCAGTATGGCCATCTGAGTAGATAAACGATATGGTGACATTGCACAGGCGTCACATGGCGGAAGAGTTGCACAAAGCCATGAATGAAAACTTTTCCTTAAGTACGAAGTGGTTCTGAAGAAAGACCTTAAGGATTATCAAGGTGAAAAATTTCCAGGAAGTCAAAGCTCTGAGATCGAAGGGTGGAGATCAGATTACTTCTAAATCTCACATTATTTTATTACTAATCATGTTCGACCTGTGCAGCTATCATTCACTTCATTTTGTGAGCATGCTTTTTAAATTTTATCATAGCTCCCTTCTACTCGTACTGTGTACTTGTACTCGGTCTTTTATATATATATAAATAAGACTGTATATAAATATATATACTGTCTGCGGGATTCTGGATACAAAAGTTTCCTCAGAAAGGGCACAAGCTGGGATCACCAAACTCTTACGGTGTTGGGTACAAAATGTTGAGTTATCTATAATCCTACTTAACCCTCATTAGGGTTTGCGCAGTATGGAATGAAAATACCATCCAACGCGAGAGCCTGGAAGCTGTACGGCTAAAAGCCTATCATATAAAATCTCGGCACCCACATGAACAGCGCGAATAGGAATAAAATTAGAATTTGGAGCGACTTCTTTTGAAGCTCGTCGAGATTTTGCGAAGATATGTCATGGGTTTGTCTCTGAACTACTGTGGTTAAAATAGAAACAGAAACCCATGGCCTGAAAAGTGCTTTCTTTTGTCTGCCTGCGGAAGGAGGTACTGAAACTCCATTCTAAACACAGGGGGCTTTCATTTGAATCATATATGTTACGAAATGTGTGGTTCAAAGTGAACTATTTGATTTGGACTGCCCGCGACCAAACCTGCCGAAGTTAAACCCAGTATGCTACATACTATACTGGTCTACGGGTATCTAATTGGCTTCTTCTTTATTTGGATTGTTGTGGCTGTAATGTGAGTGTCGATTGAATCTATTTGCATTGTGCTCTTTGTACACTTCGTCCAGACTCTTTTACAGGTAGAAGGAGTCTTCTCCCTCCCTACTTCCAAAAGGAAAATGCTTTAGAGTTTAGAGATATTTATCTGAGTGACTTGAGAGGACATTGTACTGTCTTGCAATCCAAGTTTTCTTTCGGTCTTTCTGTTGCTGAACGTACACTAGTTAATATCTACTAATCACTACGTTCATAATTCTAATTTTGTGGTCCCTGGATGTTCTCCCCTGATTAGTATCGTTAATACTTTTCGAATTCATCTATGAACTCATATGGGATTTTTACCTGTGTTGGGACTGTATCCAACTTTGTTCTAAATAAAAATGCTTTGCTAGAAACAAGACTTCAACTGAATTGTGCACCTTGGTTCTGGTTTCTCTTAGCTTCACAACACTCCGTGGATCTATTTCTGTCATCCGGAAAAGTAACAGAAATTCAAGGCCTGAAAAGTGAAGCTGCGTCCTTCAGCCCGTGATTGAGAAGTTGGTTAAGTAACACGGGTCTGGTTTTTGTGCAAGAGGTCGTTTAAGTGCGTCAACGTAGATTGGTTGCGGGACTCGCTCTGTTAGCTACCAAACCAAGCTGGAGTTCGCTCCAGCATTTAAGTACTAGTTTGTTGGTTTCCGTTGTCGGCTTCTTTTATCTGATTGCCATGTTTTTAAGCGTACTGTTATCATTGTGCATGCTGCTTGTAGATATGGCTATTTGGCATGCTTGTGACTTATATCGACCAAGGAATTTGCACTTTCTTTAATCAAATCAACCTTACAGTTACAAATAACATGTAGCTACGACAATCTTTCGCAATGTCCTTGTTAACTGCATCAATATTTTGACAGAACATTGTACTTTCCTGTAGAGCAAAGTTTTCTCACGATCTTAATTGTGGACTGCCTCGACGTATTCTGATTAGATCGCGCCAAGGACTACGTTAATTATAGTAACCCTAAGGCCGACCTCTCGTTGAGCACGTTGGCTTTATATCTTTTGTTCACCTAGGCAGGTTTCATTCTTAGTACTAGTACTCTTTCTTCTCCCTAGTTACAAGAAGACACTACTCTGAAAAGCTACATCTCTTTGAGTGGCTTCAGTGGACGTTTTGCTCTATTTGTGATGAAGATTTAATTATTGGCATGCATAAGGCTAATTCCGCATCTGATTTCTTTACACGATACACCCCGAACCCTTGGATTTCTGGCAGTATCTTCAGGGGGCTCGTTGACTGGTTGGTTACACCTCTGAATTCAAGTTCCGGTCTGGGGTCATCCCTCTCAACCTCAAGAAGAGCAATATGGGGAGCCACCCTGCTAAATGCACATTGCGTGGCATAGAGGACGAAACCTCTGTCAATTGTCTGATTGGGCAACAGCCATCAAATTTGTTTGGCTTGTTGGGCTTCGAGTTATTCTCAGCCCCCGCGCGGTCCACTGCAGAAACCTATACACCTCGGTATCCACTGATGAAGCATCCGAATATATGTGCCGGGAAATTGACGCTTCTCGTTCAAATTTTGTCGATGCTCACTGGATGCCTTTCTTGCGTTGGAGTGACACTTCAAACTGCTCACTTAGATTCCCAGAACTGTTATATCGACAGCTGGAACTCTTTTCCTACTTACGTCTCTCACTCGCTTCCATCTTCCACTGTTTTTTAACTCTTCGTGTCACCTGCATCTTTCATGGTTGCATTTATTCGTTTCTAATCAGATGACACGGCTTTTCGGCCTTCATGTTTCCTTCCATTTGATATATTTCGTTGGCACCCTTGAGACTCACCACCTAGACTTGAGATGCTTTGGTTCCTTGCATGCTAAGCCCCTGCGGTTGATAATGTACTATGTTATCTGGGTGTCTGCAGTCCCTTTGCCAAACAGCGACATTATATCACAACCTCTCTCAGCGGGTGGAGCCATAAGTGCCTTAACAATTCTTCAGCCTTGATTAATAGCCGAACGCTGCCTCTCGTTTAGATAACTTGGTCAGTTACTTAGACATGCTTGCTTTGAAGATTATAGCGTGACGTAGATTATAGGTGGACTACTATCCTTTGCTACTAACCTGCAGGTGCAACTGGAACCTTACTGTATTGGCACACTTTTTAATTTCGGTCATAGCCCCGCCGCTTGTATTGAGTACTTGTACTGGATTTTGCTACATAAATATATACGTGGCTACAACAAAAACCCACTAACCTTCCTCCTCACCACTACGTAGTCTCTCCTTCGGATATAATGAGAGGGTTGGACATTCTCTTAGATAATGTAAATGTTCAGTTTGGTCCAGCTCTTTACAAACAAGACATCGGCATTCCCATGGGTACTAACTGTGCGTTTTTTCTAGCAAACTTTCATCTCTTAACTAATGAACGTTCAGCTCTCCAACTTCGTTCTCAGCAACTGCCTTCTACTGTTTTGGATAGTGTTCTCGTTATACGTCGTTTTGTGGACGATCTTTAGGTACCTAACTCTCCTACTTTCCCTTCATTTATGTATCTATTTGATAAGGATTGGAGGAGGTATCTATCCACCTCATTGTTGCGAACTTACTCATTCGTCATCTGGCTCGAACTATAATTTCTCAGATCTGTCAATCACCCATGACAGTACTGGTGGTAACAAAATTGGACAAGAGAGTTGAACCGGAATGTACACATATATCGATTATCAGGATGCTTCATATTTACTTTCAACGTAGGAGAGGTGGCGAAATACGGGATAAGACTAGCAGACTGCATAAATTCGCTATACTTTGCATGGCTCATCTGGCTTTTATGCATGAAGTAGTTCATTTGTTTTCAACTCTTCTCAATCGAGGATCTTCATCCATAAAGTTACTCAGGAAAGTACGTTCCGTTACAAAACACAGACGTTACTTGTACGGTCACCCAGCTTCGATTACTTTTTGACATATTCGACGACAAAGTCAAAGGCTTACAAAGCCATTTCGGTAAGTGGGGAGCTATTTGCAGCCCGCTTGAATGTAGTCAACTTCTCATATGCTGTCAGTTATGATGGGTTTGCTCAATTGAAAGAACAATTGTTCTTTCAATCCTTTGCTCAACTGTTTCTAACAGTCTGGAGGTATGTCTACTGCACGATGCTATGTTCAACTAATTTCTCGCCGAGGAAGAATGATTTCTCTCTTCTTACTCCATTAATCGTCGTGCAAATCAGCAAATATACTAGGTCGTCATCAACTGGAACTCGCCATAAAACTCAAGTGGAACTTACGATGTACTCTTCAGGATTCTCTCCAAGGCTCTGGATGCTTTCGATGTTTTCGATTTTTAGCTAACCTGGTGCTATACGATATTTACAATAGGTCTGGGCAACAGTTATGGAAATTCTCCATGGTCTGTTGGATTTTGATTTATCCTCAACCGCCGTGCGGTCCAATGCTGAAACCTAATCATCCCGGTACCTACTGATGAAGTGGGTAGCGGGGTGAACAGCCGGGATCTTGTGTCGATGGAGTGATGCCCGTCGGGTAGATACTGCTTATGGTCTCTGGTTCCTTTTTTCGCATTGGATTCGAGGAGTCAAATCGCACATGGTCTGTCAGCGCTAAGCACTCGTTTGTTCTTCTAACCACTTTTTGTTCTATTTTATCTCTTATTCGTACACTTCATCCCAAGGGATTGTTGCTGCCTGCTTCCTCCTGTCTGGAACTCACTTATTGCTTCTGTTCTTCTATGGGCAACAGCCATCGTTTCCTCCTTGGCTTGTTGGGCTTCGAGTTGTCCTCAGCCCCCGCGCAGTCCAGTGCAGAAACCTATGCACCTCGGTATCCACGGGTAAAGCAGACGAGTCTGCGTGACGGGAATAGGTTGCTTCCCGTTCACATATTGTTGATGGTGACTGGAGGACAGGTTTCTCCATACTGCTCACGTAGTTCTCCCAGCGCTGTCAATCTGACAGTGCTGGAAGAACTATGTGAGTAGACACTGCCTTCCATATTCCACCGTTCTTCTACTCCTTGTCTTCTTTCAGTTCTAATTTCGTTCGCTCTGTGCATCTATCATTCAGTTTATCGTCCGAGCATGCTTTTTAAATTTCATCACAGACCAGCTTCCGCTCGTACTCAGTACTTGTACTCGGTCTTGCTATAGTAATATATACATGTGGTTACTTTCATGTACACTTATGAGATTGTTACCTCTGAAGCCTGTTTTTGGGTTTGTTTCCAACCACGTTCAAATAGTATATGGAAGGGACTTCTTTGAGCGTCGGTGATTAGTCTTGCGCATGCTACTGATCACTTCGTCAGTACGTGTAGGCTTCAACATTTTGGCTACCACTAGATTGTTCTATGTAGACTATCTTTATATCGTAGTAGATGTTTGGTAATTAACACACAACCATTTTACGTTGATCTGTTCCTGGTTTTTCTCAAGTATCATGAACCCACGCCTCTGTGGTTTATAGTCCACGATCACTAATACATACTTTTTTGGATTCTCTATTTTGCTGGGTGCACATCTCAGTTCTCCGAAGGAAACGTGATTAAGTTTTTGAATGGTATCAAATGGCCATCAGATTCCTAGGGACGGGGATTGATTTGTCAAAAGAACGGGAGTAACATGAGTGCCGGGTGAAACTGCTCATTATCGAGACCAAAGCTGCGCGAGCAATTTACCTCGACTTTATCACCTTGAAAGGTTTTTAAGTACGGTGCGTTCAAGACAGAGCAACTTCTAGATTATTCAACGTGCCAATCGAGACAACGAGCTGGTTGTATAGAGCTTAGTTTTCTTGCCGTGTTTTGAGTTTCCGTAGGGCACAATTACCGTTGGCTTCAGCTTGGTTTCCTCTTCCAAATATGTTATGGACAATATTGAGCCTGTAATGTAACTTATCAAAACCGGGAATCCCCTGATCTGCTATGTAACAGAGCAAAGGCTTTTACAAGATTACTTGTACACCACTAAAACCCCAGTCAAGTTTGCGCAATATAGATTTTATCGGTTTTTTCGCCTTTCTCTTGCTTTCTCTTTGACGTTGATTGTGATGATTGTTGGTTCGATTTGAGGTTTCTACGCATGTCTATTTCTATTCTTTTTCGCATTTTATAGCTGGGATTCTATCGTTCTCCAGCTGGCCTTTCGCATTAAATGTGATGTTTACTTCTAGCACCTTACTTTTGCAGTTGCATGCGGTTGCATTTCAGTTGCACTCGGTTCTTTCAGTTATTCAGCTACTTACCGTGAACATTTGCAGAAACGCTACAACATTAGCATCGAGTGCTTTGACATCTATCTCTCGTTACCGTGCAGGCGGATCTTGTATACCAAGTCTTCATACCGGCTAGATTACATGCAGTACGGATGCAGAAACTTCTCTCATATTGCATCTTGGATCCCATTTTTTGGATTCTCACAGAGTAGACCTGTGTTGGGTTCGTATCTAACCTCGACTAAATTTACTAAACTTCTTCTTCCCAGTCTTTTACTAATTTTCGCGGCTCAGCCAGGGCGTGCGGTGCATGGTTTTCAGGCTACGACAGTACTTGCCTGTCGCTGTAACCGTTAGTACTTGCCTAACGGTTAAAGCGTACTTTAGATCCGTAGTGTGGGATATTAATGCCGTCAACGACTTCGGTTGGAAGGTTACTAGTTTTCAGCGAACGTGACTTCTGGATCGGAAGTATGGAGCTAGAGAACTATGGTTCCGTCACCAAGGCTTGATGGCCGTTTGAAGCCTTAGCGTCGGAAGCAGTGACTGCGATCATGGAGCAAAACAGTAGGGAGGAAGCGAATCACAAATCTTTTCTCTTCCTCTCCACCATACATCTGGAACCGTTGGACTTCAGACTGTCTGAAGGACTTCTTGCTTAGGTATCCGCCTGAAAATCAAAGTTGGATGATCACTCTCAGTCAGAAGAAGAGAAAGGTGGGGAACCACATTGCAATATCGGCACCTTGTGCGGCGTAGAGGACGAACCTCTGGCCATGACTTGGTTTTCTGCACAACCTTTGCGAGAATTAGAGCGACATTTCATTCATAACTCGCTCGGCTGCTCGAGCTCGAAGTGATTCAAATTTGTTCAACCTAGAATTAGATCCAACTGCTGCCGTGCTTTTAAGCAGCATATTCTGGGGCTAGACAACAAAAGAATGTAGATGAGTTTGTGAAGATGTCCACGATGACATTGGAAAGCTTAGAAGAAACTCATCTATGCGGACCAATCCCACAATGAGACCTTCTTCACTCTCAGATAGTCATATCTCTGTTTCCTCCTTTACTCCTTCATTTTTCCTCACTTCTTATTCTTCCTTTCTCACTAGGACCGCCCAGCCAGAGGCCTATGGTCTTCAGGCCATGAGAGACTAAAGACTTTGATTCCTTAATATCAATAAACTGTTCATACCAAGTCCCCACCGGTGTTCCTTTTTCCTTTTTTCTCTTTTTTTATTCTCTTATCTTATCTGGACGCAAACTCCTGTGTCGACACATTTCCTGGTTTTTGTTCGTACGTCAATCGGTGTTTACGTACAGGCGTGATCGTAAAAATTCACTTTGCGTTGAGTGACCTTGATATATATCAATGTTATGTTGAGATGTTAAGGTCCTGATCTGGTCTAAATGATTGGTCCAGGCTGTGTACTATTAACACTGCGTAAATAGTACACACTGCTTGATACATGGGCTTCAATGCGGTTATCAGGACGTTCTTTTTCCCATACTTTCTACTACACTCATGTCCCTTATATTGTCGTTCATGAAATTTGGTTGATGAATATGTCGGTGTTTCTTGGTGGTGTAAACACTGCTCTTTCTAGGCTTGAAGCAGCACGTCTCAGTTTCGATGTTACTCTCCGTTACATGTTTTTTCTGTGTGTCAAGTTGTTAAGTCAGCTAGTCTCCTGCCGTCATAGGTCTGCACTATTGTCCACTTTGTTCTGTAGAGACGATCGCTCTGACGAAGCTCTTTGAGTTTGAAGTAATTATACAATATTCAAACTTGCTTTAAACTGTTGAGGAAAAGTGTAAAGGTTGGATTTATGTGGTTGATCATGTACTACTTAATATATGAGGACTTGAGCTCATTGCATCAGGTTTATCGCCTATGCGCTGTTACCTCTTCGAGCTACCAGGAACAGAGTGTCGCATTGGGTGTACCCTATCAGAGTGTTACTAGGTTTTGTCGGTATAGTTCTAGTACTTTTTTGGTGCGCAACATAGCCGAGAAACTTGACTCTGTTGATCTCTTTAATCATCAATCATACTGGAGACATATAGCTCCCATTGGTGTTTTTAGACGCATTATACATGGATAGGTCTACAAAAGTAAAGATTTTGATCTGAACGTAAAATACTGAATCAGTTTTGCAACTTGTTTTGTGGACGTTGTTTTGCAGGTGGGATTTTTGTACCTGCGGTATGTCGGAGATCCAAGGAGTTTATGGGGATGGTTCGAACAGTATGTAACTGACGAGGAGGTATTTTCACGGCTTGCTTCCGGACTGTATCGAAGAGCTCGCAGATAAGACGTTTCATTTCGTCAGTTTGTTATGTCAACAAAGTTGTTTTCTTGAAAGAGTAGCTGATCATCTTTCTTGCATGCGAAGCCCTTGTGAATCATTATGTTCTCTCTCTCCCTCTATCGAGAGACAGAGATGTCTAGAGTACGACGCTTCCAGCAATCAATCTTCATTTCCTACATGGACAAATGCCCTTAGCATTTTGTCTACAGTTGCCGCTCCTTCTATATCTAACGAGTCCGTCAAGAGCTAGCTTCACCGACTTATACGCCAGTTTCTGACAACAAACTAGATATCACGGCCAGAAACGCCCACTACGGTAACCAGCATTCCTTAGTCGCTAACACAGTTAGGTTACTACTTCTTTGCCATTGTTCTTTATTGCTCGGAAGTTACACAAGGTTCCACTCAAACCACGTTTTTTAGTATTAGCCAATGACACTACCCTAACACGGGTCTCCACATGGTTAAGACTAGCTAACAGGGAGCTTCTCCCCACGGCACGTAACCTATGGTCCTCGTTTCTTCACCAAAGGGGCTTACTTACACTCCTCCTGGAAATTAGATAGTTCTGCCGGGGTTTGCAGTGTCATGCATGACTTCAACCGAATTCGCCCTTATTCAAATCACTGCCCTTCGCTTCTCGTGCTACGACTTTTCCACCCTCTACAATAGTATTGACCTTACTGATGTCAAACGGAGGATGGCTACCCTAGTTAAGGATCTCGTCAGTCACGTTTCTTTACGTAAACAGAAGGACCTGCTTTACATTGGCCACGGAAAGTTCTCCACTTCATTTTGTTGGGTTTGACAGCTTTCAGAGGTTTCCGAAAGCCCCGCATCACAGCGGCGGTTCTTGTCTCCTGATCTCATCATTACTTGGTTGGACTTCCTTCTAGACAATCGATACTTGTGTTTGGAAACGGTCTCTATCGTCAGACTATTGGGATTCCCATGGGAATTAACTGCGCTGTCTTCTTGGCCAACTTTTACTTGTTCACATACAAACTCGAGTTCATCCAACGGTTACTCCTCGTTCCGGAACACAACGACCTCTTGGCTGGACTTATCAACGTTCTACGATATGTAGATGATCTCTTCGTCCCTGCAGTTGCGGAGTTTGAAGATGTAATGTAAATCTCTCCAGACGCTATTGCTGGGGGTATATATCGTAGGGAACCCTGCGAACTAAATCAGACTTTTTCTGCTAACACGTGCTCTTTTATGGACCTGACTATTTCCCAAACTGGAAGTCCAGGTCTATATGTTAAACGACGAGAGCCATAGTTTAGACAACATCAGTTTATTACTCTTCCACATGCTCTCTCTAGGATTCCTTACAATGCTAGATCAGGACTCATTAAGGCTCAGGTATGTCGTTTTTCTAATATATATACCTTTCGACAACATCTAGGCCACGCGATATCTATGTTTATTACGAACTATGGCACACAGCCTTACAATATGCCCATGATATATCGTACCCTGGCTTCTGTCCTGCGTCGGAAAATGTTCCGTTCTAGGCTGTTCAGCTATGGGGATTTCCCGATCGGCACGACAGGTTACACACGGCGGGTAGCTTGTTCACAACCCTGTTTTGTAGTTTAGTTCGGCCACATCTTACTTTCCTTTTTCTTTTCTTTTCGGCGATGTATTTCTTATATATGTTCTTTAGTCTTCTTACACGAACTCATCCACCCCTTCTCTGGTCTGTATTTGCTGATACTTTCTTTTGGCATTTTTCTGAATGCTGTTTACAGTGGAATGACACTCAGTTCTTGCTTTATACGTATGTTTGCATGTTCTCCATACATGGCGGTTTCCAGTTGAGCGACACTCCCTAAGTTCTCTTGGACTTTGTTTTCGATCTGGCATTCCGTTCTTTATCTCTATTTTCATAGGTAGATAGTGCTAGGCAATATTGACATAGGTCTGGTCAACAGCCATCGAGTTTTCCTTGGCTTGTTGGGCTTCGAGTTATCCTCAGTCCCCGCGCAGCCCAGTGGAGAAACCTATGCACCTCGGTATTTACTGATGACGCAGGCGAGTCTATGTGACGGGATTTTGACGCTTCTCGTTCAAATATTGTCGATGGTCACTAGAGGCCTTTCTTGCGTCGGATTGGTTCCTTCATACTGCTCACTTAGTTCTCCCAGCACTGTCAATATGACAGCTGGGCAGCCTCCACTGGCTTCCATATTCCAGCGTTCTTCTATTCCTTGCTTTGTTGCAGTTCCGACTTCATTTGTCTGTTTTTCTATTACCATTTCAGTTCATGCATGATATTTCTTGGCTTTTTTGTCATTTGTCTTCATGCTTCTTTCCATCTGGTATGTTTCGTTGGCACCCTTACCACCTAGATTTGAGTTGCTTTGGTCTCTTGCATTGCAAGCTCCTGCGGTTGATCATGTACTATGTTTTCTACGTTTATCATAGCCTTTGGATACATATTCAGCATCGATAGAATCCACGCTTGCACATCCGTTTCTTGTACCTCTATGGTACCTGTTAACATATCTCTTCCAGTTTATCCAGACTCTCGTTCTCTCCAAAATCTCTCATACGTCCAACCTTGGGGTCAGCAATTCACAAGTCTTACGTTTTATACGTATATGTAATTCTAGGAATAGCCTTGTTTGGGCTATCGTTATGTTGATCCCAAATTATAGAATGCAGCACTAAGATTTGCGCGTAGTCTTTCATGTGTTAGGTTCTGTACTCAAAAGGAAGATTTTTATTCTACTTAACCCACCGATGGGCATCTACCAAATAGTGTGACAGTTAATGTACTATTAGCGGCGAGCTTAATTTTAAGCCCGCTGTCTAGGTCTCATCTTTTCTTCTTTTGCTTAAGTATTACTGTCTGTGGACTTCTTGCTCTCATCTTTCAGGATACTTTCCAAGGCTGTTGATGCTTTCGATATTTCTGGAAGGCTCTGGATGCTTTCGATGCTTTCGATTTTCTAGCTAACCTGGTGCTATACAATATCTACTATAGGTCTGGGCAACAGTTGTGAAGACACTCCATGGACTGTTGGGTTTTGAGTTATCCTAAACCTCCGCGCGGTCCAATGCAAAAACCTATCTACCCCTCTACTCAGTGATGAAGCAGCCCGGATTACGTGACGATGGAGTGCTGCCCGTCGGGTAAATAACGTTGATGGTCCCTGGTTCCTCTTCTCGCATCGGATTCGAGGACCGAACTGCACATTGATCTGTCAGTGCGTATGCACTCGTTTGTTCTTCTAACCATGTTTTGCTCTATTTTATCTCTTATTGGTGCACCACATCTCTCGGTTTGCTGCTGCCTGCTTTCCCCTTTCTGGAACTCACTTGCAGGCCTCTGTTCTGAATTCTCTACGTATGCTTGCCTTAGAATTCTGTGTACTTCTTCAGATTGTATGCTTTGCCATGTTTCGTTGCTATTTTTCGAACCTGTTCTTTCGTGCCTAATAATTACAATGCCTCGGGCCATACCTTAGATAGAGTCCCCATGATTGTACCTCCAGGGTCTGTGTTTGGCGGTCTCCTTGCGTGTTAAGCCCTTGCTGTTGATCACGTTTTATCTCAAATATCTCTTCCAGTCTGTTTGCTACTTCATTGTCCGCTACATATCTGTTGCTTCGACGTCATACGCAGGATTCTACACACAATTGCTGATGTTTCTCTTCATACAACTTGCGTCGGACTGGATTGCGTCCGATTGTCGCGCTTCAAGATTTTTTGAAGTCGGTTATAGTTTCTTCGCTTCACATGTGCAATACTTCTCCTCATATTTGTGTACTGCAGGTGACGATAGGGCTACAGGGCACTGGCACACGTTTAACTTTCATTCATATTCTTTTCCGCTCGTATTGAGAAATAAACTTAAAAGTATATAGTCGTGTGTCTATGCCGCTCCAACCTAACTTGTAGAGGTCACGAACATGCTTTCGGTTTTTCACAATATGTGCAAGGCTTACGCTGTTCTATTGCTTTGACTTTACGTGCTTACGCTCGAGGCAATTGAGACGCTGGTCCAAGCCTCCCGGATGCAGTATGTGTGCCGTTTCTGTACGTAGTGTCTGTGTTCTGCAATGTCTGTGTCCACTCTGCTCTCTGAGTCCTTTCACTAAACACGTGGTTTCTGCTGGTAAATGTCGTACGCACTAACTCTAATCATAAGGATTTGCCTCTCATAGCCTGAAGACGATGGAACCTGGATAAGCGGTGCGAGTAGTAACTCATGCTTTCAGAGAGTGTTGAATACGCATCACCTTATGTTTCATTCCTCCTTCATAGATGGATAACCGTTAAGCGGAATCTACGGGTGCATAATTCATTAAGTAATATTAGAAGACTGACGATTACTGTCTTCAATTGAAAATAATGACATATGCTGTATGTCGATTGCAGGAGTTCGCCCCAGGATGTAATGGAAAGAAGACCACAATGGGTGTCTTTGTCTGCGATCTTCTGTTGGATCAGGTTTGTTTTACCTTGTCTCTGACTTTTGCCTAAATTTTTTTTTTTTGGGGGTCATTTTTCTGCATCTTTTCCTCATGTTTATTGCACCGACTATGCGCACGCGGCCCTGTGACTATTTACAGAATTGGACAGATGACGCCCTGACCATGAGGCCGTTTGGTCGGAGCCGCTTAGGCACGAATACTCGGAGCCCCGTCCTCAGTTCTTTTTACCAAACTGCTACTTTTTTCTACCGATTTCGCTTCATTTGGTGTCTTTCGTTCAGTTTTGCTTCATCTTGAACCTGTGTCAAGTCACATAATTCGGTCAGTCAAACTTGTTTATATACTTCAAATTCTGGAAGTTGTTCTGGGTCTCTATCTGACTCATTTACCTCCAACTTTGAAACTGTTGATAGAGATTTCACGCTATACATTTGTTTTGTCTTCTCACAGAACATTCTTGGGCTGTTACTTGGTTTGTTAGAACTAGGATTACGATGAAGCCAATAGATCTACCAAAATGTAAAGCAGTGCATACCTCTCCTCCGCTTCATAATTTTCCAATCAATCCAAGGTTTGGCCTTGTATCTTACACACTGGCTCATTGGTCTCTACTTAGTTGTGTATTCGGATGGGCTGAATTATTATGTAATTGTCGATTGAATCTGTTCCGGTATGTTGTATATTCACCTAGGCAGTCGCTTTTATTGCTTATGTGAACAAAAGGACTCCCTATGCAGGCATTAGTTCACCCAGGAGAAACTGCCTTACTTCCCATGATATCTAATGAGTGACTCGAGTGGACAATTTACTGTTCGTGCAATCAAAGTTTGCTTTTTATCTTTCTCTTAGGTCAACCTACACCAAGCACTACGTGACTATCACTTAACTCCTCACGTATGGTTGCTAGTAATCGCCAGGTTTCCACCAAGGCACATGCGATGATCACTTCCTTAGGGGAACGTTTGCACGGGGCTCCTTTTTTACTCTTCTTTAATAAATAACTGGACACCTACCAATTAGCTTGCACCATTTAGTCGCATCTTCTTATGTCATGCATATTCTCAATATTGGATCCACTCTAGTCAGTCTTATTAAGCTGTATCAATGCGCTTTGACAAACTGGAGATCTGTTGGATTGTACTCTTTTGTTTTGTATCATCTTAAATATATATATATCTGGACCGAAACCCCACGCAACGACTTCCAATTGAAACCGGATGTCTACACTCTTGCTCATGGACAAGATGGTCTCAGAGGGGTTAATGAGGTCTTGGAAATAGCGAGAGCGGATTGGTGCGCGCTCACTTTCTTCGTTGATTAGTCTCTGGATTCCTAGTCAGCATCAATAGGATCTACGCTAGCACTTCACTCCCTCGGTCCCCTCTGGGTATTTTTTTTCTTCACGTGTCAGATCCACTGCCTTTGTTCTACGTTTCGTCATCAACGCTCGTCGTCCTGCAAGATTCAGAAGTCCCCTTTTCTTCGCGCAAGGTTTATGTCACTGTTCATATTGGATTGTAACCCAGCTCTTTCACGCCATGGGTCGGCTGTGTGTTGCCTGTGGACTTGATCCGCTGCTCTTGTTTACAGCTTCATTCACGTGAGTTCGCACCCGTTGCTTTAATTTTGCATTCACTCTAATCATTGTGGAAGTTGCACCTTTCATTACGACCTCAATGTACTGCCACCTTTTTAATGTCAGGTCACAGCTCCCAAGGCCCTTACTGAGTACTTGTACTTGGTCTCGCCATCTACATATAGATAGCGAGACTTGATCCGATGTTCTTGGTTAGAGCTTCATTCACGTGAGTTTGCACCTGTTACTCTAATTTTGCATTCACTTTAGTCAGTGTGGAACTTGCAGCTTTCATTACGACTTCAATGTACTGCCACCCTTATAATGTCAGTCACAGCCCCTGTTACTTTAATTTTGCATTCACTCTAATCATTGTGGAAGTTGTTGCTTTCATTACGACTTCAATGGCTGCCACTCTTTTAATGCCAGTCACAGCCCCCAAAGCCCGTACTGAGTACTCATACTTGGTCTCGGTATCTATATATATTCTCAGCCTCTGGACTTCTAACCAGCATCAGTAGAGTCTGACCTAGCACATCCCTTTCTGGTTACTACTTCGGTAACGTTGACAGTTTATTTTTCGTATTTTTTGTTAACATCTGTTCAATCATTTCATCGACAAGTTGTATGGCTTCCGGTGCGTCATTTGCTGCGTGAATGTAGGTAGGCTAATTTGTGAAGCTTTTACCACTAATTACGTTTTCTCTGTGCAATAACATTCATTTCATTGTCTTAGTATGCATTATAGATTTCATCATGGCCCCTACCGCTCGTACTGAGTAGTTGTACGCGGTCTTGCTAAACATAGATACACTTTCTCGATTGAATCCACCCTAGTCCGTCGTGTCAGTTGTATCTCCTTGTATCAATCGTCTCGATTTCATTTGGAATGTAATGGAATAACTGAAGTACAAGTACTTTCTTTG
This sequence comes from Marchantia paleacea, assembly GCA_014180765.2. Lineage (NCBI taxonomy): Eukaryota > Viridiplantae > Streptophyta > Marchantiopsida > Marchantiales > Marchantiaceae > Marchantia > Marchantia paleacea. The sequence goes on along the minus strand of MUAA02000092.1, from coordinate 367,709 downwards.
AGCCACAACACCCTACTCTTTGTTTAGTCGTGCGGGTCTGGCTTTCGTGCAAGTCACTTCATGGTCACATTGTAATTGTTCTAATCGCTCTTGGAACTGCAATTGTAGTTAATTTGTTACCTTCAGCCTTTGGGCTTATCATCAAATCTTGGTATCCTTCGTGAATTGATCTCTACGTTCATTTCCACCTCTCATTGAAGTACGTCATGTGATTTTAAAGTAACCCACGTACAGGCATATAACTCGTTGATTGATTGTCATGTGATCGTAGTACTATTTCGACACTCTCTTTCCACGAATTCCCGTCCCTGTTCTTCGGCAAATAACCGCGAACCTCGAACGGATGAAGCTCTCCGTACAGCCCGCTGGAGTAACAGGAACTGGCGGCCGTCATTCATCGGATGATACTGCACGCAGGCCTCCATCTGTGAAAGCTGCATTGTCGGTTTCGTTCGGGCAGCGAGCTCCTCACCGAGCCTCCACTCGTGATTCGTCCCCTATTCGACGATGTGCTCCTATATCACGGGAGTTGCGGACTCCGTTGAATGATCAGAGCGGTCTGCAGAAAAAAGGCGAGAGGGTGTTGACTGGTGCTAGTGTAGCCTCTTTCAGCCGTTATGAAAGAGATACTATCAGGGAGAGGTCTAGAGAGTCTGACCGAGCGAGGGAAAGAACTAGGCAGAACCCAAGAATTCCAGATACTGAGAATGGCCGAGACTTGGAACGAACCAAAGACTCGGACCGAGGAAGCCACCGTCACATTGAATACTATACCAGTAAAGAAAGCAGCAGAGGCAGGGACTCAAGAATAAATCGAGGGTATGGAAGATACAGAGAGGACACTAGGTCAAGAGATTGTGAGAGAGAAGAAAGATGGAATGTGGACAGGATAGAGAAGGGAATTTGTAGAGATCAGAGTAAACTCAAGGATCGCGAGAATGGAAGAGATAACAGGGTGGGGAAGAAGTGGGAACGGTATTATGACGACAAGCAACGCAGCCGAAGCCGCAGCCGAAGCCCACGACGAGAAAAGGCTGAGGTGGATTTCCTTTTAACGAGGTTCTCTCCTGGTCAAGGGATCATTCCATCACCAAATCTAGCCAAACTACGAAATGTGTACGGGGATGGTAGTACCAAGAATTTGGATGCTATCCACGACACGACTGAGTGCAAAAGTGAAAGTACAGATATAATTCGTTTAGGTGGTGATACGTGGATTTGAGGTCACATTTTTCCATGTACTGACTACGTTCGCACTGTAGTAGATTTCAAAGGTGTATGAGGGCTTTCCGCCTAGAAAGATTCCGACGTCAAGGCTTCTGACGAAACCGTCCTTGCCACCTGCACGTTCCATAAGGATACGAAAACACAACGGAAGGGGAGTGCACGGAAGAAACTCTTGGTTGTAGCTTAGTGTAGTATCGATATTTTTACCCGTTTCTCATGATGACACCTTGAGTGAAGATATCGTGGACTGGATTAATGCTTCCCATCCTTTTTGCTATATTACTTGGTACGTTTACTTCTCCAAAAGTTCAAACTGCTGGTGCGAAGGTTTCTGTCATTTGACAAGTGCTTTTGTTGTATTTCTCACCGACCTCTTGTTCACAGCATGGGTTACAGTTGTGGACTGAATGAAGTACTATCCATTCCAATACAAGTACTGGATTTAGACTATAATCTAGTGGATTCTCTTCATGATCATAGGCTTGCAATGCATGAATCTTTTTATCTTTTAACAGCTTTTGCTAGCTTTCTAGTCGTGTTGCTTTCCAACGTCCTTATGATCCAAAGTAGATGCACCCTTTTAAATTTATGGGTTGTAAAACATTTCATAAGATATCCTCAAGCTTCAAAATATAAATTATTATGCTTTTGTTTTTGTCGAAACAAACTGGAGTCATCCATATTGTGATGTTTACCCATATTAAACCGTTTTCCTCATGGATCCACTTCGTTTCTCATGACCATTATCTTGTACGAGGCATCTCGCATTCTTTGTAAACATTCCTTCACTTTCACCTCTCGCCGCCTCATGTCTGCTACCAATTCCATTGCTGAGGTTGATATGATTTGCACTTATGTTGAACTTGCTCCAAAAAAACAGCTGAGCTTTTCAAACACAAGCCAAGATCTACAAATCAGCTGCTCCATAGGAGCTTCTCGCTCCTTCAGTCACTTCCCACAGTCACCGTAACAGTCGAGAGTCGAGGTCCCCAATTGCCCTACACAACCTCCTCCACAAAAAATATTCCCTCTTGTCACACAAGTTCAGGCGTCTGACATCAGCCTCCCCTTCCTACCTTCCTTCCTCTCCTCGCCTGTCCTTGCTTGCCTGCCCTGTAGCTCCGCCTTTTGCCAAACATTCCATCTCTGCATCATTCACCTTCGTCCCATGGCACATAGTGTTGGAATACAAGCGGAATAACAAAAGAGAATGGGATTCACCACTGCATGCGCATGGAGCGATTAGCAGATCGTCGTCCAAGAAAAAAGGAATCAGAAAGTTTTGAATAACTCAGTAGTGAATATAGGAGACGATTCAAGACATATCCAGACATGTCTCCTCCCCCTGCCCGCCCTGAGACATTTCCTGCCCAATTCTTCAATGCCTCTTCTGAGATCCTGAGAATGATTCTCCAAAATGGCCTCACAACTCATGAATCAGAATCAAACCCAACGACTTTCCCACCTCGTGCGAGTCTAAGAAATCTTCAATCAAGGACAACCAATTCATGCACTGACATACAGACCTCCAACGATAAAGAGTTGAGAGTCAAGCGTCACATAAACGTGTTTCATCCTCTGTTTGCGCCTGTCCAAGCTTCAATTGTGCTGTAAGTCCATAACAGTTACAATCGTCACCACATATCGACCCACTCTCAGCTCACAAAAGCAACAGAAGTCCTGGAATCTACGCTGAAAACGAACCGGTCCAATTGTCGCAGATCAGTGAGCATAATTCACGCCCAAAAAAACAGTAATTTCTTCCAAAACTTTTCCCCTCGATAAAATCCACTGTCCCAATCCACTGCTCTTTCCCTTTCTCGTCTACCGTAAAGAACCACACCAATCACGTTCAATTCACCACCACCCTCCGCGGACATCCATCATCAAACTAGATCTGCCGGTTTGTATCTCCAAAACGCCAGCGTCCGGACATCTCCCACCCCTTCCAGATGAAGCACTCCAATTCTTGCTCGATGTATAGCCCACAAACCGTAAGCGCACTCAAATCCACTAAAAATTCAAATCTCGAACCTGGATGGCTCGAGCTGTAGCTGCGAAAACGCTTTGATACCAATTGTTGGTCCGAAAGACAGGAATACATTCAGAAGCAACATGCAATCAACATACGAGACAGGAAATACGTGATTCACCTCACTGAGGCTACGTCCACGGAACACAAAGAGTCACTTTACTAAATAACCCTAATTTGTGTTGAAGAGAGCTCCTGCCAGCCCTCTTATATACTAGTACTAGCCCTAGTCTAACTAAATATAGTCAAACTAACCAGAGATACTCAAGACCTGAGTTAACTCATAACAACTAGAACTGCTACCGCTTCCAATTTCTATGACAATTCAACACCGATGTCAAAGGTTCTACAGTCTTCTTTGCATCTTTTATCTTTGGCCGGGAAAGTCACGGAGTCACCACTCCCCCTTCCTCTCCAAGCTCTCTAAAGATGCATGCACGTGAAACACAGTTAAAAGTATTCTCAACGTCCACCTTCAAGACAACCCAATCCGGACAGATATCTAGAATTGCTCTAATGCTCAACAATATTGTCTCACAACCTCATGGTGTGACGACTCCAAACTTGTGTGGGCAAAAGTGTTGCTAGAAGTGGTAAAGATGCTTAAGAACCATAATATGACATATGTGTGGCATGTCCAGACTATTCTTACAATGTAGCTCAATTTCTTGCTTGGAATCTCAAAAATCCTACCACCTTTCTTTGTCCAGCACGCCCTCCTAGAATAACATAAACATCATTGTATAAGTAAGAGAAACAAAAACCATGCTAACTCATCCATGTGATCACATGTCAATCAAGTGAGCAATATGTGAAAATTCCATCTAACCTTGTCATGTAGCGCATGATGGAGACTATGGAATAAATGTGGACATGGGAACTTAGTCTCAAAAAGCCCCAAAATAGAATTTGACTAGGATACTAACCACTTACACGACCCGATCTGTATACCTAGAACAATCAAAGAAAGGATTGACGTAATCTATGTGATCTACTATTACAATGATGTTTCAAATAATATGTTTGTTTTTTAATTCTTAGTGGGGCTCACATGGATTACCTTGAAGTATTGTGTTGGATCAAGGTTACAAGTTCACTAACATTTTTTGGAAACACTTGTTTAGGGTGGGAAAACTAAGTTAGATTCAGCACGTAAAAAAACGGATGGAAAAACTAAGAAAATGAATATGATCTAAAATGAATATCTTTGAAACTTTATAAGTGCATACGAGTTGGATTGGATCAAATGGTGTTAAGTGCGTTGATTGAGATCTGAGTTCCGAATATCCATGTCTGTTTCACGGACAGGGATTCTCTAATGCAAGAAGAGATCTAACACATAACACACACTATCCATAATCCATACATCACCAACGCCCTTTGGTGAGATGCATAGGCCATACCTCTGGCTTCATAGTCCATCTTCGAGCAAGTCATCCTCATCAAAATCTTGAGCCACATTGGCCAAAGGAGGATCCGTCGCCTTGGTCTTCACACGGCAGTCTTTCTTAAAGTGACCACTCTTGCCACACTTCCAACAGACCACCGTCTTCCTGTCTTGGGATTTACCCCTAGACATGGATCTACCTCTAGATCTAAACTTCTTCCCATCCTTCTCAATCCTAGATTGTGACCGTCCACGGGTCACATTGAGTGCTGTACCAGATGAAGAGGATGGAGTAGAGATCATCATCTTCTGCTGTAGGTCATTAGTCAGGAGAGCACTTACAACCTCATTGTAAGTGATCGTTTGTCTATCACGATGGAGCAACACTTGTGACAATGACTGATATGAGGATTGAGCTCATGACTTTTTTGTTTGGGACAGTAGTAGCGACAAAGCGAGGCGGCGGTATCTCCTCTGATTTAGGGATTTTGATCCAGGGTAAATTTCCTTTATTCTCATATGAGTGGGAAGAAGTCAAGTTTGGAGGTTCCATCTGACAATCGAACGACACAAGGGACCAGCAAGCAGTGAGTATTGTTATACTTCATCTACAACCTTCAGTTCTGAAGCAAGTTGATGAGTATGACAATTGTATGTTATTGTTTGAGGCTCTTCAGCGACGGTTTCATCGCAAAGAGTTGTCAAACAGGTTGTACACCTCCTTGAAGCTGATGAACTTCAAGATGAAAGATACAGGTAGGTACGAAGATCCAAGATCACATTAGAGAGTTTTTTCATACTTTCTCAGTATCAAACGGTTTAGTTCTTATGGGAAATGATCAACCCTGTAGAATTGAAGGCGTTGGATGCATGCAATTCACATGTTTGATGGAGTCAAGCGTGCGTTGACTCACGTCGGGTTTATACCGAAATGAGAAAGAATCTTATCTCTCTTGGAATGTTAGACTCAAAAGGCCTTGAGTGGAGTTCTAAACAAGGAGTACTTGAGGTGAGAGTAGGTGATAAGATTATCTTGAGAGCACACAAGCATAGAAATCTGTATGTGCTAGAGGGCAATACCATTTGTGGTGAAGTCAATCTTACGGATCTCGGCTTTGAGATGGCTCATGTTTGGCATTCTAGAATGGGACACATGAGTAGCAGTACCAATGACCTTTCTTCGAGATAGGGGCTTGTTACCTGGTTTAGGTAAAGTTGGCATGGAATTTTGTGAGCATTGTGTTATGGGCAAGCAACATAGAAAAGCCTTTGGTGTTGGAACTCATAGTTCCAAAGAGTTACTTGAGTATGTACATAGTGATGTGTGGGGACCCTCTCCTAAAGCCTCACATTCTGGAAAGTGGTACTATGTATCGTTTATTGATGATTACTCAAGATTTGTGTGGGTATATTTTCTCACACACAAGTCTGAAGAAGTCTTTGCAACCTTCAAAAGTTGGAGAGCCCAAGTTGAGACTCGGGCGGGTCACAAGGTGAGATATCTACGTTCGAATAATGGCGGGAGTATACTTGAGAGGAGTTTAGAAGTTACTTCAAAAGGAGGGGGATCACTCGTCATCTCACCACGGTTTATACTCCCGCAACAAAATGCTATTTAGGAGAGGCTCAACCGAGCAGTATTGGAAAAAGGGTGCGTAGTATGTTGAGCCAATTTGGTTTACCATATGAATTCTAAATTTGAAAATCAGTAAATACCGCGGTGTATTTGGTAAATCTGTCTCCTTCAAGTGCAATCGATTTCTTGACACCGTTTGAATTGAGGTACAAACGGAGGGCTGATTATAATCGTCTGAGAATTTTTGGTTGTACGGATTATCCTTTCATAGCGAAGGAGAATAGGACCAAGTTGGATCCTACATCCAAGAAGTGTTGTTTTCTTGGATATGCAAGTGGTGTGAAAGGATATAGGCTATGGGATCACAGGCTTGTAAGGTGATTGTTAGTAGGGATGTTTCTTTCGATGAGCCCATATCATTGAAAGAGGGGGAGATATCTCAGGCTTCCCGTACTGACAGGGCAAATCTCCACTCACGGATGTTGTTGAGGGGGAGATTGATCATTATGGGTTTAATGATGCGCCACAAGGAGAAGCTCCAGAATAGATTGAGCAAATTCATGAACAATAGGAATTGGAGGAGCAAGTTGTCGTTGCTGAGCCTCAAGACAGAGCACGAAACGATGGAGATCAACCAGAACCATCTACTAGGAGATCATCAAATCGGATTAGTAGAGCTCCCGAAACGTATGGAACATGGGCTGATTCATCTATTCTTGAGGATATTGAATCTGAGAATGATGATGGCAATGCGTTGATCTTGGAAGAAGGAGAACCTTGTTCATATAGAGCAGCTCAAGCCTCTATCAATAAGCTTGAGTGGAACATTGCTATGGAGCGTGAGATGCAATCGCTTGTTGAGAACAAGACTTGGGAGCTAGTGGAGCTTCCAAAGGATCAACCTTTGGTTGATAGCAAGTGGGTGTATAAGTTGAAGGATAATCCAGCGGATGAAGAGAAGAGGATCTTCAAAGCCAGGTTGGTGGCTAAGGGCTTCACACAAGAGAAAGGTGTGGACTAAAATGAAGTCTTCTCTCATGTGGCAAAGTATGCTACAATTCGTGTGGTATGTGCACTTGCTGCGATATTTGGTCTAGTTATGGATCAGATGGATGTTGTCACGGCTTTTCTATATGTATCTTTGGAGGAAGAAATCTACATGAGACAACCTACAGGCTATGAGAAGAAAGGTCAGGAGAAGTTAGTTTGTAGATTGGTCAAATCTCTATATGGATTGAAGCAAGCTCCTATGCAATGGAATGCAAGGTTTGATGAGTTCATGAAAGCATAAGGATTTTCAGGGAGTGTGTTTGATCCATGTGTTTACATGAAGAAGGTGAATAATGAGATCTTTAGCCTCATTATTCTGGTACTCTATGTGGATGACATGCTCATTTTGGCAAAGGAACAATCCGACGTTGATAGATGCAAGAGGCAACTGAAATCTACATTCAAGATGAAGGATTTGGGTGAGTCCAAGAGGATATTAGGTATGGATGTTCACAGGGATTTGAAGAAGAGGAAGCTATGGTTAAGTCAGGGTAAGTACATTTAGCGTGTGCTTGACAGGTTTAACATGGCACACTCTAAAGGAATGTGGACTCCTTTGGCGGCACATTTTAAGCTCTCAGCAGCTCAATGTCCAATTGATGCAATTGAGAGAGAAAAGATGTCGTCAATTCCCTATGACAAGGTAGTGGGCAGCCTCATGTATTTGATGGTGTGCACTAGACCTGATATTGCTCTAGCTATGGGCAAGGTGAACATATATATGTCAAATCCAGGGAAGGTGCATTGGGAAGCTGTGAAGTGGATTCTCAAGTACCTCAAGAGTACTAAGGATTTTGGTCTTTTGTTTGATGGCTTATTGGACAATGCCAAATCCTTGTTGGGTTACGCTGATGCTGACTATGGACAAGATATGGACAAGAGGAAGTCTACAACTGGATATGTGTTGACAATTGGAGGTGGATGCGTTAGTTGAAGATCTACCTTGCAGAAGTGCATAGCTCAGTCAACTACGGAAGCCGAATATGTAGCAGCAACAAAAGTAGCAAAGGAGGCTATTTGGTTGAATAGACTTATCACTGAGATGGGATTGAAACAGGATGTTGTAAATCTCCATTGTGATAGTCAGAGTGCCTTACATCTTGCATCAAATCAAGTGATGGATAGCAGGGTGAAGCACATCGACATCATAGATCACTTTATCAGAGATGTAGTTTCTGATAGGAAGATTGAGCTAGTCAAGATTGACGGTAAACTCAATCCAGCTGATTCTTTGACCAAAGTTATTCCTTTAGAGAGTTTCAGGAGACATTGTGCTACTATGTAGGTTTTGCACAAGGAGCACTAGTAGAGTTACGCTAGCAATTGTTTGATTCTTGTATATGCTTTACTCCTTCCTTGTTAGGCTACGGCTTAGTTCTAGTTAATCCTTGTTTACAGGAGGGCATATGCTTTAGGTTTCCTTCTAGGACTTCCCGCGGAGTATGTATATGGTGACAAGAGTTAGACACCCCAAGACATGAGTCAAGGGGGAGATTGTTAGGAGTTAACTCAGGTCTTGAGTAACTCTGGTTAGTTTGACTATATTTAGTTAGACTAGGGCTAGGGCTGGTACTAGTATATAAGAGGGCTGACAGGAGCTCTCTGCAACACAAATTAGGGTTATTTAGTAAAGTGACTCTTTGTGTTCCGTGGAGGTAGCCTCAGTGAGGTGAATCACGTATTTCCTGTCTCGTCTGTTGATTGCATGTTGCTTCTGAATGTATTCTTGTCTTTCGGACCAACACTAGTGCTGATGGAACTCAATGAGATGGGGACTGGATACATGCATGGATGGGATCCACTTGTAGATGGATACATGGATCTAATTCAGATTATACACAGGGTTGCCATACGAAGATAAGAGTAGGCGCAATTGATTCGGAAATTTATCAACAATGTGAAAAAAGAAATCTTGCAGCTTCAAGAAACTATGAAGGAATTGAAGTGGCATCTTAATCACATCGGCGTGGAGGCACTAGTTCATTTGGTATCCTTCGCCAACAAGTGCACCCAACATCTGTTCACTCATGTGACAAAGTGGAGACGCATCGTTGAGAAAAGTTGGTGGAGACCATGGAGAATTTCGGAGAAACCAAGGAGAAGAAAAAAGAGATTTACAAGGTCTTAAGATGGGAATTTTGTGAAGCTATGATACTTCACATGCAGAAGATCAATGCGGGCATCCAAGAGATGCAAGTAGAAATCGATGCATTCACTTGGGAGATGGAACGGCGTAGATAGTTTTAGAAGATATCGAAGAGAGCGATCCGTGTAGGTAGCGCTTAGGAATAGGTTCTAGGATCATGTACAAATAAGAGTAGATTAAGTATAGAGATATTTTTTTCCTTACAAGTGTTCCATTTGAGAACCGCAAGTGTAATCAAGATAAAACAAGAAGTCGCGAAGCTAGTATGAGACACATGCGATCGGCATAGATTGGAGTTGAATCCATGTGAAGTTAGCCAGATATTCACCCATGAGCCATGATCATGGGTGAATATCTATTCTTCCAGGAGTACTTCATCGAGCTTCTTGCATCAGCTTCAATTTGTTAGGGAGAGATCCCCTCCATCAGTAAAACCACCTTGTGCAATATTTGCGGTGATCTTTGTGTATGCAATTATATTAAAAGATGGGAATGAAAATTTGATAGAATATGAAGTTCGAATTCATCCTATTCACATTGCTCTTTGGACTATGATGTCTAGAGTACAGTTAAGACAACTAAACTCACTTTTGCTGTGTAATCTAGGCTATTTGGGTATCTTATTCCCTTGATTCAGAAGCAAACTTTTGAATCTCCCTTTAGCTGAGTATATCTACACTGGATAGAACCATTGGCCATGCATGTCAGACAAGCATGTCTTAGATAGCCCCCTCCCGAGTAAACAAGAAGAACCAGAGGTGACATCAGTGGAGGTAGGAAATCTCACACCCGAACTCACAGCCTAGGCATGAAGGGTGGGAGCCAGGGAAGAGTTGCAAAGATGGGAACAAGGAGTGTGGATTCGACCCCTTGGGAAGAGGAAGAAGAAATCCACCGCCTTATCTAATCAACTTGGATGAGTATTGGGCCACGATAGCACAAATCGGTTTGATATTTGGATACCCATAATAGCTCTTGGAAGTTTGCCTAAGGAAGAACAAAGAAGTTGGGTGAGTAGCACGTACAAAATTGGAAGCCAAATTTAGGGTTGCAAGTAATTTTACACCGTCCACTATCATGACGGCGCCAATTACAAAGCAATAGTACCCTTGGTTCAAGGGAACCACCAACAAAGATGATATAGATTCGTATATTCGTACCTTTGAAGCCATTTCTATAGCCAAAATATGATTCAACCCACAGAAGGTGAACTTTTTCAGGACTTCTCCAGAAAGGAGCAAGGCTATGGATGAACAACTAAAAAGAGAATCATGCATGGGAGATTGCTACATGGGATGGCTTCAAGACCAACTTCCTTGCCAGATTTAGGGAGATGGGATACGACAAAGTGCTCCTACGAAGATTGGGAGCCATTTGGTGACGGAAGCATCAGAAGCTCAGAAAATATATCAAGCAATTCCTCATCTTGTTAGATCGGATGCCATCCATCACGGCCAACACAAAGCCTTATTTGATGGCAATGACAATCGAATGGTATGTATCGGGGTTGGAAAAGCATGACCTTGACCAAGAGAGCTTCTCCCGAACGGCTGACCCAAATATTATGGAGGCAGTTATTCAGGTTACGGAAGCTTACAAACTTTCTAATATCCACAAAAGAGGAGCGTATTGTTCAAGAGGGTCGTCCCATCAGACGAAGTCCCAAGGAAAAGGGAGGAGAAGATAAAGCCCCTCCATCAATAGTTCAACTTCATTAGAAGGCGAATCCATTTTTTCATACGAAGACTAGAAATATATGCCCAAGAAGAAAGAGATGCATTGAATGAAGGGCCTAGAAGAGGGATGAAAGGAAAAACGCTCTAAAGTAGGCAAGTTGACCAAGTCTTTAGAAAAATTAAAAGTTCACTTAGTAAATAATAGAGATCGGCAAAAATCACCGATGCAAAGTGGTGCACCATTTACCGAAAGCCGGGCCACACCAATTTGGAGCACCATCTTTAAGAAAGCTATATTGCTAAGCAAGTGGACTAGGCAAGTTCATGGGATGTACCTTCCTACAAAGCTACACAAGAAGATCAAGCGTATGCGGTGCAAGAAGCCGGGGGTACCTCCATTCCCCCAGTGCATATACCACGATATGTTCATATAGATATGGCTATTACCACATCCCAATGGAAGATAAGTTGCATGGCAGCCCCATCGGCTCAGCCTAATGCGTGCTATAACTGTGGAGTAGTGGAACATTGGTCGCCTCAATGTCTACAACCTCAACACAGAATACCATACTAGCCAATTTGTAGTAATTGTCGGAAGACAAGACACATGAACGTGGAGTGTGATTAGCCTCCCCAACCACGAGTAGAGTCTGAGCGCTATCGTGTTGTGACGCGGCTACTATGAGAAGATGATGACATGTGTCATCTTCAGAGTTGTTGTCATGACGGTGATACTTTAGGTTAGGATAACCGATAACCTTTAAGGGTTGTTAAGAGTCCACCGTTGGATCAACTTTGTAGGGTCAGGATGTTGAAAAGGCTCCAAGTGATATTATCTTGGACCTTATCAGATATAAAGCCCAATCAAGATGGAAAGGGTATGGGAGAGAGCTAGACACATCACTTTGCTGACTAAGGAGCTTATCTGATCGAAGTGGAGCCGACGCAGGACATGGATAGAGGACAATATGATCCTCCAAATGTACCGATGCCCAATCCATTTGTGATCAACCTCAGGTGTCTTCATCGTGATCACTTTTGGGCGTGATTAGTGTATCATTTTGGAGATAACTTTCTGCAACAAGTGATAAACTCTCCAGACCCGATTATTCTTCCAGTTGTTTCCTACGGCGCGATTTGGGACGTAATAGTGTACATTTTGATTTAGTTTGGGCGCTATGGATATGAACTTACCAGTAGTAGAGGCTTTCAACACATGGGTTCCAATCCATCACTATTTCTTACCGAAAACAAGCCATAGGGAGTTGATTGTTAGGAACTTTGGCGAGGAGTATTATTCTCAAGTTATAAACTCCCCGGTTCCGTTTGTAGTTCCGTTCATACTTAGCCGGTTTCGAGTTGTCATTTTGACTCTTTATTAATGGCAACTCGTATTGTGTATAGGATAGCTAAGTAGTGTGTTTAGGAAAGTTGTAAAGCTCTAAGTTAAAATGGAGCTAATTTGGCCACACTAGAGATCAAAATAACACTCTTCATTCTCATTGGTCTAGGAGTTTTGATCAATGAGGGCACTAGGGCAACTTTTCGAGGTTTTTAGGGATTTTGGAGACCTTCCAAGGGGGGATTCAAAGATCTGAGGATTGGGTTGGAGAGCTGACGGGACGAGCTACGACGTGGGCTTAAGAATGGATAGATTTGAAGGATTTGTCATTTTGAAATAGTCATGCAAATATAAAGTGAGAAATTTAGACCTTTGAGTGTATTTGGGGTGTTTCCAAAAATCTTACAAAGGTTTTGGGAGATCTCAATTGACTGTGATATAGTTTACAACTTGGGCTTGCGTTTGGATTGAAATTTCGAATCAATTGGATGAGTTTTGAGTACAGAGTGATAGCTTGAAGTTTGTGTATCTGATCGAGTTGCGGAATCGCACTTGATTGTCATGAAGTTAGTACGGATATCATATCTTTTAATATCAGAAAGTTCTGTCAATAAAACTTTGCACAGTTCAAGTTCTGATGATAAGTGACCTTTTCATAAAATTAGGAAGCAATTAAAGTCAAGGATTGGGATGTGTGATGAGTTTTGTACACAGGGGTCTGCATATCGCCTTGTGATACAGTGTGCAAATCAGCAATTGTTATGAGAGATCTAGATGAGGAAAACATATGAAACTTTTCTGAGAGATTGAAAGGGTTGTGGAGAGATTGAAAAGGTTGTTAAGCGAGAATTATTGGTCAAATCATCGGCTATCATAATCTTCTTCCGCTGAAGTTCTACCGGTTTATAACAAACTCGAATGTGGAGTGCTGAGGAGAAGAAGAAGAAATTGTCAACTCACAGGAGGTTCTAGAGGGTTCTACTACAGCCAGACGCTCGTGCGTTCTCAGAGTTAAGAAATGTCCATGCGACAACGCTACCCTACTCAAGGGGTTAGATTTGTAACTCCATCCAAATGAAAGGTGGGAGTAAACTAGGCTGTCGTGGAAGATCTTTCCTCATGGATAAGAGCAGAATGGCCATAAGAGATGGTCAATATAATCAAGGTCACTATCCATTGTGGGAAAGGAGAGCCGTTAGTACAGAAGGCGACAAAGATTAAGAACCAAAGGAAGGCAGTGGCTATCAAACAAAGCTTGCCTACCACTCAGCTTAGTCAATCATAGGAGCCAAAGGAACGGGCAAGTCTCAATAATTTTCCTTTAGATATTTGTATTGAGGTTGAAGGGTACTTACAAGAACTCAACCCATGAGCAAAGAGGCTCCAACCACAAGAGGAATTTCATGGCTTAATCTTTGAGACAAGCATATGAGTAATGGCAAGATCAACTAGGTAACCGACCTTTACGTTGATCTCAATGAAAAAAAATCTGTCCCAAAAATCCTTGGTGCAAACGGTTCTCTCCTTCAGCGTCTTTCTCCCCCCGAAAGGAGAGTCGGGATCTGCATTACGCCACAATGCGTTGGATGGGACAACCTCTCCTCCCCAGGCTGCCGATTGTAACAAACAAGTTACACAAAGGTTTTGCCAATTGTAAAGAATTAAAGTTCGTTCCCAAGGGAATGAGGTGTTAATTCACTATCAGCGATGAATATGTGAGTTTATGCATCTTTTGTAGCCTGTGGACATGCACAGTCCAAAGAGTGATACGAATAAGCAGTATTCAACCACTCATCCCGATCATCAAACCACTACCCATCCATTAGATTACACGCAATTACACATATAAATGAAATCCCACTCGTGATTTATTGATGGGAGATTGATCACTCCTTTACAAGATGAAGTTGAGGCGATGTTCTCAATGAAGTTCTATTGTTGAGGCAAATCCGACCATGGCTCATGGGCGAATATCCGGGTAACTTCACAAGTATAACACACCAGTCTAGATCGATTGAACGCAAAAGTCATCAGCTTTTTGAGCACTTCGTTCTATCCTGACTACACTTGCGGTTCTCAATGAACACTTGCAAAGAAAGAGATAATCCTACTCTAACACTACTCCTATTTATACAATTGCTTGCACATATTCCTAACCGTCGCCTACATGGATCGTGCCCGACTACTTCTTCGAAAAGTTGCTGGTCCCTTCGATGATATCTCTTCTCTCTAGACAAAAGCATCTACGCTCATCTGCAACTCTTTGATGTCTTCTGCGATCTACTTCCGATGGACATGCATCGCCTCCTGACATTCGCGACCCATGACCTTGTACATCTCCTTTCGTTTCTCCTTCAAATTGCAAGGAGTGTTCATCGCCACAGTCAATCATTCCAACCGTTCAATCTCTACCTCGTCACATAAGGCAAAAAGATATTACGAGCACTTACTCGCCAAAACTTCTAATCTAGCTGGCCGCTCAACATCAACCTCGTGCAATTGCTGCTTCACCCTCTTCAATTGCGTCCAAAGCCTCTCATTTTTCACTTCCATGAACTTCAAGTCAGCGCCTCGAATCTTACGTATCTCACCATAAGCCTACTTCGCTGTGATAGCTTCCTGCGTCGCCTCCTCCTTCTGTCTCTCCAAACGTTCCACCGATTCTGGCAATTGCTTGATAGTCTGCATCTGGTCCTTCTTCCCCTGAGCGGTGCGGTTCATCAACTGAATCAGGTCCATATAACCCTCTTCCTGTGGATTCCACCCTTGGATGTAGTTAGTCACCATCTCATTCAATTCCATGAGAACTGGCACTATCACGTTCTTCAGCTTTGGTGCTAACTGTAACACCAAAGAAATCGGCTCCTCCCATGTTATCTTCTTAGCCTTGACCTTGCCTTTGGTGCTAGACTACTTGACTGAGCGATCTCCTTCAGGTTCCTTTTCTTGCTGACGGGTTTTCCAACTACCTCCGCACTGAAACTTCTTCTCTCAATGGTCCCCACTAAGTCTTCTTTCCCGAATACGTCTTCTTCAACGTCCCGCATTGCTTTGTTTCGCTCCTCCGAAGGCATCTCCTTCTGATTCTCCACCATTGGTGACTACAAGCTTTCTCCTCTGTGGGATCCCAAACTTATGTTTGATCCACTGCTGCCGTTGTCGTGTTGTGACGAGGCTACTATGAGATGAAGATGACATGTGTAATCTTCGGAGCTGTTGTCATGGCGGTGATACTTTAGGTTAGCATAACCGACGACATTGTAAGGCTGTTAAGAGCCAGAGAGATCTAGACACATCACCTTGCCGACTAAGGAGCTTATCTGATCAAAGTGGAGTTGATGTAGGACATGGATATAGGACAACATGATCCTTCAAATGTTCCGAAACCGAGTCCATTTGTGATCAACATCATGTGTCTTCATCGTGATCATTTTCGGGTATACTTAGCCGGTTTTGAGTTGTCATTTTAATTCTTATTAGTGACAACTCATATTGTGTATAGGATGTCTAAATAGTGTGTTTAGGATAGTTGTAAAGCTCTGAGTTAAAATGGAGCTAATTTGGCCACACTAGAGGTCAAAATAACATTCTCCATTCCCATTGGTCTAGGAGTTTTGGCCAATGAGGGCACTAGGGCAACTTTTTTGAGGTTTTTAGGGATTTTTGGGATCTTCCATGGGGGAGATTTGAAGATTTGAAGATAGGGTTGGAGAGTTGATGGGACGAGCTATGAAGTGGGCTCAAGAATCGATGGATTTGAAGGATTTGTCACTTTGAAATGGTGATTCAAAAATAGAGAGAGAAATTTATACCTTTGAGTGTATTTGGGATGTTTCTAAGAATCTTACAAGGGTTTTGAGAGATCTGAGTCAGCTGAGATATAGTTTACGACTCAGGCTTGTGTTTGGATTGAAATTTTGACTAATTGGACGAGTTTTGAGTATAGAGTGATAGATTGAAGTTTGTGTATACAGTCAGAGTTGCAAGATTGTACTGACTATCACGAAGTTAGTACATCAATCATATCTTTTGATATCAAAAAGTTTTGTCAATAAAACTTTTTACAGTACAAGTTCAGATGATAAGTAATCTTCTCATGAAATTTGAGAGGAATTGGAGTCAAGGATTGGGATGTGTGATGGTTTTAGTACATAGGGATTTGCATATCGCCTTGTGATACAGTGTGTAAATCAACAATTGTTGTGAAAGATCTAGAAGTATAAAACATATGAAACTTTTCCAAGAGATTGAAAGGGTTGTGAAGCAATTTTTTGTGAAGTTAAAACGAGAGTTATTGGTCTGATCATTGGGTATCATAATCTTCTTCTGTTGAAGTTTTACCGGTTATAATGAACTTGAATGTGGAGTGCTGAGGAGAAGAAGAAGAGATTGTCAACTCACACGGGGTTCAAAAGGGTTCTTCTACAACCAGACGCTCAGGCGTTCTTAGAGCAAAAAAATGTCTATGCGACATAGGTGATGAACTCGACATGAAATCTCTGAGGTGGAGGAACTTTCATGAGTTCTCTTGTTGTGAGTTTACAGATTCATGAGTTTAGGTTTATGGTTGACTGTTCCAAGTTAAGAGTAAGGTGTAGATTGCAAGTTCAGATTGTGGATTGGCCTTGAGATATTAGGGTGCAAGTTCAAGTTTTGTTTGGACTTGAGATATAAAATTAGTCAGAAATCAAATTGTAAGAACTCTATAGTGATAGCTTAGCGCAGAA
Source organism: Marchantia paleacea (assembly GCA_014180765.2). Lineage (NCBI taxonomy): Eukaryota > Viridiplantae > Streptophyta > Marchantiopsida > Marchantiales > Marchantiaceae > Marchantia > Marchantia paleacea. The sequence continues at coordinate 350,546 of MUAA02000092.1, read as the reverse complement.
CGTTGAGTTTTATGATATTTCAAATGCCAGGTGATGGCAAGAGTCAGTCATGGGTGGGTTGGGACAATTTAAGTATGGAGGGTCGATGTTTGCTTCTTGTGTTTGGATCCGCTCCATACTGGCTTCTTGTGTGTGCGCCATCTTTGGATTTGTGTGGGCGCACGATTCTATAGGAGTGCTCGAACTTGATCACCGTTACCACTCTAGTTAGGTGTTTGCGTATTTCTCTTGTGATAAGTTGGAAGTGATGGCCAACTCTCCCAAGAGTGCTTGAGGTGATGGCATGTTAGGTTGCCCAATCCATTAGGCACAGATCACGGGGATCTAGATTTAGATAAGAGTAGATAGACGCATAAGGTTGGATACTTGGGGAATTGGTGGAATCAACAATCAAAACAACTTCATATTAGCAACATGTTGACTGGTTGTTCGGGGTCACAAGGAAGATCACAATGAGTGGGGAGGGGTCGAGCAGAGTTGGCGAGGTACCTAAGGTGCAACTTGATCCGGCAACATCATAGATGTTTCAAGCGTTCACACTCTTTCTTCAACAACAACAATTGCAGGATCGAAGAGAGAATTCAGCCACAAAGGCGCTGCAAGCTGTGGTGGGGAAGATAGATCAGTTTGACAAGAGGGATGTCTCAAAGTACTTGAGGTACTACGTCAAGGAAATGGAGCTGAACCGTGTTGATGAAGAGAGATGACAGAAATGTTCCGTCTTGCTGTAATGCCGGAGATTAGAGGCCATGTGAAATCCTTACATGAACACTTTGGTGAGGGTTGAGAAACATATTCCCGTGCCTTCTTGGAAGACTCTGATAGAGTCACTAAGAAGTCATTCATGGAGTGGGTTGAATGGCCGAATAAGAAGTCTCATGCAATTGAGCTTCTAAGGGAGTTTGAAAGACAATTCTCACAATTGTCTCAACTAGAGAAGATCACTTTAGAATCACACAAAACTGAATTGTTTCTTCGAGCTGCAGACTTTGAGTTGCAAGAGAAGCTAGAGTTGTTTTTCGAAGACAAGAATGAGGAAGAAGGATTAACAAGTAGTTGGAAGGATGTTGAGGAGTCAGTTGGGCTATTGGCGAAGAGGGAGAGAAGGAGAGAGAAGATTGTAGTGAGAAGACCTCTTCAAAACACTACGCTTATTGCTCCAGCACCTGTTACTAGGCAAGTGGTTGTGAATTACATAAAGGAAGAATCATCCATTGATGAGATCATGCGAGGGATGAAGGAGCTTAAGATCAAATTTGCGATGTTGGAAAAGAAAGACATGGGAGGGGAGAAGGAGCCTTTCGTCAAGCCCGTGATATTACGTTGGATTTCCAAACAAAGAGCGACAGGGGCATGCCACCTATTCGACCACGGCTTATATCAGACGCTGTTGCATGGACATTTCTTTGCTCTGAGAACGCCCGAGCGCCTGGCTGTAGAAGAACCCTCTAGAACCTCGTGTGAGTTGACAATCTCTTCTTCTTCTCCTCAGCACTCCACATTATAGCCGGTAAAACTTCAGCGGAAGAAGATTATGATATTTGATGATTCGACCAATAACTTTCGCTCAAAATTTACAGAAAATTGCTCCACTACCCTTTCTATCACTCAGAAAAGTTTCAGATGTTTTTCTTTTCTAGATCTCTCAAAACAATTGGTGATTTACCCACTGTAACACAAGGCGATATGCAGACCTCTGTGTACAAAACCCATCACACATCCCAATCCTTGACTTCAATTGCTCCCAGATTTTATGAGAAGGTCACTCATCATCAGAAATTGAACTGTGCAAAGTTTTATTGACAGAAATTTCTGATATCAAAAGATATGATCTCTGTATTAACTTCGTGACAGTCAGTCCAGTCCTGCAATTCTGACTATATACACAAACTTCAAGCTATCACTCCGTACTCAAAACTCGTCCAATCGAGTCAAAACTTCAATCAAAACACAAGCTTGAGTCGAAAACTATATTTATGTTGACTTAGATCTCCCAAAACCCTCGTAAGGTTCTCAGAAACTCCCCAAATACACTCAAAGGTCTAAATTTCTCACTCTAACTTTGAATCATCACTTCAGAGTGACAAATCCTTCAAATCCATCCATTCTTGAGCCCACGTCGTAGCTCGTCCTGTCAGCTCTCCAACCCAATCCTTAGATCTCCGAATGTCCCCCTAGAAGGTCTCCAAAATCCCTAAAAACCTTGAAAAGTTGCCCTATTGCCCTCATTGGTCAACACTCCTAGACCAATGGGAATGGAGAATTCTATTTTGACCTCTAGTGTGGCCAAATTAGCTCCATTGAAACCAAAAGCGATCACGATGAAGGATGTTGATCACAAATGGACTCGACAATGGTACATCTTGAGGATCATGTTGTCCCCTATCCACGTCCTACGTCAACTCCACTTCAATCAGATAAGCTCCTTAGTCAGCAAGGTGATGTGTCTAGATCTCCCTAGCTCTTTCTGACCTTACAATGCCATCTGTTACCCTAACCTAAAGTATCGCCGTCATGACAACAACTCTGAAGATGACACATGTCATCATCTTCTCATAGTATCCGCGTCACAACACGACAACGCTTAGGGATGATTCGGTTCTAGAACATGCCCCACATGCTGCTTGGCATGTGATTGCCACCATGAATGTGTCACGAGTCCATAGTAATGGATGCCTCAAGTTTATATATCTCGCATGGAGGATGGCCTTTCAGAAATACTAGTGGTACTTGCAGAAGCACAATAGTGGATATGCCTTCTTAGCAACGTCACTCTTGGTTCGGGATGAGCCCACCAAAGCGCACAAAGTTGGCCATCTTGACGAGCTCCGATAAATCTCCCTCGAAAGGGAGACACAAAATCCATCTGGATGATCGACCCCAACGTTTCGATGAATACTTCCCGTGGAAAGTTGGTGATCTGACGAGCTGAGGATCTCCGAAGAATTTGTGACAGTTTGACAATGCAAGATCTACCCCTTGGGTTTGCATTGTGACTTACGTTGTTGGTACTACCACTCAACGTTCACCTACATCATCGTTATTTGGCAGTTCCCCAATAGCGGTGGGCCCGTAGATCCCCTTACTATGGATTCTCACCAGATATTCTTATTTGAGAGGGCATCACTACCCTCTCATATATACTTATGGGACTCGTTTGACCCGTCCTCCCCCTTGGGCCGTGAAAATGATACACTTATCCATTTTTTTGCTGTCTCATGTGACTAAATATATGAATCGTGGATTGAGACATCAAGACATCGTGAGACACATCATTGAGTTATCTTGCTTACGTCCGGCTGGTTTGACATCCAACGGACTCAAAAGTATCTCCGCTCCTGCCCACCTTAGACACCGGCATGATCAACCATGTCCGCGTTGACATCTCGAGATCAACGTCCATGTAGGGGCATAGTTAGAAGGATTGATAGGAATTTTTTTGTGTTTTTTGTAATAAAGTGTTATATTCGGACGAATGGAAGTGTATTCTTACGAATATGACGCCAAGTTGAGAATATGAAGAGTGTAACGTGTTCACACGAATAAGCGAGCAAGCTAGGGTTGGAGATGTCTTAACGATCTGTGACCTCCGGGCTGACTCTCACTCAGGTTTACCTCCGATAGCTTTTTGGAAGCTCATCATGAATCTAGAAGGACTTGTGCCAATCCGATGACCATGACCCTTATGCACACTCATACACAAACTCTAAAAGTCCAAACTCCATGATACAAATTCTCACACAAAGTAAGATATCACTCAAAAGGAAGGGATACTTTGATGATCAAAGTCTTCATTGAATCAAGGCTCCAACCCGAACATGATTTCTCCAAGAACCAAGCTTCCCAAAACAAGGTCTCTCTAAAACTAAGATCACAAAACTAACTTCTCCCAAAACTAAATTGAGAGATACTTCTCAACTTCTCTATTTATACTACTTAGAATCTTACCCTAGTAACTATAAGTAATCATCTTGTAACTTTCTCTTACCAAGTTTAAATGAGATAGAGATCACAAACCCCAATGAAAAGGGTACATGGCAACATGCAATTGGTCCACTTGGATCTTCTAGAAGCCCAACTACTCTTAAATTGACTTTAGTGTACCAAATCAATCTCACCCCTAGATTTAAGGGTCTTCACCAAATCCAAGCAATGAAAACTAGTCCAAGTCAAGAAAAGTCAAGATACCCATGTGATGGAATCTGTTCCTTTATTCCTACTAAACAACAAAATAGTAGTTCTCATCTACCACAACAAAAGTTACTCTATGTTTTCCTCCAACTTAACCATAACTAGCTAAACATAGTCATGACTAAGATAAACTTAGGTACAATTTAGATATACTTACATTTTATCCTATATGTACAACCCTGGGTCTAACAAATCAGGCAACAAGAAAGAGGTCTGGTTGAATTGCTCGTGGGCATGTCAAGAACCTAAGCCATAGAGGAATGCTGAGCAAGAACGAAAGAGCGGTGTTGGATCGTAAAGCCATGAGGATGTCAGTTATGCAGAAGGTGCCAATGGAGAGAGTTCATCCTCTAATTGGGATGGCAGATTGGACTCCGACGGAGCTATTGCGGCTAAAGAATCTAAAAGACACATTTCTATCATGACGATGGGATTATGTATGCCAAGAGCTGTGCGATGAAGTGCGTCAAGGAAAGGCATCCCATGCATTATGGAAGAGAGCACAACCGGGGGCGTGGAATGCAAAGTTGTGGGCTAAAGCCTTAAGCCGCAAGCACAAGGGAGATAAAGATGTTGTCGATTGGGAAGGATTGGCATTACACACGAAGTTCACCTTTGACAAGACGAAGTGGTTTAATACCTAAGAGAGCAAGGGAACGAATGGGCACAAGATCGACTTGATTAAGGATGGGTTTAGAAGGAAGGTCGCCTTCACCTTAAATCAATTATACTGTTCACATCACACTATCTATGTCAGTATGCACAAAGTGCGGATTGTGAAGGATTTCGTGGAAGGAACTATTCGGGTTAACTGGGGAGAGATATTTACCAAGAATGTACAATCCATGGCCATCATATTCAGAGAGGATGATAAGAGTTTAGTGTATATTTCCTCTTTCTTGGTGCATTTGTATGCGAAGATGGAATGGTTAATCTTGAGGGGGCGATTGCTTTATCGGTTGGAGTCTGGATTGTTCGACCTTGAGGTGAACATCGATGATATAAATAGTGGATCTAATTGGAATCTAACTAGGGCTTCTCTACCGTAGCATCCCTTGCTCTTGATCTTGTTCGGGTAGTGCAACCACTCATATACTTTGAGTAGATCCACTAGTGATATCATCAATATCCACCTCAAGGTCGGACAATCCAGACTCCAACCGATACAGTTGTCACTCCCTGAGGGTTAACCATTCCATCTTCGCATGCAAATGCATCAAAAAAGAAGAAATGTATATTACGCTCTTATCGTCATTTTTCAATTTGATGACCATGGATTGTACATTCTTTGCGAATATCTCTCCACAGTTAACCCAAATAGTTCCTCCCACGAAGTCCTCCACAATTCGCACTTTGTGCATATTGACATAGATAGTGCGATGTGGCAAGAATAATTGATTTAAGTTGAAAGCAATCTTCCTTCTAAACCCATCCTAAATCAAGTCAATCTTGTATCCATTTGTCCCCTTACTCTTTTGAGGATTTAACCACTTCGTCTCATCAAAGGTGAACGTCATGTGCAATGCCTATCCTTCCCAATCGATGCCATCTTTATCTTCCTCGTGTTTGCGGCCTACGGCTTTAGCCCACAACTTCGTATCCCACGTCCCCAATTGCGCTCTCTTCCATATCGCATGGATTTTCTTTCCTTGACGCACTTCATCGCACAGCTCTAGGCACATATAATTCCATCGCCATGGTAGAAATGCACCTGATAGGTTCTTCATTTGCAATAGCTCTGTTAGAGTCCAATTTGCCATCCTAATCATAGGATGAACTCTTCCCATTGGCATCTTCCACATAGCCGGCATCCTCATGGCTTTACAATCCAACACCACTCTTACGTTCTTCCTCGGCATTCCCCTCCAACTCAAATTATTGGCATGCCCGCGAGCAGTTCATCGAGACCTCTTCCTCGCCGCTTGATCGTTAAGACATTCCCAATCCTAAGTTGCTCGCTTACTCATGTGAACATGCTATACTCTTCCTATTCTCTACTTGGTATCATATTCGTAGAAATACATTTTCATTCGTTCGAATATAACACTTTATTATGAAAAACACAAAAAATTCCTATCCATCCTTCTAACTATGCCCCTACAACCCCCAGACTTCAGATACACGTGGGTGGACCCTCGTGAATTACACAAGGATTTTGTCTATGGGAATGATCTGCAATCAGTCAACATGTGCTGCACAGTCGGTTAGGTCTGGTCGTCCACCATGTGCCCTCGGGAGTAAGTCACACAGTGTGCATAGTATTTGTGGAGGATAGCCATTACTCCCCGCAAGAAGAGGCACAAATCGATTCAAAACACACCTTAGTCACACTCATACCCCTTATATATATACTTCTAGAACTCGCTTGACCAGCCCTTCTTCTTGGGCCACGAATTTTATACCCCAACCCGTTTCTTGTCTCCTTGGATGCTAAGTTGGTTGACGTCACTCCGAAGGCCATTATTTCTTGATCCAGATAGCAAATGTACTGATTTTTAGTTTTGTCACTATGTCTTGACATTAAATATTATTATTTTTGCCTTACTTAATGGCCAATAAACTTTACTGATCAAACTCAACCCGGGACCCAAGATTGAACACATGACCGAGGGGGCAACACCATAACTTTTAGACTACCATGCAAATCCAATGATTTCAACTGCATAGTGTTAGATTCGTGTTCTCCAACGCAAGTATTGAATTTCGTGCAAAATGAAGACAACCAAGGCGAGTTGATTTATGATGATGAGTATGATCTGACGTTATACCGTAGGTGAGCTAACCAGGGCGAGTTGGTGAGTTCATAATGTCTCGGAAATTTACATAAGAATGAGCATATCTTTCAAACCGCCAAATGAAATCCTTTCATTGTTGTTAAATGATGTTAGTTCTCTTGCCACCTTTTTGCATATTTAATTTTTTTGAAATCCGAATCAAATCCATCCTACGCTGTTCCCGTGCCTCAGACGATCTTGTGTCATAGGTCTAAGTGTCTCGGACATCGAAGTTAGAATGAAAATAACTTTCCAATTACAGTAGATAACGGACTCATTTTTTTTATTTCTTAGTTTTGCCAGCTTCCTGTCACATATTTAAAACTGTGAATTACGGACTGAAAACACTAAAACGCCGTTCCGACGATTGGGAACAAGCTGCATCTTCGTGATTCAGAAGTGTGGGATGACCACTCAAAAGCCCATAACTTTCTACTCCGGATGGGAACTGAGCTACGCGGGCATGGCAAGTGCTTTTATTACTCAAACTAGCCTCTAGCCTATGTTTTGCAGTTTTCTTAGAAATTGGAAGCAGTGATGATACCAATGCTAATGGAGCTTAACGAAATGGGATCAGGCTACCTGCCAAGGTGGGATCCGCAAGCAGATGAGTACATGGATCTTGTGCATATGCATCAAATTGTGAAGACTAAGATGGAGCAGGCTTAAGTTGTTCAACAGGTAACCAAAAGTGTGGAATCACATACCAAGTGTGGAATCACATCGAGTGTAGGCTCACATACCAAGCACTCCAAAAACAGACGTATAACATACAGTCAGTGGTGGAAGGAAAAGAAGAAGAGGGCCGAATTGAGGGCTACGGCAATGGACATCGGGACGCGTCGGGTAGCAGAGCCGATGGCGAGGGGGACAGTCATCAAACCAGAACTGTCAACCTGTCAAGGGCATCGTGCAGTTGGGGGCGAAGATCGTAGGGCAAGAAGTCAAAAGAGGAAGCCGCGCCGAGCAAAGAACAAAGCACATGCAGATCATGACCGGCGCGGAATGACTGGGACGACGGTAGGGTATCAAGGCCGGGGTACGGGACGTGGAGGGATGTTGAGGTCCTCTTCTCCCCCTCGTCCCCGGGGTAGGGCGTGTTGGGCTGGGGCTGGGGGGTGCCCTTTCTTTCTGGGTCTGGTTGCGCTCTTGATAATCTGATTCACCTTGCAGTCGCCACTGCAGGTCTTCACCAAGATTAAGCCATGCAAGGCAGAGAGTGAAAAGCCATGTAGAGAGAGAGGGAAAGCAGAGCGACTGAGAGGGAATTTGTTTTTTGAACATTAGTTTTACTGTTGGATTGGCCCTATGTGCGCTAGATCCTCGTCTGATTTATCATATACTTGACGTTGTTCACTGACAACTCTGTGTGAGCTGCAACCTTGTTGTATCACGGTTTTTGTCGAATTTTCCTCAAATTCCGCAAGTATTGCACCCGGGAGACTTCGCATGCTACCGTGTATGAAGGGGCACGGATTACCGACTATCTACAACGATCTACGATAGAAGCGGAATACTGCATTGGGAAGGGTAACCTTCAAAGAACCCTTTGAGTTTCACCAGCGCTGGGAGTAAGGAGCTTGCTTATGCGAAGGGCGAATTACTTTGGTCAATACATATGATCCGGCGTACTACAAGCTACGAGAACATTCAAACAACATTACCACCGAGAACCCAAACAATAGCTACCTTGCTGCACAACTCCCTTGCGCCAAGAGCTTCAAGCGAGGGTAACACTGCGTACCTAACGAGCCAACTCAAGTACTACTCGATTCAAACCGTAAATAATGCAAGCTTTAATCTCACCATGGGCGTCACTCAAGGGCAACGAGGTGCCGTTGTCCTCCTTGAGAGATGCATCGAGACCCCAGTCAATAACTACGGCAGCCTTCAGGGCCCACCCCTCACCTCTACTGGTCGCGCGGCAAGACTCATCATCGAAATCCTGATGATCTTCTCTACCATCGGGGTATGAGCCATCCGGAGGGATGCAAGGCGTCCTCAAGTAAATCAAGCGAGGCTCACACTACACTCAACATTGCAGGCAACTTCACAAACAAATTCATGATATAAGAAGGCTTTGAGCTACAAAATAGCCATCAAATATTACAATTGGAGGACATTTTTGCTCCCTCATTGCGGAAAGAGATAGCACCGAAATCAAGCTACGAACCATCACCTATTGGGTCAGCAAACCGCATCAGGCACAGGGCAAAGACCTTCAACAACTGAAACCACGAGCGGAAACCTCACCACAACAATCCTTAAAACCTCTCCGGGTGTGAAGTCGGACAGATTCTTCACAGCACGGCCAAGCAACGGGTGCTCTTCTTGGCCTCTTCGTTGGACATCGCACCTAGGCAGGTCGGAGTCACATCCGTCCCACTGCAGGTCCCCGCTAGCTCTGCAAACAAATGCAACAAAAGCAAGCGTCACTTGGAACAGTGAGGGCAGTATGTGTAAATTTCTGTGGTGATTTTGATAGAGATGGTCACTATTTATCTCTCTTAAGTCACATATGAGTGATAACTAAAGCCATATATTTTTCATCATAAACAGAGGTTCCTTTCATGGATGGATTTTAATTGTTAGATGAGTTGCGGATAGATTTCTAGCAATTTGGGCACATTCGATGCACTTTGGTTGCCAGATCACTACCATGATCATCTCTAACCATAGTTTGTTGAAAATGGGAGCTTTCATTGACATTAGACAGTGATATATATATATCATTATTTATCCAAAAACTTTCCAAATATTTTGTTTAGTCATTAGGAAGTCTGAGAAGTTATATACATATCACAAAATTTAATTTCTATATTGATATGTGATGTGATATTTCAAAAAAAATAATCTTTGCATAAAAATATGTGATAAATTTTACTTCTTTTTAAATGACATGCCATTTTAATTATTTAATTACCCATTTAATCCGTCATTGTGTTTAAGGATAAAGCTTGTTTTATTTTCAAACTATGTGTTGAAGTCACCTCCATTTCTTGCCAAGCATCTAGACTCACTAATTTGTCAATGTGGCTAGTTTTACTTTGGCCCACACTGAATTGTAATTGTTATTCTTTCTAAGAGTTTAAATCTTTGTCAATCTCATAGCATTTCAAGTAATTCACGTCATCTAAGGAAGAGTAGTTGAAATCCGTGATTTTCATCACTTGGATATGTTACGCATGAATTTGATGTTGATTCTTTTGATTCATACTATAATAGACAAGTTACACAAAGGATTACCAATAGTAAAGAATTAAAGTTTGTTCCCAAGAAAATGAGGTGTTAATTCACTACCAGCGACGAATATGTGAGTTTACGCATCTTTTGTAAACTCTGGACATGCACAGGTCGAAGAGTGCTGCAAATAAGTTGTATTCAACCACTCATTCCGATCATCAAACCACTAACCATCCATTAGATTACAAGCAATTACACATGTAAATGAAATTCCACTCATGATTTACTGATGGCAGATTGATCTCTCCTTTACAAGTTGAAGTCAAGACGATGTTCTCGATGAAGTTCTTCTGCTGAGGTGAATTCGATCATGGCTCATGGATGAATACCCGGGTATCTTCACAAGTATAACACACCAATCTAGGCTGATCAAACGCAATACTCATCAACTTCTCGAGCACTTTGTTCTACCCTGACTAACCTTGCGGTCCTCAATGAACACTGTCTAAATCTTTAATCGTAACAACTCCTCAGCCGTCCAATCTGGCTTTGACATCAATGGTCGATATACTCCTATCGGTATCTTTTTCATCGATGGCAATTGAATAGCCTCTCGAGCTCTCGAAAGAATGATCAATCTTTTCTTCATGTTGTCTAATCACTCCGTCGGCTCATTCTTGCTTTCCCGCTAGTCGTCTTACTTATTGATGTTGTTACTAACTACCCTAATCCGATCGACACTTCAGACATTCCTTAACAACTTATTCGTCTTGGTCATATTCATATTTATTTCACATATTCATATTTGGAAGACCTGACTTCATCCAAATATCACGCATTTTTATTCCAAAAACAAAAAAATAGTCTCAAAATCTCTAACTAGGGTACTACACATGCTAATTCATTTTTCAAGGTGACTTTGGCTATGTCCAAAAAGAAGATTGTCTTATTCTACCAATTTGTCATAATCTTTGCAATGTATAACTAATGTCATTATATGAACACCTTGTACGCGTTATCTTCAAATGGTTCTAAAATAATATACATTTGTAAAAAAGGAACGTCATCTATTTGGGTCAGTGTCATGACTCTCATACTCAACAAAGACCAAGACATTGAAACAAAACCTAAAAAGTCTAACAATTTATGCTAGATGATGAGTTATGTGCTAAAATATATGCAAAATCTAGGAAATAGTTATGTATGGAAAGAGTCTACATATTTCACGCAATAATATTAGCATATGTAAACATTTAAAATGATTGAGATCTAGTTAAAAACCTCTTGACAAGATGCTTTCAATTAAAAAAAGAGCATAAAGAATATCTGTGGATTGCCATCTAAGCTTGAGTTGACATCGGCATCGGTTAGACCTAAGGGGATAATCTGGATCTCAAATTAAGTTTGAATACGGGTTCATATTTGGATAAGCATTTATTGTCCCCAAGATTAGAATTTTATGTTTAAGAACTCGTTAAAAAGCTCTTGAAAAGATATTTTCAATGAGATCTTAAGCATAAGGAACACAATTATGAGTGAGGTGCTATTGTTGATTATGCCTTCCGACCTAAGATAAGAGCCTAGAAAGTTTCTAAATGTAGAGACCAAAAATATCTTTTGGGCTTACCCTAGTCGTGTTCAAGCTGCATTCGAAACACTTAAGGTAACATTGGAAAGGTCTTGACAAGACGTTTCCAACACCACCAAGAGTAGGGCAAATGCTCTTGAGACATGCAACTTATGAGTAGTTTTGTGGTTGGAACCTAATCAATCACAAAACGGATTGGGATATAATTTTCAGGCACCAAAGAGGAGAGCAGCTCAAGTGAACTCCCAAAGTATATATGAGGAGAGTGATGTCTATGAGCAAGCTAAGGAGCCATATTTCTCTTTCTCACGGAAATTTGGACCACGACCAACCATGGAACATCATACGGTGGATCTTAACTTTTTAACTTGTTGACATCATGTTGCAATTTTATGATTTAAGTTTGTAAAATTTTATTTGTTAATTTTTCATAATTATATCATTAAAAATGTATTTGCTCTATATTTTTATATTTTTTAAATTAATTTTTAAAAAATTATTATAAATATGCATGTGTAAGAGGAGATGTCAATTCCATCATTGACAATTTATAGCAAAGCTACTTGTGCAAGAGGATTGAGAGCGAATAAAAGAGATGTCAATTTCAAAAATGAATGATTGGTTATGCACACAAAAATTTATGAATTTGAAAAATTTCTAGCTTACAAAAATAATATTTATGCAAAAAGTATTATTACAGTTTGGATTGTATTAATCATTCATGCACATTGAAGAGAGAAAAAGCTTTAAGGTATGAAGTAATTGTCTGACCATTTTGAGATAATTTTAAATTTTATGAAAACCCTAAAGTCAAAAGTAAAAATTATAAAATTATAAAATAATCTTAAAGATGTTAAAGTTATTAAAGATGTCAATCGCCAAAACATGTGTAGCTAACACTAGCTAAATGTAATTTTATTTATTTATATATATAAAATAATATGTTATCACTTTGTAAGATCATATTCTAGAAAACTTAACATACATCTACTCAATGTTACAACCTAATTTATGTTAATTGAACTGAAATTTATAATGCTTATAGTTTTACCTAGAAATAGTTTTATAGAAGAGGCGAAGAAGGCCTACGAAGAGATCTGTCATATTCGGGGTGTGGAGATCCATTTTGTGGAGAAGGAGAATGCTCATCTTCGGAGAGTGCATGACCTAAAAGCGAAGATTGATTCGGTGTGGATGTGGAGGCACTGCGAAAGGAGAGAACCTCGCCAACGGATGTGCGCAACATCTGCTCACACGATGTGATCGTGTTGAGACGCAGCGGTTAGAGCAGTTGGTGGCAACTATGGAAAATCTTGGAGACACGAAAGACCGGAGGAAGGAGATGTACAAAGCATTGGGTCGGGATTTCCGGGAAGCCATGGCTCTTCATCGACGGAGATTACCGCATGTAGGAGATGCGATTAGGAATCGGCGCATTCACGCAAGCGGCGAAGTGAGATCGGCGGCTTAGATCGAGTAGAAGACTTAGGAGAGAGCGTCCGTGTAGGAGACGGTTAGCTTGGCGATTAGTAGTAGCGATTAGAACATTCATTATAAATAGTCGTAGGAAATAAAGTGATGGATCTTTCATAATTGAGTTTGTACCGATTACCTTCTCTGTGAATGCTCTTTGGACTCTGCAGTCAGTCGTCGAAAAGAAGTCTAAACGCTTATTTCCCTTCTTCGCTAGTGTGGTTTGATCCCTCATTCCCTTGGGAACGAATCAATCTATACGAATTCGGACTAAATAGTGCTTACCGTGCTATTACAATATCCTTCCTTTGATCCTTCGAATCGCAAGGGGTGTTCATTGCCACTGTCAAACGTTCCAACCTTTCAACCTCCACGTCGTCTCACCGAGCAAAAAGGTATTGCGAACATCTACTCACCAAATCTTCTAATCTAGCCGGCCTCTCCACATCAACTTCATGCAATTGCTGCTTCGCCCTCTTCAATTGTTGTTGAGGCTTCTCATTCTACCTCTCCACAAACATCACTTTTGCGCTCCGAATTTTATAGACTTCACTGTAGGTCTGCTTCACCGTGATAGCTTCTTGCACTGCCTCCTTCTTCTGCTTCTCCAGACGCTCCACAGATTCTGTCAATTGCTTTATAGTATCCGCCTGATCCTTCTTCCCTCTTGCGGTGCGGTTCAAAGAATCGATCGGCTCCATGTAACCGTCATCCTGGGGATTCCACCCTTGGATGTAACTGCTACCCATCTCGTTCAGCTCCATCAGAACTGGCACCACCACATTCTCTAGCCTCTGCGCCAACTATACCATTGAAGAAAGTGGTTCTTCTACTGTTACCTTGGTTGCTTTTACCTTAGGCCTCGATGCCTTCGGCTTTGGACTTCTGGTCGCTTTCGATTTCCTTGACTTCCGCTTCTTCTTCTTTGGGCTCCTTAATTATCTCCAAACTTGGACTCCTCTTCTTTGTGGTCCCCAAGGAGTTCTCCTTCTCCAATATCGCTTCTTCCTCCTATCTTACCTCCTTCACTCTAGCCTCCGAAGGTGTCTCCTACTAAGTGGGTTGCATTGGTGACTGCACATCATCATCTTGGTGGGGTGTGGGACCCCACCAATGCCATTGCTCACCACGGGCCCACCGAGATTGCTGACCACATTCACTTGATAGTGCCTTCTTTCCTGTGGTGTCAACCACCCCATGTGTGAATACATATGCACCAAGAAGGAAGAGATATAGATCACTCCCTTCTCTCCCGCTCGCAGCCTCTATCCCATGGCTTGCACATTGCGAGAGAAGATCTCTCCCCAATTGACCTTTATCGATCCGCCGATGAATCCCTCAACTATTCTCACTTATGCATACTTACATAAGTAGTTCGTTGTGGTGAGAAGAGCTGATTCAAGATATACATTATCTTCCGTCGGAAGTCGTCCCAAATAAGATCGATCTTGAAGCCGTTTGTGCCCTTCCTCTCCCTAGGGTCAAACCACTTGGTCTCATTGAAGGTGAATGCAGTATGCATTGCCGAACCTTCCGAGTCGACTCCATCCTTCTCCTTCGAGTAATCTCTTCCTAAAGCCTCAGCCCAAAGCAGTGCATCCCACGAATCTGGATGTCCTCTCCAACCTATCGGGTTGGCTGTCTTCTTAGCTTGAACTTCTTCGCACAATTCTCGGGCACACATAGTCTCATCGCCATGCCAAGAACTCCCCGCCCAAGTTCTTTAATCGTGTTAATTCTCAGGCTGACCACTCTGGCTTTGGCACCAAAGGTCGATATACTCCTATTGGCATCTTCTTTACTAGCAATTGAATAGCCTCACGAGCCCCCAATCAAATAGCCGATTTTCTCTTCATCCAGTCTACTTGACTCGTCGGCTCGTGCTTGCTCCTCTGCGGCTCGTTGCGCTCGTCGATATTGTTACTAACTGCCCTAATCCGTTCGATGCTTCAGACCTCCTTAACAACTCATTCTTCTTGGCCATATTCGTACTTATTTCACATATTTGTATTTGGCGGCCAGACTTTCTCCAAATATTGTTCACTTTTATTCCAAAAATAAAAAAAATAGGCTCCAAACCTCTAAGTATGGTCCTACAAAAGGTGAGACAAGGAAGCACAAACATGAGGTAAATGGTTTGAGAAAGAAGAAAACATGTTTGATTGTGACGGATGGCGAGATAGAAGGAGTAAAAGTGAGAGTATTGATTGATCCAAGAGCTACTGAAAATTTCCTATCTCGATCTATTGCTATAAAGTTGGGATTAGCTTTAGAGAAAGATGAGAGTGACAACGTACAGTTGCCAAGCGGGCAAACAGAGAGCATTGAGAGCATTTCTAGGAAAGTGGAGTTGAAGATTGGGCAATACAAGGAATCGTTGGAGTGGAGAGTAATTTGATTAGCTCGCTATGATGTTATTTTGGGTATGCTTTGGATGGAAAAAATATAATCATGGGGTAGATTGGCGAAGGAAGATAGTAAAAACTATTGGTTGGAGGATCTTTGGAGATAGATTTAGATCAGAACAAAAAAACTTACCTCTATATGTGATAGGAAGAACTGCTATCAATCACAAAGATGTATATTTTTTGGGCCTAATAAGAGATGTAAGCGCTCCAAAAGAGCAATCTTTTATACACAAGGAGTTAACTTATATCTTGAATGAGTTTCAAGATGTTTTTCTAGATGATTTGCCTTTTGGTTTACGGTGGTAAACCAAAAGGCAAATCATCAGTGGAGAATGAAGGAGAGTGGATCACAAGATAGAGAACTTACAATGAAGTTCTCCTCCTTGTAAAAGTCCCTATCGACTTGCACCAAACGAGCTGGAGGAATGCAAGGCACAATTGGAAGAGTTGTTGGAGAAGGGATTTATCCAACCTAGTGTGTCACCATATGGAGCTCTAGTGTTGTTCATGAAGAAGAAGGACGGCTCCATGCGGATGTGCATGGACTATCGTGCTCTAAATCAACAAACGGTGGAAAACAAGTATCCATTACCGCAAATGGATGACTTGTTTGATCAACTTCATGGAGCTAAGTATTTCACCAAACTTGATCTTAGAATCGGATACAATCAAATCAGAGTGGCGGATGAAGACATACAAAAGACAACTTTTAGAACTAGATATGGACATTTTGAGTATCTAGTTATGCCATTTGGTTTAACCAATGCCCTTGCCACATTCATGGGACTGATGAATGATATTTTTCGTAAATATCTAGATAAATCAGTGATTGTGTTTTTAGATGATATCTTGATATATAGCAAGTCCTTACAAGATCATCGATCTGTGTGTTCACACAAAATAAGATGTATGCTAAGATGAAAATATTTGTGTAGGGGCTTGATTTCGACTGTTTTTTTTTTTTTGGAACATAAATAAGCATAGTCCAGGCGTCGAGCGGATTAGGGCGTTAGTAACAACATCGATGGGCGTAACGAGATCATCGGGAGTTCGGGAGGCGATTCAATTGCTGTGAAGAAGATGCCGGCATCGACCCTTGGTGCGAAGCCAAAATGGTCGACCAAGAAGAATTAGCACGTTGAAGACCTTGGGAGGGGAATTCTTGGCATGGCGATGGGACTATGTGTGCCCCGAGTTGTGTGAAGAAGTTCGAGCCAAGAAGACACCAAATCCGATAGGGCTGGAGAGGACATCTAGACTTCGTGGGATGCGTTGCTCTGTTCCTTGGGAAGAGATTATTCAAAGAGAAGGATGGAGTCGGCGGGAAGGTTCGGTGCATCTTGCGTTCACCTTCGAAAAGTGGTTTGATCCCGAGAAGATTCAAGATTGATCTTATTCGGGACTTCCGAAGAAAGATAATGTATACATTGAATCGGCTATTCTCACCACAACGTACTTAGTTTGCATAAGGTAAGGATAGTGGAGGGATTCGTAGGTGGAGCAATCAAGGTCAAAGAAATCTTCGCTCGGAATGTGCAAGCGATGGGTTAGAGGCTGTAGATATCTCTTCGTTTACGGTACACATGTATTCGGCGTATCGGGTGGTTGACACCACAGGAAAGGAGAAGATATCAAGTGGCCGCGGTCGGCACTTTAGGTGGGCCAATGACAAGCAATGCAAGGTTAGGCCATTGAGGAAGGGAGGACTCGGAGGGACCACATAGAAGAGAAGCCCCGGTGTAGAGATAATTGCGGACCTGCGGTAAAAGGAGAAAGTTGAAGGGAGATCGCGCGTGCAAATGGCAATCCATGGAGTCATCGATTCTTTGAATCGCACTAGTCGAGGAAGAAGGATCATGAACAAAGCAAGCCTCTGGGAGGAATCTGTAGAATTCGGGCCTTGAAGTAAAATTTGTTGAGAGGGAGAATGAGAAGGCAAAGCAATTGAAGAGGGCGGCGGCAATTGCATGAAGTTGATGTTGAGCGGCCGTAGAAGATTTGGCGAGTAGGTGCTCGCAATACCTTTTGCTCGGTGTGACGATGTGGAGGCCGAAAGGTTGGAGCCATTCGCGAGAGGACATCGAATTGCGGAAATCGAAGGAACTTTGAAGTGCACCGTAATTGTAGTCGAGCAGCGATCCGTATAGGCAAACGATTAGGAATAGGTGCGGGAAGATTGTATAAATAGGAGTAGTGTTAGAGTAGGATTATCGCTTTCTTTACAAGTATTCATTGAGAACCGTAATTGTAGTCGGGATAGAAACGAAATGCTCGAGAAGAATGTTGCATTCGATTGGTCTTGGCCAGTGCGCAATACGTAGGTTTCATCCATGAGCCATAGTCGGATTCACTTCGGTTTCATCGAGGACATCGCCTCGTCGACGAACTCAACTCCCATATAAATTTGGAGTGTAATTTCAATTACATGCGTTTGTGCAATGTAATGGATGGGTAATGGTTTGTTAATCTGACTTAGTGGTCTGGACTACTATTGCTCATGCATGTCTTTCAAAAGAAGCAAATCTCTTAGGTAACACCTCATTCCTTTGGGAGGGCAAAATGAAAAACCTTTGGCAATTCTGGTTTGGCAAAAGAGAAGTAGATTACTTAGGCCATAGAGTTATTGGCATCCATTTCAAAGTGGAAGCCATTTGAAATCGGACTCAACTACGTAGTTTTTGGGTTAAACCGGCTTCTATAGAAGGTTTGTGGAAGCACCAAGCTTTAACAAATCTCTTAAATGGCAATGGTATGAACCCGGGCTTTGAAGGATGCGCTCTTACATGCACCAATCCTTAAATGGTATGAACCCGGTAGACTAACAAAACTTGCTACATATGCATTAGGTGTGGCAGTTGGAAGAGTGTTACAACAAGAATGGAAAGATGGATGGCACCCAATTGCTTTCTTTTCATGGAAACTTTTTCCGGCGGAGCAAAATTATCATACCACAGAGAGGAAGGAGTTAGCCATTGTGTTGGCTACTAAACATTGTAAGCACTATATTGGAGATAAGGAGTTTGTGGTTGAGACAGACCACAAGCCTTTGGTTAATTTAGAAACTCAAAAGGACCTCTCAAAGCGGCAGATTCGTTGGGCTGAATGGCGACAGCGTTTCAACATGAAGATCGTGTATGTGGAGGGGAAGAAGCAGCTAGACGACGCATTGACACGAATGCCTTGCATTAATCAAATCAAGGAGGTGAAGATTCATTCTGAATGGTGGGAGAACCTTAATCAAACTACCAAGGAGGATGAAAAGATTGCTCAAGCCCTTCAGCAGGGTCGAGCACATTTAGAACGGGGATTGGCGTTCTATAAGATGAAAGATTTGGATACCCTCAGATGTTACTCTCCGTACAACAGTGTTAGAGGAGGCACATAATTCAGCTATTGCTGGCCATGTAGGAGTGGAGAAGACCATTCAAGGCGTCCAACGGGTATACTTTTGGCCAAAACTAAGAGAGGACATCACCAGCTATGTTCGAAGTCATGTGGCTTGTCAACAAAATAAGGCTAGCAATCAGAAACTAGCAGGTCTACTACAACCTCTACCAACAGCGACTAGAAGATGAGAGCACATCAGTATGGACATTCTATGTGAGTTACCAATGACGTCTATGGGTTATGATTAAATCGTCATTTTTGTAGATAAATTGAGCAAGATGATCCACATTAGGCCCACAACAAAGACAGTTACTGCACTTGAACTTGCTCGAATTTATATGGATGCAGTTTTTGCTCAACATGGTTTAGCTACAATTCTCATCACTGATAGGGGCACTCAATTTACTAGCATGTTTTGGAAAACCATATTTGGGCTATTCAAAACAAAACTAGCCATGTCCACAACTTATCATCCTCAAGCGGATGGGCAAACTGAAAGAGCAAATAGAACTATTGAGGACATGCTTAGAGCTTTCACTTTGGAGGAGCAAGAAGGTTGGGATGCACTTTTACCCTTGATTGAGTTTGCTTATAATAACTCAATCAATGCATCCACAAAAGTCAGCCCTTTCTTCTTGATGTAAAGAGAACACCCCATCACACAATCTAGCTTGGTGAATGTAGGTCACATGCAAGAACCATCAACCCAAGTTGAAGCGGTGAACGAGTTTGTGGCACGAGTCCAATGAGGAGTGCATCAGGCAATGCAAAAATTAGCCATTGCCCAAAATTATCAAAAACAATACGCTGATGCTCATCGACGACATGTGGAGTTTCAAAAAGGCAATCAGGTGTGGTTGTCTACTACCAATTTGTCATTAATAGAGGTTTGAAAATTAAGTCCACGGTTTATTGGACCTTTCTTGATTGTCCAACGGATTGGAGAAGTTGCCTACAAGTTAGAGTTACCAACACACATAAAAATACATCCCGTTTTTCATGTGTTTCCCTTGAGGAAGTATACACCACGATCTCCTTCCTTTGGCAACCCACATCAACCTCCTCCTTTACCAGCCATGATTGATGATGTAGAGGAATATGAGGTTGAGAGAATCCTCAAGAAACGTACAAGAGGTTAGCGGAACCCAAAAGTGGAATATCTAGTCCAATGGAAAGGTTATCCACTTTATGAAGCTACTTGGGAACCATTGGCAAATCTTATAAATACCAAGATACTTGTAGAGACTTTTGAGTCTTCTTGCAACGAGGACGTTGCGACTTAAATGGGGGGAGGTTTGTAACCAATCTTGGTTAGCCATAGTTAGTTTAGCCAAAGAGTAGAGTAGTCACTAGATCACAAAAAGACAAGATAGTGGTGTGCACTATCCAAAAAGCAAAAGGTAAATGACAAGGTGGCTACCATGCATTGGTGGATCAGATTGAGTGCTAGACGTATGTTAGGAATTGGTTAGGATAAGATAACAAAACATGCAACCTACGCATGTTAGCCATGTGGCATAGTTTGGATTTTGGACTTCTCTAGTCCTATAGTATATAAAGCAAGGAGAGGTCTTAAGAAGACATCTCTCATCTTGGAAGTCATTGCCTTTAGTGTTACACCCATCTCTTGAAACCTTGGCAAGAACCGGGTTTTGAGTCCATCCCAAGAGGCAATTTTGGTTGCATTGCTCTCCTCTTGGTTTTTCATCCATATTTGGGCCCCTTCCTTAGGAGTCATGGAAAAATGCACCGTCAATCCATAAGATTGTTCTTCTTATTGGCAGTGGATAAGGCCTAAAATATCTTTATATATGAGTTTGCATTGTCATCATCCGAAGTTCTTTGAACTTCAAGTATTGTTGTTTGGTAATAAGGGCCGTCATTTTTTTGAAAGTTGGACTCCCCTGTCCGTGCAAATTAAATTGGGACTCGAGGTTAGCTTTTATATCAAAGATCCACTTGCTTTCTTGATGTGGAGAGCTTACGTATACTCCATCCACGGATCTTCTCCTTCTTCCTTCAAAGGTGTCTTTGCCTTAGTAGAGATGTCTATACTCATCTCCCCTTCACTTGAAGAATTAAAGGATCAAGGATGCAAAGAAGCGTGTTATTATGCCAAGAGAGTTGGGCTTCTCATATGATGTAGTCGGCCCTTAACTACAACTGAAGACATTCTCAATGAAGCACTTGCTTTGTCACACGAGTCCGCCAAATAAGAGATTCTTCTTGATCTTTTTATTTTCCTCCGGCCCAACGGCCTTACCCAACTTTCATCCTGCTCCTTCCTTCTTAACTCGTCTCATATCCAAGCTCCTTGTTCTTGGGTGGAGGCTCAGATCAAGAAGGAGGAAGACTTTGCTTCCGGTCTCTAGCTTTGTCTGACATTCATCTATGGTTCTTGTCTGATTTTTTGTACACGCAAGTCCTTAGGAGAACCAACCGTCACTTCTTACTGCAAATACTTGTGTCTCAGTTCTTGAGCAGTCACAATTCGATGTCTTGGCCCTCACTATCGACATAAATTCTTATGGTTTTGGCAGGCTTTTTTTTGATGCTCTAATTAACCCTAGGTGCTCCAATTATCCCAAAAATTCTTTTGATTTAGTATATAATAAAACCTCTGATACACATTTTATCAACTTTGTTTGCCGGCAGCGACGCCAAGAAAAAATTGGGCAAGTCTTTCTCCTTTATGTAACAACCCATGTTACAAAGGAATGCCGAATATAGCAGAATTTAGATTCATTCCCAAGGGAACAAAGTAATAACCCGTACTTAGAGGTAAAATGATGAAATTATACTTCTTTTATACACTCTTGACAATCAAAGTCCGAAGAGCTTCCAAGTATGATGTTTCACAGTCAAACATTCACTCAATTCGACTCACACAACACCCAACATATGCAATTGAATCAAAATGTGGTAGGAATACACTCAATTTACTACTTGAAGGGTTGATCTTCTTGATTACAAGTTGGAGTCTATGTGGAAAGCTATGAGAAGTCATATTGGTGTTCCCAATCTACTCATGCTTATGGAGACACGCTCGGATAGCTTTGGAAGGGTGTCAATCCCGTCTAGGTAGAGTAAATTAGACGACACACAATCTCTCAAGTTCCCATTCTACCTTGACTATACTTACGGTTTGATAGCAAATGTTTGAGATTAACAAAGAAGATCCTTGCTTCCTACGTCTACTCCTATTAATACAAAATGGCTTACTGCTAAAACTAACTACTGTTACACGGATTGTTCTCTCCGCCTTCGCCGGATTGAATCAACGCGTGTCATTTGTGATTCTACCTTCCATGTGAACACATCTACATTCAAGAGCACTCAACTGCAAATGTCATATGCAATCTCCTCCTTGTAAATCCGCATTGCCTTAAAAGGCATTCTCGACTCATCACTTTATACATTTCTTTTCATTTTTCCTTTGAATCGACAGGAGTGTTTATGATCTCGTTGAGTCGTTCCAACCTGTAGGAGCATAGTTCTTAGGATAAGTAGGATTTTTTTTTTGGTTTTTGTGAATAAAAGCGTTATATTTGGTTTCTCTTGAAGGTATTCGTCCGAATATATGTTTGTTAGCTAGGAATACCATTGGGGAGTTCACACGAGTGAATTGCGAGGGAATTTAAGCTTTGGGTTTGGGCGGATTGAGGAATTGTCGAGAAAAAATCGTCAATGCCAAGAACTTGCCGGCGGCTAGAGAGAAGGAAAGCTAGCCGCAATGTCGAGCGTCGAACCGGAGGAGTTCCAAAGGGAAGAAGTGCGTGACGATGGGGAGAATTCGACCGCTCATTCTCGATGGTGGATTGGACTCCGGGAGGAGTTCTTTGAGGTTGAAGAACCTCGGTGGAGCGCGTCATGTCATGGCGCTGGGACTATGTGTGCCGGAGGCGTGCGATGAAGTCCGGAGAGGGAAGCGGCCGGCGGAATTGGGAGCGAGCATCCGGAGAAGTGGGATGCGAAGTTATGGGCGAAAGCTTTGGGACGCAACCACGAAGAGGACAAAGGTGGAGTCGATTGGGAGGGATCGGCAGTGCATACGGCGTTCACCTTTGACGAGCGGAAGTGGTTCAACCCTAGGGAGAGGAAGGGAACGAATGGCTACAAGCTCAACTTAATCAAAGACGTCTTCAGGAGAAAGGTGGCACTCACCTTGAATCAGCTTTTCTCACCGCAAAGAACAACGTACGTGAGTATGCATAAAGTGAGGATCGTGAAAGGGTTCATCGGAGGAACTATTCGGGTGAACTGGGGAGAGATCTTTGCAAGAAATATGCATGCCATGGCAACCAAGCTAAGGGAAGAAGATAAGAGTGTAGTCTATCTCTCGTCTTTCTTAGTACACCTTTATGCAAAGTTGGAGTGCAAAGTTGTCGGTTGGAGAGTGGGTTGTCGGACTTGGATGCGACATCGACAAATGCTAGCGAAGGGGTCGACGAGGAGTCTCCAGGCACGAAAGCGCCCCGAGAGCGAAGAGAATGGGAGAAGTGAGACCGGCAGTGCAGCAAGTTCGATTCGATTCGACTCCGCACTGGAGGTGATTGGGACATCGAGGAAGAGGAAGAGAGTAGTGGAAGATGCCCCCGCCACTCTAGCGGATGCGAAAAGATGTAGGCAAGAAGAAGATGGAAGAAGTAAGACCCAAGCAAAGTCCTCTCGACCAAAGATGATGGCGATGAAGCCGGGGCCGAAAACCTCGAAGGAGATTGCAGAACCCATGGCATCCGTGCATTTGTCGCGCCGCAGGTGGAAAGGCGTGGTGGTCCCATTTTTGATGGAGTTGAACGAGATGGGACGATGTATATGCTAGGTGGGACCCTCAAGCTGCATTTATATGGAGTTGATTCAAATGATGAACCGTCAAGCGTTAGGAAAAGGAAGATCACCCATCACAAAGAAGGAGTTGGATAGAATATGGACAAGCCGTCCCGGGGAATGGAGAAGAAGGTTGAAGAGGTGAAGAAGGCCTACGAAGAGATGCAGCGTATTCGAGTGCGGAGATCCATTTTGTGGAGGAGCGAGAATGCTCATCTTCGGAGACCGCCGTGCGGGATCTAAAACGAAGATTGATTCAGTGGATGTGGAGGCACTTTGCAGAACCTCGCCAACGAGATGTGCGCAACATCTGCTCACACCTGTGATCGTGTTGAGACAGCCAGTTAGAGCCGGTTGGTGACAATGATGGAAAATCCCGGAGACACAAAAAAGACCGGAGGAAGGAGATGTACAAAGCGTTGGGTCGGGATTTCCGGGAAGCCATGGCTCTTCATCGACAAGAGATTGCCGCATGTACAAGAGATGCGATTAGGAATCGACGATTCACGCAAGCGACAAAAAGTGCGATCGAAATGGCTTAGATCGAGTAGAAGACTTAGGAGAGAGCGATCCGTGTAGGAGACGGTTAGCTTGGCAGTTAGGAGTAGCAGTTAGAACATTCATTATAAATAGTCGTAGGAAATAAAGGGGTGGATCTTTTCATCTTTGTAAGTGTCCAAACTATTGGATTGCAAATTATAGTCAGGGTAGAACGAGCACTCGAGGAGCCGGTGTCTGGTGACATTGTGACGACAAGCGTGTATCCATGAAGTAACCGGATATTAGGCCCCAGCTTAGTCCGTCTAGCATCGAAGTACTCTAGAAGGTGTTTCGCCGAGACGCAAACTTGTAATGAGAGAGATCCCCATCCCCCAAAAAAAAGCAAATTGCTGCACTGTATTTGCTATGTCTGTGGAATTGATGATGTGATGGGTTTTGTGAAGGAATTGAGTTTGTACCGATTACCTTCTCTGTGAATGCTCTTCGGACTCTGCAGTCGCAGTCGAAAAGAAGTCTAAACGCTTATTTCCCTTCTTCGCTAGTGTGGTTTGATCCCTCATTCCCTTGGGAACGAATCCATCTATACGAATTCAGACTGAATAGTGCTTACCGTGCTATTACACAACCATTTTGCTTCTGCTTCATCACATCTCGCCAAGAGGTACTGTGAGTAAATCCGAGCCAATTCTTTCAACCTTATGGGCCGCTCCATCTCTACATCGTGCAGCTGCTACTTCAGCTTCCTTTTCTCGGCTTCTATGAATTGAATCTCACCATCCTTGGTCTTGCACAATTTCTCAGAAGTTTTCTTCGACACCGTAGCTTCCAACTCCTTCTCTGCATTCTGTTTCTCCGGACTGCCCACGGCTTCAGTTAGTTGCTAGATCCTCTCCGTATGATCCTTTTTACCTTGTGCAATGCAATCCATCACGTGGATCACGTCTAGGTAAATGTCCACCTGTGGGTTCCATCCTTGGATGTACCATGCCCCCATCTCATTAAACTCGATCCGCACAGACACCATTATATTTTCCAATTTCTAGGATAATTGGAGCACAAAGGCGATCGGCTCTGCACCCTCCTTGTTGGCTTTGATCTTCGGACGCGAGACCTTTGGCGCTGGACTAGACAAATGCTCAACTTCTTTTAATTTCCTCTTAACTGTAATAGCACGGGTATGCACTTTTCAGTCCGAATTTGTATAGATTGATTCGTTCCCAAGGGAATGAGGGATCAAACCACACTAGCGAAGAAGGGAAATAAGCATTTAGACATCTTTCTAACTCGACCGGCAGAGTCCAAGAGCATTCACAAAGAAGGCAACTGATTCAATCTCAATTCCTTCATAATCCCATCTCATCACCAACTTGATAGACACAACAAGTAGATTTCAGCGATTTGTTTTACTTCAGGATGGGGATCTCTCTAATTACAAGTTTGCGTCTCGGCGAAAACACCCTCTAGAGTACTTTTGATGCTACAGAAAGGCTCAGCTCGTGGACGAATATCCGGGTAACTTCATGGATACACGCTTGGCCGTCACATTGTCTCGCTGCATTGACACCCGCTCCTCGAGTGCTTTCGTTCTACCCCTCGACTACAATTTGCAATCCAACGGGGTTGGACACTTGCAAAGATGAAAGATCCATCACTTTATTTCCTACGACTATTTATAATGAATGTTCTAACTACTACTCCTAACTACCAAGCTAACCATCTACTACACGGATCGCTCTCTCCTAAGTCTTCTACTCTGATATAAGTAGCTCGATCGCACCTCCGCTACTTGCGTGAATGCGTCGATTCCTAACTTCATTTCTGTATATACGCCATGATCTCACATCGATGAAGAGCCATGGCTTCCCTAAAATCTCAACCCAACGCCTTGTACATCTCCTTTCTTCGATCCTTCGAGTCACCAGGATTTTCCATCGCCGCCACCAACAGTTCTAATCGCTGCGCCTCAACACGATCACACCGTATGAACAGATGCTGCGCACATCTGCTAGCGAGGTTCTCCAACTTCGCAGGTGCCTCCACATCCACCTGAATCAATCTTCGCCAGGTCTTTGCACCGTTTCCCAAAGATGAGCATTCTCCTTCTCCACAAAATGGATCTCCGCACCCTGAATATGACAGATCTCTTCGTAGGCCTTCTTCGCCTCCTGAACCTTCTTCTCCATCTCAGTCTTCTCCTTGGACAGCTTGTCCACATTCTCCGTTAGCTTTCTCATTGTGATGGATTGGTCCTCCTTCCCCAACGCCAGACGGTTCATCATCTGAATCAACTCCATATACCCATCTGCTTGAGGATCCCACCATGGCATATACATCGGTCCCATCTCGTTCAACTCCAGCAATACCATGATCACCACAGCTTCCAACTTCTACGACAGCTGCAGCACTGATGCCATAGGTTCTGCAATCTCCTTTGAGGCTTTCGGACCTGGCTTCACCGCCATCATCTTCGGACGAGAAGTCTTTGCCGGTCCTACTTCTTCTACCTTCTTCTTCCCTACATCTCTTCGAACTGCTAGAGTAGCTGGTGGACTGTCCTCCACTTCTCTCTTTCTCTTCCTCGAAGTCCCGATTACTTCAAGGTCTGAATCCAAATCAAGCTTGCTCTGCACCGCCGGTTTCACTTTCCCATTCTCTTTGGCTGAGGCGGAGCACTCGCCCCTAGACTCCTCCTCGACCCACTACTAGCACTGTCGAGGTTTACATCCAAGTCCAACAATCCACTCTCCAACCAAGATACCTCCCTCCCCCCAACCACTCCACTCTCCGTGCATGATGTACTAAGAAAGACGAGAGATAGACTACACTCTTATCGTATTCTCTTAGCTTTGTCGCCATGGCCTGTACATTCCTCGCAAAAATCTCTCCCCAATTCACCCGGATAGTCCCTCCAATGAACCCTTCTACGATCCTCACCTTGTGCATGCTTACATAGGTTGTTTTCTGCGGTGAGAAAATCTGATTTAAGGTGAGTGCCACCTTCCTCCTGAATAAATCCTTAATCAAATCAAGCTTGTAGCCATTCGCCCCCTTCCTCTCCCTAGGGTTGAATCACTTCCGCTCGTCGAAGGTAAATGCCGTGTGCATCGCCGATCCCTCCCAATCGACGTCATCTTTGTCCTCTTCGTGGTTGGGCCCGAGAGCCTTTGCCCATAACTTCACATCCCACTTCTCAGGTTGAGCTCGACTTCCAATGGCCGTCAACGCTTTTCCTCTCCGAACTTCATCGCACAGCTCCGGGCACACGTAGTCCCATCGCCATGACATAAACGCTCCATCAAGGTTCTTCAACCTCAGGAACTCCGTAGGAGTCCAATCCGCCATAAGAATAAGCCATCGAATTCTCCCCATCGTCGCACTTCTTCCTGCTAGAACTCCTCCGGTTCGACGCTTTGACATTGCTGCTAGCTTCTCCTGCTCCGGCCGCTCGGCAAGTTCTTGGCATCGATTTTCCTAAACCCTAAACCCTAAACCCTAAACTTTAATCCGCCGCCCAAACGTGCGCTTAAATTCTCTCGCAATTCACTCGTGTGAACTCCCTAATTGTATTCCTATCTAACAAACATATATTCGGACGAATACCTTCATGAGAACCCGAATATAACTCTTTATTCACAAAAACCAAAAAAAAAATCCTACTTATCCTAAGAACTACGCTCCTACACCGACCTTGAGAATCCACCCCACGAGAACTTCTTCTGGTTTCCGACATCAATGCTTCCTTCCCGAATATGGGTTCTCCCATCTCCCGAATAACTCTACTTTGCACCTCCAGAGGTACTTTGGAAGGTCCTTTTTCTCCATCGATCGTTCTTGGTGACATGGAGTCTAGGATCAAAGATTTTTGATCCTAGACTCCAAGCTTCGTGTTGATCCCCTACTACCTGGAGTGGCATTGGGCCCCCCTACCAACTTCTTCTCGTCAATTTGATACTTTTTCCGCTCCATAGCCGTCAACCAGTCCATCTGGAAATACATGTGTACCAAGAAGAAAGAAATATAAACGACGCCCTTCTCTCTAGCCCGCAGCTTTTCACCCATTATGCAACACATAAGTTACATCAAAAACAATGAATTGTAGTGTTTACTGATTTGTTTCCAAGGGAATGGGGTGTTAAACAAATATAAGGTGGGGAATATGTGAGTTAGACATCTTTAATCAACTCTAGACAATCATAGTCCAAATAGTGTTTCCATATCATATTAAAACCCATCAGAGAAATTAATGCAGTAAGAAATTTCCAAGAAAATTCTTTTACTGATCTTGGGTGATCTTCAATTACAAGAGAATGGTTTGATCCTTGATGAAGGAAATACACGAATGGATTCAAGATTGATTTCATTCACAATGACTTTAGGAGCAAGATCATGTATACCCTAAATCAATTATTCTCTTCCCAAAGAACCATGTATTTAAGTATGCATAAGGTGAAAATAGTGGAAGGATTTGTGAGAGGATCGATCAAGGTAAATTGGGGAGAGATCTTTGCCAAGAATGTACAAGCAATGGGAGAGAAGGTGAAAGCATGATAGAAGGGAGATGTATACATTTCCTTGTTCTTGGTTCACATGTACTCAAGAATGGGGTGGTTAACATCATTAGAGAGGAAGAGATATCAGCTGAACACTGTGGATGCCTTAGGTAGACCATAGGAGAATGAAGGTAGAAGTCGTTCAACTAGAAGTTTGGGACCCAGTGGAGGAGAGAGCTTGCAGTTGCATGTAGAGGAGAATAAGGAGGAGATGCCTTCGGAGGAGCTAGATAAAGTAATGCGTTATATTAAGGAGACCATATTTGGATGGGAAGACTCAGTGGGGACCATAGAGAGGAGAAGTCCTAGTGTGGAAGTAGTTCAGTAATCTATCAGCAAGAAGAGGAAGCTGAAGGAGATCGCTCAGCCAAGAAGTCCAGTACCAAAGTCTTCGCGGCCTAAGGTAAAAGCGTCGAAGGAAAATGGTGAAGAACCGATTTCTTTGGTGTTGTAGTTAGCGCAAAAACAAGAAAACATGAGAGTTCCAGTTATGATGGAACTGAATGAGATGGGAATCAATTACATCCAAGGATGGAATCTGCAGTAAGACGGTTACATGAACCTGATTCAGGTAATGAACCGCACATCTCAAGGAAGGAAGGAAGGACCAAACGAAGACCATCAAGCAGTTGACAGAGTCGATGATGTTACAGTTAGCGAAGAAACTGGAGAACGTGATAGTTCCTGTTTAGATGAAACTGAATGAGATGGGGACCAACTACATTCATGAGTGGAATCCTCAGGAAGACGGTTACATTGATTTGATTCATGTAATGAACCACACAACTCAAGGGAGGACGGACGTAGAGAATCAAACAGTTGACGGAGTTAGTGGAGCAGCTAGAAAAATAGAAGGTAGATGCAAGGAAGGAAGCCACAACAACGAAGCATGCCTACAGTGAAATTTGTAAAATCCAAGGTGCAGAAGTAAAGTTTTTGGAAGGGGAGAATGAGAATCTCCAATAGCAATTGAAGAGGGTGAAGCGGCAGTTGGACAAAGTTGATACAAAGAGACCGGCTAGATTAAAAATTTTGGCGAATAAGTGCTCATAATACCTTTTTGCTCGATGTGACGAGGTGGAAACTGAACGATTGAAATGATTGACTGTGGCAATGAACACTCCTTGCAATTCGAAAGAGAAGCAAAAGAAAATGTACAATGCCATTGGTCGTGAATGTCAAGAAGCGATGCGCGACTATTGGAAGGAGATTGCAGAAGACATCAGAGAGTTAAAGATGAGCATAGATGCTTTTTCTTGGAGAGAAGAGTCATTATCGAAGGATGCATCAACTTTATTGAAGAAGTAGTCGGGTGCAATCCGTGTAGGCAACGGTTAGGAATAGGTGCAAGAATTTGTATAAATAGGAGTAGAATTAGAGTAAGATTACTCAAGAATGGGATGGTTAACACCACAAGAGTAGGATTATCTTTCTCTCTGTAAGTGTTCATTGTTGAATTGCAAGCGTAGTCATGGTAGAATGAATGCTCAAAAAGCTAGTGTATGTTACATTCGATTGGCCTAGATTGATGAGACATATCCGTGAAGTTACCCAGGTATTCGCCCATGAGCCATGGTCGGATGAGCCTCATCAGTAGGACTTCATCGAGAACCTCACCTTGATTTTGGTTTGTAAAGGAGATATCAATCTCCCATCAGTAAATCATGAGTGAAATTTCATTCACATGTGTAATTACGGGTAATATAATGGATGGGTAGTGACATTCGAATCGGATAGAGTGGTTGAATACTGCTTATTCGCATTACTCTTTGGACTATGATTGTCTAGAGTCTACAAAAGATGCATAAACTCACTTCTTCACCATTGGTGAAGGATGAATTTTTTAAAGATAACGTTGAGAGAGTGATAAAAATAACATTGTTGGATTGGACAGAGAAGGATTCAGAAAGTAATATATCATCTAAAGAGTTGTTTAAACAATTTGAAAGAAGTTTTTTTTTTCAGTTGAAAAAAATTGAGAATTTTTTTTTTACATGAAAAATACTAAGATGTTCTTGGAATCTATAATTAAAAATATACAAGATAAGATATTCATCATGCTTGTTGATTATCTCAAGAAATGGATGTCAAAACTGATTGGAAGAAATTGAAGGAAGCCATAAGTATTCTCAATAAAAGAAAAGTCTCAAATCCTAGGTATCAAGGTTAGCCATTCTTAAAGTCTCATGAACAATGTTAAAAAATCTGTGTAAGATGATATCATCAAGTATATAATAAAGTTGAGATGGAATATTTTGCATTGAAATGGGAGCAAAGAAGTTATGTGAGTACTAAACATACAACTTCATTCCTTTGGGATCGAACTTTAATTCCTTACAAATGGCAAACCTTTGTGTAATTTGACTATTACACAAGGCTTATCCGTGCTTTTTTATCTGTTTCTATTATTTTTTTACTTTTGTTCGGCTCTTCTAATCTATTTGATTCTTCTAGGATGCGGATTCCTTTGGCTCTGTATGATGAGCTATTCACCATGATTTCTTTCTGTTTACTATTTCCGGAGGCTTTAGGGGCCTTCCATTCCATAATCTTGGGATCTGTTGTGTTTCTTTCCCCTTTTCCTTTAAACGTGTGAGGAAAATTCATTTTTGTTCCAGCTGGATTCCTGTTGTTGTTTGTTTTTGAAGGTGTGTTTATGTTTCTGTCAATATTCGGGGTTTTTTGGTTTACTAGGTTCCCATGAATGTCTATTCTTTTTTGTATCAACCTATGTTACACAAAGGAATGCCGAATATTGCAGATTTTAGATTCGTTCCTAAGAGAACAAAGTGATAATCCGTACTTAGAGGTGAAATGTTGAGATTATACTTCTTTTCTATACTCTAGACAATCACAGTCCAAATAACTTCCAAATGCACTGTTTTACAGTTCAGCATTTATTCAATTTGACTCACACAACATCCAACCAACACAATTGAGTCAAGATTTGGTAAAAATACGCTCAATTTACTATTTGAAGGTTTGATCTTCTTGATTACAAGTTGAAATCTAGGCAGAAAGCTATGAGAAGTCCTTTTGGTGTTTCCAATCTACTCAAGCTCGTGGAGGCACACTCACATAGCTTCTCGACAGTGTCAGTCCCATCTAGGCAGAGTAAATTAGGTGACACACAGCTTCTCAAATTCTTGTTCTACACTAACTACACTTGTGGTTTGACAACAAACACTTTCAATCAATTAGAAAGATCCTTCCTTCCTACGTCTATTTCTATTTATACAAAAAATATCTAACTGCTAAGATTAACTAACTCTACACGGATCATTCTCTCCGTCTTTGTCGGATGGTATCAACGCATGTCACTTGTGATTCTACCTTCCCTACGAACATGTTGACACACAACTGCAATTCCCGGATGTCCTCTGCTATCTCCTTCTTGTGAATCCGTATTGTCTCCTTACATTTCTTTTCATTATTCTTTTGAATTGACAAGAGCGTTCATGATCTCGTTGAGTCTTTCCAACCGTTTTGCTTATGCTTCATCACATCTTGCTAAGAGATACTGTGAGCAAATCCTAGTCAATTCTTCCAATCTTGCTTGCCGCTCCACCTCTATATCATACAACTGCTGCTTCAACTCCCTATTCTCCGTTTCTAGGAATTGAGCCTCATTATTCTTGATCTTGCGCAATTTCTCATAAGTTTCCTTAAGTTTCATAAGCCACCATAGCTTCCACCTCCTTCTCTACATTCTATTTCTCTAGATGGGTCACTGCTCTGTTTGATCCTTTTAATATTGTGCAATGCAGTCCACCACATGGTTCACGTCTAGGTATTTGTCCACCTGTGGGTTCCATTCTTGGATGTACCATGCCTCCATCTCATTTAACTCGATCAACACTAGCACCAATATATTCTAGCTTTGATCTTTGGACGCGAGGCCTTCGGTGCTAGATTAGGCGAATGCTGAATTTCTTTCAATTTCCTCTTCTTTGCCATCTTCTCCTTAGACTCCACACCACCGGAACTTCTTTTGGTTTCCAATGTCAAAGCTTCCTTCCCGAATTTGGTTTCTCCCATCTTCCGAATAACTCTACTTTGCACCTCCAAAGGTACTTCGAAAGATCCCTCCTCTCCATCGATTGCTTCTGGCAACAAGGGAGAACCTCTGGTCCTAGACTCCAGGCTTCGTGTCATCCACTACTACCGGGAGTGGCATTGGGTCCCCTACCAACTTCTCCTCATCAAGTTGATACTTTCTCCACTCCAAATTCATCAACCTGCCCATATGGAAATACATATGTACCAAAAAGGAAGAAATGTAAACGAGGTCCTTCTCTCCCGCTTGCAACTTCTCACCCATTGCTTGCACATTTCTAGCAAAGATTTCGTCCCAATTGATTGTGACAAGTTCTGTCACGAAGCCTTCTATAACCCGAATCTTGTGCATGCTCACATAGCTGGTTCTTTGCGGGAAAAACAACTGATGGAAAGTATACATGATTTTCCTTCTAAAGTCATCTTTAATCAAATCAATCTTGAATCCATTTGTTCCTTTCCTCTCTCAAGGATCGAATCACTTGGTCTTATCAAAGTTAAATGCCGTGGTCATCTCCGAACCTTCCCAATCGATTCCATCCTTCTCGTTCTTGAAGTCTGGATCCAGTGCCTCAGTCCATACGATAGCATCTCACGAATCCGGATATCTTCTCCAACCAATTTATTCTTCATCTTCTTGGCTTGCACTTCTTCGCATAACTCTAGGCATACGTAATCCCAGCACCACGTCAAGAATGACCCGCCAATCTTTTTCAATCGTGCCAAGTTCTCCGTTGTCCAGCCTTGACACTAGCGGCCTATACATGCCGATTGGTAATTTCTGATTAGGAGGCAACCGAATAGCCCACTAGGCCCCGTACTCATAGTGGAATGATTCTTCATCGTGACAAATTGCTCTATTTTGCGCTCATTATTTGTGACGCTTATTCCCACAGTCAACGTCCGTTCTATCCTTTTTCGTTTTCTTACTCCCAATCCTACGCCTAACGGTATTTTCGCCATTTTTTTTAGTAGCTTATTCCTATTCGTAGCCCCATATTTGGCAGGAAAGACTCCTCATCTTTGCCCCCTCCGAAGCCTCAGGCTTATTCGCATTTCCAGGCATATTCGTACGTACTTGGCCCTCATTTGCCCTCATTTGCCCTCATTTGCCCTGAATATCTTGGTTTTTTTATTCAAAATAAAAAAAAACAGCTCTAACGTATCTAACTATGGTCCTACACTTTGTTTTGATATCTACGCTCCTCTCTTCTATCCGGTTGAGGCCTCCGGGGTCTAGTTTCGCCGGTCGGGTAAGTTTCTCCTTTGCATTTTACAGCCACGTGCCCCTGTCTTCTGCTTTGAAGCATGTACCTAATATGTGCGTAACTTCAACTGGAATATCATGTTTTCATGAACCTAGGTTGACACTCACGAAAGCAACTTTTGAGCCAACTTTAGCATTGAGGAGAGTGGTTCACATCAACCAATCTTCAAAACTTTCATCTTAGCTTCAACCGTTCAGTCTCCACCTCGTCACATCGAGCAAAAAAATATTGCGAGCACTTACTCGCCAAAACTTCTAATCTAGCTGGCCACCCAACATCAACTTCGTGCAATTGCTGCTTCATCCTCTTCAATTGATGTTGAAGCTTCTCATTCTCCCTCTGCACAAATTTCACCTATGCGCTTCTGATCTTGCAAATTTCATTGTAGTCATGTTTCGTTGTTGTGACTTCCTTCCTCACCTCGGCCTTCTGTTTCTCTGCAGCGCTTCATCGACTCTGTCAACTGCTTGATGGTCTTCGTTTGGTCCTTCCTTCCTTCCTTGAGCTGTGCGGTTCATTACCTGAATCAAGTTCATGTAACCGTCTTACTGCAGATTCCATCCTTGGATGTAATTGATTCCCATCTCATTCAGTTCCATCATAACTGGAACTCTCATGTTTTCTTGTTTTTGCGCTAACTACAACACCAAAGAAATCGGTTCTTCACCATTTTCCTTCGACGCTTTTACCTTAGGCCGTGAAGACTTCTTGGCTGAGCGATCTCCTTCAGCTTCCTCTTCTTGCTGATAGGTTACTGAACTACTTCCACACTAGGACTTCTCCTCTCTATGGTCCCCACTGAGTCTTCCCGTCAGAATACGGTCTCCTCAATATCCCGCATTACTTTATCTAGCTCCTCCGAAGGCATCTCATTCTTGTTCTCCTTTGCAGGCAACTTCAAGCTCTCACCTCCACTGGGTACCAGACTTCTGGTTGAACCATTGCTTCCATCATTCTCCTCTGGTGCACCCCATTCATCTCCAGGATTTAGTTTCTCTTTGCAAGTGTTCATTGAGAACAATAAGTGTAGTTAGGGTAGAACGAAGTGCTCGAGAAGCTGATGGGTGTTGCATTCGATTGGCCTAGATTGGTGTGACATACTTGTGAAGATATCCGGGTATTCGCCCATGAGCCATGGTCGGATTCACCTCAGCAGTAGAACTTCATCGAGAACATCACCTTGACTTCGGCTTGTAAAGGAGAGATCAATCTCCCATCAGTAAATCAAGAGTGAAATTTCATTTACATGTGTAATTACGTGTAATCTAATGGATGGATAGTGATGTGGTAATCAAATTGAGTGGTTGAATATTGCTTATTCGTAGCACTCTTCGGACTATGATTTTCTAGAGTATACAAAGATGCATAAACTCATGTATTCGTCGTTGGTAGCAAATTAACACCTCATTCCCCTGGGAACGAACTTTAATTCTTTACAATTGGAAAATCTTTGTGTAATTTGTCTGTTACACAAAGCACTAGGCCGAAACGATGACAAAGATAAACACCGTGTCGATTGGAAAGGGTCGGCATTGCACACCAGATTCAACTTCGACGAAAAAAAGTGGTTTAACCCCTTAGAGCGGAAGGGGATGAATATTTATAAGATCGATTTCATCAAGGACGTATTAAGAAGAAAGGTCACCTTCACGTTGAACCAATTGTTCTCACAGTAGCGAACTATTTACGTAAGTATGCAT
This sequence comes from Marchantia paleacea, assembly GCA_014180765.2. NCBI lineage: Eukaryota > Viridiplantae > Streptophyta > Marchantiopsida > Marchantiales > Marchantiaceae > Marchantia > Marchantia paleacea. The sequence continues at coordinate 314,640 of MUAA02000092.1, read as the reverse complement.
AAGGTGAGGATTGTAGGAGGGTTCATGAAAGGATCCATTCGTGTCAAATGGGGAGAGATCTTTGCAAAGAATGTTTAAGCGATGGCTGCCAAGTTGAAGGAGGATGAGAAGAGTGTGGTGTACATCTCTTCTTTCCTGGTGAATTTATATGAACGTTTGGAGTGGTTAACTCCAAATGAACCGTTTCGTGTTTTCTCAGAATCTTCAATCGTGTTTTCGGAGGTCAAGATGATCATTTTCGACCTATTTCTAATCGCCCAACTCCCAAAAGGAAATTGTATTGCGCAGAATGGTCGAATTTGGTAGCCATGAAGTTTTCGTGCGATTTGGAGTTGTTGGTGATAGTTATCGTCTTTCCAAAATCTTTGAGGAGCTGTTTGGAGGCCTAAACAAATTTTTTTAGAGGTTTGAGGGTTTCTACTTGAGCCAAGGCTCTTCCACTTAGCTCGCCTCTATCAGAACTCCTGCCACGAAAAATTTCAGCTCAATCCGAGCTTTCTTCGTTATTTTTGCTTAAGTATTGTGCAGGCGCAGAATCGCGAACACATTTCCTTCTTCGTCTGCGGGTCAAGACAGGCGCATTTCGCCAGTTTCTGGAGTTTTGCATGTTTCTTGATCGAGGTGCAGAGGAGCTATTTTTCCGCCGTAGTCGCGGAGGTGTTCTTGGTGTTTGTTTTGTGTCTGTGCAGTTACTTGCCATGTTGGGGTCCTAATTTCCGCTCGTGACCACAACCATGGCAGAATCCGTGAGCATGATCACTGGAGAGAAACTCGACAAGAACAATTTCCAAACATGGAAATTTTGAATGAAGACCTTCCTTCAAGGCCAGGGGTTATGGGAGCTTGTGACCGGGGAGGAGAAAGCACCAATCGTGGTTGCTAGTGATCTTCGCAGTGAGCAGACATTGCATGAGTGGAGAAAGCGATCGTATCAAGCCATCCACTACATTGCGCTCACGATTTCAGGCTCGATGATCGGTCACATTCAAGACTGTGACACACCCAAGGAAGCTTGGGACGCGTTGTCACAGATGTTTCATTCGGGAACGTAAGCTCGGTTGCAGCTTCTTTGCAAAGAATTCAATGCGGTCAAGAAAATCTCGATGTGTGCCAGTGACTACGTCAATCACATCAAGCAACTGGTAGATCAGTTAGCATCTGTCAATGTTCAACTTGATCCGATCGTGATTATCGGTGCAACATTGCAAGGACTACCTGCCGAGTACAAGCAGTTCATTACGTCAATTTCGACCAGATAACCTCTCCCGAAGTTTGACGAACTGGTCCCAATGATGTTGGGAGAAGAAGTATGAATTCTGGGCAGTACTAGTGCTTCGTCCAGCCCGCAAGAAGGTGTGTTTTTTGCAGGTTCTGGAGGTCGTGGCAGAGGAGCCGGATATGGTGGTGGTAGAGGTTGTGCGCAGAATAAGACGTCGAACCAGCCAGGTGCGCCACCGGCTATTAGAAGGCAGGTTAACATCTGCAACTACTGTCACAAGAATGGCCACTATGCCAAAGATTGTTACCAGCGTCAGAACGATCTGCGCACTTTGGGCCAACAAGGCCATGTAGATGCTAAAGAATAGCTTCTCATTGTGACACACCAGAGTTATGCTACTTTCGCAATTGATACAGATTGGGTGATCAATTCCGGAGCTACCAGCCACATGACGCCGCATCAAGAATGGTTTGCGTCACTCGACACTATGGAGACTCCTCAGTTCATGGTGATCGGAGATGATACGAAGCACGAGATCGAGCATAAGGGTAAAATTCCGCTTGATATTCCAGGATCTAATCTTTTTGTAATCGGAAATGTTTTACATGTTCCTACTCTGACTCGAAATCATTATCGAGAGGGATGGATGGTAGAACAAAGTTTCAAGTGCATTTCAACAAAGATGGATGCTTTGTTGAAGACTCCACAGTGCTTCAGTGGCTCGAGGTAGCGCGAGTGGTAGACTGCTTCAAGCTAGATGCTACAAGTTAATGTCGATGCTTGACCAACTCCTATCATTACAGAAAGTGGCTTTGTAGTATTTGACATAGATATTTGGCACAAGCGAATTGGGCATATGAACTTTCACAAAATGAAGACTCTTTCGAGTTTAGATCTAATCACAGGTTTGCTTAACTTCACTTCTGCTGAGCCCACTGCAGTGTGTCCCGCTTGTCAGTTCGGCAAGCAAGCTAGACAACCCTTTAAGGGATCAGGTAGGAGAGCGACCAAGCTTCTAGAGCTGGTGCACATAATTGTATTGACTTCTTCTCAACCAAATTTATATGGTTTTGAGTACTTCGTGTCCTTCATTGATGATTTCTCTCGCTACACCTGGGTTTACTTCCTTAAGAGCAAGAGCTCTTCATATGTGTTGTTAGCTTTCCAGACTTTCCACACCTTGGTGGAGAAACAATCTGGACAATCTATCCTTTGTCTACGTTCGGATGGAGGAGGCGAGTTTCTGTCTGGAGAATTCACTGCTTATCTACGTAAGCATGGCATAGAGAAGAAGAATGTTCAACTTTGGGAGACTGTGCATGACCTGAAGCGAAGATTGATTTAGGTGGATGTGGAGGCACCTGCGAAGTTGGAGAACCTCGCTAATAGATATGCGCAATATCTGTTCACACGGTGTGATCGGGTTGAAGTGCAGCGGTTAGAGCAGTTGGTGGCAGCGATGGAGAATCCCAGTGACTTGAAGGATCGGAGAAAAGAGATGTACAAAGCGTTGGGTCGAGATTTCAGGGAAGCCATGGCTCTTCATCGACAGGAGATCGCGGCGGATGTGCATGAAATGAAGTTTGAAATCAACGCATTCACACAAGCAACGGAGGTGCGATCGAGCGGCTTAGATGAGAGTAGAAGACTTAGGAGAGAGCGATCTTTGTAGAGGCAATTAGGAGTAGCAATTAGAACATTCATTATAAATAGTCGTAGGTAATAAAGTGGTGGATCTTTCATCTTTGCAAGTGTCCAATCTGTCGGGTTGCAAATTGTAGTCATGGTAGAACGAGCACTCGAGGAGCTGGTGTCTGCAGGCTGACATTGTGACGACTAAACCATGTATTTTGTGAAGTTACCATGATATTCGTCCACGAGCTGAGCCTGTCTGTAGCATCAGAAGAACTCTAGAGAGTATTTTCGCCGAGACGCAAACTTGAAACGGGAGAGATCCCCATCCCGAAATAAAGCAATCATTGAAATCTACTTGCTCTTATATGTGGAATTGATATTGTGATGGGATTGTGAAGGAATTGAGATTGGATTGATTGCCTTCTTTGTGAGTACTCTTCGGACTCTGCAGTCCAGAGTTAGAAAGATGACTAAATGCATGTTTCTCTTCTTTGCTAGTGTGGTTTGATCTCTCATTCCCTTGGGAACGAATCAATCTATACGAATTCGGACTTGGTAAGGCATACCCATGCTATTACACCACCCGCCGATTTGAGTTTCCACGCGAAAGCATCTACACTCACTTGCAATTCCTGGAGATCCTCCGCAATCTCTTGCTTGTGAATTTGAAGCAACTCTTGGCATTCACATCCCATGGCTTTATACATTTCTTTCCTACCTACCTTTGAATCGGCAGGAGAATTCATAACTATCTTGATTCTCTCTAGCCGCCGGATCTCTTCATCATCACACCAGGCAAAAAGGTAGTCAGAACATTTGCTTGCCAACGCTTCTAATCTCCCCGGTCGCTCGACATCCACCTCTTTGCTTCGACTTTAGCTTCGACTTTGTTGCTTCGACTTTAGAAGTTGCCGCCTTAACTCGTCAATTTCTGTTTCAATAAATCTGGTGTCTCCCCTCTTGGCTCATCATACTTCCTCATACGCCAATAGAAGTTGATGATGCTCCTTCTCCATGGCGGATTTCTGATTCTCTAACCCCTTCATTGACTCAGCCAACTGTCGAGTCACCTTTGTCTGGTCTTCTTTGCCTTGCGCAGCATAGTACATGGCCTTGATTACTTCCATATATCCGTCCTCCTGGGGATTCCACCCTTGGATATAACGGGACCCTAGCTCATTCAGCTCCATGAAGACTGGTATTGCCACTGCCTCGATCTTTTGCGTCAATTGGAGGTACGAAGAGATTGTCTCTTCTCCTACCTTAGAAGCTTTCATCTTCGGCCGTAAATTCTTCGGGGTGGGGCTCGGCGAATGCGTGGTCTGTTTTTTTTTCTTCTACTTCACCGTTGGGTCTTGAGCTACCTTCACGCTGGGACTTCTCTTCCTTCGGGACCCTGCTACTTTCCCGCATCCTCCTTTTGACGCCTCTATCTCCCGAATAACCTTCTCCAAGTCCCCTGAAGATGCGTCATCTCTCTTTCTAACTCCCCTCAACTGCGATGTTCCTAACCTCGTTGAACCCAGACTTGGCATCGATCCATTACTCGCGGCTTCCAAGAGAGGCTTGGCTCTAGATTCCTCTACTCCCAAGTGGTACTTCTGTTGTTCGTGAGGAGTCAACCAACCCATCCTTGAATACATGTGGACCAAAAATGAGGAAATATACACTACCCCTTTTTCTCCCGCACGTAGTTTCTCCCCAATGGCATGTACATTACGAGCAAAGATCTCCCCCCAATTGACTCTAATTGATCTTGTCACAAACCCTTCGACAATCCTCACCTTATGCATACTAACATAAGTAGTTTGCTGGGGCGAGAAGAGCTGGTTTAAGGTGTACATTATCCTCCTTTGGAAACCATCCTTGATAAGATCAATCTTGTATTTGTTCGTGCCCTTCCGCTCCTTTGGATCGAACCACTTTGATTCATCAAAGTTGAACCCCATGACCATAGCTGAGCCCTCCCAATCAATTCCACCCTTCTCCTCCTTGTAATCACGCCAAAGCGCTTCAGCCCGCAATATCGCATCCCACGAATCCGGGTAGCCTACCCACGGGATTGGATTTCGTTCCTTCTTGGCCCAAACTTCCTCACACAGCTCCGGACACACATAGTCCCAGTGTCATGCTAAGAACGCTCCTCCTAACTCTTTCAATCTCTCCAATTCGCGTCTTGTCCAATCAGGTTTTGGCACCAAGGGTCTATATGCTCCAGATATAGACTTCTGTTGAACAGGCAATCGAATAGCCTCTCTCGCTTCTGATCTACTCGCAGATCTCTTCTTGGTCAAATTCACATGATCCATCGCTCTCCGATTCCCGCCCTTCTTGCCTGCTGTGATGCTCATCGAATGGAGAATGTCGGCATCTCCTTCCGCTCTTTCTAATTTCTACTGTTCCTCCTAATTCTTTCCCTACGGCCTATTCGTATTCGACCAAGAAATTCGTACCTATCACAAATATTTACACTCATATTCGGCGTACCTACCCCGAATATCACCTTCTTTATTCCAAAAACAAAAAAAAACAGCTCTACAACTAGCTAATTAGGGTTCTACATACGTCCACCCTTAGCTATGAGCGGCCCCCCGTGAGCATCGCTATTCATAATACTTCTTCACCCGCCATCTGTTCTCGCGGGTGGCAAACAAAGCACCATCTAAATCATACAATTGGAGGGAACCATTGTCAAAAATCTGCTTGACTTCATAAGGTCCCATCCATCGAAAATGCAACTTTACCGAGAACTTCATATGTCGGTTGTCATAAATGAGAACTTTTCCCCCTACCACTATGCTATGAGGCCGCAATCGAACATCATATGTCTCCTTCCGCTTGGCTTGAATTACCTTGGTCAATTCCTCGGCTTCATCGCGAGATTTCTCTAGCTTGGTCAAGTCCACCAAGCGATGTAGTTGACTTTCTTCGATGGACAATCGATCCTCCATCAAAATATGATAGGTAGGAATTTCAAATTCGACTGGGGCAATAGGGTGCATGCCATAAGTAAGATAAAATGGAGTTTGTCGTGTCGTGATTTTTTCCGCTAATGCGGCCGGCACCTTGGTGTCCCAATCATAAATGTGACTCACTGTCACCTTATTAAGAATCTTGCACAACAACCCATTAGACTTCTTTGTAAGGCCATTCACCTTTGGATTGTATGGAGTCATTTTCCGATGTTTTATCTGGAAATACGTGGTAAGTTCTTCAATCAGGGTATTCAAGAAGTGCGTCCCGCGATCACTTACCAGTTCTAGTGGAAAGCTTTATCGGCAAATAACTTGATTGAAGAAAAACTCAGCCATTGTCTTTGCAATGTACAAACACCATACATTGTTCGATTGACAGTCCTTTTGGTAATTCCAAAGTTCGCAGGTATCGATATAGGTCATAATATTGAGTTTCCTTATCGGTCAATTGAAAAAGTTGCTTGTCAGGGAACTCATCGTCCACTAGGGTGACGGATACAGTTGTCTCTAACCGGGACAAAAAATCAACGTTGGTATGTTGTGTTCCCTTCTTTGTCTGCACCATGAAGAAAAATTCCTGTAATAATAACATCCACCTCACTAATCTGCCTGACAAATCTTCTTTTTGTACCAAATACTTCATGGGATAATCCACATGGTACACAAACTCGTATCCCAATAAATAATGGAAAAATTTCTGAACCGCATAGACCATACCCAATGCTTCCCATTCTGTTGTGGAATAGTTTTGTTCTGCAGCAATAAGCATACGGCTAGCGAAGTAGATTGGATGATCTCTCCTTTGTGCATCCTTTTGACCTAGGACTACGCTCATGGCAATGGATGATGTATCTACATCGACATGGAATGTCACTTCCTAATTCGGCGGCACCAGCGTAGGTGCCTTAACCAATTCTTGCTTCATTTGGTGAAAGGTGATTTGATGCGTATCCGTCCAGATGAACTCTGTTTCCTTTTTTAGAAGTTCGGTCAATGGTGCGGCAATAGCTGTGTAGTTCTTGAAATAACGTTGATAATAACCTGTGTGGCCCAAAAAGGCCCGAAGCTCACAAATATTCCTAGGAGGTCCTAAAGAGTGAATCACTCTAATCTTATCCACATCTTCTTCTAATCCTTGAGCCGAGACCCGATGGCCGAGAAATATGCCTTCGGCCATCATGAAATAACACTTCTCCGGATTAATGCCATCTGACTATTTCTGCACTTATGGAAAGTCTGCTGTAAGTGATATAAGTGCTCGTCCCTAGACCCGAATACACAAAAATCATCTATAAAAATTTCCAAAAATTTTCTCAAGTAATCCTGGAAGATATGGGTCATCATCGGTTGAAAGGTGGTAGGGGGATTGCATAAACCAAACGGCATTTTATGGTAGGCGTAGGTCCCCCAGTCAGTAGTGAAGGTGGTCTTATCCTTATCCTCCTCTCGTATAGAGACCTGGTTATAACCGGAAAATCCATTGAGAAAGCTATAGCATTTGTGACCTACTACATGATCTAGAATTGCGTTTGCGAATGGCAATGGATGATGATCTTTCTCTGTAACAGCGTTCAGCTTCCAAAAATTCCGACAGACCTGAATCTTTCCAGTATTCTTCTTAGGCACAATGACAATCATGGCGACCCATTCACTACTCAACACGGGGTAAAAAATGCTTGCTGGCAGGTATTTATCAATTTCATTTTTAACTAGTAAAGAGTATTTTGGATTTAACCGATATTGCCTCTATCGTATTGGGACGGCTCCCTCTAATAAATCTATCCAATGCTCTCCCCATTTTTGGGGTATACCCTGCAAATCTTCAATCTTTCAAGCAAAAACATCCTCAAATCTCCTAAGAAGACAGAGTAAAGGTCGTAACTCCTCCAGAGTCATCTCTTTATTCATTTTCAAATGGTGGTCAGTTGTCACCATTATCCCCCTCCATTCTCCTAGTCCGACTAGCCCGTCAGTGTGGCTAGCTTCACTTCTCCCCACACTGGCCTGTAATTGTTATTCTTCCTCTGACAGTATTTCTTCGTCCACTTCGTAGCACTCTAGGTAGTGCACCTGATCTTCATACGAATATTTCAAATCGGAGCTCTCTTCGCTTGGGTCCATTATCCCTGATTCGGATGAAGTCTCTCCTTGATACTTAGGATGATCCCACGTGATGGTCACCCTCTAGTCGTAAGGGCCTCCGGATCAAAGAAGGACAATGTCTTCTTCTGCTAATCGGTGACCACCTTGGCGCTATACATCCATGGTCTTCCTATGAGGACCTTAAACCCGCTTTCTCCCTGGGGTTTCAGAATGATATACGTGAGAGAAATAATCACTCCCCCGATTCGGGTCATCACCCCTCGCAATACCCCAACTGGCTTCTTGCGAGATTGGTCGGCTAGCCTCAGTATCCGCGGGTTGTCCTCATATTTCTTATATCCCAAGGCCACCGCATTGTCCTCGGTCATGATGTTCACCCCGGAGCCTAAGTCAATAGGAACCACCTTCGACATGCAACCCGCAATTTCAATTTCCACTTCATGAGCCCCCAGATCCTCCTGCTCCACTGAATAGACAGTGGGTAATTTCCCCACCCTTAGCGTACTTGGCCGACTTGACTTCAACGCGTGAATCAACAGCTTCTTATAGACTTTATTGTCTTCCAACATCTGCTTCATGGAGATGTTGGCCTTCATCTCCGCCAAGTCTGCTACGGGGTCATAATACCTTGACAAGACGGGCTTACGTTCTTCCTTCCCAGGTGCTACCATCGGGCGCCTCGAGTAGTGATACATCGACTCGGAGGAATTTGTAGTCGATATATCACTACTCGAGGATTTTAAGATTTGCAAAGTAGATAGTCATGCTCGAGCATCTTCTTTCAGGAAATTTAGCTAAACAATCTATCTCAAAAAGGACTTTTGAACATATTTAGATAAAGGATTTGATAAATCAGAAAATAAAAAAATTTCAGATTATCAAAACATTATGAAAATTTCTCAAGATGTTAGCGCTAAAATGTAAAACTCTTCCGTCATAACTGACTTCCGATCCATATGATTCCTTTAACAAATTTAAAGAAAGAGCCCAAAGGGTCAAAGGAAAAGTTCCACACTTTTAGTTTCAGTCAGGTTATTATACTCGAGGAACTATATTATGGAGTCAAGTGAGTTTAGACTACTGTTTTGCAAGACTTTGTACTTCATGTGCATGATGACATCATTCCCCTTCAGATTGCACTTCAAGAATGTCGAGCGGAGTTACCATTTGCAGTGCAACTTCATATGTTGACATTTGTGTCCCTTATAGATGAGCTTCACCCTCGTGCAAAAAGCTCATAGTGGATCATTATTATCAACAGCATTTCCTGACATTCACATGGAGATGTGACATATACTTCAACTACAAGGGAGTGACCTACATTGCTGACATTATTGTTGATCCCCACCATGAGACCTGTGTCAGACCAGCTTCAAGAAAAGTTGGTCATGTAGCTGTTGTCAATGCACGTAGAAAAGAGCATTCTTATACACACAGAGATCCCTTCGTAGGTTTCTTTCCACTAACCATGGAAGTTTTTGGTTGTCTACTTCCTCCTTTTTTGCAATTGTTGGTGTAAGAAAGAGAGAATGTAGTAGCATTACAATCCTACTACCTTCTCTCTTTGATGGAGGTTTGTTGCAAACCTCCATCAAAGGAAAGGAATTACTCTAGAGAGCTCATGGAGAGTTTGGTACTCCATCATGTATCCCCTTCCACCTACAAAACCACAACCCCTAACATGAGGATATGCTAACTATGGAAACCCTAAAATTTAAAAACAATCATAACTTTCTATTCACTTCTCCATAATTTTCCAACTAGGTTCCAATAGAACCAAGTTGTGAAAAGAAAGAGATACTTCACCATATGATCGGTCTACTTACCTCACATAATATGCTTGTGAACGAGAACTTTTTTTAATCATCCTTCTGTTATCAAAATTATGTTATTATGAAGCAATAAGATACTTTACTCCAACCTACCTATTTACCTACTAGATACTATTGGGGCCTAGCCCCATGTTACCGGTTTGGTTCCATCCTTGTACGATTTGATGGGATCTTCCCATCCCTTTGGTTATTATATCTTCTATTTGGCTTTACTCCAACCTACCTATTTCACGCTTCCTTATTCACATTTGGGCATACTGCAGATAACTCATAAATAAATATCACATCGCTTGACCAAGAATCTTCACTCACATCTTTAAATTATGAGATCTGAGTAAAAGATAGAAACATGGCATTGATCGATCCATATCCAGTTTAACTCCATACCCAATTTAAACACCTTGTTTTCCAACTCTCTCTAGTTGGGTTGAGAGATTTGCGAGAGGAGGAGGGTATGGAGATTATGGGAAGAAAGAGAATAGAAAAGGGTTCTATATTTTCTTGCATATTCAGTGGCCCCACTTTGCCAAACATGGAGAGTGAATAGTCCATTCTCTTTGTCTTTCAATTTGGGTTCCATTGGTACCTAAATTGAAGACTATGGAGAATGATATAGTGAGATATGAATGTTTTTGTTTTTTTAGGGTTTTTAGTGATTTTTGAGTGATTTTTCTTCAATTAGACATATAGGTCAGGTTTTTTTTGTTCCCATCACTTCCTTTTCCTGTATTGGTTCTATTGGAACCTAATTGGAAAATTATGGAGATCTAAATAAAAAAGTTATGAGTGTTTTTTAGATTTTAGGATTTTCATAGTTAGTATTTTTTTATGTGAGGTGGGGTGTTAGGGGGTTGTGGTTCCGCAGGTGGGAGGAGATACATGATGGAGTGACAGATTTCTTTATTTTTTTCTTTGTGCTAGCTATAGCTTCACTTTTCCTCATGGGGCCGCCAAAATCGGTGTGTGATACACCATGTCCGATGTGTCATTGTCTCTTTACCTCGCAAGGGTAAATACCCACGTAGAAAAGATGCACAAAGATTATGATTGGACTACTAGGGATGCACATGTGAGGAGGACGGTCATATTGACATCGGTATTTGTCACTTCGGGGAAGACGTAGACTACATCGACTCCTTCGTTGAGCATTCCGGGTATTCCGATCGGGTCGTGGGAGTGGTTAGCTTCCCATGTATGTTCGATTCTAGGGCTTTTTGAGACTAGGTTTCCATATCCATGTTTATTCCAAAGGCTTCCTCATGCACTTCATGACGAGGCTAGACGTGCTTTTCACTTATCGCTCAATCGGTTGGCTCACGATCCCATGGACGAGTTAGCATGGTTTTTGTTTCTATTACTTCCGTGATGGTGTCTACATTATACTAGAGGGGGACGTGCTGGACATAGGGAGGTGGCAGCTAGATTTCAGAGATTATGAGCAAGGGATTGGGCTACATTGCAATAGGAGTCTATTCGGGCCACACATGTTAGGAGTCGGGTTAAGTCACATGATACTTTTGATTCGGCGTAATTGCGACGGTGTAGGATCTTGGGGCAGGTCGGGGAGTATAGCAGAGCTGCACTTGCCCTTCATCCTTTGTCCATGGCTAGTCCTACGGAGGAGACGATTTTGTCTTTATGCCTTCTACATCCACCCATGGGCGAGAAGATACCTTTAGATGTCTTGGAGTATCAGCCAGAGGTGCCATTATGTCTTGATAGATCATTATTTGTCCATCCTCTATGCATAGCCCCACGTTTATCCTTAGGGGATTTGTCAAGGATGGTATATGAGCATCTTCAAGATTGCTTTCAGGCGGATGATCCCTCTAGTGGTTTCACTGAGTTGTTTCAAGTGGCTGCATCAGTTGCGAGAGGGGAGATTCTGTTGTCAGCTAGTTAGGTTCTAGGTGCCAGTCGGCTTCTCGCGATGGAGAAGGACACTGGAGGCATCAGAGCGATTGCTATTGGAGAAGTCTCATTGCAATTAGTCAGTCATACCGTTGTCTTGCAACATCGTTCACACTTCCAAGAGCATCTTTGTCCACATCAATTTGGAGTTGCCACACTAGGAGGCTATGAGGCGGTATCGTTGGACATTAGAGCACTTTTAGATATCCATCCAGATTGGGTTGTCTTGCAAGTGGACGTTGAGAAAGCTTTTAACAACGTCTCGCGTGTATTTTTTTAGAGAGCTTAGAGAGGCTAGTGGACCTTTATCAAGCCTCATTCCTTTCGTACGGTATTTCTACGGTTCACATTCTTCTCTTTTTTATCAACATGGCTTTTCCGAGGAGGAGTCATCGTTCTCTGATCCGCCAAGCACTTCGATAGGAGATCCTTTGGAAGGACCCCTATTTGCCATGGCTCATTATAGAGCTCTTTTGTCTACTGCTTTGGCCGTGTCAGGTTGTGTGTTCCCCTCCTTAGCGGATGATACACACATTGTGGGCTCTGTAGACAACATTAGGCAGGCCTTTGATTATTTGACTACCGAGCTTTATCTTATAGGCTTGAGAATCAAGGTGTCAAAGTGTAGGGCTTTGTCTCCTTTGGGCATTCCGTCTCATCTCTAGCTTCCAGAGAGATGTATGACATCGACACACGGTTTACGTATTCTAGGAGTGCCAGTATGGTCTAAGAATTTTGTTTCACGTTACCTTGACATTGCACTTGCCAAGGATGCTTTGCATGTAGACGACCTTCCTCTACTAGGAGATCAACAAGTGGCGTTTGATATATTATCATCTGGTATTGCTCGTCGACCCACTTACCTTCTTTGCACGGTTCCTCCTTCACCTATATTCCTATCACGTTTGGCAGCCTTTAATAGGAGGATCATGGACGTCTTTGGTGACATCATCAGACCAAGGACATTCAAGTATGTGACATGAGATTTGGCAAGGAGACAGACATCTTTCCCAATTTCGTGCGGAGGGGTAGGCTTATTATCGATGGAGGAGACGGCACCTACGGCATTCTTGGCGAGTTGGACGCTAGTTGCACCTTTGTTATCTTCTCAATTTGTGATCACATATAGACCTATCTTGGAGATATATGTGAGAGATGTGGATATCAGATCATTTCCCTTACATGTATTATTACGACATACGAGAGATATTTTACCACGGGAGGTACGACATGAGTTCTCATCTTTTTCCTCTTTGGCTACCGATTGGACTAAAGCTCTACAATCTATCTTGATGGACCGACAGTTTCAGGAGGCTCTACATTCACTCTTAGTGGATCCGGCCATTCTTCGTACTACTAGAGCTCATCTACGCTCTTGCTCGGACAAGGGTGCACGCTCGTGGATCTTGGTTCGACCATGCATCAGGGCTTTTCGACTCACATCAGCCACTTTCTCCACAACGATGAGGTTTCATCTTGGCTTGGTCCATCCATCTACATCTTCATTACTCACATGTGAGTGTGGTATCACTTTAGATGCAGCATGGATTCATATGACTCGTTGCCCATTCGGAGGGCAGAGGATAGCTACCCATGATGTCATTAGGGATGTGGTGTTTGCTATGGCGCGAGAGGGTGGATACCTCACATGGAGAGAGCGTTGATATGCCTTGCACTCGACTAGGGTTAGGGCAGAACCTTACTTGGTTCGGGAGGACCAGGTCACTGTGGCAAATGTGGTGATTACCGATCCTACTAGAGACATGATTTCAGAGTGGGTGATCACTAATCCTCCAGGATGGGCGGCGAGTGGAGCAGCAGCAGCCAAGGTCTCCAAGTATAGAGGTATGCATAAAGGTCACCTCTTTGTTCCTCTAGCTTTGGAGTTATATGGAGCTATGGACACCGACTTCGACATGTTAGTGAGGGAGTGCACGAGAGCCTACCATACTAGGCGGCGTGGGGTATCACTCTCTTTAGCTTATTGTATATCCTATTTTAAGCAATGTGTTTCCATTGCTCTACAGAGAGCACTAGCTAGTGCAATTCATAGGAGAGCAATCATGTTAGGTGATGCTTCTTCGGATGCTCCTGTTGTTTGTAGACCGTTTGACCTAGATAGTTCAGATATCTTAGGTGTTGTAGGACATATTTCCCATTGTGATACTATTGGGGTCTAGCCCCATGTTACCGGTTTGGTTCCATCCTTGTACGCTTTGATGGGGGCTTCCCATCCCTTTTGTTATTATACTTTGTCCCTGCATTTAAACATATCTTTTAACTATAAATGAGCGCACTCCCTACCTGCCGTTAAACATCTTTACTCCTCCCGACTTGGTTCCACTAGAACCAAGTTGTGAAAAGAAAGAGATACTTCACCATCTCTTCTTAGCATTGAGTGTTTCATTGAAAATTTCCTCAGGTTCTGGTCCTAGACTGGCTATCCAAGACCCTCACATAGCTCAATTGGCCAGACAGTCATAGGATTATTTTTTGTTAGGTTTCTCTTCATCTGCTCTTTTTGTATTATTTTACGGTGGGCTTCTCATCACCTAATACTTATATTTATAAACCTCCATAAACTACTTCGTCAATGGATACCAAGGTGAATAGTTCTTGCAGTACAAAGCCCATGCGTTGAGATGAAACCTAACCGATAAGAGTTTGTTGCACACACCTATTATAGATGAGTCAACCTAAACATTTTCCTGCATCATGAACACTCAAGTCAATGACTTGAGAGTTGATGATGCCGAGTTGTTTAATGTCAAGCTCGGTTGATAAGCTCGTGTTTTGTGAAATTATTGTGCATCTGACCGGGAAGCTTGGGTCCGTCTTAAGAATTGCCCAGGCTCATGAAATTACATCGATGCATGTGGAAAGTAATGCTCGCAAGACTTTTGAGGATAGATGCTGCATACCATAACTGGAGCAAAAAGTGCAAGGGCATTTACATATTGTCTGCCGTGCGGAAATCGAGAAATAAGGGGATGCAGGTGTGAAAGAAGAAGCACATGTTGGTTGATCATAGGTGAAATATTAATAAGGAAGACCACACAATTTGTCCCCTTAGGTATGCCTCCGTCTAAATGTAAATTTTGTCTTGGAAACAAAGATGGAGTTCGTCCACAAAACTCTTACCAAGTAGTAACGACCTCAGTCATGAGAATTCTGTATTCCTGAAAGTACTATCAAGTTCAGTCCAATAATTATTTAAGGACTACTGTATCAAACCTATCACGAGGAATATCTGATGTTGGCGTTTGGCAAAGTGGTTGCGCAGCTAGTTGACAAAAGCCGTATAAAAAAATACTGCTCAAGATAGTAAAAGTGCTTGCTAAAAACGAACTTGGAGAGCTAAACCGTGACGGATTTCTATCTCATAAGTAAAGAGATAAAAGTTTATAACAAAAATCACACAATTAATACCCATGGGAATGTCAATGTCTTGTTTGTAAAAAAAAGGGATCAAACTAACCATATAGATGCACACAGAGTGAAGACGCACGAAGTTAGTCACAATGAACAAATCCATCTATTAAAGTACAAAGAAAGCCGAAAAAAATCAACGAAGGACAAAAAAAAATAAGAGAAAACTACTCCTCTTGATAAAGAAACTAACTCTTTAACTGCATCACTAGTCTCGACTGCAGACATATCATAAATGTGCATCCTAACCGGAGAATTTAAACAATCATCTCTCATCAAACCAATCTTCCTCTCAATTGTTGAGGTAGTGCACCCTGTAAAACAAAATTTACTCGTATGCTAAAATAATATATGCAAAGAAGATCAAGAATACATGTGCGTCATGTAGGTTATCAAGATATAGATCGTGGCCACACAAAAATAAAGATATGAAGTCACAATTTCTGGCTCCATGTTTCTGAAGTTAATGGAATGAAAATGTGCCTTTCATGTAGGCCGCGGTACTTGCAGAGCTTAGCAATGATGCTAATCTCTTCAGTGCCACCAGCTGGACATCTAATGATATCATAAGCAAAAGTTTCTTGTGTCAAACTTTTAACCACCACATTGGCCACAGACACAATCATCCCCTAGACATGTAGACTTCATCTCCTAAACATGTAGAGATCAGCATGAAATATGGTACTCAAAGAAAAAATGCACCATCGCTCATTCTCACCTGCACGATCACTCTCTTAAGCAGTGACAAAAGACAACATGCCTAATGGCATTATGTGTGACTATCCACTGAACTCCAAAAGGATAACGTGCTTCATTCGCTCTACATGCATCAAGTCACGTCCTCGCTTGCTTATAAAGCAAATTAGAAATTGTAGCTCAATCAAACTAAATCGAGAACTCATTGTTATGATGATTGTAAGATGTGCGATGTGAAGTGATATGAATTTGATGAGTACTCTCAAATAACAAAATCATAGGCCCACACCCTCTCACATGGCAAATATTCTTCTCTAGGTAAAGCTTAAAGACCGTCTCAATCAACATGGAGGCAGACTGAAGAGTATGAGAGCCACTCTCTTCTAGAACGACAATATCATGCAAGAAGGATATATCATGAACCATAAATGGAAAGCACAAAAGTGAGACTATTAGAACCCAACTACCCAAAATGCATATGGGGCAAATATACATAACTGACTATAAATTATCTCAGAAACTTCAAAACAAAAATATTTACCCAAAGCTCCAAACCATCACAAGCGAACCTTGCAGTTGCAAGGTTCGCTTGTGATGGTTCACGATCACGAGAAACATGTCATGCTTCAAAACTAAAAAATCGTATCCACTGGTCTTAAATCTTGGGGTTTCATGACGTCACGGTCAAACCACCAAGAGTCTTTAATATGGTCAAAACTATGCAGGTTTCAAATATCAAAATGATGACATGTTCACATAATCCGTACGATACCGACCCTGACAGTCATTTTAAATAAAAAGTGGCAAATTTTCCAAGTGTAGTGCATGCTGCCATCTGCGTATATTTATGTAAAAAGATAAAGTACAAGTACTCAAAAAGGGCGGCGGGGTTATGACTAACATAAAAAGTTGTGCCATTACAGAAAAGTTTCAACGACACTTGCAGCCTAATTAAAAAATGGAAAATAAATTCTTTGCACATGTGATATAGACATACTGTAATCAACTTGAACGTATCCTGAAGAAAATCAATGACATGCAGTCCAGTCCGCTGCTGGTTGGACGTAGCTGAGAGCGAGCGCAAGTCGAGTGCAGATGAAGTTCAAGCAAATATGCCATCTGCATATATTACTGTTGCGATCCCATGCCCTCAATTGGAAAAGAAAAAGTGACTCTACTCAATCTGAAGAGATAATAACCCGCAAGAAATTAATACCGCCTGTTCAAATAACGACATAGCAAAGACTCATAGCTGAAATCACGGCGTAAGAAATAATCCCCAGTAGCCTCTGGAACGCGACGAGGTTGACCCCATATCGCCACAGAAAGTGTATATCCTTGCTGCATGAATCACTATGCCGTTGTCCAGCGAGAATATCAGTACAGCTTAAACTCAGCAAATATGAAAGATGAAATACAGAAACACCTTGACTTCATCAACGCCCTTTCACGTGAAGTAGCTGGGCCGAAGAGCCAGTACTCCTCTCACGAGTTCTGTAGTACTCAAGAACAGCCTGGGCGAACTCGGGCCAAACGATATAAATTTGCCCACATGAAACCTGCGGATGAACAACTACACAGAGGTTGATGTGCGCAATGCACTTTCCTTGGGGAAAACATAAACCAAACATTCAACATAAAGACGGAGCAAAGACAGAGCACAGTATTCAGCATTAGGTGGTGAAATCCGTTCCTGATTGAGCTCAAATAATACTCGGTAAAACTCTACTCTAAGTTGGTTCAGATAGTCCAACTTTGCACAACACGTTGTAAGACACGGTTGTAAGGTGTACAAATCAGGACAACGTGTTAATCTGAATTCAAAAATGAACTCCTTCCCATGAATTTGAACAGCTGTTCGGAGTCTAGTCGGTCACATTTACACACGACAGTACCTTCTAGCATTTCTAGACATATAGCCACGGCTGGTCCGATTCTCCATACAGTATTTACTAGTATTTCCTACCCCACTTTGTAAATGTTCAAATATTCAGTGTTAGAACAAGTAACTGCGATCTGAGTGATAAAGATAGTAGATTCTCACATGTATATCAAACCCATACATGGTGTTCTCATCAACTTTTTTTAACCTGACCATGTGCTCAGATCTGAGCACATGGTCAGGTTTAATATGCGAGCTCTGAGCAGCTGTTCAAAGCTAGTTACGAGTAGCATAGTGATTTTTCCACCTTCGGCAGATTTTTATTCGGCCTGTCACTATCTCAATATTAACCGAAATCTCAGAAGCCCGCGACTTCGGTACCAAAAAATAGTACAAACAACAGTCATCTGCATACTTTCTGGATATTTCTCCAACAATCACTTGTGCAGGTTCACACTGCTCACGTGATCTTCGCTTCACGTAGCACTCGTGAGACTTGCGAGGAAAACCTATCCACTGGGCAGAAAATGATGGATGCCAAGTAAGACCAGATGTAGACTTCTAAACCTGAGTAGGATCAAGATAACCCTGGGTCACTACCCTGCAGTTCACAGATGCTTAGGTGATGAGCAGGCCTGTCCTCTTCAGTATCTTTGAATCTTCTAAAGTGTGCTCTGGGCACCCCAATGGCTACTGACTTAAGGCTTACTATTTGAAATATGGTCAACAGTCAGGTCTTGTCAGCCCCACCTTGTCACGTCTCCACCTGACAAGACCTAACTTATAGAACTTAAGCCAAGCCACGAAACAGGACAGTCTCCGACCCAACAAGTCCTTGCATTAGATGAAAACCCGATTTGTTTCTGTGACATAACTGCATTCCACATTTATTCACCAAGAGTCTCAATGCTGAGAAAGAAACATATGGCAAACTGATCCCAAACAGAGGCTCAACCAAGGATGACAGGAAACTCGCGATAATTACAAGAATAAAAAAATTAGGAAAATGTCAAAGGTGCGTCAAGAAGCATGATCTACATCATGTGTATCGAGGCTGCCTAGGTTCACAATCATCTACTTTCTGGTCTCATTCAACTTCTCTCTCAGAACCATGCACCGACTACTTCTTCCAGATGCTAACAACAGGTAATACCGCTTCAGCAACCGGAGATATTACATCACTATTTCCAACAGTACTTCACTTCCCATTAAGCTGCTGACTAGAAGCTCACGGCTTCGACCCTGGAGCAAGCTGCTCCATCTGTTCAGCAAGCTGATCAACACTCGGCTTATTACTCCACCATTGTACACTACCCATAGGTTCTCCTTCTCCTTCACGTGCAACGTTATCTCCAAATTCCGTTTCCTCAGTCTCAGTTTCTGAAGAGTCGGGATTTCCCCGCAGAAACTGCTCCCAGAATACATCGTTTATGCCTGGGGCGACTCCTGCACTATCTACACCAGTCCCTACGTCATCTGCAGAGGAAATACGACCGGCACTGCTGCTGAGACCACAATCCAGAGCTACAGACTGTCCGTTGCTCTCTATTGCAGCAACATCTGTTAGTGAAGATTGGATCAGATAATTACCACCATCTAGAACGTTAACATTTGCTTGAGCTCCTACTTGTGTCCCTGCAACAGTGATGGGCGAGGAGGGAGTAAGGCAGGCAGCCGTCTCCTCCGGCAATTCGTCGACTGATGAAATGGGAAATCCGTCGGTCACAGGAACATGCATCTCGGTAAGAGTTACGCCCGACTGTCGGTTCAAAGAACTGCCCTCCTGCAACTCTTCTGTGCGCCCTGACCCCATGTCACGGAACAAGGCTTCAAAGGAATTGTTCGCTTCCATCTTTGTCGTGGATTCAGTGTTGTTAAACAGATGCAAGAGGACGGCGCGGGCAGAGTCAGTTGACGGATTGGGCTGGTACTTCACTATTTGACCTTCTGAAGCAGACCCAGAGCTTCCAGAGTCCCCAGCCCCTTCCTGTTTCGGTAAACGCCTCCTTTTTCGGTCAGTGGCGACACGTTTGCTGTTCTCATTTTGTTGCACAAGCTGAGCCAGAAAGCTAGGATTTTGCATTGCCTTCGCCAAAAAGGACATCATTTGTTGCTGCCTCTGTTCCGTGACCTGCAGTCGCTGGCCCATAACCTGCAATTCACGCTCTGTCGCCTGCTGCTGCTGTCTCAATCTAACTAACTCCAGCATCAAAACGTTCTTGTCCCTTTTAAGTCGTTCAATTTCCCCTTCCAAACCAAATTTGCCTACCTCTACACAGGGCCCAAGAGTTGAACTTTGCGATGGTGGTTGCGGCTGAGGCTGATTGTGAGACACAGGCTTTCGGCGGTGAATGTTCTTCAATAGATGTCTTTGGCCGCGAAGGAATCCTTCATTCGCAAACTCCCAGCGATCTGGATCCACTTTGCGAAAACCCTGCACGATAATAAGAGCCCAAAAATTCATCGGTTGAATCCAATAGTACATAGCAAATCTCACACGTGGACTTCACGCGATTCCGAGTCTATCCCAAGTCAAGCATTTGAAAACAGCAAGTCTCAGTAAACTCTAAGAGCAATCTTTCCATTGCATTTCCTACAATAAAGAAGCATCAAGTCTTACATAGGTGTTGAGTTGCCGCACAAAACTGGAGAAATTGTTGTGCTTGAAATACTTTGGTAACAGGTCTCGAGCGAACTCTGGGGGGTTCCACACAATAAAACTGTTGCTACTACTGCTCCACGAAACAACCGCATCTGTGGCAGGATCGTCCACCATATCATAAGTTTTATTGAGAAAAGGAGGAGGCCCACTACTCTGGAGTCCATCCATTGGCTGAGGACCAGAAGAAGTAAGAGGCTTCTCCGAAGATGTGGCCGGACCACTTAGACGCAAATTTTCTCTAGGGTCTTCAGGCCACCTTAAGATTGAATTTTCTGACGGGGAAGTAGTCATCATGTGCGAGCAGTACAACGAGCTGGAGTCCCATTTAACCGAGAAGGGCCGAGCGATACCGACCTGTTAATGTACTCCCCAAGAAAAGGCAGTTCACGATGCTTGCAATGCAGTGCTGCTGCTGCTTTTGCATCCTCGCATACGTAAGGCTTTCAAAGCGCGCCTCTCCAAACTTGTGCTCAACTGGTTATGGGTGTGCAGACTGGACTACGCATGTGAACAATACTTAACCACGGGGTCAGTTAATACCTGCCTTTGACCACAACCTCCGAATAATTTGTCCACTCCAAAGGTCAGTTCTGACATAGAGGTTGCACTCCAGTGGTACAGCGCCACGGTGATATGATAATTTTGAATAGATGGCCACGAGGATTTCTTGACGAACCTTCGACCACAGTCACTGTGATGGGAGTAAACTTGATCTTTACGGAGACCTGGAGCAGCTGAAATGTTCACTCCAGAAAAGAAATAATTCAGTTTAGCGCTAGGCGAGAAGAAGTGGTGGCGTAGAGTGGACTGTGCTGAAGAAGAACTCGAAGAAGCTTTAGATAGGTTTCGGCATAGTACCTAATGTGACAGTACAGAAATTCAGGGTTTAGGTTTGTGCACATTCCAAAGCGAACCTCCTGACACCTAACTCGAAAACTTTCACCTCCTCCACGCCTCTCAAAGGTACCCTGAGCAAGCGGCACACTCTCAGCTGCCAGTTTCTTGCGATCTTCACAACGACTCTTCTTCGGTTGCAAACTTGAAGCATTCCACTTTCACACCGATGTAAGCTAAAATTTCCAGAGACCAATCTCTCCTTCGAAAGTCTCACTGAAATGGATCTGATTCCACAAAGTCCTTCGCGTGTTACGTTGCAAGTTTATTAACATAGTCAAGCTATCCATACCAGGTAGATTCAATCCGGTCAGGTGATCACGGCCGTTCAATTCGTCTACACAATCGTCTCTACGAGTGACAATCTCTTCAGTTAAATAAGATCCGCCAAAGTCACCAACGACCGCCTCAGTGCCACTTCTTTCTTCTAGCTCTAGTTCTCATGCGCTCGCAAGTAAGATACTCAAAAAGTCGCTGTAAGACCTTCCATATTGTCGGGTCCAGTCCCTTCTCTCCAGATAATCACAACTACAGTGACAAGACTCATAAGGCGACTTTTCACCTGGTGCCTACCAGAAGCGCCTAACAGCCCAGCCTTCACCTCGATGCTGGATACCCTTCTCCTTATTCATTCCGACCGAGCTGTACCTTCCACCCTGAAGATGCGATGGGGCTGCGTCTCTTGCGGGTTCCTCCTTCCTCCGGCCACTCTTCAAATCACAAAAGCTGAAGTATCTCAATCTCTAGGACTTGACCTATTCGAGTCATGGTTCAGGTGCAAACTCAACTTTCGGGTTTTTCGTTGTATTCTACTCGAGGAAACCCCGTTGAATGAACATTCGTCAGCTCTCCTGACGACGTTTCTAAAACTCACGTTGCAGGTACGGTACGGAAAGGGCAACGCATGGGATGAAAAGTAATATGGCGAGGCTATCAGCAATTGACTTCAGTGGATCTAGAATTGTGTCACTCGCCTTATCACTACCCAGATGTTCAAATGTGTGTTAAGTGATTGGGAGCAGTACGTCACTCCTCATTGTATAAGGATGATGCTCGGGATACAAAAGCATGTTCTAACTCTGATGTTCATGTTCTAACAAACAAGGTGAATTTTGGTTACTGACATGGTTCACTCCAAAGTTGAGGTTGCAGTTCTCTGATTGTGCAGTTTGTGCCCGGTAGGTAGCATGGAGCTAACGGACATGATTCCCTCTTACTTAGAGTAAATTGTACTATGACACAGCAAGATGGAAGCAAGAAGAAATTCTTTGGCCGAATGAATGACGGGAATCGATGACGGGGATACTAACGAGCATAACATGTCGCCTTCTTCTTCTTGTGTATGTGTGGTTGAATAAACAGAATTGAATTACAACATTTCAAAGGATTTATGGTTTTCACGAGTCTAGTGTAAAGAGATTTGGTCGGGAAGAATGGGTAGGAGGTGGATCGTATAAAATGATGTGTGTTGTTGTGAGAGAATTTGAGTGAAGGAAACAAAGTTAAGGTTGTTAGAACATATTGAGTGTATGTTAAACGTTATCCCTTACTGACATACAGAAGGCATCGAGAATGAGATGTGGATCCAAGATATGAATTAGACATCTTGAAGTACTTCATAGGTTTTAAAGAGATTAGAGAAATAGTTCGCTTGTCAAAGCAAACTGCTTCTCACAGTCTTTTTAGGTTCAATAAAATGTTAGACAATCTCGCGGCAAAAGGAGTAAAGAGGACGGAAGCAAAAAAATTATATACGGTCAATCCCATCTGATCTATGGGCTCGGCATGCTTGCACCACACCGCGATTTGGAATGATATGCTCCGATACGGTAAAATCTCTCAATTTAGCAGTAATGCCGTTTCATATCCATTCCCCATTAAAAATCATGCAAGACATGTGGCGGAAGATGATAGAGCTATTTGCAAAGAGAAGGGCAAAGGCAACAAGATTTGGGGAGCTGACATACTATGCCAAAATCGTCAAGCTAAGAACAAAAAGTCAGCAAAGAAATTCAAATTTCTTGTTGGCTCCACATAGAGAGCCATGGTTCAAAGGATATCGAATGATCATGAGTATATAGTGCATCATTTGATACCTCTAGCTGAAATTAATGCATGAACTTGTATAGAGACGCATGAGATATTATGGCCATCTCGTCACTCATTGTGCTAAGATAACGCATACTAAAAGAATTCAATGTGCAACATTGACAATATTTGATATATTTAGAAGTTTAAAGACTGTTACTTGCGCACAGTGCCTCCGTTGACTATGAACGAGCGTAAGGTGATCTCTAGGTGTTGTCATCCTCAAGCAATTGTAAAGAAAAGAAGTCATGGACTTGCTCATATACCTAATGGAGGAGGACTTTTAAGCTTTTAAGCTCATTTGAAGAGGAAGCACTCACGCACATGTCACAAGTGGTGGGTGATGAGATAAAAGCATTCGGCCAACACATGAGAGCAAGACTCTCATAAACAAAATTGTGGATTGTGTTCACAATTGGGTTTGATATGATATCGATCTCATATGAACTTTATACCTATAATGTCAATTCCAAACTATTGTAATTTGATACCAAGTATGCAATGTATTCAATCGAATGTCATGAATAACATAAATCACTCTAATATTCATTATAGTATGAGGGTTTAGGGTTAACATAGTAGATCGGTGAGAAGAATATGAGTTTCGTCTAGTGAACAAGCAGCGTGTCGTCTGTCATTCAAGTCAAGTAGTTTTTGTGGAACATCGTGTATAATCTGAAGCTTTCTTATGAATATGTGACCTTGTGTAACCCTATCTACAGTCTATCGTTGATCCAGTCTTCAAAATGATTCCAACTCATAGCGAGCATGGGGTGTGAGGAAGTAGAGGAGGGGAAAATAAAGGACAAACAAGTGTGCTGAAGTTTACTAATTGACATATAAAGTATGTGTGATTTATAATGTTTGGTTAATTACATAACACATCTAAGAACAATCTTATCAATTTGCCAAATTATGAATGAAAGAGAAATTTTTGGTTGATATAGGTTCTAAACTTTGCAAAAAAATAATATACAAATATATTATAATATTGAGTCTTGCTCATAAATTTTGTTGATATTTATTGATAATTCTATGTTCAAAATTGAACATATAAGTTTAATATAATAAATACATAATTTTAAGAAATAAATTTATGTGGCTTGTATTGAATTCTCTGTTGTGATGAATAATTTCAGGGTTTAGTTTTCGAAGATAAAGCAAGCAAACAAAATTCTTCTTATTCTTTTAAAATTAACAAATCAACCTTATAGTTCTCATTTTAGGCAATGTGTTTCCAATGCTCTACATACATCACTAACTGATGCAATCCCTATGAGAACATTCACGTTATGTGATGTTTATTAGGATGCTTTTGTTGTTTGTATACCATATGACCTAGATAATTGGGATATGTTAGATGTTGTAAGATATATTTCCCAATGTGATGTTATTGGGGCCTAACTCCATGTTACCTATTTGGTTCCATTCTTGTACGATTTGATGGGGTATTTCTATACCTTTTGTTAACAATGTCTCTCTTCATGTTTGAAAGGGTTTGCTAACTATGAGGTATGATTTTAAAATCCGAAAGTAACCGGTCGAAAGGGTCGAATATGCATTTCAAGATGGGGTAAGAACATTAGGTGGGTGACTTGACTTTTTCCAAGTGTAGTAATCATAATGATCAAGTCAAATGAGGTTCACATGCAAATAACTCTCATGTGTCAATTTCTAATCGTTTTCAAGCTCTATCATCATCATGTGTTCCAACTTTAGCCAAAACCTGAAAATGAATTGTGTTGATGCAAGTGATATGGATGTCAATATAATCAAACATGCATTAGTTTTCTTATCAGGTTTAAGCATAATATGTATTGGAAGAGATTTGACACATAAAGATGCTAATAAAATATAAGATAGTGATTTTATCGATCCCTCCACTAACAATAAAGTTGACAAAATTTCATACAATGATGTTTCATGTGCTAAAGAGTTGTTGACGTCTTGATCATATGTGAACGAGCAACATTATTTCATCAAAAGTTTGGAATGATCGAGAGAATACTTCATGAAGCTTCCTCTCCATAAGCTAAAATCATCAATTCACATGGATATGAGAATCTTGAAGGCAATATTGGATAGGATAAAAAATCATAAGGTCTTTCACACTCACAATAATAATATTTAAATGGACATATGGATGCAATAACTAGTACCGTTTTATGAATTTGATCATTCTAAAATTATGTAATCAAATGCATGATGTAATAGGGTATTGGTAGGGGCACTGTGTATTTGTTTATGTCAAAAATTATTGAAATAATTAAAATTTATTTTATGGGTGAGATGCAATAGTTTGATGTGCATTAACATACTCTAATTTCAATAACATTTGCAAGAACTATATTTTCTTCTTGCATGGGCTTGGTTGAATTCAAATTCTTGAAATTGTTCCATCTATCTCATATTGATGGAAAAATTAACTTTAATGAAAAAAACAAGTTGATCAATTGTTAAGTAATATGTGATCACAATATGAAGATCACCTACTATTTAGAAGTTTAAAATATGGATTATTTTTATTTAAAGATACAAAATTTAAAATTATTTGAGTTTAAAATTTGTACTTAGATCGCAATGTCATTATATTTTATATTGATGTGTGTGGTATTGAATGTAAAATAAAAATTTGAGTATATTATGGAGAAAAATTGGAAAAGCCTATAGTGTTTTATTGTTATGTGGTAACAAGAATTTAAACATAATAAACATATGTATCGTATTGAGTTTTATTAGAGGTTTTGTAAAAATTCAATTAAATTATGATAATACAATCACATATATTATTTATAATAACGTAGATATAGTATATAAACTATTTATATATGATAGTGTTATGAAGGGTGGTGTATGTGTTATGTTGTGGAGGCATAATGATACTTATAATGCAAAATTGAAATACTTGCAAGTTCAACTATGGACAATCTTTATTGAGTAATTTGCTTATTGTCCACATTAAAGGCTTGTTCTTACGTTTAATACCATCTGTCACTTGCATAAATACAAAGTTCCAACTTTAACCTACATATGACAAAGTTAAGGATATGAGATGAGCATTGTATGATGTTTGAAAATCTTGATGGCACTTATTGGAAGAATTGAGGATGTTGTTGAAATTTATTAAGCACATCAAGATGACGATGAAGTGGATTATGTGATGTGTATTATGAAACAATACACATCATTATTATAAATAAGAATGGTTAGTGGATAGTGTTAGATGACAAGAATTATCTCTTGTATGCCAAATCAGATGAAGTATGATATGTGGATGTATATGAAAATATTTCAAATGTCAAAGCTAACAAGTAATCTTAATCATGTGTGATAAATCAATGTTTGTAATATCAAGAAAAAATGGAAGATTTTTTGTGAATAAAATGAAATATGAATGAGTGACTGAAAATTTATGACTTGCACAAATATGCTTCTGACATGTATTGTTATTAAAATGGGAAGAAGTTACATAAAATATTCATGAATGAAAATGGTGAGACGAGGATCATATACATTACATACTATGAATTAAAATAATCATAATAGTATGGGTACTTTTTTAATATCATAATAGTGTGGGTCATTTTATTGGTTTGATTCCATCCTTGTACGCTTTGATGGAATCTTCCCATCCGTTTTGTTATTATACTTTGTCCCTATCTTTTATAATATGCTTTCTCATGAATACTTACACGGATCGTTTGGGTATTCTTTCTACTTATACCGCAATTTTTTCATGCAAACAACACATAAAAAATAAAATTTGTCATATATCATAGTCCACGTGTATACACATCACCAATTCTCAATTAACAATCAACAAATTAGATACACAACATTCAAAACAAAAGTAGAAAGATTTCAAATCATATTTACAATGAACATTGTTAGTTTTGAAAATTTGATCAATTTTACAACAGCTCTTCTCTCTACATGTTCATTCCTATGATGCATCTCATCTCCCTCATTTTCAACACGCATGATTCTAGACAACACCCAACATCACATACACCAACATACATTGTAATCAATTTGAAGTTCATATTCATTTCAAAAATAAACCCGAATTTCCATCACTTTCTTAACTTCTTTAAAATAACCGGAAAAACTCTTCTTCATGTCATATACATTGACTATAGCGTGAGATCTAAATGCAATGGCATTGTTGGCAAATATGGAGGTAAATAATGTATGATTATTTTTATCTCAATCTTTGATTTTCTAGCAAGGATAAGTGTGGAAAGGAAATTTGATCACCTTTCTTGAAAATGGGACTCCTTCAAGCATTGAATCTTTCCTTGATGGTAGTTCTCATTTAATGCTATATTCAGATTCTGTTCTTTTCATACAATGAGCTTAATGGCTCGACTCCCTAGAAGCGTCATAATTACCTCCTTCTCTATAGTTTCAGTTAGGCTAACACATCCTTGAGTCTTCAGCATAATTTTCAACTAAAACCATAGTTCTCTAGCTCAATTTCATCGTCATTATGAATGGAAACACCATACACATCATACCCAAGTTCCACATGGCATGAATGTTCTTGTTTGCTCGGTATCCAAAAATTTCATGCCACATGTGAAAGTATGGGCATAATTTACTGAGTTTCTCTTCTACGATCTTGGTTCCATCCTTGTACGCTTTGATGGGGTCTTCCCATCCCCTTTGTTATTATACTTTGTCCCAGTTTCTCTTCTATGATCATATGACTTTTGCTTGTCATTAACCCTTCATCCGTGATGCGAGTCCAGCTTATAGTGTTCACATACTTTTGCTGGTAATTGTCAACTTTCATCATCACGCTGAGTGGTGTGAGAGTTAGAAAGCCTCATTTATAGAGATAACCATCAGTGTATACATACACGTGCTTCTTGTTCATGGTATGGGATCCAACCTTAGGTTTTCCAACTCCCGAAATCTCTTTGAAGAATCACACACCTCAAGATAATAAGCGATGAGTCCATAATAAATATTCAAAGTGGAGAACACATAACAATAACATAAATACTCACAATTGATCCACTCAATTTGAAGTAGATTGAAGATACTAGAAAACACTAAATGACAACATGAGGCTGGCGCTTTATTTGAACCAACATGAATTTTACCTTGGCTCACGTCATGACCTCCAACACATCATCAATTTACATAGCGATTAATTTCAAAAAGGTATGGAGCCTTTACAATCATGAACGAATTCAGTGTCAAGATTATGATTTTGACTGCTGGAATTTGGGAGGAAATTTGACATTTGCACATTACATATTCTTCCATCATTCAAATCTGATAGTGTGACACATCCACCATAACAACACGGCTAAGAAATCAAGAACAAAATTCCAACACAAGCATTCAGTTTCGACCACCATAGCCAGCAACCCAGCCCACCACCAAAGTGATCATCCTCATGTCAACAGTTGAATTCAAGTTTTGCTTGTGTGAAGGTACTCATCGCGGATGGGTTAAGCTCCACCCACCCCATGATTCAGGAATCGCGGGTAGCACATGGCGGCTATGGCCGATCGGACGTCCGTAAATGACTGTAAGAGGTGATTTAATTCTAAAATTGCTCTTTACTTATTACGGCATTGTGTCTTTACAAAATTATAAGTATGGTGTCAGTCTAAGTCTTTATTTTCGTAATGAAACAAAATCCTCAACTTAAGAACACCAAATACGATGTCTTACATAATCCTTACTTTTTAGACTGAAACGCCCTTACGCTTGCTTCAAAGCTTGGGGGCAACATGGCTAGACTATAATCGCGTCAACTGCAACTGATATTCAGACTTAAGCCAATCGCTAGATTGACTTCAAAGATTCAAAATTGCTTGCTCCCTTCACCTTCTCTCTCTCTTTGAGTATGTCCCTCTCACTCTCCTTGTAGCGCGTGTGTACTTTCATTATTCTTTACAATCAAAGGCACAGTAAAATAACAAAAAGGATAGGAAGACCCCATCAAGTCTTACAAGGATGAACCCCAACCGGTAACATGGGGCTAGGCCCCAATTCTTTACAATAGATGTATATGTGCTACAAACGTAAGTCAAGCAAGGGAGGGAAGGCAAGGCGAGGAAGAGGACTGATTGACTCGAATGTTGACATCCACTCTTGTTCTTGGAAAGGATTACTCATCCGGTGGCCGGTGATTCTATCCACTTTTGGGACTTGTCACCTTTTTTTTAATCTATTATTATTGGACGAGCATTGTTATTGTTTTACCGTGTGTCAAAGTAGAATTGTTCACAAAACGATTCTGGTATTTCTTAAATGAATGTTAGGTATTTTAAGATTATATTATAATTTCTAAAAGTTTCCTTTAGCTTTGCACATGAATTGCAGATTATTGTACGAAATAATAACTTTGGTGGATATTATAATCTTAAATCACTGAATCAACTTTGCAGGTTTATTTTAGCTTTTTCATATCCCAGGTTCACAATTTTGCCATCATTGCTAATCTATCCCTTCACATCCTGCTCTAGCTAATCAGAAAAAAATGCTTTTTATTTTTACGAAGATCTTGAGGCAGTACCATTCGGTGTAGAGTTAGAGAACCAATTCCAGATAAATATAGCTTCGATGAATAAATAAAGTAGAGTAGAAAGTGACTAGGGGAATTCGAGAAAGAGAATTTTAGAAGTCATGATGCAGGAGACAATTATTTGGAGAATATAAGATGGAAACCAATTGAATGGATAGAGTTTGCGTGAAAATTGTTATGGTGTTCATTCATATATTGTAATTATATATCATTTATTTATTTATCGATGTATAGTATATGGAAAGTCTGGGCTTCCAAATATTTATTATCGAAAATATTATAATTATTTATTATTTAATGAAATCCACTTCTACAATGGTGTCCTTCATTTGCTACTTGCAACACGGCAGTTTTGATTTATGATAGTGAATTAATTTGTGGTATGTGGTACATACGGAATTTGTGTGGATGCAAGATGTAAAAATGTGCAAAGACGCAGCCCAACCATAGGCAAGGCAACCAGTTATCCATATGGCTGAGATGAAATTATAATTCCTTAGAGGCGAGGGAGAACCGTGAAGGTCAGCGAGGTAATCCGCTTGCGGCTTACCTTCTGTAACTTCATTTGCGCAACAGCAGCTCCCTTTTTGCATGCGCATGATCATGACTGGGCATATACTATTACTTGGTACCCATATACTGGCAGAGAAGAGAAGAGAGCTTAATGAGAAGGAAATAAAGTTCAGGTATGCGCATGCACTACCATGTCCATCTGTCAACAATTTCCTACAAATATCACTTTCTTCGCGTTCTTGCCCTCGTTACGTACTAATCTTACTTATTGGCAACAAAAAAACAAAAAAACTTAATGGCATGCTTGTATTCACCGGCATTGATTTGAAGTGCGGCACATAGAAAAATAAAAGAGAGAACAACGAAAAGGCCATGCTGACTCTTGTCATAATGTACTCAAGATGCGGCAAAGGGATCATGGGGCCAATTTGCAATAATTTGATGCCAATCCGTTCAAAGAGAGATATTAGAGCAATAGAGTAGCCAAATTTGTTTCTCGCAGGCATCACAAATAGCTAGCTTTAGGAGGGCTAATATTTTGTTTCATGGCTTGGACTAAGTGCTACTATGATCTTTTGTCATCCCTTTCCAATTCATGTCATCTTTACCAAATCCTATAATTTAGGATTTAAGTATGGGCTTTTGATTGGCAAGTCTTAGTGTGCTAAAATACATGAGAAATGAACATATAATGAAAGGGAGGGCAACAAACATACAAAATTTGGTGAAGGGGATCCTAAAGCTCTCTCAATGAACAGACCAATAATAGTAAAACAGATGTACCGTATATGTGGCATTAAAGCTGATGGCAATCAAAAGGAATCCTCCATCAACATTTAATTTTTGAGGTAAAAGTGATCATGAAACCACATGAGAGTATGTTTTCCAACAACCTCTACGGAGCTTCATCTCTTTGATAAGTCTAGGCATTGAATATTCTTCTTTCGTGGCCATGTTTTATTAAGATCAATGAATTTCTTACATGATACATCAACTTTAGGGAGATTTTAATGGTGCATATCTTCATAATATATTTATATATTGAAATTCACGCTACCAACATCCACCCACAACTTGACAAACTTTGTCATCATGGTCATTCTCTTGAATTGACCATATCTTACTTTTTTAATTCATCTCAAATGTGTTTAAAATAATGTTTGGATTTTATTTTAAGTATAAGCAAATGATCAATCAGTAAAGTATGATATATATAATAGATAAGTTCATCTTATATTATCCCAATAAAAACTATTTATCTATCTTTATAACAATTAAATATAATGCAAATAATCAAATTTTGGAAAAAAGTATAAGCTCTAAATCATATTAGACATAAGTTCTTGTATGTGTTGTAAGATTACTATAACAGAATGATCAACATTAAATCTAAACCATGCATCAATAAAAAAAATTAAAAATGTACAATAAATAAAGATTTAAATAACTTTTTTATGTGCATATTCTTAATGGAAGAGAACAAATGAGAAGTAGGAGATACAAAAACTATGCTAATTCATTCATAAGATCACGTACCAATCAATGGAACACTAAGTGAATAGTAAGTCTAGCCTCATCATAATGCACACAAGAAAATCTTTTGAATAAATGTGGACATATGAACATAATCTCAAAAAGTCCCATAATAGATCATGACTATGATAATAATCATTGGCACAACCCGATCGGTATACATAAAATAATCAACAATGGGATCCATGTACCTTGAGTGATTCCTAAAGTGATCAATATTGATATGATTGTATAAAATGATGATGAATCTAATTATAATTAATTTAATCACATAACATAAGCTTATGTATATTTTAATATTATTTAAGTTATCACCATAAAAAGTAAATGAGGTAGATAATAATAAACTCATGTCAAACAATAGTTTCTCCTATTATGATGATCCTCATGCTCATATGCATTGAACACTTTAACATGTCAACAATACTTTATAAATTTTTGTTAATCTTATAAATAACTAAACTCCAAAGTTTTTAAACATATCCTTATATGAAACTCCTATATTTCTTAATGCAAATATATATAGTAATATTTATACATCTTTTTGAAGTAAACTCAAGTCTAAAGAGTATGTTTATCATAAATGAAGCATTGATTCATATACCATACAATTATAGTCATGATATCAAGATAGAGGTTCATTAGAATATGTCTAAAATAATAAACATATCTTGTTAAATAACTCAAATTAGATTCTCATGAGATTAGGATTACGGGAGTAATTGAAGAAAATAAATAGTAGTTGAGGAGCAAAATAGCGATTTTTAAGACATTGTGAGGTTATACTTTGATGAAACCTGAGAGTACATATATAGTTTTTTTTCTTTCTCGATTTCAGTTTCTTTGGTATCTAAGTTAAACACTATGAAAGAATGTTTCAAAAAATATTATTAAATTTATTATTTTTAACATCTTGAGCGATTTTTTTCAAATTCGAAATATAAATCAAGTCTTGTTATTACAATCTCTTTCTTTTCATGATTTGATTTGATTGAAACCTAGTTGGGAGATTGGGATAGAACATTTTGATAGTTAGCATATATTCAAGTGAGATGTGGTGTCATGGGTTTTAGATTTGTATGTGGGAGAATATATTTGATAGAATATAATGTGTCTTTATTCTTCTTCTCGTACTTGATATCAATTAAGTTCCCCGCATACGGCATCATTTAGTTGTATATGATATATCTTTTATGGTGTGTCATCGACTTTTTAACTTACAAAGGGTAAAAATCAATGTGTAAAAAATACACAAAGCTTATGATTGAACCACTTATGAAATCAATATTTTCTTATATATGTTAACATTGAAAATCAAATTGATAATGCAGTAATACAAATATTGCATGATCATAAATTTTAGTTTTTTATAATTTATTATAAAAATAATTTTTAAAGTACCATACAGTAGATCTATATTGAATTTTATAAAATATGAAATTGATCTAAATTTGGATGTATTGAAAAGTTGTTGTTCAAAATTTTAATATTAGTTATATCCATATAGAATATGAATTCTTCTTAAATATAAAATATATCACATATATAATATTTGATATTTAATCAATTGATAAACTTTATAACTTCCAACACTCTCATGACTTCTTTAGCCTTCAAGATTTTATATTTTGATGTTGAAATATTTATTTCTTCATATTTCAATTTTACCTGACAATGT
Organism: Marchantia paleacea; assembly: GCA_014180765.2. NCBI lineage: Eukaryota > Viridiplantae > Streptophyta > Marchantiopsida > Marchantiales > Marchantiaceae > Marchantia > Marchantia paleacea. Next base: position 281,046 of record MUAA02000092.1, on the reverse strand, counting down.
TTATAATTATCTTACATTTATATTTCATATGTCATTTGCTCCAAACTCTAAGATGTAATATGAGTGATTCAGTTGTAACATATTTTTGTGTTTACATGTTTATTCATAGTTTCATGAATATAAATCTAAATAGAAAAAATGAATAATAATATATGATTTATATCCAATTTAGATAACAAATATATGTATTTTATATCATAAATTTCAAATTAAAATTGAAATAAAAATTTTATTTCAATAAACTGAGTATTTGATTTTAATCGAAAATATATCTATCTATTGTGTGAGTCAATTTATGAACCATCTATCAATTTAGCCAATGCATATTTGATCGTTCTAGAGTTTCAACGTGAGTACAACTAGGATGTTGCATATCAAAAGGATGGAGGTTTATAATCATATTGTGTTGGTAAGAACTAAATTAAAGATTATTTTAAAAATATTGAAATTTAATTTTTAAATAAAAATATTTAATTTATAAATTAAAATTAAAATTAATTAATATCTATAAAATAATATTTGTTATAAATATTTGTTTAAAGAAAAATAAATAAATTTCAACTCAAATTCAGAAATTTATTCCCATTATGATTTTTGCATGACTCTTATAATTAATTTTTGTTTCCTCAAATTTTAAGTATAAAATCAATTAATTTTTGTAATATATATATTTGTCGTATGCATCCTTTTTTTAAAATAAAAAATATTTTTTCATTAAAAAATTGAAAAGATGTAGATATATATATTATTTAAATATTTTTTTAAATTTTTAATAATATTTTAATGTTTTTAATTTATATAAAATATAATCATGATTTTTATTTGTTTGATAAAAACAAGATTTTGTATATTTTTTATTTTATTAAACATGAAAAAATCAAATATAGTTATTATTTATTTATATAAAAATTAGCTACAAATTTAATGTATAAATTTTGATACAAATAATCAAATTTTTATTATACATTTAATACATTTTGAAATATACATAGAAAATAGTCAACAGCCTCATGTTTGTATATGAGTTAAATGAATTAAAAATATTAAAAAATATTTTTAACATAAAGTGATATGTTTATAAATGTTCTTTAAATTGATTGAATTGATTACAAAACTTGAGTTGTGTAGTTGTTGTATCATTTAGAGATAGAAAAGATAAGAACTGTATGATATAATTATGTTAGATCTCATAAAAAAAGTTTGAATTTCTTATTATTATTTCTATAAATATTTTTATATTTATTTATTATTAAAATTAATAAATGATATATGTGTCGCACATATGTAACGGTAAAGTAGATGAAGCACATTGACTGATGATTTCGATAGAATAAATGGAAGAAGTAAGAGAGTATCTCATTTCAATATAATGTCCAAGAATTTAGGTATTGAAGTTTATTACTTTTTTGCATCATGATAATGTGCTTCACTTGCATAGAAGCACTTGAAGTTTTCTAAGCTGAATAATTTCTAGTTGTACCCAAAATGCCCAACAGGGTTGAAGTGAGTTACGTTGGAATCTAAGGGAGTCGAGAGTATATATGATTCCACATCATACAAATTTGGAACGGTAGATGCACCACATTATTTGATGATTATTGTTTTTTGCTGGATGGTCTTACCATCTTGCTTTTTATATCATGCGTCGCTCCTCTTCAGCAGAGAAAGGGCTACGAGAGTAACTCAGATGACAAAACGTTCGAGGGCGTTGGAGTCTACAAGAAGTAAGAGGAAGAAAAGAGTGGAGTCAGAAAACCCCAAGTTCAAAGTACTTACTCAAACCCTCGTGGGAGATAAGTACTCACAATAATTTTATATGTTTATATCATGTCCTTCGGACATTATTGACGTCTCAACTGGCATTATCTATTAGAATTATATGTATGGTCTAAATATTAATAATTGAAGTAAATATGAAGTAAAGTGAGAAGACAACCGACGGTAAATAGGCTAGAGATGGTTTACGGTTACTCCACAGCAGATTTTCAAAGTATACTGAAGAAGAAAAACAAACACGAGTACTATCAATTTGAGAAGTCGGGGGAGCTATGTACTTTCTGCTACAGACTTACCCTAAGAAGTATGCTCTTCTTTTGGCGACTCTAGATTTGAAAGTTCTAAGAAGTTTCGCACCGAGGTTTTGTTCTGTAGCAATTGTTGTCATCGTTCGGAGATATCGAAAGGGACAGGAAGCTATAAGGGAAAAGTGACGCTGACATAGACTGTTCAGAATCCCGGGCTTCAGTTACTTAGCGAGAGATGTGTGAGAAATACGTGATGATACAAGCGCTCTAGTTGAAGTATCGCATCCAGACAGACGAGGCAATGAGGGCCGCCATTCTCGCTTCATGATATATACTCCATCTACTGCCCCGTTTAGTTTAGTTTAGATGTTGGATGGTTTGTCCACCGAATCCTATTCCCCATCAGAGGAGAGATGAATACGAGAACATTTCAAAGATGTCATCCTGGTAGAAGTTCGAATCGTAGTGCAGTTTAAGAGCATGGCTTCGCGGACAGTCTTTAGTTTAGAAGGGGAATGTGTGCTGATTGTATACTGTCCTGCTCTGGAAGCAGGATACACAAATTTTCAGTGTCGGGCTTAAGGCAATCTAGGTAAAGAGCACTATGGAGACGCTAGTTTGTACATGATGCACAGCACCGTGTTAGAGATTGAGAATTTGGACTGTTTGGGTCTATGGAAGTGGATGCAGGCATGGGTGGGGAAGCTGATCAACAGCAAGGCCCGCTGCCACACCAACAACAGCATCAACAGCTACCGCAGTCGATTTCAGGACCCAGGCCAGCACCTAGCTACAGAGTTGTGAGCGCAGTAATCGAGAAAAAAGAGGACGGACCTGGTCCTCGATGCGGTCACACCTTGACAGCAGTAGCAGCTGTTGGAGATGAAGGGTCCCCTGGGTTTATTGGACCTCGCCTTATTCTGTTCGGTGGTGCCACTGCTCTGGAAGGAAATTCTCACGCTGCTGGACCCCCAGCATCTTCTGGCGCAGGCATCAGTGAGGCTCTAAAGATCCAAGTCTGATAAATTCTAAGGGGATTATTTGTGTCATTTATATTCCATTTAAGGGGCTGTCTTGCATTTCCACAGAAACATAGAATGCTATCTTGAGAATTCATTTCATGTTCCTAATTCATGCGTTCGTCTTTCGCCAGTATCGAACGATCCATCTGTTGTGTTCTAGACTTGTTGATGCTCGGGCTTAATCCCACTTCTTCTCTGCAGGGTTGGCGGGAGCTACGGCAGATGTGCACTGCTATGACATACACGCGAACAAGTGGATGAGGTACTAAGACTAGACCTCCATGATGGAAATTGAAACAATTTAGCTCAAGTGATGCGGGTGCGTATTCTTAGAGCTGAAGGTTTAGTTCATTGTACGATGTATTTTCAACCCTGATCTTGGAAATAGTCGGAGATCTCCACCTTTGGAGAGCGAATTTGAAGGCCCCTCCTTTTTTGCCGTCTGCAGTTGACCGCTTGTATAGAATGTGATCTTGTCAATTTACATCCAGACGAATTTTTGCCTCACGTTGCAAACTACAGCGGCCATAGTACTAGAGAGTTTCCCATCGTGGTCGGCTGAAGTTGGCGTGTGATGAAATGAACGTTGAGTCGGTAATCAGCTGCGTGGAAGTCACCCGCACTTAGGATTGCACCCCAAACTTGATAAAATTGTAAATTTGCAATTTTTCTATGATTCTATGGTACTTCATGGGCATTCTCTTTCGGAAGCAGATAACCTGTTGTCATTGCATGGTCGAAATTGATGTAAGTGGCGAGAGATACACTTTGAGAATTTGAGATTCTTCTAGAAGGCCATGGTATTAGAACTGCAAGGAAGACGTTTAATATTAAATTAGTAACATCGTATTCTCTGCTTTCACGTAACTCACATTGCTATGATCATGATTGTTATGGATCGTCGCAAGGATTCCTTGTGGATGTCCCTTCTTCGTGATTTCAGTTTTTCACGTTTCTGGGTTTCAGGTTTTTTCCTCCTATGTAGATTGTGGTTTCGAGTGTCGTTCAGTGCCACCATTTTCAAAGGTTTGTGGAAGGATTATTATTCCTCCAAAATCTTGTGTACGATGGTTCCATAAGTTTTCTGAAGATGTTATGGACACATACTTTATTTTGACTTTATACTACCAGTATATCAGCTCACTACGTTGTGGGTATGGGGATGAGACCAAAGTACACTCTCTGATATCATGCCAAACGTTCGATACAAATAGACCAGACATAAGTCATGTCATTAGTAAGCTGCTTAGGCCTAATCTCTTTGTTAATATTTGTGTAAATTCAAAACTCAAAGTATCGCCGTAATTAGCACTACGTATGGGGGCACTTTTTAACATATCATATCTGTATCACTATCTAGAACATGTACACTGTCTAATTTGTTCTTTATGTATATATACGGTCTAATTTGTGCGGCTTTCACCACTTATTACGTGTGCCCTGTGCAGAAAACATTTCATTGTCTGAGCATGCCTTTTGAAATTTTAATCATAGACCCTACCGCTCGTATGGAGTACTTGTACTCGGTGTCGCTATGTTATATAAATACATATATATGTTATGGATCCTCCAAGGGGGCTGATGAGATCTCGGAGGTAGCGGGAGCGACTTGATACACACTCACTTTCCACGTTGACTATATCATCTGGATTCTGTTCCGTATCCTTAGAATGCAAGCTTGCACATCCCTACCTGGGTACCTTCGTGGTACCTGGTAACATTTCTCTTCCAGTTCCACAGTTTTTTGATGCTAAATCTCGTCTTTCCTGGATTGTTATCTGCACCTCTTTGGCGTTTGCTCCCAACTACAGGCATCGGCATCCGATTTGTCTTCAGGCTGCATTCAAGTAGGTTACATGTCCATTCTCTCTGCGAAGCAAGTTTTGTTACTAACCTGCAGGTACAACTGGAACCTTACTGTATTGGCACAACTTTTAATTTCAGTCATAGCCCCGCCGCTCGCATGGAGTACTTGAACTCGATCTTGTTTCGTATATATATGTATATAACTTGAGACTACATGTCTCACGGGGGTTGATGAGGTCTTGGAAATAGCGGGAGTGGATTGATGCACGCTCACTTTCTTCGTTTATTACAGTCTCTGGATTCCTGTCCAGCATCGATAGGATCTATGCTAGCACTTCCCTTGCACGGTACCCTCTGGGTCCTTTTTCATGTCACGCTTCAGATCCACTACCTCTGCTCTCCGTTGAATCACTCAACGCCCTTCGTCCCGCAAGATTTATGATTGTTGCTGTTGACTTCAGCTCTCTTGGATTCTTGCGTTTCCACCTTCTTTCACGCACGGTTTCTGTTGCCTGTTGCTCGTGGACTTGGGTTCTATCGGATGCTTTCGCTTACAGCTTTATTGAAGTACGTTCATGCCTCTGTATTTCATGATGCATTCGTTCTACTTAGCGTGGGATCTGCAGCTTTCATAACGCCCTCAATTTACTGCCGCACCTTATAATCTCAGTCACAGCCCCAAGGCCCGTACTGAGTACGTTTACTAGGTCTTGCTATGTGTATATATATACAACCAGAACTGGTTCCCTTCGACTGGATCGAAACTCAGCGCGACGACCTCGAATTGAAACTTGAGGTGTCACCGCTGTCCTTCCTAAGTGAGATACCTCAAGGGGGCTGACGAGATCTTGTAGATAGCGGGAGCGGCTTGATACACGCTCACTTTTTGCGTTGACTATAGCTTCTGGATTTATATTCCGTATTCATAGAATCAAGCTTGCGGAGTCCTTCCTCGGTTCCTCAGTAGTACCGGTTCTCTTAAACATTTCTCTTGCGGTTTCACTGTTATTGTATTCTGAGTTTCATCGTCACTTGATAGTTGGGTTGGTACTAGACGGTTATTTGCATGCTAAGCCCCTGCGGTTGATCATGTACTTCTTGATTTACTTGATAGTTACCTGCACACGACTTGCGTTTGCTCTCAACTACGTAAACCAGTTCGGACTGTTTTTCCATCAGGCGGCATTCAAGTTGTTTATATTATGTCTATTTTGCATGTGAAAACATCATGTCAGTAAGCTGCAGGTACAAATTAAACTGTATTTTAGTGGCACACCTTTGATTTCTGTCACAGCCCCGCCGCGCGTATCGAGTACTTTACTTGATCTTGCTACATAAATATATATTACTAGAAGTTCCAGTGCAGAAACCTGTTCACCCCGGTATCCAGTGATGAAGCAGCCGGGATCGTGTGACGATGGTGTGATGCCCGTCGGGTAGGTCTTGTTTATGGTCCCTCGTTCCTCATCTCACATTGTAATTGAGGAACTATACTGCACAATTCTTTTCTTAGTGTCTTTGGCACTCTGTTATATTAACCTGGTCTTCTACATCTATGGCTATTATTGGTGCTTTTATGATGATGTGCCTGCCTGTTTCCTGCTTCTTTTCCATGTAGCTTATGCTTTCTACACTGTGTTATTGCTTTGCATTCTTGCCGCACAATATGCCTCGCCTATGTCTCCTTTGCTCTTCTTTGCTTTTTGTACGTTCTGAGATGCCATGTATGCGCTGCGTCTCTTTCCATGAATCAGTTAGAGCCCCTGCGATTGTACCCCGCCGGTTTGTGCTATTCGGTCTTGTACATGCTAAGCCCGCGTGGTTGATCGTGTAGTACTTATTATATAACTAGAACATGTATGCTGACCTGGCATTGGACTGAGTCTTTGTGCAGCTCATGCGTTCTTGCATGTGCTCATAAATGAAACCGTTTGCTGAAGATTGTTCAGTGAGTCACGTACTGGTTTTGCTTGTTTTTTAATACTGAGTTGCTGGTGACTCTTGTCGAATGTCTACTGTTTAAGAAAGAGGACTAATCTCTCGTAGCTCTGTCTTGTTTAAAGCCTTGCTTCAAACTGCATTGCTACATCTATCGTTGTGGACTGACTGAACATGTCCTACCTGGATAAGAACCTGGTAGATATTGTTGATGGTCCCTTGTTCGTTTTCTCGCACCGGATTCGAGGAACCAAACCGCACGTTGGTCCATCAGTGTGTATGCACTCGTTTGTTCTTTAAACCATGTTCGTTCTGTTTGATCTCTTATTCGTGGACTTTATCCTTTGGTCTGTTGCTGTCTGCTGCCACTTTCTGCAACTCAACGTACGTCGGCCAGTATTCACTGATGATCAATACGTCTATATTACTACTCCGAAGACATCAGTTGTTCTTCTTTGAGTGCTGGTTTCTCTGGTTGAGTTGTTACCACCTACGTACGTTGGGTGTTTATCGAACTCTCTGTGTAGTATTTCTTGCTGGTTGGATCTTTTACTGTGATGTCTACATTGGATTTATCGTACAATTCCTGCATTGATTCACTTTACACATTCATCTCGAAGTGTTTTCCTCTTTATTTGTGTACGATGTTTACGAACATCTGTGCGTTTTTGCGTACTCCAGATCTCACAGCAGTACAGGGGAAAACGAAGGTTGTGTTTCCTTGAACATTTGAAGGTTCCCATCCTTACCCCCGCTGTTGAGGAACGCTGGTGAAGTCTTGCGGGTTTGGCTCTCGAGAAAGCGCTTGACCCGAAATGCGTAGTTTAATCAGTACATTTTATTGAAAACTCTAAGATTTCACTGTTCAACCCTGTTCTTGTTTGCCCAGTATATCTCATACCGATTACGCTCTTTAATACTGGTTTTCTTGCTTACGCTGATAGTAAACAAGCCTGTTCTGTTCACGAACTATTGCAACATATGGCATTTGGTAGACATAGTGCTTTTGTAAATCCTTTTGCCCCATTCTCTGGGATATCGTTGCGGGGTAGTTTCTCTTTCGTGTTCCATGGAGCTTGCTTTTTGCATATGACTCCACTTTTGCTTGTACTACCAAACTTCTGCCATCATTCGCAATCGTTTCTTTATGTAGCTACCAACCTAAATATGTAGCTCAGGCATCGGTGGATGGTCTTTTCCCTTCTGCATTCTTCCGATCTACATGGACTATCCTGTTTACAGGTGCACGGAACTTTCTTGTTAGTGCTTACTTTTTCTAGTCATTTCATCGTGTATCATGTAATTAGGTGGTCTAATATCATTTGGTTGCGGGCTTTTGTCGTGCAGTCTTGTAGTTATTAACTTGAAGACTTAGCTTGCTCATTGTTGATTGCATTATAGTTAATGTACTGGATACTGTGGCCGCCAGCTGTCGAAACCTTATACTCATACCGGTTAGATACTTGTCCCTTTGTCGGAATAGTGAGTGTTCAGATATTTAAGAATCTGCTTGGTAGAGTTTATCAACTTCACTTGAGGATTCCATGTCCAACTGAGTGTATTCCTATTTTTATGCTGTGTGAAATTACATGAAGTCAAGTAACCATCAAGCCGATGTATTGGGGTACCTCTTTGCCCGCAGACTTACTCCTGTTGGGGATCCACCCTCTCCTCGAGCTGCACACGCCGCCACAGCAGTTGGCACTATGGTTGTGATTCAGGTAAAATTTTACACAACCTACCTTGAGATGTGCATTTGGCTTGCATGGAAGGAATTTATCTTTCTTGAGCTCCTATTTACAATGCTTCGACAAGAGACTAAGAGCCAAGCATATTGCCATTGTTGTCTCAGGGTGGTATAGGTCCTGCTGGACTTTCTACAGATGACCTCCATGTTCTTGACCTAACCCAGTCAAGACCACGGTGGCACAGGTATGAATGCGTTTCTTGGAAGGCTCATTCTGCTCTAGCATGACAAAAAAATAACCTTCATCGAAATACTTGTATATCACGTCTCTGATCTTGGGCTCTGCGATAATACTCAAGCGCTGAACTTAGAGTAGGCATCCGTAGGCTTCCCCAGGGTTGCCTACTCTGTGGCACGCTTTGGGCTCTGCCATGGATTGTAGGGTGCATTTATGTTTTGCCAACTGTTGCTTAGTTCGCGTGATTTTGGGCAGAATCCTACGCATCTCGATACACACACTTATGGTGCCGCCGAGCTGCATAAAGGCAAAATGATGCTTACCATTCAGCACCTTTGACTGAATGAACTCACGTGACCTTATACCAAAATCTCGGTCAGCTTGTGAAACCAGAAACATACTCGTAATTCTATGCCTTGATTCAAAGTCCAAAGCTGCAGCACGCCCGAGTCAAATTCTTTCTGGCCTAACCTACTGAAGGGTTTATGGGTTGGCACCATTAAGCTGTGAACAAACCTCACCAGGGGAACATATCATACTGTAAGAGCCCCTTCACTCTCAGATAAGCCTCCATCTTCCGTCCCCGTCTTACTTCTGTTTCTTGTGAGTGTGTTACTACTACCACCGCCAGCCAGGGTTTAGGGCGCAGTGTCATCAGGCTATGCAGGCAAAATACTAATGATTATAGTTTCTTCGTAATTCGATCTCAGTACGAAATCTGCCCCCGCGACGCCGTGGATTGTCGGTTTGTCCTTCAGTTGTCTGCCTTCATTTTGGCTCACTGGTTTATGTCTCTTTATACGCTGGTTATTGCGTCTAGTTCATCGGCACTGACGCTTGTGTGGATGCAGACAATCCTTCACGCTTCACTCTCTATTACATTTTTAATATGACAGCTTGAAGGCAACCTTAGTTTAATCATTCCAGTGTGCTACACACATACATGTCTGGTCACCGAGGAGAGGCTACTGTGAAAGAATAGTCATCTACACATAAGTTGAAACTACGATTGGGTTACGGTTATAGGGTCGATTTGATGTTGCGCATCCAGGATGTACTCTACTGGACTAGTGCTACTTTTTTTTGTTTCTGTTGGCTTATAAAGTTGTTCTCTTTTTCCTGTTTAGATCGTCTATACCCTTTGCTTTGTCGAGAGGCCTCGGGGGGACTGATGAGGTCTTGGAAACAGCGGGAGCACATTGATGGACGCTCACTTTTTTCGTTGATTACAGTCTCCTATTCAGCATCGATAGGATCTTTGCTAGCGCTTCCTCCGTATCCTCTGGGTACTATTTATCACGCTTCACATCCACCGCCTCCGTTCTACGTTGAGTCATTGAACGCCCGCTGTCCTGCAAGATTGAGTGGTCCACTTTCTTCCGCGCACGGCTTCTGTTACCTGTTCATCGTCTTGGGCTCTGTTGGATTATTAAGCTTCCAGCTACTTTCACGCATGGTTTCGGTTGCCTGTTGCTCGTGGACTTGGACTTGATCGGATGTTCTTGCTTGGAGCTTCATTCACGTGAGTTCACACCTCTTACTTTCGTTTTGCATCCACTCCAATCGTTGTGGGACCTACAGCTTTCATTACGACTTCAATGTACTGCCACTGTTTTAATGTTAGTCACAGCCCCCAAGGCCCGTACTGAGTACTTGTACTTGGTTTCGCTATCTATCTATATAACCCTTCCTTAACGCGACTGGGGGCGTAATGGGACAATTCATGGTCCCTTTACGCTCCCACTCGTGGGTTTTTTCATTATGCAGTATTGAATCTGATCAATCTTTGGTCTTTCGAAGGTTATAGCGTTTTTTTTTTCTCAGTTTTACAATTAATCTACTAACCATTTACTTAGGTAACTATTTTCGAGTCACTACGTCAAATTAACCAACCGTGTGGTTATCCGTAGGTTCCATTCTGTGAGTAACCTTTAGACTTTTAGCGCTCATCGTTTATCGCTCTTATCGAGTTGTGAACGCTAAAGCTTAGCCTGGGTTACACTGGAAGAATCAATCCTTCAGACACCCTTAGTGCTGTTGTCCGATGATCGTCAGGATCATCGGACAACAGCATTACATTTGTAGACGGACCAGCGAGGAACTGAACGCCCAGTTTACTCGTTATTAACTTCTTGGAGACTGCTAGAGGACAAAGTTCACTTTGTTAACACTAAAAGACTATCGACACATTCTTACTACTGACAGTCAATGCTAGAGGCAAGAATTACTATCGTTGCAGTTTGCTTTAGATTACCTGCAGTCTATCCAAAATGCAAAATGATATTTTACTTAAAATGAGATCAATTGAATGATCCGAATCATTTCATTATACCGATAGATTGGAGATATCACTGGAGTGTAGAATGTTGCGGAAGCTGGCGCTTTAGAAGATATGTGAACGTTTTTTGTACCAGATAATCTTGACTTTCATACCTTCAAGTATATACCCAAGTATAAATCGGGAGGGTTATTTACTTCTAGAATTACTGTGAGCTAAACCTTACCGTTTAAGGTACTTAGAACAGGTTTTATATACTGAGATTACTCAGCACGAAGGGTTACTAACTACAGCCGTCTTCGATAAATTTCCGCAGCGGGGATGTAAATTCCTGAACACGATAACCATGCCGCGTTTACACTACAGCATCTCTATTGCGGCTAATCTAGGAATAATCAGAATCACAATCTAGTTAGACATTTGTGCGCGCCATTGTCAAATTGCTGAAAGAGTATAGATTAAGGCATACCCTGTGAGGAAAGTATGAAAAAGACCAATTCGAGGTCAACAGCAGCTGGCTGCTACTCGGTGTGAACGTGTACATTCCCTGGCAACTCTAAGCGCGGTTTACTATATCCAGCTGACATCTACATATCTTTCTAGGCTCCGACGCTTCCAGCAATCGTTCGTGTTTTCCTACTCGGACAAATGCCCTCAGCATTTTGTCTTCTGCTGCCGATCCTTCTATCTCTTAAGAGCCGTTAAGAGCTGGCTTCGACTACTTACACAACAGCCTCTAGCACTAAAAACTAGAAATTACTACTACGCACTCCTGGTTCGGTTCTCAGCATACTTTCATCACCAACATAGCTTAGGCTACTACTGCTTTACCATTTTCCTTCTTTACTTGGAAGTTACAGAACGTTCCACCAAAACCACGTTCTGTAGTCTCAGCCAACGACACTACTCTAAGAATAGTCTCAATAAGGTTGGGGTTGGCTTACAGGGAGCTCCTTCCTATAGTACATGACGTATGGGCTTCGCTTCTGCACCAAATGGGTTCACAAACACTCTTTTCCTGCATATCAGAGAATTCTACTGTGGTTTGTAGTGTGATCCATGAGTTCAACCATAATCGCCGTGAATCAGATCACTGCCCCTACTTCTCCCCTCATGCTATGACTTCATCACCCTTTACACTAATATTAACCTTACCGTCCTGAAATAGAGTATGGCCACCCTAGAGATCTTTCCGCTCATGTTTCTTTCCATAGACAGAAGGACCTACTTTACATTCATTATGGCAAGTTTTCCACTTCATCTCGTTGGGTCCGACACCGTTCAGACGTATTCGACAGCCCATAATCTCAAAGATGTTTCCTGTCTCCAAATGTACTCATTACTTGGTTGGGTTGCCGTCTAGATAATCTATACTAAAGTTTCGAAGGAACCCTCTATCTTCAAACTATCGGTATTCCCATAGGAACTAACTGTGCTGTCTTCTTGGCTAACTTCTACCTGTTCACACATGAATTCGACTTCATACAGTGTTTACTCTTCTTTCCGGAAGACTACGACCTCCTCATTATGCTTCTCAGTGTTCGACGATATGTGGGTGATCTATTTGTCCCGGCAGTTCCGGAGTTCATAGATCTGATGTATGTGTCTCGACATGCTATTGCAGGGCTGTATATCCCAGGGCATCCTGCGAACCTAATCAAACCTTCTCAGCTAACTCCTGTTGTTGTATGAATTTGTCTATTTTCCAATCTGCTCCGAAACTACAGATCCAGGTCTTCGACAGTCGACGAGAGCCGCACTTTAACCAACCGCATCTTATTACTCTCCAACACACGCTCTCATGGATTTCTTATAATACTAAACTAGGAATCGGTAAGGCGCATTTAGATCGTTTCTCCCGCATATGTGCACCTCGAGAGCATCTAGTCTAGGCCATATCTCTGTTGATTAGCAACTACAACACCCACCACTACTACCTATGCACTTCGGTGTCCACTGATGAATCAGCCGAGTCTACGTGACGGGAATGTGACGCTTCCGTTGAAAGATTTTCGATGGTCACTGAAGGACTGTCTTGCGTCGGACTGTATCCTCTTTACTGTACTTAGTTCTCCAACCACTGTCAGTCCGCCAGCTGGTCTCCTCCTGTATTCGACCGTTTTGCTTCTTCTAGGCTTTCCGCACTGATGTATCTTTTTGCCTTTCATTATCCTACAGCTTCTATCCTGCATAACACGTCCCACTTTTACTATCACCGTCTTCTTGTTTAGTGTATTTCGTCCTAGTATATTTCGTTGGCACCCTTGAGACGTAACACCTACATTTGTGTTCCTTTGGTCTCTTGCATGCTAAGCCCTTGCGGTGATATGTACTATCTTATCTGAAGAAGAAGGAGCACGTGCACGAATTTGCGGCCGATACTGGATTCAGATTGATTTGACAAAAAGTGAATCAGTTAATAGCCGCTTCAGGGGTGCTAGGTTTTAGCCCACTTCCGATAATGATTCCCGACAGCTTTACTTCTTATCTCCTTTGATATTCATACATACCTGCGAGGCGAGGTTGGGGAAGCGGGGTTCGGATTATCTACATAGATAACAAGGCTGGGTTTATAAAAGGCTGTTCAACGTCACATCGGATACTGTTTTCGTCACCGGATATTATTGGGTGTGCTTTTCAGCTGACATTGGATACGTTCCCTTTTTTTGGCTAACATTGGATGCCATTTCTCCCTCGACTGAGTAGGTTTGAACATCAACATACGATTTGTGGAGCGGTGTTTCTTCCCGTGGAACTCTTTTCAAGTGCTGGTTCTCATTCGTACACATCCATTTTGTTTGCTGGGGTGGAACTATAGCTGGGATAGAAAGAAACTAGTAGAGCTACTAATTGCTTTGCCCCGTGCGATGCACTATTATTCGATGATTGTGACCTCTTGAGTAATACAGAAACTCGTGACTAGGGGTACTGGCTCTTACCCAGCTACTACTTCTACACCATTTATTGGCGCTGATGAAGTCGAGTTTCTTCCGCATAGGAATATAATTCATCTGCAGGCAGCCCACACCTATCTCCTCCTTTACATCCTGCTTGGCTCTGCATGTTAGCCTGCAGATGCATCAGGTGTTTAAAAAAATATGGAAAATAAATATCAAGCCCGGAAGACCCGAAGGCATCAAACACAATACAAAACACAGACACAGAGCCGAGGAATCCAAACGGATGTGTAGGGCACTACTCCTAGGTGATGCAAATTGCCGCCCTACATCTCGCAATTTCGGGCAGAAACCTTTGCACCCCGGTACACACGGATGGCGCCTCTGGGTTCCTGTGATGGCAAACTGATACTTGCCATCTTGGTGTGATGAATGTTCCTGGGCTTTCGTTGCACCTGCCGCGAAGGCATATACTTTACTTAGGATGTTTCATTTATCAGAATTGGGTGGTTTTTTCGTCATATTCCTTCAGGATCTTTCATCAGCCTTGTCGGTTGTTCCTCATGAAATTTTTGGTTTGATTCTTTCTTCGCATGCTAAGCCCTTGCGGGTGACCATATGCTCTTTCAGTCTCTACATCCTCTCCGTTATCAAACTGTTCTGTTCGAACTGTTCCTGGACAGGCGCATGGTGATTCCTGCATTAAGAATATACAATTTTCATGCCCAATTCAGTTTGTTTTACAGGCTACTGGGGCTTTTTGTGATCTCAGTTTTGGTTGCATGTTTACGCGGTGGTCACTGATTCTTTTAAGTTGCCTGGCTCCGATTCTGGATGCACGTTTATTCTGTGGTCACTTGGGTTCCTTGCGTTAAATAGAGCTGTGTCATATACTGTTGCAGTGCACTTTACTGTCTGCTCTATCACCACTTTCGGGTGTGAGACCTTAAGAGCAATCTTGGGTCTGTCATTCCATGATGCCATACTTACCATTCTATCACTGGGTGTGAGACCGTTATAGTAATCTTGGTTCGAACACTCCTTTACGCAGTATACATTGCTGTGCAGGCAGCGCCAGACTTGTCTCCCAATGGCATTCCCTGGGTTTTGCCCGGTAGCCTGCATATCCATCCTGGTGATGCATACTGCCGTCTCGCCTTGCGCGATTATTGCCAGAGACCTATGCGCCTCGGTACACACTGATGACACTGACCGGTTGAGAGGCGGCAAAGTGATGGCTGCCACTCACCCGTGGATGTTGGTAACTGGTCCCCGGATAGCATCTTCCGAGAGAGCCTCAACCGCACCGTGTTCAATTAAGCTTATTTTCGTTTTTTTATCCTCTTTTATCTATCTTTGGAACATCTGATTGCTCTTGTGTTATTAGGCTTATTAGCATGTTAGAAATTGCACCTCACAACCAGGGATCCTTTCGTTTGTCAAGATCCCCTGTGTCGTTTTTCTAAGAGGCTTTCGAGACCTGTGAGCAGCATTTCTGATTGTCGTTCATGACTTCTCGGTTTGCTCCTATCTCCTTTCATGCCAAGCCCTTGCGGTTGATCATTTTCTATCTACGTATAAAATTGATAGACTACCATAGGAGGACATCATGGGTGCTGACAGAGTCGTGGTTCTTTTCGTCTAGCATATTTTTCTTGCTGTTTATATTGCTCCCCTGAACTTATGCCGATTTATCGGGAATGATTTTTCGATCAATCTATTACGCGGTATATTGCTTCTTCAACCTCTTCTTAAACCCTAAACATGTTGTCACGCAATATATATTGCGTCCTGCTAGAAAGACCGACCCACGTCCATGTGGATACTTCTCCTCTTATGCAAGTCATTCTATTTCCCGTGAGGGAGAAGGGTTGCCATTTGTCATTTTGTATCTGTGCAATTAACCATTTAATTTACAACCTTTGAGCAGAGTTGTTGTGCAAGGGCCCGGACCTGGACCTCGATATGGTCATGTTATGTCTTTGGTGGCACAGCGGTTTCTCCTGTCAATAAGTGGCAATGACGGTAAGCCAGGTGATTTTATCTCTTTTGTGCCTGGTGAATCCGCGCGAAGTTCTAACAAAGTATTTTGAATGTACAAATTTGAACTTTCACATTCAGTTTTGCATATGCAGGAAAGCGGCCCCTTGCTGATGTCTGGGCACTTGATACTGCTGCCAAGCCTTACGAGTGGCGTAAATTGGAGCCGGAGGGAGATGGTCCTCCTCCATGCATGTATTACTTTTTCATCACCCATCTTAGCTAGGCCTCATAATTATTGGACAGTGGGTGTTTGCTAAGGAGTCAGTGGTTTGGAAGCTCGATTCGGTTTTGTTGTTTATTCATGATTGCTAAGATTTGCCATGTTTCGGGCCTGTTCTTTGTTGCTTTACAGTTCTGATGCATCGGCTCATGCGTTACATAGATTTCCTATGGTTGTACCTTCCGGGTCTGTGCTCTTCGGTCTCCTGGCTTGTTAACTCCTTGCGGTTGATCACATCTTATTTTAATTGTCTAGTCAAGTTGATGCAACGAACCTGATACAGATTTGAAGCATCTGAAGTCCCGCACAGTCGATAGCTGTCTTCATTATCATGGAATTCTTTTTTATGGTTTTGTACGGGTATTCTTGCAGGTATGCAACAGCTAGCGCCAGATCGGACGGTCTTTTATTACTTTGTGGTGGGAGAGATGCCAGCAGTGTGGTATTTGTCTCGGATCATTTCTCTGCAAAAAGACTTGATAAATTTTTTGTCTGACTGTCCTACAATATAGTTACAACTAAATGACATACTGAACATGTCAGCTATAGAGGTAGTGAGGGTTGTGTTTTTAAGAATTACTCAAGAATAAGCTAAGTGTCGTATTCGGATCCTATTACTCTTTGTGGTTCAGTAATGCTGGTGATAAGAGGAGTTGGAGTTTTTTCCCGTCATTCCGAACATGAAGGTTTCTGTGATCATGCTTTCTTCTAGTAGCGTCATTGTATGTTATATTGTCGGGAAATGAGACTTCAGTGGTTCGTAAGGGCGGTGTGTTGTTAGGTCCATCCTTACAGATCTTTGCTCATTTATTGGCCCTAGTATTACGTAAGGCTAACGGTCTTTTGTGGGATTGTCAGTGACCTACCATCCATTAAGCCTCTTTTCTTCTTCACCTTGAATTTCAGTTTTCTTTTTTGTACTACTGACGTGGCGTTGATTTCTGGCGTTAGCCCTATTTTATGGACTTTTTAAGAGTTTTGTTTAGTGTTGGTTAGATTCGCTGTAGATAGTTTATGCTTATGTTTTGAGGAAGGTCTTTATCGTCAAGCCATTGGGATTCTCATGGGAACTTACTGTGCCGTCTTCTTGGCTAACTCTTACTTGTTCACCTACGAACTGGACTTCGTCCCCCGTTTACTCGTTATTCCGGAACACAGCGATCTGTTGGCTAGACTTTGTACAACTTGCGTAACGTATAAGCAAAGGGCAGACCCAAATTGAACTTGCCCGAAGAGTACTTATACCTAAGCCCGGTAAAAAATTTAAATGGCAATTGAGCTCTTGATTCTATGTATTCTGTTGTCCGAGTGAAAGAAAGAAAAGTAATTACGACTTTCTAACTTTTGTCAAACAAAAACGCAAAGCGGGAAAGCTCATCAACGTTCGACGCTATGTACATGATCTTTTCATCCCTGCTGTTCCGGAGTTCGTAGATCTGATGTACATCTCTCCAGACGGTATCGCAGGGGTTATATATCCAAGGGAATCTTGCGAACTCAATCAGACTTTTTTTGCTAACACCTGCTGCTGTATGGACCTGGCACTTTCCTAGTCTGCTCCTAAATTGGAAATCCAGCTGTATGAGGGACACATTCCAAAAACATCAGTTTATCACCCTTTTCCATGTGCTGTCTAGGATTTCCTTTAAGTCTAAATTTGGAATCATTACGGCTCAACCAGAATGTTTTTCTAGAAGATTTGCCTCTCGACAACATTTAGTCCACGCTATATCTATCTTAATTAGGAACTATGACACACATCACTACAATATGCGCCTAATATATCGTACCCTGGCTTGTGGCCTGCGTCGGAAATTGTTCATTCTGGGCTGTTTAGCTACTGGGATTATCGGATCGGGACGACAGGTTACGAAGACATGTCAGGGAATTTGTTCACAAGCCCGTCTGCAACTTTAGTTCTGCCACACCTCTCCTTTCCTTTTTACACGATGTATTGCTTATATGTGTCTGTAATCTTTTTACATGGACTCTTCGATTAGGTCTCCGATCTGTATATGTTGAGTATTTTCCTGTCTGTTTTTATGAATGTCGTTTCCAGTGGAGTGACACTCCCTCTGTTCTCTTGGTTTTTGTTTTCTGTCTGGCATTTCGTTCTCCATCACAGGTAGATAGTGCTAGCCAATATTTGACATAGGTCTGGGCAACATCCATCGATTTCTCCTTGGCTTGTTATCCTCAGCCCCCGTGCGGTCCACTGCAAAAGCCTCTGCACCTCGGTATCTACTGACGAAGCAGCCGAGTGTATGTGACGGGAATTTGACGCTTCCCGTTCAAATATTGGTGATGGTCACTGGAGGCCTTTCTTGCGTCGGACTGGCTCTTCCATACTGGCTACTTAGCGTTCCCATCGATGTCATATTGACAGCTGGTCTGCTTGCACTAGCTTCCATATTCCACCGTTCTTCTATTCCTTTTTTTGTTGGCGCGTTAACATTCATTTGTAAAATTTTTACTCAGTTGCCATTTTAATTTATTAGCCAGAATATATTTCGTCCTTTCGATCTCTGTCTTCGTGCTGCTTTATATCTGATTGATTTCGTTGGCAGCCTTGAGACGTACCACCTAGACTTGAGATGCGTTGGTTCCTTGCATGCGAAGCCCCTGCGGTTGATCGTGTACTGTGTTATCTATTTTACCGCAAACTACCTACCATGTTTGTTCTCTCACTTGATTTTTGAAGGGTTGTATATATGAGCTAATGGACAGTAAAGAGTGGCAAGAAGGAGCGTATTAAGTCATAACCTTCCATTTGTTTTCTTTTCAGACTTTGAAACAAACTTTGGGTTGCCATGCTATTACGTATTCTTTAGAACATGAAATCTCTTCACTTTCGAGACCTATAGTGCACATATCTACACGTCAATCTTGTTGTATGGATGTTTTGGAGATTGTTGATTTGTACAGCATACGTGCACATAATGTTGGTTCTATCCACATTCTCCTTGTGCTTTTGAAGGGGCATGTTATCCGCTTCATGCTTTCTTCACTTACCTTATCACGAATCCTATTTAGGTTTATGCTGGTGATGATTACTACAGATTGGCTGTAGTTCGTCACATGATCGATTTCGCTGAAGTATGTAAGTTTGTCGTGTCAAAACCTTCTAGGCCGTAGTAAATACTTGCCATGCAGTGTCATACATTTCTACTACTACACATTTTTATGACAGTGGAATGAAGGGTTTTAGCACCCGTTTGACATTTAAGGTACGGTATGGAAGTCACACTGTCAGGCTTTCGTGCAAGAGTTCGGCATGGAAATAAGTCGTGTAATTGGAACGGTAATTGAATTCTAGGAGACCAGCACTAGTGGTTCACACTAGGCTGTGTTTTTGTTTTTGTAGCCTCTTGCAAGCGCGTATGGACTTGCAAAGCACCGTGATGGGCGCTGGGAATGGGCGATTGCTCCCGGTGTATCACCTTCTCCGCGGTACCAACATGCTGCAGTAAGTTTCATTATATGCTGAAAAACATCTTGTACTTGCATGGTCTAAAATTCGTAATATGTTGCCCAGTTTTCCTCGTTCAGGCTTACTTTTTCGATTGCGTAGACCTAATGCTTCTCTAACTCCTGATTCCTTTGTGATATGTGGAAACAGGTTTTCGTGAATGCGAGATTGCATGTATCTGGTGGAGCTCTTGGTGGTGGCCGGATGGTTGAGGATGCTTCCAGTGTAGCAGGTTGTATGTCAGTTTAGGCCACTTGCAGCAGTCACAATTAACGCTGTGTTTTTATAAGATATGTGATTGGACTTACATTTTTTAACAAGAGTTGACGACTGTAAGTGAGATACTAAATTGTTGTGTTTGATTTTTCAGTGCTCGATACAGCAGCCGGTGTCTGGTGCGATCGAAAGTCCGTGGTTACGAGTCCGCGCACCGGAAGGTACAGTGCGGATGCTGCGGGAGGGGAGGCATCTTGTGAGCTGACAAGACGATGTCGACATGCGGCAGCTGCCGTTGGCGATCTTATCTTCATGTATGGTGGACTCCGGGGAGGTAAGATATGTCTGATCTTCCTGATGGGACTACTGCAAAATGCGGGGCTCACTGTGGCAGCCCCACAATAATACAGATTACTGCGTTTAAACATCCCAATGCGTATCAACATAAACAAGCTTGAAAGAGAAACAATGTGACTTAAATCATCTGGGATCTAATATGATAACATGGGACGATGTTGACATCCATTTAATACAAGAGGTTGATTTTTTCCAATTCTGCTTTCCTAGCACAACGCACATCAGTGGGTACATTATATTCTCTACGCCTTGCAGATGTTCCTGTTTTCAGTTCTCAGTTTCCTATCCCCGACCTTATAGTTTCTTATGACACTAAAATACTTCATACACAGTTTTTTTTTGCAATGTGGATCAAATTCGCTGGCAGCACTGTATAACATTGTCAACTGGATCAAAAGAACCGGAGACAAACTCCCGCATAGCCGTTCGAAGGTTTCCGAGAGCCCATCACCTCAACCGGGTTTCCTCTCTCCATATGTACTCATTACTTGGATGGATTTTTTACTAGATAGTCTCCATTTAACTTTCGAAGGATCCCTCTATCGTCTAACTATCGGTTTTCCTATGGGAACTAACTGTGCCGTTTTTTTGGCTAATTATAACCTCTTCACCTATTAATTCGACTTCATACCGCGCTTACTCTTCTTTCGAGAACACTACGAACTCCTCGCTAGACTTCTCAGCGTTCGACTATTTGTAGACGATCTCTTCGTCCCTGCAGTTCCAGAGTTCACAGATCTCATGTATATGTCCACATGCTATCGCAGGAAGTATAAATCCTGGGAAATCTTGCGAGCGTAATCAAACCTTGTCCGCTAAATCTTCTTGTTTTATGGATTTGACCATTTCCCAATCTGGTTCGAAACTACAGATACCGGTCTACGACAGACGACCAGAGCCATACTTTAACCAACTGCAGCTTATTACTTGTATACAACATAGCCCCGCCGCTTGTATTGAGTATTTGTACTCGATGTTTCTACATGTATATAACTACTTGCTTAGACTTCTTTCTTGACAAGCTCTACGTGAACTTCTATCAAGTTCTCCACAAACAAGATATAGGTCTTCCATTTGGTACTAACTGTGCAGTGTTTTTAGCTCATTTTCATTTCTCCAATAATGAAGTTGAATTCATATATCGTAGTACTTTCCAGATCCATCAAAACGAGGTCTCGGCTTCTGTACTGTCCAATGTGCTATTAGTTAGACGTTTTGTTGATGACCTCTGGGTTCTCAACTGTGATTTTTCTTCGTTCATGTACCTCTCCAGTAACGTTGTGGGCGGTGGTATATATCCACTCGAGTGGTACAATCGAGTTCACAGCTATTTTCATAGCTGTGAACTCGATTTGTCTTCATCTGGTTTTCATTGTAATTTCCTTAATCTTTACATTACACATATCTAGAAGGGATTTGAAGTTTCGAAGTCAGACAAAAGATGTTGGTTAGAATACAGCCACATATCTATTATTAGAAAGCCGCATATCATCATGTCCAATCTAGTCCAAAGTACGAAACACGGTATAGTTAATAGCTGTCTCCACAAGCTAGCCATCATTTGTACTTCTAGGCTAGCATTGAGCGCAGGACTTATTTATTACTCAACGGGACAGAGGATGTTCACCAACAATTCTTATCCCGAGAATAGTTTCAATTCTGAAACATATAGGCTTCTTATTCGGCCATCGAGCTGCTATAACGTATAAAGAAGCATTTACACTACTATTCAGAGATGTGCTTGAATCATCCACCATGGTAAGTGGGGAGCTTTATATAAGTCGCGTGTGATCTCATTTTATCCATTTTCATTTTCTGTTTTTATATTGTGCCCGCCACATGGCAAATTATTTGCATATGCTTCACCACACACGTATGTACCAGCTCCTGGAATTTCGGCCTGACTCATCTGCATGCCGCCTGGTTCTTTCTTCTGCTCGAAATCCTTATGCCGATTTTTCTCTCTATCGGAGTCTTCCACCTGCCTCACTCTTTGCTCTGCGTTCGCTCTCCGGGTTTGCTGTCTGCATCCATTCCAGCCATCGGCAGAGACTCATTCGTCTCTTTGATTTCCTCGTGCGTTTCAACGGAGATATATGGGGTCTCCATCAACTGGACGCAATTACTTCCAATTGAAACCGGAGCTCTACACTCTTTGCTCATGGACAAGAATGCCTAAGGGGTGCTGATGAGATCTTGTAAATAGCGGGAGCTGATTGATTCACGCTCACTTTCTTCGTTGATTACAGTCCGTGGATTCCTATTCAGCATCGATAGGAACTACGCAAGCATTTCCCCCTCTTGGTATCCTCTGGGTTCTTGTTATTTCTCGCTTCAGATCCAATGCCTTCATTCTATGTTGCGTTGCGTCATCAATGCACGTCTTCCTGGAAGATTGAGATGTCCAGTTTCTCTCTAACGAGGTTTTTGTTACCTGTTCATCGACTTGGTCTTTGTTGGATGATTTCGCTTCCAGTGTCTTTCACGCATGGTTTCGGTTGTCTGTCGCTCGTGGACTTGGACTTGATCCGATGCTCTTGCTTGCAGCTTCATTCACGTGAGTTCACAACTGCTTCTTTCATTTTGGATTCACTCTAATCATGGTGGACATTGCAGCTGTCATTACAACTTCAGTGTACTGCCACCGTTTTAAT
The DNA here is from genome assembly GCA_014180765.2 of Marchantia paleacea. Classification (NCBI taxonomy): domain Eukaryota; kingdom Viridiplantae; phylum Streptophyta; class Marchantiopsida; order Marchantiales; family Marchantiaceae; genus Marchantia; species Marchantia paleacea. Next base: position 258,197 of record MUAA02000092.1, on the reverse strand, counting down.
CTCAGTCACAGCCCCAAAGGGCCGTACTGAGTACTTGTACACGATCTTGCTGCATATTACGTGCTATCTCTTTTCTTCCAGTTCCACGTTGACTAAAGCCTCTGGATTCTATTCCGTATCCATTGAATCGAAGCTCACACATACCCTCCTGGGTACCTTTGTGGTACATACTAACACTTCTCTTCCAGTTCCAGAGTTTTTTTTGCTGCATCTCGTCTTCCCTGGATTCTCATCTGCACCTGTTTGCGTTTGCTGTCAACTACAGACATCGGCATCCGGTTTTTCTTCAGGCTGCATTCAAGTAGGTTGCATGTCCATTGTCTATGCGAAGCAAGTTTTGTTACTAACCTGCAGCTACAACTGGAACTTAACTGTGTTGGCACACCTTTTAATATCTGTCATAGACCCGCCGCCCGTATTGATTACTTGTACTCGACTTGGGCTCTGCTGGATTATTTTGTTTCCATTTTCTTTCACGCATGGCTTGGGTTTTCTTTTGCTCGTGGACTTGGAGTTGGTCGGATGCTGTTTTCTTCTACCTTCATTCACGTGAGTTCCTATCTCTTATTTTCGTTTGGCATTCACTTTAATCATCGTTGGACCTGCAGCTTTCACTACGCCTTCAATTTATTTTCACCCTTTTAATGTCAGTCACAGCCCCCCAAGGCCCGTACTGAGGACTTGTACTTGGTCTCGCTATATATATATATATTTAGATTGAAACTGCATAGGGATCTATTGATACCTCTTAGGAATCAGGTTGGATGACCGGAGTCTCGTTATTTTCAAGATTGCCTCCATCTGTTATTTAGTTACATGCTTAATGGAGAAGGACTGATGAGGGTATGGTGTGTCTTATAGAGTTGTATGTCTACCATTGAGTTAACTGCCTTGGCTTGCTTGAGCAATATTTATTTGGCGTTAAAATAGTGGATGTGAACTTGGAATCTTCGGACTCCTCTCATTTATGGGGACATATTTCGCGAGAAGAGAGGGCTTCTTTACTCGTAAATATTCTTTTCACTTTTGCTTCTCGTACCTCTTGTTCATTATTTTTCAATGCACCGCTCAGCCAGGGTGCAGGGTCTGTGGTCTTCAGGCTATGACTTACAAATACTACTGAATACATTACACGCACATTTTGCTCATATCCTTAGTTTTCTTTGTTACCCTTACTATACTTGTCTACTGGTTACTTCTTTGCATTGAACTCACTGTTACTAGTTTTCTGATGTCCGGTGACAGTTTTTTCACCTGAGATGATTGTAAGCTAGTATACCTTATTGTCCTATTACATAAAAATTCTGTGTTACATTCTACGAGATCTGTTCTTGTGTCCTGAGAGGACTTTGTAACGTCGTTGCGATTGAGAGTTTTTTTATGCCTTTCTCTTACTCTGAGGCACACTGGTTCATTATGAATGTCCACTACGTCCGTAGAACCAAGCATGTTGTGTTTGCTGGTTATACTGTCTGCGCTAATTGCTGTTCAGTGCCCTTAGAGTTACATTCTTTTGAGATCTGGTCCAGCGCAGAAACATATGCACCTCGGTACCCACTGTTGAAGCGGATGGGACGGGAATATGAGGGTTCTCGTTCGAATATTGTTGTTGGTCCCTCGCTGCCTTTCTGGCGTCGGACTGGCTGTTCCATACTGCTGATCTAGCTTTCCTGTTCTTTCATATCTGCATCTAGATTTCTTGGCCGACCAACTGTTGTCACTTTCTTCGTGACTCTTCTCAAATAAATTTTTACATTTATCTCTCACATGGTATTTCGTGGGTAAAGCCGTGTTTTTTGGATTGCACATTCCAGTTTGCAATAGTGCTGGACGTCAATTTCTTTATCGATGTTGTTAGGATTTCCATTTCGATATGGTTTCCAATGGTACGTCGTCTAGTTCAGCTTTTTTGTGACTCTCTGGTTGTCGGCAGGCGTGCTGTTAGATGACCTTCTTGTTGCTGAGGACCTGGCTGCCGCTGAAACAACAACGGCAGCCCTCCAGGCTGCCGCAGCCTCTGCAGCCCTTGGAAGTAGTAGCAACCCCGGGCCCCCTTCAAGTGCAAGCGGAAGTGTGACAGCGGGCTTCAATGAAGCGCAGATAAAATCTTTGGATGCATCATCAGAAGGTGCAGTGATAATGGGAAGTCCAGTTGCCGCTCCCGTTCATGGTGATACGTCTATGGATATCAGTACTGAGAACGCGTTCGCCCTTGGACATCGGTAAGTTGAGGATCTGGATGTTCATGAGTATGGATGAGTTACCATTGTTTCCACATAGGTTTGACATTCCGCATTGGTACCTTTCCTAAGCCCGAATGTTTGCAGGAGTGCTGTAAAAGGAGTGGAGTTACTGGTCAAGGCCTCTGCCGCTGAAGCAGAAGCAATTAGTGCGGCTTTGGCCGCAGCTACTGCACGTCACAATAATGGAGAGTCAGATAAGGAAAGTGTCGAAAGAGATCGCGGAGCTGAGGCCTCACCGAGTGGAAAGTCTTTGACCTCTTCATCGGCTGGGGTTCTTCCTAGCAAGACTGCCTTAGTCGCTTCATCCTCACATCCTCCCCCAGTGGGTGTCAGGCTCCATCATCGAGCAGTATGTGATAGCCATTTGCTGACTCTTATCGTGCCATGCTGTTCTGGAGAAGTGCCAATTTCTCTCCCTTTCCGTTAGGCGAGATGCACATACTTGAGAATTCTTGCGGGCCTCATGAGATATTGGGTAGATTGGAAGAAATCGTCAAAGTTGTCAAATCATATATTTGGGAATGTGAAAAGTTTACCGTATCTACACAGGTTGTTGTAGCTGCGGAGTCTGGGGGAGCTTTAGGAGGATTGGTGAGGCAGCTTTCAATTGACCAGTTTGAGAATGAAGGTCGACGAGTGAGTCATGGAACTCCAGATAGTGCGAGTGCGGCTCGCAGACTTCTAGATAGGCAGATGTCTATAAGTGGGGTCCAGAAGAAGGTATGCCAGGGGCTTTCTTATTTGTAAGTTTTCCACTTATCTTGTATCTAATAAGTGTCCTGTGATTCCTATGGCTTGGTCCTTGGGCTGAGTATCGGGCGGAATCTGTTGCAGGTGCTTTCACATCTATTGAAACCTCGTGGCTGGAAGCCCCCGGTTAAAAGACAATTTTTCATGGAATACAATGAAATTGCTGAGCTTTGTGATACCGCAGAAAGATGGTTTGCTCGTGAGCCTAGCGTCTTGCAAATCAAAGCACCAGTTAAAATATTTGGTGACCTACATGGTCAGTTTGGCGATCTGATGCGTTTATTTGATGAGTATGGGTCTCCTTCAACCGCCGGTGATATAACGTAAGTCTGAATACTGCAAAGCGATCTACTTCAATTGTGCTTTGGCTGTCTCATTTTTCAAATCAAGATAATACCTTTATCTCATTCAACCTCGCTGAAGCAAAAGTGTTCACCCAAGATTCGAGTATAAAGGTGCTGTAATTTTACTAGTAGGGAATGCGTAGTTTAATTGGGACGGAATTCTGCACACACTAGGAGATCATTGTCCAACTACTTCATCCCACTGAAGTTTTCCCTGTGAGGTTTCTCGGTTATGCTCATTGTTATGATTGTCGGTTTGAAGAATACTTTTCCTACGCACTTTTACTTGATATGACGTTTCGTTATCAGTTTAATTATTGCCGGGATTTTTTCTTCTACTAACTTGCTAATCTAAAGTACTGCCTCACTTCTGTTTCCATTTGCATTCGGTTCTTTCAGTTACGCAGCCACTAAGCTGAAAAAATAACTTGTTCGTGGGTGACGTTTCTTTTTCTTCTTTATTATCTGGTTCACGTTAATTTTGCCCTCAGTACTTCTCTTTCTCCCATTTTCCTCCCAGTCTTCACTCTGAGAGTTACTAGCCTTTCAATTTCGGGAGCTATCGTTGAGTACCTTTATATCTTCTTACTGGATATAGAGACGGGTACTGTCTATTCTACCAAGCTACTTTGACACCGTACTCGGCGCTCATGAGGTCGTGGGGTTTCCGTGTAGCATTCTCGCGATGTGCTGTTTGTTCTGGTATACGTGCTCGCTATGTGCAGTTGAACTCTATGCCATGTTTCGAGCCTGTTCTTTATAGCTCTACAGGCCCGATGCATCGGGTCATGTGATAGGTAGAGCTCCTACGATGATACCTCCCGGGTCTGTGTTCGTCGGTCTCCTTGCGCGTCAAGCCCTTGCGGTACGTGTTATTTCGATTGTTTACATCCTTGGCTAAATGTATGGTGAGTTGTGCATTCATTAGACGTTCGTGTCTGTCTGCCTTAAACTCGCAGTGTGCTCAGTTCCCTCCCTCATCATAGAAGGTGAAAGTCCTCGACCTTTTCACGAACATTAGTAGGCGTTCAATGTCCCTTTTTTTTTAACAAGGGTAGCACATGTGTGGTCACAAACTACGCGTTGCTTGTTTGTTTACGAGGCTTTGTTACATTTCTTGTTGTCTGTTCACGGTCTAGATGCATGATTGCTCTGCGATGACTAGCGATTTAGGTGTGATGATTTGGTCTTCACTAATCCTGCGAGCCCTGCTGACAACTTGTAGCTCAGATATAGTAGATTAATACACTCCACTGTCAGGAGTACTGTTCCTGCGTGTATGAACGTGGGTGCAAAGTTGATAAGATCATTCTAGTTACGTGAATTCTATGGCTATTACTCTGGTTATTCCAGAGAATCACTAACGGGTACAGTATATGGCCTATTACTTATGCCCTTGCTCCTCTTGAGTAAAACAGAAACTCGTGACAAGGAGTATTTGCACTTCTACCGAGCTATTTCGAAACTGTTCGGCGGTGGTGAAGTCATGACACTTTATTCTTGCTATATTAAAACTTTTCTGATATTCCTCACTGGACAACCGCATGGTGTGTCCAAGCTCGGGGTCATCAATTTACGGGTCCTATGTTCATACGTATATGTAATACTAGGAATAGCCTCGTTCGGTCTATAGTTACCTTGGTCCACAATTATAGAATGCAGCACTACGACATGTACATAGTCTGTCGCGTGTCAGGGTCTGTATGTACAAGGAAGATGTTTATTCTAGGATACCCAGCGATGGGTATCTACCTAACAGTGCGACAGTGAACATACTTTTATCGGGGAGCTTAATCTTTAGCCCGCTGTCTAGGTCTCTGGCCATCTTTTCTGCTTTTGCGTACGTAATTTCTCTCTTTGGACTCCTTGCTCTCATCCATCCCCTTGGAGAGAACTCGAAGGGGATGGATGCTTTCGATGTTTTCGATTTTCTAGCTATTCTAGTGCTATACAATCTCTAATCTCTAGGTCTGGGAAAGAATCCACGGTCTGTTGGGTTTTGAGTTATCCTCAACCCCCGCGCGGTCCAGTGCAGAAACCTTTTCACCGCGGAACCCACTGATGAAGCAGCCGGGATCTTGTGTCGATGGAGTGATGCCCGTTGGTTAGATATTGTTGATGGTCACTGTTTTCGCATCGGATTCGAGGAACCGAACTGCACATTTGTCTGTCAGTGCGTATGCACTCGTTTGTTCTTATCACCATGTTTTGTTCTATTTTATCTCTTACTCGTGCGCTTTATCCCTTGGTTTGTTGCTGTCTGCTTCTGCTATCTGCAACTCACTCCGCACTTGCCTGACTTTAAATGTATGTCTACTTCTTGAGATTGAATTCCACGCCATGTATCCTTTCCTATGTTTCGGACCTGGTTTTTATTTGCCTGATAAATCCAATGCATCGGGCCATGTTTAGATACAGCCCCTATGGTTTAACTCCCTGGTCTCTGCTCTTCGATCTCCTTGCTTGTTAAGCCCTTGTGGTTGATCACGTGTTGTTTCAAATGTTAATTAATCTTATCTCTGTCGTATCCGTGCACTTCAACCTTTGGTTTGTTGCTGCCTTCTTCCCCTTTCTGCAACTCACTTATTATTTTTCTTCTCAATACTGGACGCATGCCTGCCTTAGAAGATTTCTGTCTCATTCTTTAGATGGAATGCTGTACTATGTATCTTTGCGATGTTTTGTTACTATATTTCGGACCTCTCTTTTTTAGTGCCCTAATCATACCAGTGTATTGGGCCATGCCTTAATCAAGCCCCTATAGTTGTACCTCCCGGGTATTTGCTCTTCGGTCTCCTTGCGTGTTAACCCCTTGCGGTTGATCACGTGTGATATCAAATGGATTTTATCTTGTAAAATCGACTTTTCGATTTCCTCTCTTATCTGCATATGCCGTTTACTTTGCATTTTGTTTATATGAATGTTGATTCCAGTGAAGTGACACTCCCTCCGCTCTCTCGGTTCTTCCATTATGTCTTAAGTACTATATGTTCGCTTCTTTTATATAGCTAGTCGTTTCCAGTCGAGTGACACTCCTCTGCTCGCTTGCTTTTGCTTTCGGTGTGTGATTTCGTTCTTCTTCGTAGGTACATAGTGCTCGGCCCTATATGACATAGGTTTGGGCAACAGAAATCGATTATCGTTGGCTTGTTGGCCGTCTAGCCATCATCAGCCTCCGCTCGGTCCAGTGCAGAAACCTATGCACTTGAATATCCTCTGATGAAGCAGCCGAGTGTATGTGACGGGAAATGAAGATTGCCGTTCAAATATTGTTGATGGCCACTGGAGGCCTTTCTGTCGTCAGACTGGCTCTTCCATACTGTTCACTTAGTTTTCCCAGCAATGTCGTATTGATAGCTGGCGCCTGCTTGCACTAGCTGTCATATTCCACTGTTCTTCTATGTCCTGGTTTTTATTTGCAGGTTTGCATTTTTTTTTTTATTCAGTTGGCATTTTGGTTCAGCTGCCATGTTTTTCTTGGCCTTTCGGTCTTTGTCTTCATGCTTCTTCGGTCGGAGATATTTCGTAGGCACCTTTGGGACGTGCCACCTAGACTTGAGATGCTTTGGTCCCCTTGCATGCCAAGCCCCTGCGGTTGATCATGTTCTATGTTTTGTATACTGCAGAAACTGCTAGCCTTACCTCTCCCGTCACATACACTCGCTTTACTTTATGAGAGGCAAGTGTATGTGGCGGGAATTTGACGCTTCTCGTTCAAATATTGTTGATGGTCAGTGGATGCTTTTCCTTCGTCACACTGGCACTTCCATACTGCTCACTTAGCTTCCCAGGACTGTAATATCGACAGCTGGACCTGTTCTCCCATTCACTTCCCTCACTCGCTTCCATCTTACAAGGTTTTCTTGTTTTTGTTTGTATCTGCATGTTTGCATTCATGCGTTAATATTCAGTCGCAGCCGTTTTCTGCTCTTTGGTCTTTGTCTTCAAGTTTGTTTCTATTGATTATCACTCAGTTGGCACGCGTTATACGTACCACCTGGGTCTGAGATGTTTTGGTCCTCTTGCATGTTCTTCATTTGCGGTTGATCATTTGATATGTTATCTTACAGTCTTGATAACACTTTCTACAGTCTATGACTCCTTTCCATCTTCCACCGTTTTTCTGGTCTTCGTATTAATTTACATGTTTGCATCTATGCGTTTCTATTTGGTTACTCGTACTGAATACTTGTACTCGTTTTTCCTTCTCGTTCGCAAAATTCTGGTTTCTGGCCCTTCGGACGGCCCGAAGGATACTGCTTTGGCTTCCGGAAAAAAGGCGCAGAAACTTTCCAGTATCTGCCCGCAGGCACGTAATGCGAAGACATTTTACTTTTGCATGTATTTTTTCACTAACCTTAAAGCCATTCGAATATGTTCTATCCGATGTCCATTATTTCCAGCATCCATTGATTTGGATGCTGCATCACTGCTTCTTGTGGATTCCCTCAGGTTTACCTAATATGCCTCGCCACCCAAAAAAACCCGCCATTCACGATACAATTGCAGCCATACAATTCAGGGTTCTCCAGCGCATTGGCCTAGTATCAAATCAATCAGGACTGTTGAGAGCTTGTTTCACTTATATCCCCGACCACGTAGAAAACACGTCGATTACAGCAGAATCGTCTTAATCAAACCTCGTTACTAAACGCATGCTGCGATTCTGGCGTTGTTTATGTGATGTAAAGTACTACTCACTCTTCGCTATATGTTTGGGAAATGCAGTTCTCTCTCTGCACATCATAGATCTCACCAACATGTTAGCACTTATCGTAACACTCCATCAGTTCTGGATTTTTCCCCATGCGTATTAGATATCGCGTTCATGTCTTTAGAGTATCCCTTATTCAGTTAGTTGAAGGTTCAATTTTCAAATTGAGACATTTTTAATTTGGCCACCCTACAGAGGTGTACTTAAGCCACCTCGGTAAGTGCGGAGCTAATTAATAGTCCACTTAAATTGCTTGCATTTCAGTATATTATCGTTCTTGTACTATTAGTCTTGTATTATTGTACCCTTCCGCTCGTGCTTATTGATTGAGTAATTTCGCCGCAAGGCATAATCGGTAGGTTTTTGAAAGAGAAAGGGTTTTCGTAGGGGCTATGTTTACTTAGGTATGCAGCTTGCCGCTCACCGATCATACTGAATCCTTTTGCCTGCTGTTTGCCGAGTGGTTCTCCCGGTACTGATTCCAAAGTTGGAGTGAGTTCGGTATGCCTGTACTTTCTTTTACCCTTGTGTGTTTCGACGTTGGATACTGTGTCCCCATTAACTGGATCGAAACCCAGCGCGACGACCTATAATTGGAACTTGAAGCGTAATGGATCCATCAAGGGGGCCGACGGGATCTTGGAGTCAGCGGGAGCGACTTGATACACGCTCACTTTCCACGTTGACTGCAGCCTGTGGATTCTATTCCGTATCCATGGAGTCCAGCTTGCACATCCCTTCCTGGGTGGCGGTTGCTCTCAAGTACAGACATCGGCATCCGATTTTTCTTTAGGCTGCATTCAAGTAGGTTGCATGTCCATTCTCCATTCTCCATCTCATACTTTCGGTTTTTATTCACTCTAATCATTGTGAGTCCTGCAGCTTTTATTACGCTTTCAATGTACTACCACGTCTTAAATATAAGTCACAGCCAAGGCCAGTATGAGTTCTTGTACTTGGTCTCCCTATACATATATATCTCTATATATGTATATATATAGAGAGAGAACTTACTTTCCACGCTGACTATAGTTCTGATGTCAATGACAGTCCCCAAGGCCGAGTACTTGTACTTGGTCTCGCTATATATATCGTTGACTACAGCCGCTGGATTCTATTTCTTCCATAGAGTCTAAGCTTGCACATCCCTTCCTGGGTACCAACTAACACTCCGCTTCCACTTCCACAGTTTTTTCATGCTGAATATCGGCTTTCCTCGATTGTTATCTGCTCCTGTTTCGCGGTTGCTCTCAACTACAGACATCGGCATCCAATCTTTCTTCAGGCTGCATTCAAGTAGGTTGCATGTCCATTCTCTAAGCGAAGCAATCTTTGATTACTAACCTATGGGTTAGTAACCTAATCTTTGATTACTAACCTATATATATATAATTATAATATATTTTACTTCTCCTCCGTCGGCACCTTTGTGTTACCTGCTAACACATCTCTTCCAGTTCCACAGTTTTTTCTGCTGAATATTGTCTTTCCTGGATTGTTATCTGCACCTGTTTACCGGTTGCCCTAGACTACAAACATCGGCATCCGTTTTTCCTTTAAGCTCCATTCAAGTAGGTTGCATGTTCATTCTCTGTGCGACCCAATAGTCGGTTACTAACATGCAGGTACAACTGGAACTTGTCTCTATTGACACCCCTTTTAACTTCAATCATAGCCCTGCCGCTTGTATTGAATTCACTCGATCTTGTTACATAACTATAGATTGATGCACGCTCAGTTTCTGCGTTGATTATAGTCTCTAAATTCCTATTCAGCATCGATAATACGTATGCTAGGACTTCCTTCTCTTGCTACCGTCTGGTTTCCTTTTTACTTCACGCTTTCCATGCACTACCTCCGTTTTACGTCGAATCACTCAACTGGGCCTTCTCACGATTTGTGACTGTTGCGGCTAATCGTCTGGTCGATTGTCTCGCTTCCAGCTTGGGCGTGGACTTGGACAGTGAGTCAGTGAGTGAGTGAGTGGTGTTGGATCGAGATTTCAGCAAGATTCATGTTGTCTGTTCACCAACTTGGGCTCTGTTGGAGTATTTCGTTTCCACATGCTTTCACTCATGACTTCGGTTGTCTTTTGCTTGTGGATTTGATCGGATGTTTTTGCTTACAGATTCATTCACGTGAGTTCTTATGTCTCTTACTTTCGGTTTGCATGTACTCTGACCATCGTGAGACCTGCAGCTTTTATCAAGTTTTCAACGTGATACCACCTTTCTGATGTTAATCACAGCCCCCAAGGCCTGTACTGAGCACTTGCACATATATACATACATACATACATATATATATTTATATATATATATATCTCTTCCGCACCTTGAGACATAATACCTAGATTTGCGTTGCTTCAGTCTCTTACATGCTAAGCACTTGCGGCTGCTCATGTACTAATTTATCTGTATCCAAGCTTGCACATTTTCCTCAATACCTTCGTGGGACCTGCTAACACTTTTCTTCCATTTCCAAAGTTATTCCATTCTAAATTTCGTCTTTTCTGGATGTTTAACTGCACCTGTTTTCTCCGTTCAATCACTCAACGCCCTTCGTTCTGCACCCTCTATGACTGTTTCATCTACCTGGGTTCTTTTTCGCTTCCAGCTTCTGTCACGCATGATTTCGATTGCCTGTTTCTCGTGTACTTGGATCTTATCTGATGCTCTGGCTTACAGCTTGATTCACGTGAGTTCATGCCTCTGGCTTTCATTCTGCATTCACTCTAGTCATTGTGGGACCTCCAGCTTCTACACTACAATAACTGCGACACCTTTTAATGTCAGTCACGGCCTTGTCCAAACCCTTTTTGTTGATAACAATCATTTGAAAAAAGGAGTTTGATGTACATAATATATAGATATGTAGATAAAACTGTTAGGCTTATCTGACATGCAACAATAGTGCTTGCAGTCATGCGATCACGCAGGCATCACAAAATCAACAACATAAAATGTAGATAAGGACCCAACATAGGCGTTCATCATAATATGAAAAGATATGATTGCAGGACAGATATCATATCTTTATGGCTGCGTCATGGCGAGGGTTTCGGACAGCCAGTGTCATTGACTTTGCTTGCTGCAGTCCTTATTAAGTATCGACTCCGACGTCGTCTGAGCTGTAAGTCATCCGTCTTGGGGAGAATGAGAATCTTTAGAATCGTATCGTCAACTTTGACACCCGCGCTGAGTATCCCGAAGTGAAAAAGGCGACGCAGTAAAATAACAAAAGATGGGAAGACCCATCAAATCGTACAAGGATGGAACCAAACAGGTAACATGGGGCTAGGCCCCAATAGCATCCCGAAGTTACGTTGGAAGCAACATTTTGGATCCGGAGGGAGTATTTTTTTTGCTTTGTAGTTTTTTTTTCGTTGGCACCTGTGAGACGTAACACCTAGATTTGCGTTGCTTCGGTCTCTTAGATGCCTTTGTGGCTGATCATGTAGTAATTTATCTGTTATAACTTACCACTATCCTGTGTTCATACTAGTTCTTTCAATTGATTAACCTGCATTTTACCCGTTTTTTAAGTAGTTCTCATTCACTTTTTTTGTCTAGGTCTCAGTACGTCTTTTTGCTTCTGGTTAGTAACTATATCTTTGTGGACTCCTTCCCCTCATCCTTCATTATTCTCTCCAGGGCTTCGATGTTCTAGGTCGATTTTGAGCTAACGTTGTGCTACACAATATCTACAATAGGTCTGGGCAACAGCTATAGTTGTCCATTGTCCGTTGGTTTTCGAGTTATCCTCAACCCCCGCGCGGTCCAGTGCAGAAAAAAGTGGGTCCGGGTACCGATTGATGAAGCAGCGGGGATCATGTGATGGAGTGTTTCATTTTGGAAACCATGTTTCTTTTCTGTCTCATATATGTGCATGCAATTGCTCCCATGGATTGTGACTGCCTGATTTCCTTTTCCGCAACTCGCATGCGGGTTTCTGTTTTGGGTACTCTATGCGTGTAATCAATTGAATTCGTCGATTAAAAAAGCAGGATGCAGTGCCATGCTTCTGTTCTGTTCTATATTGCTTGTCAGTTACAAGATCCACTATGGCTGTACCCGCCGGTTCTGTACTCTGGGGTCCCCTCGCGTTTAAAGCACGTGGTTGATCACCCGTTATTTCAGTGGTTTCTCTGTAAAGACTCTCTTTATTGCAGAACCTTAGTGACTTTACTCCTTTGAAAGATTCCTTGAACATACATCCTTCTTCTTGCTTGTTGCAAATCGGTATTTATTAATGATTGTAACAGCTTTTATAGCTTCCCGGCCTTATTGTAAGAATCCTGGACCTTTTCGTAAGCACGCCGGGGGACCTTACCTTCCGACTTCCCTATTTTGGCGTCCTATTCAACTATAACTTTCTCCGGCCCGCGCTGAACTGTGGGTCTGGAGAAACCGAAATCAGGCAATATGAAACCTGGTGCGGATAAAGAAACTCTCATCTTTCATAAGTCAGTGTATCGCCACATTGTATTAAACCTTAAGAAACGAAATATTTGGTTGCCACCATGGTTAGAAGACTTGTAGAAGTGTTGTCGTCCGGCACCTGTATTTATGTTAAGGCAAGTCCACATTTCTCGTAAACTGTCGTGTATGTGGAACGTAACAACTGACGATTCCTGGTTTCAGTCATTAAATGGATTCATTTAAACATTAATGTTGTTAAAGTGCCGTCAGGTAGTATTGTTTACCTCCTCTCTTTCTTTCCTCTGTGAACGGATTACGTCTTAGCAGAAAAAGGTCTTGTTCACACAGGGTAGACCTAACAATTCCCTTTACAATAGAATCCCGCTCTGGGAGCATTCATGTCATGCAGATATCTGATTTCACTTGGCATACAGGTATATTGATTACCTGTTTTTGGGCGACTACGTCGATCGGGGACAGCACAGCTTGGAAACCATCACCCTTCTTCTTGCTTTGAAGGTACGTTTCTGTTGTACTTTAGTTGTTGCATTGGATTTCACACTCCTATCCCTTTCTTATTAACTCATATCATCGATTGTGAAGTTTCACAGCTTTGTTTGGTGATCCGTAGATAGAATATCCCAACAATGTTCATCTCATACGAGGAAATCATGAGGCTGCCGATATCAATGCCCTGTTCGGCTTTCGAATTGAGTGCATCGAACGAATGGTAAGGATCTTCACGAAAACCTGTTTTCGTAGGCAGTTGTAAGCAGTTCAGTGTGTTAGAATAAACGCCTTTGGTTATCTGACTTTTTTTGTGAAGAGTTTTCAGTAAAGGCTTTGATTAATCGAGGGTAAACTGAATGTTTTTGAAATCTCTTCTGCTTTATGCGCTGGGGTTTGTTGACTCGCAGGGTGAAAAAGAGGGTATATGGGCATGGCAACGAATAAACTCGTTATTCAATTGGCTTCCTTTAGCAGCTCTGATAGAGAAAAAAATCATATGTATGCACGGTGGAATAGGAAGGTCCATAAATCATGTCGAACAGATTGAGGCTCTCCAGCGGCCCATAACTATGGAGGCAGGGTCTGTTGTTTTGATGGATCTCTTATGGTAGGATACCACTTCCTTTGCTTTGCTCCTTGTTTGCTGTCAGACATTGTATCAAGAAGGTCTGGCAGTTTCCTTCACATTACTGGCTCAGTAGTTTTTACTGTGACGTACCTTACAGTCATACGTGTAATCTATTCAGAAGAAACGCAGTATTTCTATGCAACGGTTGGAATATCTTTCCCTCAAATTGCATTCCGTACATCACTAAAGTGTCTGTAAGAAGAATGTCCTGCCTGTCGATAATGAGCTTGTCTAGTTCTATCTGCAGGTCTGATCCAACAGAAAATGACAGTGTGGAAGGTTTACGACCTAATGCACGCGGTCCGGGACTGGTAACTTTCGGAGTAAGTGACTGAATCAGTGAGTTAACTCATTTGTTACTTTGCGACATATTTCGCAGCCGTTAGAAGTATAAGTCGCGGCGTGTTACACTTGTTTGCCCAACATAACAGTTTAAGAGGTGTTGCTAGGTCACTGCTAGTGTCTCTCTCTTCACAATATATGATCCTAGCGACTGACACAGTAGCTGTACACTGAATTGCAGCCTGATCGAGTTATGGAGTTTTGCAAGAACAATGACTTGCAACTTATAGTCAGAGCGCATGAATGTGTTATGGATGGGTTTGAGCGCTTTGCTCAGGGCCATCTGATTACTCTTTTTTCTGCCACAAATTATTGCGGTAAGGCCGTGTAATTAGTTGAATTTTCAGATTGTATGAAGAATGAAAGTCTTTTATTTGAACGTCAACGTAACGCATCAGTGTTATGGACTCTGTGTATTTTGAACTTTCTTTGGTTTCCGTCGCAGGTACGGCCAATAACGCCGGAGCAATTTTAGTTCTGGGAAGAGATCTTGTTGTTGTGCCAAAGCTGATACATCCGATACCTCCAGCGATAACATCTCCTGAATCATCCCCCGAGCGACATTTGGAGGACACATGGATGCAGGTTTGAACCTCAGGCATTTTACTTCTTTCACGAGTGCATTTATCCGTTTTGCTGATTTCAGATCAAACCGAATATCCGTATGGCTTCATAAAAATCATAGACTCGGAGTTCAGTAACCTCAGGTCTTATCGACAGTCATTGAATCTTTTCACTACGTAGCTATGCTTTAAGAAACGTTTTGGATCAGAAATCTTCGTGAGTTCGTCCTCTCCGATCTTCAAAACCTCTTGTTTGCTGCTACTACGTCCGCTTGACTGCCCAATTCAAACAGCCTTTACACTCCTAGCAACGATGGTTGTGCTGCAAAGTCGGTGATAACGACCGATTTTCATCTCCTCCACCAGCAGGTAAACACTGGCAGAAGTTGTTTTCCTCCTATGGTGCTATCCAACGATAAAGTTGTAGATGATCACTTTTACAGTTGCGTGTATCAGTCCCGTGTGCTCGTCCGGGAGTTGGCTGGTCCGGCTGTTGGTGGTCGGATTTCCACTCTTCCTGCAATCTAATCAAGGACCCTACTGTTACTCGTCCTTTTCAGGCTTTTAATTTAAAGATGAGATCACTTCCCTTTGTAGTTTCCGTGCACGAAAGCTCCTTGCGTCTACCTTCAGGTCGTATCGATACCGATCTGTATTCCGCAGGAAATGATATTGGATCAGAACCCTTCACGCCTTCTTTCCCTCCCACGGTTATGACTCAAATGTACTGATTGTTTTGGGCTTTGGATCAAGGTTAGTGAACATCTTGGACTCTACCAGCAGAGGACTTTTACTAAACAATTTCGCTCTCATGTTAGAGAAAGAGCCACATTTTATCAAACAATGAACGTGTTTTTTGTGCTCCTTGGCACATTGTTTCAAGTTCCGGAATGGTTCCCCATCTCGCACTTCTAGTGATGGAGGCGGATGACCCCCATTCGGAAGGTCAACTTCACTCCGGTCTCTAGACAGGGAATTCCTTCTAGATAGGCTTGAAGACGAGGGATTCGAGGTCCAGCCTGACTAGGGAGATCTCTGATTTGTGGTTTGCTCTTCCCATTTTAGTATCTTTGAGTGACCTGTAATTGCTTCTGGCAGGATAGTTTCAAAGGGCCTTGCTTCCATTTGCCATAAACTACGCTCAAGAGCAATTTTATTGACCTCTAATGGACCTGCTGAACCGTGGTTCAGCAGGTCTCCTTCGGGTTTTCCGAGTCCATAACAGCATCTAGAGTTTTGAGATATCGGTAATGTGGCATATAGTGCAGCTGTTTTCTCCCTGTTGGCAATATCCCTACGAACCCTCAAGACAGGTCACTCTGATTTCTGATATTACTCCTACTTGTTGGTGTGATTGCCGATATAATCGTAAGAAAGGCTTTCTGCTGTACTGGCTTCCATCCTGCCGTACTGGATGGTATTGGCATTCAATACTGCTGCTCCATATTCTGATTTGGGTAATATGAGAAAGAACTGAATGTTGTGTCAGATGCGATATCCCAACACCCTCTGGTTACGAAACTGCTGGTCAATTTTTAAACGCAGAGTATGGCACCATTACCAGCCTCCTACTTAATCTACATAATCTACATAATCTAGTAGTTATCTGTACTACTCAACTAGCTTGTGAAAGACAAGTAGTAGATCTCTTTGTCACTCTACGGGGACGAGGCTATGCACGAAGAAAACTTATTTGACGGATTCCTTCATTCTTCAAATGGAAACGTTTGTTTTTTGGCCACCCGACTTCTGTCACGTATCGCACCATATACAACACCATACAAAGGTGTACCTAAGCCACCTCGGTAAAGGTGGGGAGCTACGTGTAGCCCATTTGAATTGTTTGCGGTTGACATAACACAGTTTGCCTTCTCTTGGTATCTTGCTTGCCAGAATCCGCTGTTGCTCTTTGTTTTAACTCTTCTTCTTTGAATAAAGAGCTACTTACAGTATTGTTCAACTTCCTATTGATTCCATGGACGATTTCCATGCTTCCTTCTTAGCCTCGAGCATTTTGACGTGGGATATTGGGTCCCATCAACTACATCGAAACCCAGCGCAGTGACCTCCAGTTGAAATTTGAGGTGTCATGGGTTCCTCAAGGGGGTTGACAAGATCTTGGAGGTAGCAGGAGCAGATGGATACTCGTTCAACTTCTATGTTGACTATAGAGTCTGGATTTCTACTCCAGTTACTTAGAATCGAAGCTTCATCGGCACCTTTGCGGTACTTGTGGACACTTTCCTTCCAGTTGCACAGGTTTTTGATGCTAAATTTCAGGTTACATGTTCGCTGTGCATATGAAACAATTTTCTTAAGTGGGGAGGTACTTGTAGCCCAGTTGAATTGTTTGCGATTCATATAACTGATGCACCCGTTTTCCATGTGTCACCTGCTTGATGCTATATGTCACCGGTTTGCCCTCGTATGTCATCTGCTTGGCGCTTGGTGTCACCTGTCTGTTACGTGTGCCTTGATTTCTCTTTCTTCATCTCCTCATAGCCGCAATCTACCTCCAGGTGTTTCTTACTCTTCCACGACGACGACACTAGTCTTCGTTGGTTAGATCCTTCCTTAGGTGCGCAGTGCTCAATCTTAATTTCAAAAGGGAGGAAGGTTTCAACACCTTCATTTGGTTCAGTGCATTTCAACGTCGGAAATTGGGTCCCCATCAACTGTATCGAAACCCAGCGCCGAAGATCTCGAATTGAAACTTGAGGTTTCATGGATCCTTCAAGGGGGCTGACAAGATCTGGGAGGTAGCCCGAGAGGATGGATACACGCTCACTTTCTACGTTGAATTTAACATCTGGATCTCTTATCTGTTTCCATAGAATTCATGCATGCTCTTGCATGCATGTATGGGATGCATGAGGTCGGTCGCACGCTAAGCCCCCGAGGTTGATCTTGGAATATCTTATCTGTATCCATGGAATCCATTTGCTCTCAACTGCGTATGCTAGCATCCAACTCTTCTTTTTTTCAGGCATTATTCAAATAGCTTACACGTCTACTGCGAATATGAAACGATTTTGTCACTGACTTGCAGGTATTCATGTAACATTATCGTACTAGTACGTTGATTAGAGTCTTCAGGTTCGTATTTAGCATCTATAGGATCTACGCTAGCACTTCCCTCCCTCGGTACCCTCTGGGTCCTTTTCAATTTTACGCTTTCGATCCACTACCTCCGGTCTCCGTTGAATTACTCAACGCCCTTCGTCCTGCAAGATTTATGACTATTGTTGTGCATCGACTTGAGCTATATTGAATTCTTTTGGTTCCAGATTCTTTCATGCATGGTTTCTGTTTTCTGTTGCTCGTGGACTTGGATTCTATGTAGTGCATTCGCTTACAGCTTCTTTCACTCACGTTAATGCCTGTGGATTTAATTTTGCATTTGTTCTGATCAGCGTGGGGTCTGCGTCATTACGATTTCAGTATACTGCCACATCTTTTAATCCCAATCAGCCCCCAAGGCCCGCACTGCGTACTTGTACTTGGTTTCGCTATACATATACATGTATATATATATTTTTTAATCACAGTCTCTGGTTTCCTGTTCAGCATCTATAGGATCCCTCAGTACCCTCTGGATACTTCTTATTTCATGCTTTCGATTAACTGAGTCCTTTTTTACATTTGCGTCATTCAGCGTTCGTCTTCATCCAAGATTCAGATGTCCGCAGGATTCATGTTGACTGTTTGTCGACTTGGGCTCTGTTGGATTCTTTCGCTTCCACTTGCTTTCACACATGACCTAATTGACTTTTGCTCGTGTACTTGATTGGATGCTTTTGCTTAAAGCTTCATTCTAATGAGTTCCCATCTCTTACTTTCAGTTTTCATTCACTCTAATCATTATGAGACCTGGAGCTTTTAATACGCTTTCAACGCGCTACCACCCTTCTAATGTCAATCACTGCCCCTAAGGGACGTACCGAGTATTTGTACTTGTCTTGTTATATACGTTGACGACAGCCTCTGGATTCTATTCCGTATCCATAGATCCAAGCTTGCACATCCCTTCCTGGGTACCTGCTAATACTTATCTTCCACCACAGTTTTTTCATTTTCCAGTTCCACAGTTCAGTAGCTTACAATGTTTTCCAATTATGCTTTTCTAGCCCAACGCATATCCATGGATACAGTGTGTGACGTACTTTCCTAATCATGCACAGATTTTCTTCCCAGTTCTCACAGTTTGTGCATCCATACCTCGGCCACGTACTTTTTCGTATATTAACAAACTTCTCAATCTCTACACCTCATTTCCATTCCTGCAAAAATTAGGACCTTGAATTTTACAAGATTCTTTGGCGTTAATTGACATTAATGGTCGAACATTACCAGACCCCCCACTGACAACGAACATTTTCTCTCACAGAAAACTTTTGATTTTACAACTCTGTACACTAAAGTCGACTTACAGGATCTTAAAATTCGTATATCTCATCTCGTTGGTATTAGTTTCCAATCCCATCTGGGTAAACGGCACCAATACCGAGTACTCAACTTTAGATTTTGATTCCATGTGGTTATGTTTTCTACAACACAAACCTGAAAATGTGCTTATCATCACATTGTCACACCTCAGGTGGGCTGTTGATGTCTTGGAAACAGCGGGAACGGATTAATGCACGCTCACTTTCTCCGTTGATTACATTCTTTGGATTCCTATTGAGCATCGATAGGATTTACGCTAGCACTACTTCCCGGTACCTCAGGGGACTTTTTATTTCACGCTACAGATTCACTGCCTCCGTTCTACCTTGAATGACATCTGTCGGGCACGGTTATGTTGCCTGTTAATCGACTTGGGCTCTGTTGGAGTATTTTGCTTCCAGCTTCTTTTACACATGGTTTCGGTTGTCTTTTGCTCGTGGACTCGGACTGTATAGTATGCTTCTGCTTACAGCTTCATTCATGTGGGTTCCGATCTCTCATTTTCGTTTTGCATTCACTCAACTCATCTTGGGACCTGCAACTTTCATTCTGCCTTCATTGTACTGCCACCACGTTGACTTGAACACGCTCACTTTCCACATTTGATTACATCCTCTGGATTCTATTCCGTGTCCATAATATCCAAGATTGCACATCCCTTCCTACATCTACACCGAAAGGTGGCAGACTTGACCATGGGTGACTTGTACTATATCTTTCTTGAGATTTGACAGAAAGGATATAAAATTCATTTTTATTATTGGCACAAGGCCCCGGGCACACCAAAAAACCAAAATACTGTCTGACAAAACAACTTGGTGGTGCCTGGTTATATTTCTCTTCCAGTTCCACAGTTTTTTCATTCTGAATCTCGTCTTTCCTGGATTGTTACCTGCACCTGTTCGGCGTTTGCTCTCAACTACAGACATCGGCATCCGATTTTTCTTCAGGCTGCATTGACGTAGGTTGCATGTTCCATTCTCTATGCGAAGCAAAAATGTTGCTACTAACGTGCAGGTACAACTGGAGCCTTACTGTGTTGGTACACCTTGGAATTTCTGTCATAGCACTGCCGCTCGTATTGTCTACTTGTACTCGATCTTTTTATATATATAACACAGACGCTGAATCGACTTGAAGTTTCAAAGTCGGTCAAAAGATGTCAGTTATAATTGAGCCAGAGTTTTATAATTAAAATATAGCATGTTAAATTTTGGCTAAAATACAAAATACGGTATAGTGAATAGCCGTCTTCACAAGTTGGTCGTCATTTGTACTACTAGGCTGGCATTTTAGCGAAGTGAAACCCTCTTCGCTAACCTTCCTATCAGGAGAATACATTTTTCAAACACAGGTTTTTCGTTCAGCCATCAAGCTCTTATTATGTATAGAAGCATTACAAGAGAATTCAAAGACCTGTGTGAATTGCCCACCATGGTAAGTGGGGAGCTTTATATAAGCCCGCTTGTGTTCTCATTTTATGCACCTTCGCAAATTTTGAAAGTCAGTGTCGTGTTTGGTATGTGTTACCTGCTTCTTATGACTCACTTATTGTATGAGTAAACTACTAACCGTCTGCTTCTTCTTTGGTTTTTCTTCCCTGAAATGCTTTCTGCTAATTGTTCGCACCATCGGGGTCTTTAGAAACTGTCACTGTTAGTCTTTGCTCTCTGCGTCCTCTCTGGGTTTACTGTGATTCCAGCCAGCTGAAGAGACACATCCATCTTTCTAAGTTCCTTGCGTGTTTCAACGGAGATATGGGGTCTCCATCAACTGGACTGCAACCCCAGGTGTTTTGGTACTTGTTATTTTTGTATTACCTACCAGCTTGCCGCCGCCGGCGGCAAGCTGATGGTGACATTTTCCAACTGATCGTTTGCGGTGATTTATCCTCTTCCCCATACTCAAAGCTGTTGCCGTTTGCTGTGTACCTTTCCTAACTGTACTTATCCCAACTCGGAGAAATTTTGGATGCTTCCCTTTTATTTCCCTTAAACGTTTCGATGCAGGTTTGTGGGTCCCCATGAAATGGAAACCCAGAGCGACGTCCACCAATTCAAACTTGAAGTGTCATGGTTCCTTCAAGGGGGCCGACGAGATCTTGGAGATAGCGGGAGCGACTTGATACACGCTTTACTTGACTAAAGACTCAGGATTCTATTCCGTATCCATAGAATCCAAGCTTGCACATCCCTTCCTGGCTAGCTTTGTGGGACCTGCTCATACTTTTCTTCTAGTTCCAGAGTTTTTCTTCTGAATCTCGTCTGTCCTGGATTGTTATCTCTATGCGACACACCTTAATTTACACCCCTTAATTTTGGTCGTAGCCCCGCCGCTTGTATTGAGTACTCGTTGATTACAGTTTCTGGATTCCTTTTCAGCATTGATAGGATCTACGCGAGCACTTCCCTCCCTCGGTACCCTCTTTGGTACTACTTATTTCACGCTTCAGATCCACTGCCTCCGTGCCACGTTGCATGTCCTGCAAGATTTAATGTCCGCACAGTTCAGAATGTTACCTGTCCATCGATTTGGGCTTTGTTGGATTCTTTCGTTTCTAGTTCTTTTCACGCATGGTTGCGGTTGTCTTTTGCTCGTGGACTTGATCGGATGCTTTTGTTTACAGCCTCATTCACGTGAGTTCTATCTCTTGCTTTCGGTTTGTGCTCACTCTAATAACCGTGGTACTGCAGCTTTTTTTTTCAGAGTACCCTTCTAATCTCAGTCACAACTCTTTTATTGTTAGTCACAGCCCAAGGCCTTGGTCTCACTATTTATTTTTATTTTATATACATATATTGGGAATTGAGGTGTGACGTCTCTGATTTCAAAAGATTCCTCAAGGAGGCTGACGAGGTCTTGGAGGTAGCGCGAGCGCATTGATACACGTTCACATTCTGCTTTTGGTCTCCGTGTTTGCTCTGCTCTTATTCCATCCATACAGTTAGAATCATCTTCTTCTCCACTTTCCTCGTGCATTGCAACGAACATATTTTGAGTTTTCATCAACTGGATCGAAACCCCACGTGACTACTTCCAATTGAAACTTAATGCTACACTCTTGCCTACTTATAGGAGATGCCTCAGGGATGCTGATGAGGTCTTACAAATAGCAGGAACGGAGTGATGCATGCTCACTTCTTTGATTACAAGTCTCTGCATTCCTATTCAGCGTCGATAGAATCTTTACTAGCACTCGACTTCCTCTGTACCCTCTGGGTACCTTTCTGTTTTACTCTTCCGATATGTCACCTGAGTTAACTGCTGAATTGCTGAACGCCGCTCGTCAATCTACTCGTGAATGATGAGCCAGTTTTGTAATGGACTTTCTTGCCTCAAGCTTTATTCACGTACGGTCACGTCCTTGGTTTCATTTTGGCATTCGTTCTAATCGACGTGGGGTCTGCAGCTCACAATACGGCTACAAGTACTGCCACACCTGTTAATTTCAGTCACAGCCGCCAAGGCTGTGACTGAAATTATGTGACCGAGTACTTGTACTCGGTCTCGCTATCTATTGTTCATCTCCATTTACTTCAATTTTTCGTGCTAATCAACCCAATGCTGTTTTACCCCAACTCGAAACTCTGTTGTTGTGAATTATGTAAAAGAAAATTTCTCACTGGTACGGATGAAGACAGTGGGGAGCGGTGTTGCTTTGATGCTTATCACTTAATGGGAGATAATAGTTCCCGTACTTCTTTACGCGTCATCAGATTAGTTCATACTGCACCTGTCTTCTTGCAGTAAGACGTAACATTATCGCAATTCTCAACTGTCGCTTCTGCTAAGTAAATGTACCTAATATACTCATACTTAACCCGACTTTACAAAGCCTCATTCAGTTGTATCTTGTTCTGTCCGCAAACCCGACTTCATTTGGATCTTTCTCTTTTGTTTAGCTTTGTGTGAGCTCGTCAATACCATGGGGATCTGTCTTTAAGCTGCGGCCTGGGAATTGCTTTCCCTTTGCTGCCCGCGCAGGGAGACGCTGACCAACTATTGCGCGTCTTAATTTCGTGCAAGTGGGTGTCAAAGAATGTGAATTTGCAGTGGAACAGTTTGATATGGACAATACCGAGAGAGACGGGTAGATTGCAGAAAAGAGGGTGAAGACGTTAGGAGGGAATAAGGTTACATGAAATAGCCAGTAGATACTAACTAACCCAACGTTAATTTGATATCGCTAAGAGACAGTAAGAACTATGTAGATGAACGAATGGGTGTTCTTCCACGAAATGAAGGTCTTGCTTGGTCTGTAGTTTATTGTCAATTTGAACTTTCATCAAATTAGAAATTATTCCTTATCTGTACAAGCCCTGCTGCCTCGAACTGATCACATAATACTAATGAACATTATAATGAACGTGGTGAATAATGGACTTATGTTAACCGGCTGTTCCAAGAAATCAACCTTCCCCAATGGATCATGTGTTCTGCAATGAATATTCTTCCGCTGAAGCCTCTGTTGGCTTTGTATCGAACTGTCTAAATACTATACTTGGAGGTTTGGACTGACTGGTCGTTTTCGTTCTTCAGGAATTAAATGTGCAGAGGCCCCCCACTCCGACACGTGGCAGGCCCCAGGCTCCTAGTGATCGTGGTTCTTTAGCCTGGATTTAAGGCAAGAGCATTTTATCGTTTTTAGATTGAATGGTGGCAGCATGATTTTATTTGTTAGCATCTGTAAAGTATTCTCTGGTTCATTCAAAAGATAACTGCGAATTTTTTGACTACTCAACCGTAATCTCTTTCAAGCAGTTAGTCAAGAAATGCTTGTAAGTCTCGATTCAGAAGATTGTGAATTCCTGTGAGTATCAGTATACTGTTTAAGCAGATGTATGCGGTGATGATAGCAGTGGAGGATATCTTTGGTACTTGAAATCAAAAGTATCAATCAACGACGCCTTGCTACCGTCAACCAACTAGAACAGTAGAGTTGGTTATCCATATTCAGGAAATGGGCATATTGCATGCGTTGAGAACTGATTTTGCCCTCGATAATGCTCACCGTCAACAAAATAACACTAGGTCAAATTGATGCATTTCCCAACCAAAATTGCACTGCAGGCATCCAGGTTTACCAAAATAGTTACTAGGTTGTGCCTTCTGGATTACCAATCGTCGACCCTTATCTCAGCATCAGCGGCACTTGACGAACTAGTTTGAAGGTTGTAAAAAATCACCCAAGCTGAAGTCTTGTCTCCAGCAACACACGTGAAGCCACTGCCATGCTTACTTCAGTTGTTCAACGAAATGAGAACCCAACGCTGGGCTGTCTTGAATTATTTGGGGACTCTTTGACAATTACGATGGACAGTGAGGTAAACGCCTTTGGGAAGAGACCGTAGACTGTCTGAGGAGTACAAACCCCAATATACTCCTCAGTTGTATAATACATGTCACAACTGTTACTGTTAGTATCATAATATTGGCACACCTTTTAAAACACTATTGTCACATATGTAATGTCGGAGTAGTAGTTGAACTTAGTACTTCGAGAAAGACATTTTTACTCCATTGGCGCTCATGGACGGTTTTGTCAGTGTGTTGGATTCATCATAGATGTATTGGTGTACATGTATTGTTGTTTTATTGCATCACGTGTTGCTTCATTGCATCCCGTTTATCCAACATTGCATTAGAGTGTGCTTTAGCCTATGCTATTGAGAGAAATATAACTTGATTAGTGGTGCTTGTTCTAGACTTCATGTACTAGTGATATGCATGTAGGAGACATGAAAGTTGTGTTTGGAGACATGAGATTCATGACTAGAGATATTAGTTTTATTTTCTTTTGACAGCAGGATTGGTTTTTTTCTCGCCCGCATTGGCTTTTGTTTTGAATTTTAGTCTATGAGGTTGAGCGTTTTATTCCATGCATCTACCACTTCATCAATTGCGGACAGACATAGATTTACATTGCTGCAATGTACTTAGCTGTTCATTGGAGATCTTCATCCACAAAAATGGTTGATTCTTCGTAAACTCAATCTTCCACCTCTGATTCGATCCGTCATGTTTCTGCCCTAAATGGCACAATTTTATTTTATTTATTTATTTTTAGGACCACATGAAGGAGGTGGGTTCCCGAAGTAGGGAGAGTAAAATCCAAACCACCTAGATTCTAAGTTCCCTTGAAAGCTCCTAGGCTTTACACCTGGCCACGCCCAACTAAAAAAGAAATGTCTTCGCTGAAATGTTACTCAGAAAACTAGTAGGAGTTTCATTAAAATGATGAATTATTTTTATATGAAAGTTATTTTTAAAATTTAGCAATCCCTAAAACAGATAATTTTCTGTTTTAGAGATTGCTAGAGATATCTGTTTTGTGCCCATATTTCTTCAGGGAATTTTATTTTTTTTGGTTCATAAAATTTTCTTTCTACTTCCTGCATACCATATAACCCACAACGTTTCCGCATGGAGTAGTTTCCATGTGAGTTTTTTGTGTTTGGTTCGTTGAGCATTACACCTTAATGGATTTTGTTGTGTGTGCATGCTGTGGAGATTGAAATCGTTTGGGTGTTTATGAGAGTCTAGTGTTAACTGATTCCAACAAGGTGCAATATGTGCATTTATAAAGCAATGAGCTTCAGGTTTTTCTATTGCCAAGATCCAAAATTGATTTTGGTGGATCTACACGATCCTTGGCTAGACTTAGGTTACATCTTCAGTTGTATCAAGCCCGTTACTCTTTCTCATATTCTTTCTCAGATCTCAGTGTTGTGAATAAAATCATTCAGATTTTTTTTCCAGAATCAGAGCATGGTTCAAAGAGTTGAAGGTTGAGGAGTTCGAGCTTAGAGTTTTAGGATGACGTTCATCATGAATTGTCTAGTAATTGAAGAATGCAAGTCCGATCGGCAGATAGTTAGCGAGAAAGTATATTAACAAAAGGGATGGGAAGACCCTATCAAATTATACAAGGATGGTAACATAAGGCTAGGCCCCAATAGTATCACAATGGGAAATATGTCATACAACACATAAGATATATTAACTATCCAAGTCTAAAGGTCTACAAACAACATGAGCATCGATAGTTAGCATTTAGTGGCTTCAAGGATTATGCAGTTGATAGACCAACAAACATCAAAGACCTTTTGTTTTGTCACGAGTTCTTTCAATATGTATTTTACCCCTAAAATACCCAAGGGGCGGTGTTTGACAAGGTACCTCGCTTGTGTCCGATTTATCCAAGGCGATTGTACTATCTCCAAAAATGTTGGTTTTTCCTACAATACTTATTTATTTTGTTTATTACGTCTTTTCTCGCTTCAGGCCAAAATGTGTTACGGAGTTTTGTGCTCATACACGCGCTTCATACCTGCATTGCCCCGCGGTGGAGGAAAACGGGTTTTGAATCAATCATCCATAAAAATTTTCCCTATCTAATATACCCAGTTTGGTTTCTTCAACAATATAGTGTTGCTCATTTTTAGATTGGTTTAGCTTGTGTGTTCTAGCCACTCTAGACTTCAATTGATGTGAATCTGTGCAGCGAATCTCGGATTTCTACCAGGTGATAGTTGCCGATTAGTATGCAAACTTCACTGCCTGAAAACAAAAATCTATGCAAGCTGGACAAGATGATTTATCAATTGGTCCAAAGCTTGTGTGATGAAAAAGCGACATTTGTAGAAAATTGGCTAGAGTCCAGCAACTAAGATAAAAGTGAGAAAAAATTACATGGAGTTGCAAGAGTACATCAAAGACATCAAGAATCAAAGTCATGTGACCAATTGGCATATTGCATACCCTTAGTTGGCATTGTGAATGCAAGTTCAAAGTTGATATCAAAAAAAATCATGTTGCAAAACATTTGCAACTCCTATAATACATAGCAACTGTTTTCAACATAAGAGATATGAGCTTGATGTTCCTTAATTCAATTGAAGATTTTACATATTACATGTACATCTTGCGTTGGATATATAAGGATGTAGTTCAAGAAAATTTGTACCTCAATATTCAAGATTGTGTCAAAAATATCTTATTGAGCATTTTACTATATGATCGTTAAAATTTTTTTATATTATTAAATGCATTATTATACCCACATGTGAAATTAAATCATAATAATTGATGATGATGATAATGTCCTAAAATCTAATTAAGAGAAAAATTTAAAATATATGGTATCAAAGTGGATGATAATGTCAGGTTTTGAGTAATTTTGATTAGTTTGATTATATTTAGTTAGACTAAGGCTAGGGCTGGTACTACTATATAAAAGGACTGGCATAAGCTCTCTATGATACAATTAAGATTATTTAATAAAGTGACTCTGTGTGTTCAGTGGACGTAGCCTCAATGAGGTGAACCACGTATTTCTTGTGTCGACTCTTGATTGCATGTGTTTTCTTCGTGTATTTCTGTTTCGGACCAACAATTGATATCAGAGCGGGAAAATTGAGAATTTCGGTTTCGGTTCTGAATTCTCTCTGATCTTTCTAGACTACTTGATTTCAGAAGTTTATTTGTGCATTTATTTAAATGATAATGGAGTGAGTGAGTGACTGAATAATAGATCCATGAAACCACATGGATCGAAGTGGAAGTGTCGAAGACGAAAAATCAATCAATCAATCACTGGATTTATCGAAATCGGAGCTCATGCCCATCCTTCCAAGCACTGCAGAAGCAGCGTAGCTAGTTGACCTTCTGTCATGGCCTCATAAACCAGCTAAATGTCCTCACCGAGAGACCTCGTCTCCATGCCCACCAAGAGCTTTGTTCCGAACGAACGAATGAACTTGTATAGAGGATAGCTTCGGCAATCCGTGATCTTGTTCGAGACTGAGGTAACATCGCCGTCAAAATTTTGCCTCACTGCAGGCACCACGCTTTCGTGCTATTTTTCCACACCGGTCTCGAAGACGGATATCTTGCGGAACGTCGTGCATCCCTCGTCGCCTTGGTCGCTCTCCATGACATGAGCGACGAGCACTTCCCTCAACTTCTGCATCAGAGGAGAGTGGTTTGCTTGCTACCGAGAGGATTTGTGTAAAGAGCTCTAAACGTCAATCACAAGCCATGGACGAGTGGAGGAAGCCGGCAAGAGGAGAATCGTGGACTGAGAGGAGCAGAAAAGGAATCAATTCTTTTTGATCTAGCTGGCGGAGTGCAACAAGCTTTTTCCCCGCCAATACTTTCACTGAGAAGCATAATGCTTCAAGTGTCGATTCAGACAGATTGTTAGCTACTGACAGACGATGCAGCACAGGCAGTGGCGGGTAGACGTCTGGACGTTTGTAGTGTTGTTTAAGGATTCCTGGATTTGGAACAATTCAGGAGGAGGCAAAAGTGGTTTTCATCACATGCTGCAGGGCGTAGTAGAGTGCTCTGCCTACTAGGAATTCTCCAGATATGAAGCAGACGAGCTGGAACGAGGGAGGCCGGTACTTGCGTGCCCCCCAACTAAAGTTTGACGGAAACGATGAGTCGACACTGTGAGCTCGACATCTGAACTGTCACTCTCGATCCGTCTTGATCATGTTTCTTATCAGCTTGAATTTGTTATGTGTTTCAAAAGTCTGTTTGCGTTAGTACTATCAGTGCTGCTGAGAACGGGATGCGAGTATTATTATGTGTAAAACTCAAACTGTATTGTCCATGATAGAGTTAGCTTGAGGTCTGAGCTACACTGACGCGAACTGCTAGAGGTTGTGGAGTTTTGGCCATGAAAACAAGTTCACTTTAGTTGGGAGCGGGAACCACCAGAGAGCGGTGTGACATTTTTCGTGTGTCTCGGAGAGCGGGTGCTGGTTTTTGGTCGAGAGTGCGTTTCTTCTGCTCCTCTTTTTTTCTGCCCCTGTTGCGTTTGCGTCGGAGTGGATTGGAGGTGGGACGGTGTGTTTGAGGGCTCGAGAGCAGTAGTATCTCTTGTGGTTTAGGGATTTTTACCTAGGGTAAATTTTCTTTTTTCTCATATGAGTGGGAAGAAGTCAAGTTTGGAGGTTCCATTTGATGACCAAATGACACAAGGGACGAGTTCAAGGGCTAGACGGAGCAAGATGGCAGTCATGAAGACAGGAGGAGCCGGAATTGACATCGTCAAATATGATGGGCGTGATGACTATCTTCTGTGGGAGAGGCAAGTCAAAGGCAAGTTGAAGGCTTCCGGTTTAGGCAAGTCATTGAGGCCTAAACCCTCGACATTCAATGATGAAGACTGGAAGGACCTTAACGAGTAAGCAATGAGTATTGTTATATTCCATTTACAACCTTCAATTCTAAAGCAAGTTGATGAGTAGACTTTATTGTTTAAGGCTCTTCAGCAACGGTTTCATCGCAAAGAGTTATCAAACAGGTTGTACACCTCCTTGAAGCTGATGAGCTTCAAGATGAAAGATTCAGGTACGAAGATACAAGATCACATTGATGCTTTTGGTGATCTTGTTATTGATCTTCAGAATCTGGGAGAGGAAATAACTGATGAGAGGAAGACCCTTCATCTATTAAGCTCATTACCTGCTTCATATCAATCATTGTCACGAGTGTTGCTCCATCGTGATAGACAAACGATCACTTACAATGAGGTTGTAAGTGCTCTATTGACTAATGACCTACAGCGGAAGATGATGATGCCCTCTACTCCATCCTCTTGATCTGGTACGGCACTGAATGTGACTCGTGGACGGTCACAATCAAGGAATGAGAAGGATTGGAAGAAATTTGGATCTAGAGTTAGATCCATGTCTAGGGGTAAATCCCAAGACAGAAAGACGGTGGTCTGTTGGAAATGTGGCAAGAATGGTCATTTTAAGAAGGACTGTCGTGTGAAGACCAAGAATACTAATCCTCCTTTGGCCAATGTGGCTCAAGATTTTGATGAGGAGGATGACTTGCTCAAAGATGGACTATGAAGCCAGAGGTATGCCCTATGCAACTCACCAAAGAGCGTTGGTGATATATGGATTTTGGATATTGCTTGTTCTTATTACATTTGTTACATTAGAGAATTTTTTCATACTTTCTCAATATCAAACGGTTTAGTTCTTATGAAAAATGATCAACCCTATAGGATTGAAGGTGTTGAATCTGTCCTGATTCACATGTTTGATGGAGTCAAACGTACCTTGACTCACATCAGATTTATACCTGAAATGAGAAAGAATCTTATCTCTCTTGGAATGTTAGATTCAAAAGTCCTTGAGTGGAGTTATAAACAAGGAGTACTTGAGATGAGAGTAAGTGATAAGATTATCTTAAGAGGACTCAAGCATAGAAATTTGTATGTGTTAGAGGGCAATACCATTTGTGGTGAAGTCAATCTTACCAAATCTCGGCCTGAGATGACTCATGTTTGACATTCTAGAATGGGGCACATGAGTAACAGGTACTTGATCTTCCTTCGTGATAGGGGCTTGTTACCTGGTTTAGGTAAAGTTGACATGGAGTTTTGTGAGCATTGCGTTATGGGCAAGCAACATAGAAAAAACTTTGGTGTTGGAACTCATAGTTCCAAAGAGTTACTTGAGTATGTACATAGTGACGTGTGGGGACCCTCTCCTAAAGCCTCACATTTTGGGAAGTGGTACTATGTACCACTTCTGAATAGTCTGAAGTCTGAAGTCTTTGCAACTTTCAAAAGTTGAAGAGCCCAAGTTGAGACTCAGACTGGTCACAATCTAAGTTCAGATAATGGCGGGGAGTATACTTTAGAGGAATTTAGAAGTTACTGCAAAGAGGAGGGGATCACTCGTCATCTCACCACGGTTTATACTCCGGACAAAATGATATTTGTGAGAGGCTCAACCGAACAGGATTGGAGAAGGTGCGTAGTATGTTGAGCCAATCTGGTTTACCATATGAATTTTGGACTGAAGCTGTAAATACCACAGTGTATTTGGTAAATCTGTCTCCTTCAAGTGCAATCGATTTCTTGACACCGTTTGAATTGAGGCACAAACGGAAGGCTGATTTTAGTCGTTTGAGAATTTTTGGTTGTACGGCTTATCCTATCATACCTAAGGAGAATAGTACCAAGTTGGATCCTACATTCAAGAAGTGTCGTTTTCTTGGATATGCAAGTGGTGTGAAAGGTTATAGGCTATGGGATCCTGTAGGTTGTAAGGTGATTGTCAGTAGAGATGTTTCTTTCGATGAGCCCAGATCATTGAAAGAGGGGGAGATATCTCAAGCTCCCCGTACTAACAAGGACAAATCTCCATTCACATATGTTGTTGAGGGGGAGATTGATCATTATGGGTTTAATGATGCGCCAAGCTCCGTAACAGATGGAGCAAATTCATGAACAACAAGAATTGGAGGAGCAATTTATCGTTGTTGAGCCTCAAGACACAACACGAAAAGATGGAGATCCACCAAGACTATCTACTAGGAGATCATCAAATTGGATTAGTAGAGCTCCCGAAAGGTATGGAACATGGGCTAATTCATCTATTCTTGAGGATCATGATATTGAAATTGAGAATGATGATGGCAATGCGTTGATCTTGGAAGAAGGAGAACCTTGTTCATATAGAGAAGCTCAAGCCTCTATCAATAAGCTTGATTGGGATATTGCTATGGAGCGTGAGATGCAATCAATTGTTGAGAACAAGACTTGGGAGCCGATTGAGCTTCCAAAGGGTCAACCTTTGGTTGATAGCAAATGGGTGTACAAGTTGAAGGATAATCCAGCGGATGAAGAGAAGAGGATATTCAAAGCCAGGTTGGTGGCTAAGGGCTTCACACAAGAGAAAGGTGTGGACTACAATAATGTCTTCTCACCTGTAGCAAAGTATGCTACAATTCATCTGGTATGTGCATTTGCTACAATATTTGGTCTAGTTATGGATCATATGCATGTTGTCATGGCTTTTCTATATGGATCTTTGAAGGAAGAAATCTACATGAGACAACCTACTTGATATGAGAAGAAAGGTCAGGAGAAGTTAGTTTGTAGATTGCTCAAATCTCTATATGGATTGAAGCAAGATCCTAGGCAATGGAATGCAAGGTTTGATGAGTTCATGAAAGCACAAGGATTTTCACGGAGTGTGTTTGATCCATGTGTTTACATGAAGAAGGTGAATAATGAGATCTTTAGCCTCATTATTCTAGTACTTTATGTGGATGACATGCTCATTTTGGTAAAGGAACAATCCGACGTTGATAGATGCAAGAGTCAACTTAAATCTGCATTCAAGATGAAGGATTTGGATAAGTCCAAGAGGATATTGGGTATGGATGTTCAAAGGGATTTGAAGAAGAGGAAGCTATGGTTAAGTCAGGGCAAGTACATTCAGCATGTTGACAGGTTTAACATGGTAGACTCTAAAGGAGTGTGGACTCCTTTAGCGGCACATTTTAAGCTCTCAATGTCCAATTGATGCAATTGAGAGAGGAAAGATGTCATCAATTCCCTATGACAAGACAGTGGACAACCTCATGTATTTGATGGTGTGCACTAGACCTGATATTGCTCTAGCTATGGGCAAGGTGAGGAGGTATATGTCAAATCTAGGGAAGGTGCATTTGGAAGTTGTGAAGTGGATTCTCAGGTACCTCAAGAGTACTAAGGATTATGATCTTTTGTTTGATGGTTTATTGGACAATGCCAAATCCTTGTGACTATGGACAAGATGTGGACAAGAGGAAGTCTACAACTGGGTATGTGTTTACACTTGGAAGTGGATATGTTAGTTGGAGATCTACCTTGCATAAGTGCATAGCTCAATCAACTACGGAAGTCAAATATGTAGCAGCATCGGAAGCAGCAAATGAGGCTATTGAGCTTGAGATGTGCACTACTAAAGTGTGGATGAAGTTCATGGGTAGAGTCTAGGAGATGGAGGAAGGATAGTATCAATTAGAAAGGTTCAATCTTATACACAAGATTTGACTTCAACAAAACAAAATGGTTTGATCCATGGAAAAATAAACATACAAAGAAATTCAAAATCAACCTTATTTGAGCACATTCACGCTCAACAAAATATTTCCTATGTAGAGTACTTATGTGAAGAGCTTTGTAGGATGTCCAATTTGGATGAATTGAGATGTAATCTTAATTTGGATATTACAAACGATGACCAAGAATTTAAGGACCAAAGAGAAAAGATAATGTATCTATCTTCTTACTAGGTGAGAATCTATTTGAAAATGGACTGGTTTACTACAACAAATTGAAAGAACTATAAATTGAAGACGAGATTGTCAAATATTAAAGATGAATTGGATGTAGCTATTAGTAAAAGCAACAGATTCATAACTAGTCAACTAGGGGTAGGAAGAGTAGAGGAAGCCACTTTGTTGGAAGTGTTGATTACCTTGTATGGCTTGGCAAAAAGCCATAAAATATCATGATAGCGAAAGAATTAAAGAAAACAACGACTTTCGTTTCAAAAAAATTAAACTATGGTTCCATTTGTTAAAATAGAGAACGAGCAGCTTTGGATTCAAATAACTAGATTAAATAAGTATTAAATTTAAACATTATTTTATTATATTAAATTTATTTTTGTTAAAAATATATATTTTTTACTAATATGAAAAAATCTATTATTAAATTATATTAATAATATAATCATAAATTAAAATTTTAATCTAAAAATATTATATTAAAATATTTTAGATTATTTTTTATCATTTTTAATTTAAAAAATTAATAAATATATAAATAAATATTTCCAAAAATTAATAAATAGGATGTATATTTTAAAATTTTTTTTTAAGAATTTTGTTAATGTTATTTGGCAAAGATTTATAATTAAATTTTAATTTTAAGTTTCAGAGTAATCGATTGCATCTTAGTTGAAAATTGATAAATAAAAAATTAAGATTCATAAATCAACTTTAAACTTCCTTGGAATATACATAAATAATTTTTTTCCAAAAAAGTGATACATATATCATTGTTCAATTTAAACATAAGTTTTCATTTGTTTATTTCAACTAGAGAAATTTGAAAGAAAAAATGATTCCAATAAACTTATCATCACAGTAATATAATAATAAATCATGGTTCCATCATCATTCATATTCGATTAAAAATTTATACTAGCTCTTATTCTGAAAAAAATATCAAGTCTAAAATGTCACATTTTTGAAATAAGTGTTAAAACTTCTTTCAGATGACGACATTAACTAACTAATTATTACATTATATTGATGTAGATTGCAATTATGCTTGAAATTAATGTGTATTGTGGTATCAATTACATTCTCAAGCCAACAAAATTTAATCTTGAACTTAGGTTTAGTTATATGAAAAAATTGATCAATCCAATTTTATTTTGAAGTTGCATATAAAAAATTATTTAATTATTTAAATTATTTATGTATGTGCAAATATTGACATGTATAAACTTATTTTTTGACTTTGCAACAAAATGTAGATACAAAGTGAAAATGAAGCCACATGACCATATATTATCATTCAACATCAGATTAGCCATTGTCAACAAATTTTATTTTCATAATGTTGCAAAAATTTAACATGATACATCATAATATCAACTTTGATTAGATTATCGACTTAAGAGACTTAAATCACATGACAAAATAAATTTCAGTTTTGTGTCACTTATGAAAACTTCATTATGTTAATTTTTTTAATAGAATGATTCGACATTAAAAATTTTTTTGATCTCAAATACTCAAATATATAATGATTTAAAAAAATAATTAAATGAAAAAATAAAAAATTATTTTTTATTTTTAAGTACACTAGGATGACATGCATATATTTTTTGAAATCTAAATCAATAAACTTATCAGACTTTAACATATTAAATATTATGTGAATTAAAAATCATAAAGCAAAAATAAAAATAAAAATATTTTTACTAAAATATGATAATAAAACAATTAACTAAAGCTTATACCTCTCAATAGAAAAAAAATCTTGTTAATATTATTACAAAACTGTGATAGTGATGTTAAAAAAAATTTATATTTAAAATACTTAAAAAATATTTTTAATTTTAATTTTTATATTTATAATAATAATAATAATTTTTGGGATAAAAATATAATTTTTGTGTTTAAAATTTTTTATTGTGTTTTCCAAAATGCAGAAATAATTCACCATCACCTACAAGTTTGACTTCTTCAAAGGTCACAAAAAATTAAATAGAATCATGCGCAAATATAATTAAAAATATTTTTAATTATATACTTTATGTACATAATGAAGATAATTGAGAGGGAGAATAATCATATTTTGAAAAAGCTACGAAAAATACTCAATGAAATGAACTATACAAAAGAATATAACAACATTAGACCAACCTCAAACATGAATGCTTGATGATCATGTGAAAAATAAATATGATATTGGTTCCAAATGAGTGCAATATATGAAAAAAAATACATATAGAGTCAAAGTAAATACAATGCTAGACTTATTATAGTTTGGAATTACTCACAAAATAATGAAATTCAAAACAACATACATTTAGTTGTACTATCAAAAAATTTATAATTAGTATCATTATTACGATTGTTACATAATACAAATAAAGGATATGAATATGAATGATAATTTGACAAAAATTATAAACATGATTTAATCATGTTTAAGATTATTCAGATCATCTAAATTGAATATGTCAATTACAAAAGAGTCTTTATAGGCTAAAATTAACATCACTTGCATGATATGACATAACAAGTGTGCTTTATATAAAAGAATATTATTATTATAACATGGGTTATTTTTTTATGTATTTATTTAGGTTAATTATAAGATTTATAATCCTATGATTTTGAAAAGATTCAAAGTGTAAAAAATCAATTGCATATATGTGAAAACTAAAGATTAGATTGTTGGTATGTTCACAAAAGATATTTCTAGGTAAACTATAAGCATTATAAATTTCAGTTGAGTTAACATAAATTAGGTTGTGACATTGAGTAGATGTATGTTAAGTATCCTAGAATATGATCTTACAAAGAGATTATAATTATATATATAATTAAATTTAGCTAGTGTTAGCTAGACATATTTTGGTGATTGACATCTAAACTTTCATAAATTTAAAAATAAAAATTATATTATTAAATTTAGGATTTTCATAAAATTTAAAATTACCTCAAAATGGTCAGACAATTACTTCATGCTTTGAAGCTTATTCTCTCTTCAATGTGCATGAATGATTAATACAATCCAAATTATAATAATATTTTTTGCATAAATATTATTGTTGTGAGTTAGAAATTTTTCAAATTTCACAAATTTTTGTTTCATTTTTGTTCATCAATTTTCTTTTTGTTATTCATTTTTGAAATTGACATCTCTTTTATTCACTCTCAGTCCTCTTGCGCGAGTAGCTTTGCTATAAATTGTCAATGATGGAATTGACATCTCCTCTTACACATGCATATTTATCATAATTTTTTTACTATTAAAATATTAAAAAAATACTTTTTTAATGATATAATTACGAAAAATGGACAAACAAAAATTTTTTTGGAGTGATATTGGATAGAATTATTGCAAACATAAATCATAAAATTGCAACATGATGTCAACAAGTTAAAAAGTTAAGAGCCTATGATGTTCCATGGTTGGTCGTGGTCCAAATTTCGGTGAGAAAGAGCAATGTGGCTCCTTAGTTTGTTCATAGACATCACTCTTCTCATATATACTTTGGGAGTTCACTTAAATTGCTCTCCTCTTTGGTGCTTAAAAATTATATCCCATTCCGTTTTGTGATTAATTAGATTCCTTGCACGTCTCAAGAGCATTTGCCCTTCTTTTGGTGGTGTTGAAAACGTCTTGTCAAGACCTTTTCAATGTTATCTTAAGTGTATCGAATGCAGCTTGAGCACAACTAGGATAAGCCTAAAAGATGTTTTTTTATCTCTACATTAAGAAACTTTCTAGGCTCTTATCTTAGGTCGAGAGGCATAATCAACAATAGCATCGCACTCACAGTTAAGTTCCTTGTGCTTAAGATCTCATTGGAAATGTCTTTTCAAGAGCTTTTTAACGAATCCTTAAACATAAAATTCTAATCTTGGGAACAATTAGCACCCGTATCCAAACTTAATTTGAGATCCAAGATTGTTTCCTTGGGTCAGACTGGTGTCGATACCAACTCAAACTAAGATGGTAATTCACGGACATTCTTTATGCTCTTTTTTTATTGAAAGCATTTTTCCAAGAGCTTTTTAATTAGATCTAAATGTTTACATATGCTAACATAAATTGCTAGACTCCTAAGACTTTGTTTCAATATTTTGGTCGTTATTGAGCTTCAGGGTCATGACCCTGACTCAAATAGTTGACGTTCCTTTTTTACAAATGTATATTATTTTAAGACCACTTGAAGAAAATAAGTACAAGGTGTTCATATGAAGACATTGGGTATACATTGCAAAGGTTATGATAAATTGGTAGAATAAAACAATCTTTTTTTTGGACATAGCCAACATCAGTTTGGAAAATGAATTAGCATGAATCAAAAGAATTAGCATCAAATATCCAAGTGATGAAAATCACAGATTTCAACTACTTTCCCTTAGATGACGTCAATTACTTGAAATGCTATGAGAGTGAGAAAGATTTAAACTCATAGAAAGTATAACAATTACAATTCAGTGTGGGCCAAAGTAAAGCTAGCCACATTGACAGATTAGTGAGTCTAGATGCTTGACAGAAATGGAGTTGACTCCAACATATAGTTTGAAAATAAAACAAGCTTTATTCTTAAACACAATGACGGATTAAATAGGTAATGCAACAATTAAATGGCATGTCATTTGAAAAGAAGTAAAATTTGTCACACATTTTTATGCAAAGACTATTTTTTTTTTTGAAATATCACATCACATATCAATATGAAAAGTAAATTTTATGATATGTATATTACTTCTCAAACTTTCTAATGACTAAACAAAATATTTGGAAATTTTTTGGATAAATAATGATACATATATCACTATCTAATGTCAATGAAAGCTTTCATTTTTTCATAGCAACAAACTATGGTAAGAGATTATCATGGTAGTGATTTGGCAACCAAAGTGCATCAAATGTGCCCAAATGGCTAGAAATCTCTATGCAATTCATCCGACAGTTAAAGGAACCTTTGTTAATGATGAAAAATATATGGCTCTAGTTATGACTCATATGTGACTTAAGAGGGATAAATAGTGATCATCTCTATGAAGATCAGAATATGATCAAATCATCTATACAACATAATGGTAAAAATATCATTTTTACCCCACAACATTACATGCATTCTAGACATTGATAATCTTAGTTGAAAAATTAGAGTTATCAATTTTTATGTCATTTTACAGCAAAGAAAATATAAAAGGAGCGTCAAAAAAATTCATATGGTCATTTGATCCAAGGTTGAGGAGCGAAAGAGTGTTAAATGTGTGGTTAAATTTGTTTGAGATTTAGTTAAGAATTGACCTAAAAGCTTATACATTTTTTTTCTAAGATATCTTGCAACAACTCAAAGTCATCTTTGACTTGTGATGTAATAGAGTCATTTCCGGCTCCTAGCATTGTCCAAACGGTTTATAAAAATATGGTAGGGGAGTGCAAAACATATTTTGGATACCATTATAATTTTTTTCAAGTTTTGAATGCACTTTTCATGTTTATTTTTCTAAGCCGTTCAAATGAAGAATTTTGCATTTGACTAACTTAAAAGTCTAACTATGTTTTAGAGGGTGTTGACTCCTCTTTCGAGAAGTGTGCTCACAGTGAAAAAAACCAAAATAGTTAGATGATTTGATTGTAGAAGTAAATAGTGATACATGTATGATTTCTCCAACCTCTTCGGGTGATGAGTCACTTACAATATCATTTGCTTCCGAGGGTCACGACATCCAAAATCAAATAGAGAAAGTGGTTGTGAAGAAAGAGCATGTACTTAGTGAAATGAGCATGAGCTCATTATATTAAAGAAAGAGTTGAAGAGTAAGAATGATAGAAATAGTTCATCAATCTAATGTTGATATGAAATTTGTTAAAATTTAATATACATCCGCATTTCAAAATATATAGCAAGGATTCATCTAACAATGAAGATAAGGAATTGGCACAGAAGGTAGAACCAAATCTAAGCTCGCTAGTAGAGGATTTCGTAGAATTGTCAAATAGTTTTATAAATAAAGAGGATCGTGATAACTAAGGGACGAGTGGGGATGCCTTTCATTCCATAAAAATTAGAATGTCACCTTTTCATTTCAACCAAAACACTTCTTTGCATGAAGGATGTGAGAAAACTAACAATAAATCATCTGATGAAAGACAAGTTCTATTTTTTTAAATTTTTCATTGTCTCAAAACTCCACCGAGAGATGACTTTTATATCAGTCTAAATCAAAAATTGGTTAAAAATACTATTTTTAAAGCACAATATAAAAGTAAAAAGATTTTGAGTGACAAACATGATGGTTGAAAATTGAGAAAAAATTGTTGCTTGAAATGTTATCTAGGTGAATGTTTGTTTTTATAAGAGCTAAGATCATGAAGAAATATCAAACAAAATTCTTTCATTTGAAGAAAAAGAAGACATGAATCAAAGGAAAATGAACACGTTCCATTTGATTCATTATATATCTCCTTCGTTTGATTCTTAAAATTGTCCAGGTTCTCCATTGACTTTGTTAATTTTTCCAACTATTGTGCCTCTATCTCATCATATCAGGCAAAGAGGTACTGCAAAAATAAAAAATTCTACTCAAAAAACTTAATTATTCCCTACATACATTAGTCTTTAATAGTGATCGTCCCACAAATATGATTACTCATAATGTTTCTTTACCCTCATCCATTTATATGAGTAGTAAATAAAGCTCATGTTTAAACAAAAACAACAACAATAATGATCCATTTGTAATGATTTCATCTGCGACATAAGGTCCCATCCATTATAAATGCAATTTCTCAAAAATTTCATGTACTGACTATCATATAATAAAACTTTATTGCCTTTAACAATTTTGATGATACAAAGATTTGCATTATAGTTCTCTTTACATCTATACATCTTGCTGCACTAGAAGGTGTCATATTCTCATCTTTGTAGCCAAAGTCGCATTTTTAATCTTGAGGTTTGAAAATTTTCAACTTCTTTATATTGTACTAAAGTTTTTTTTCTCAATTTTTTATCCAAACAAAATATGTAGAAGTTGAAAAATGATCAAAAAATAAAAGAAATTGATTAATTTTTGTTTTAATTTTGAAATTTTAACATTTGACAACACGTCTTGACATTTTATGAAATTTATTTCAGTATTAAGTCTTGACAATATACTTTTGAAGAACCATCATACATTTTTTTGCCAAGTGAAATTACCAAAATGGTAATTTTCCATAAAGACAAATGCAAAACCAATTACATTAACAACATTAAGGCTAATCCACAGTCAAAACTTCATTGATACTTTACTTAGTTTGAATTTATTCTTTTTAGCACCTATCAATCTCTCTTTAGCATTAATTTCAAGTTTCATGAATTATTTTTTCTTTGATATTTAAATATTTAAGTACATCACCTAAATGTATAAAAATCCAAATCGCACTTAAAAGCCATATACTCTACCATTGAATTAGCAAACCTAAAATAAAATTTGAATTTCAAATGGATCAAAAAATAAAAAATATCAACATAATTATATATTAGGAGTTAACTCAGGTCTTGAGTAACTCTGGTTAGTTTGACTATGTTTAGTTAGACTAGGGCTAGGGCTGGTACTACTATATAAGAGGGTCGCGAAGCTCTCTAACACACAAATTAGGGTTATTTGGTAAAGAGACTCTGTGTGTTCTGTGGACATAGCCTTAGTGAGGTGAACCACGTATTTCCTATCTCGTCTCTTGATTGCATGTTGCTTCTCAGTGTATTTCCTGTCTTTCGAACCAACAATTGGTATCAGAGTGACCCGACCCTTGGAATTAGAGAGAATCGATGTTTCTGCTGCTTTGAGTGCTTTGTAGAGAGGGAAGCGGAGACCATGATCAGCGGGAGACGCTTCAGGCTCATTGAACGAGCACGAGGAATTCGATACGTTCGTCAAATTCTGCTGCAGTGGCTGTATTTGCGTTGAGAATGTAGTCGTTGAAGACAAAAATGGCGCATGGAGCGGCTGTTGTTGCTCGAGTGCGAGGCGTAATTGAACTCTCTAGCGAGAGGTGATCGAGCACATGGTGGTGGAAAATTCGCTGGCAATTCCGACCGACTTCACGAGACAAGGTTGGTGTGTAGATCTCATGCAGGTGGAATGTGCACGGAGGTCGGATTGTAGATTAGGACTTTGAATTTCAGTGTGGGGATGGTATCATGCAGCATGCGATGCGGCCCAGAATGACGGCATCTATGGATCCACGAACTATCTGCTCTATGATCATGCTATGTTTTCGGTGCGTGCTCTTTCTCAAGACGACGATGCAGATGCAGAGTGGACTGCGAAGGATTGGGATCGTGAAATACCGCTCCTTCAGTGCGGAGGATGAGAATTGAAGTTACTTTCTGGATATATACAGAATGGAATTTGATACACGGATGTTTCAAGGGGTCCGTAGATTGGAGATGGGAGATTTGACCTCTAAGGAGTTGGGATTTTAAGCGACGTAGAGCAAATTCTAGCAAAATTACACGATAGTGACTAGTGAGAAAGAATGGAAAGTAGATGTTATCCACCATTCCTCTTCTTCTTGTCCTATCAACTTAATTATGTTGGCCCAAAAGGTTCTTCACAAGATATCTACCGAGACGAATGTTTGAACTCCCACATGAGTCAAAGTGCCATCGCTTCAGGGGCTTTGAACCTTCTGGTTCAAAAGAATGCTGATTAATCCCTTCATCAACAGATTGAGAAAATAAGTTGGTCAAGTGTTCTTTGAACCATGATTATAGGTTTTCTGGGTCCTCTGAGAACGAGCATGACATTTTGAGAAGCATTCTTCTTCCGTGGTTCCGTCAGGATCAAAAATATGTCCTAAAAATGGGTACTTCTCTTGCATATCCAAAATTTCCGAGGCGAATAAAGGATTCAGTGGAATTCAGTGGACTGCAATTTATGATTAGACGTTCTGCACAAATTCAATCATAATCCTTGGAGTGATACGAGAAGTCAAACATAGTCCGAGCCTCGAGTAAGTGCAAAGAGCAAAGTTCAAACGGAAGAAGGAGTGGATTTAGTGGAAGGAGGACGCTCCCAACTACAGGCTTAGTTGAAGGTTCTTCTTCAAGCTTCGGAGTTTGGCGAATTCGGACTAGCTTGACAAGTACTAGACTACGTTACTTAGTGGCTGTGAACATCTTGGAAGCAGACGAAGGTGTCCTTTGATATCGCTGACTCGGATAAATTTCCATTATTCTCATATGAGTGGGAAGAAGTCGAGTTTGGAGGTTCCATCTGAGAATCGAACGACACAAGGGACGAGCTCAACA
Organism: Marchantia paleacea; assembly: GCA_014180765.2. Classification (NCBI taxonomy): domain Eukaryota; kingdom Viridiplantae; phylum Streptophyta; class Marchantiopsida; order Marchantiales; family Marchantiaceae; genus Marchantia; species Marchantia paleacea. Next base: position 215,858 of record MUAA02000092.1, on the reverse strand, counting down.
CCTAGAAGGGGCGAGATGGCAGCCATGAAGACATGAGGAGCCGGATTTGACATTGTCAAATATGATGGGTGTCGTGACTATCTTCTGTGGGAGAGGCAAGTCAAAGGCAAGTTGAAGGCTTCTGGTTTGGGAAAGTCATTGAGGCCTAAACCCTCTACTTTCGATGATGAAGACTGGAAGGACCTTCAAGAGCAAGCAGTGAGTATTGTTATACTCCATCTACAACCTTCAGTTCTAAAGCAAGTTGATGAGTATGACAATTGTAAGTTATTGTTTGAGGCTCTTTAGTGACGGTTTCATCGCAAAGAGTTATCAAACAGGTTGTACACCTCCTTGAAGCTCATGAGCTTCAAGATGAAAGATACAGGTACGAAGATCCAAGATCACATTGATACCTTTGGTGATCTTGTTATTGATCTTCAGAATCTCGGAGAGGAGATAACTGATGAGAGGAAGGCCCTTCATTTGTTAAGCTCATTACCTGCTTCATATCAGTCACTCTCACGAGTGTTGCTCCATCGTGATAGACAAACGATCACTTTCAATGAGGTTGTAAGTGCTCTCCTGACTGATGACCTACAGCAAAAGATGATGATGCCCTCTACTCCATCCTCTTCATCCAGTGCGGCATTTGAATGTGACCGTGGACGGTCACAATCAAGGAATGAGAAGGATGGGAAGAAGTTTGGATCTAGAGGTAGATCCATGTCTAGGGATAAATCCCAAGACAGAAAGACGGTGGTCTATTGGAAATGTGGCAAGAGTGGTCACTTTAAGAAGGATTGCCGTGTGAAGACCAAAGACTCTTGATCCTCCTTTGGCCAATGTGGCTCAAGATTTTGATGAGGAGGATGACTTGCTTGAAGATGGACTATGAAGCCAGAGATATGCCCTATGCAACTCACCAAAGGGTGTTGGTGATGTATGGATTCTGGATAGTGCTTGTTCTTATCACATTTGTTACATTAGAGAGTTTTTTCATACTTTCTTAGTATCAAACGGTTTAGTTCTTATGGGAAATGATTAACCCTATAGAATTGAAGGTGATGGATCTGTACAGATTCACATGTTTGATGGAGTCAAACGTACGTTGATTCACGTCAGGTTTATACCTGAAATGAGAAAGAATCTTATCTCTCTTGGAATGTTAGATTCAAAAGGCCTTGAGTGGAGTTCTAAACAAGGGGTACTTGAGGTGAGAATAGGTGATAAGATTATCTTGACAGTACACAAACATAGGAATCTGTATGTGCTAGAGGGCAATATCATCTGTTATGAAGTCAATCTTATCACATTTGTTACATTAGAGAGTTTTTTCATACTTTCTTAGTATCAAACGGTTTAGTTCTTATGGGAAATGATTAACCCTATAGAATTGAAGGTGATGGATCTGTACAGATTCACATGTTTGATGGAGTCAAACGTACGTTGATTCACGTCAGGTTTATACCTGAAATGAGAAAGAATCTTATCTCTCTTGGAATGTTAGATTCAAAAGGCCTTGAGTGGAGTTCTAAACAAGGGGTACTTGAGGTGAGAATAGGTGATAAGATTATCTTGACAGTACACAAGCATAGGAATCTGTATGTGCTAGAGGGCAATATCATCTGTTATGAAGTCAATCTTACCACATCTCGGCCTGAGATGGCTCATGTTTGGCATTCTAGAATATGACACATGAGTAACAGAAAAATTATTTTTCTATTTTTAGAAAAATAGAAAAATATTAAAAATTCAATAAAAAGTCTTGGATGGAAGGATTCGAACCTCTGAATAACAAGATCAAAACCTGCAGCCTTACCACTTGGCGACATCTCGTATCTTTTTTATGCTAGTAAATCATTATTTTTTTCATTTTTTCAATCTATTCACAAAAAATCAAAAAATTATAACCTCTTTAAAGCTAAAAAAAAACTTGTATAAAGATGTATCTAATAGTTTATACTATATAAATTAAGTTTTTTTTCTTCTATTTCACTTTTATAATAATGTTTATTGAAAAATTAAAATTTTAGTTATTTTAGCTTATTCAATTTTTGATCGAATTGTAGATGTAATTCCAATTATATCTTTGTTTTTTTTTTCTTTTCTCCTTTGTAAAGCAAACTTCAGTAAGTTTTTGATAAATTCTTATTTTAAATTTTTTTTTGTAATTTAAGTTTAATTTTTAAATAAAAATATTTTTTTTAACTTATATATAAAAGTTTATTTTTATTATTATTTAAGATTATTCAAAAAATTTATGATTTTTTTTAATTTATAGAAGAAATGGTAAACTAGTAGTCAACTACAATAATTTTTAAAATTTCTTTTATTTACATAATTAGGTTACCAAGGGTTCAAATCCCTTTTTCTCCATTTAAATTAAATGAATTTTTTTTTGTAAAATTTAAATTTTATTTTATTTTATTTCTAGTAATGATCTTGGAGCTTATGTCATGCTTACTCTTAAGCTATTTGTTTATTCAGTGGTTATTTTTTTTGTTTTCTTTTTTATTTTTGGATTTTTATTAAATGATCTAGGTTGTAATCCTGAACGTAAAGCATAAAATATTTAATTTTTAAACGGAGAGAGAGGGATTTAAACCCTCGCTACAAAAACTTGTACAACGGATTAACAATACGTCGCTTTTGTTCACTCGGTCATATCTCCAAATATAAAAATTTATTTATTTTTGAATAAAAAATATTTTTTATTTTTTATTTTTATTTAAATTTTAATTTTTTATCCAATTATTAAGTTTGATAAAATATACTAATATATTTATTCTATATTATTTTGAATAATAAAATAAATTTGACAAAACTATATTTTTTAATTAAAAATTTAATGATTTAAATCATTTATTGATATAATTTTTTTCCTAATCTTAAAGCTAAAATACTAATTATGAATACATTTAAAACAATAACAATAATTTGACTATCTGAAATTGAGATCATTATTATTTCTCTTTAATCATTAAAAAATAAAAATATATATGGGATACAATTAGAAATTAATCCAAAATTAATATGAAATTAATTTTGAATAAAGAATATTGTCTTATTATTATTATACTGATCTCAATTTATTATAGCTATAGATTTTTTTATTGTTATTTTAAGTCTACATTAATAAAAAAAATTTGTAAAAATTTTAGAATTGTAAAAAAGAAGAGAGGTTAAACAAGAATGAATTTAGAAGTTATTACATAGCTTTCTGTTCTAGCTTTAATAGTTGCATAAGGGCCATCAATTATTGCTTTATTAGCAGCTCAAAAAGCTAATTTGTAACTTTTTTGATTTTTCATCTCAAAAATAATATGCATTTTGAAAAAAATCTAATTCCGGGGATGGAGCTAAATAATATGATAAAACCCTCAAATATAGTATATAATAATTATATGATGGGTATATTTTAGTAATAAAGGTACGATTCGTAAAAAAAATGTTCATGGATCATAACTTTTTTTTAAAGTTTATTTCTAAATAAATTTTTAATTATTAATATAATTTTTTATTATTAAAAACATTATTCCTTAAAAAAAGCGAAATATTTCCAAAAAAAATTTGATTTGCTAAAAATCTATGGAAAGAAATTAAAAATAATTTTTTTCATCATAACTAAATCTTCAAAATTTTGATGCAAAAATATTAATTATTTTAGTAATTTAAGTTTGCTAAAATTATCAACAGTACAAAAAATTTGGTGAAAAAAATTTCTAAAAATTAAAAATAAATAGAAATAAAGAACAAAATAATTAAAAAGTTTTAAATTTAAACTTGTTTATTTTTTAATAAATGTTGACTATAATCCTTAGCCTTCCAAGCGAATGATGCGGGTTCGATTTCCTGGTGCCCGCTTTTCTAAAAAAGAATTTGAAATCATAAACTCCAATGATAAATTTTAATAAATTTATCATTTCAAATTCTTTTTTAAGCGTCCATTGTCTAAAGGACAGGACATAGATCTTTCAAATCCTAAATCAACTACAGTAAACATAGACAAAAGTTTTGTAATTTTTTTTATTTTTCTTCTTGAAATAAAAAAAGTCTGATATGTTCAATGATAGCTTCCTTTAAAAAAATTTGTGCTTGTTCTATAAAATTTTAGTAGAACGAATAATTTCCGCAAATTGTGGTTTATCACATTCATAGTATTGATCACAATCGTTATCCGGGTACGCTCAAACGCTCGGTTTGTGGAGCTGAAATAGCATTTCTCGAAATCCAAAATGGGCTTTCATATAATACATAACCTCTTAAGCGATTTCTGTTAAACCCCCAGACTTTTTGCGTATTTTAGACTTTTTGAATAATAAGTACCCAGTTTCCGGTAGGAAAAACAAGGCACTTTAGATGAGGGAGCTTGAATGGTAGAAAAGGTCTTTGTGCCCACAATTTAAGCAAAGTGCCCATCAAAGCCGGTATGAATAAAAAGAGATGAAAATATAGTCCAAAATCACGCCGGGCATGAAAAAAAAATTAGTTTCTGATGTAAGCACTTTTTTTGTCAGACAAAGCCCCGGGCTTTGTCTTGTCGAACACCATAAAACCAAAATACTGTCCGACAAACCCCATGACTGTCAGACCAAAAAAGGGAAAAAAATTGAAAAAAAAACGCGCAAAAAAGGGTAATTATCATGTTATTAACTGATAGAAACTTTAATACAACCTTTTTTGATCCTGCTAGTGGCGGGGATCCCACAAGATGGCCGCATTTGAGAGCAATCCCAAATTGAATAATGTCGCTATTTGCTGGAAAGGCTAAATGCCATTAAGTATTCGGTTCATAAGTGCTTGAAAAAATATCCTTTTTTACGCCCAAACATGTGAAAAGCTTATCTATAGATCTGAATTAGATCTTCAGTTCTATAGGCAATGCATAATCAGCAAGAAACTTTTAAAAAAAAATGTACATGAATGAAACAAATATTTTGATTTTACAAACAGATGAAGGATTCTCATAGACTACACGGAACGCATTTCCTATTGAAACAAGGAATGATGAGGGATCTTTAACTCCTCGAATATAATGGTATTTTACGCCTGGCATATCTTGCACTCTACCTCCTCTAACGATAATCACAAAATGCTCTGCAAATTATGACCTTCGTCAGGAATGTAAATAATTTTTCATTTCAAATGTTTTTTGTGAGATCTTGAATAAACAAATAAATAAAAAACAAATAGCATAGATTGAATCAATACGTAGTAATCTGATCCTTTATGATGACATAAACCTCTTGCTTTATATCATCATGCTATATGCTAGCATAAAAGGATAAATCTAACCTTTTATAATATGATGAAGAAAGAAATTTTGATTATGGTGACATAGAACGAAGATTACTTTTCTTCCATAACATCATGTTATGATAAATCAAGAATTTTGTTTATGACATCATGAAGTTTATTTGAATGCCAAATACTTGACATGATATACAAATAACGGTTGGAGGAATATTTTTATTTTTTGCTTTAAAAATTATTTAATAAAATCAAAAAATTCATATATTGACATGTATTCTTTTCAAATAGTTGCAAAGAGAATATCTATGATGTCATTAAGAAGTATTTTTATTAAATAATATCATAAAGTAAAAAATAAAGGTGATTACAAAAGGATAGTGTTAGTTTAAAAATAATGCACATAAGAATTCACAAAATAATAAATTAAATTTTTTTGACATGTAGTTATTTATTTTTTCTTTATCTTGTTCAATGAATATTTTCAAAATAAAATATTTTAAATTTTTCCAAAAGATGGATTTTTTTTATCAAATTTAAAATTTATTTTTTTGCTCAATTAATTAATTTTTTATTGATTTATAAATAAAATTTATCTAATTTATTTTTGCATACATGTATTATGATCAAATAATCAATATTTATGTATTTTTACTTTCAAGAATAAGTAAAAAATATTCATTATAGTTATTTTTATAATATTTTATTTTTTATTTTATTTTTATACTATAAAGATAAATTTAAAAATAAAATAAAATTTTCAAAACAAATTTTATTTCAAAATTTATCATTTTTATTTCAAGGAGTAAGCAATTGATATATAATTATATATTTTGTTTAATTTTATTTCATTATGATTCAATACAATTTTTGTTTATTAATTCAAATCAAATTTATTTTTTTCCTCACAATAAACATATAAACAACATAATTCTTGAATATGTTTCACCGACAATTTTTTTTAATTAATGAATTTTATTATTAATATTTTTTTTCAAAAGACAAAATAATAAAATAATCTCTCTGAAAATTTTGATTTATTTAGAATTAGGGATGACATTTCCAGAAAAAATTGCTGACTGGAAAAAAAATTCCTCATGGGCAGTGTTAAACAACTTGGAATAATGTGAATCTTTCAAAATTATCCTTACACATTTGTTGTCCATATTCTTTATCAAATATGTTATAAAAAATAAGTAAGAATTATTTTAGAAGGAAAAATATTTCATATAAATATGTTTATGTTGAATTCATAATATTTTTATTTTTTGAAGATCTCTTTTAAAAATTAAAAATAAATCATAAAAAAAAATTAAATAAAGATTATAATCTTATTTTTTATATATTTTTATCTTGAAAATCTCAATTTTATGATGATTTGAGCCCAAAAAATTAAATATTTTTTATAAATCTAATATTTTTATCAGCATATACTCAATATTTTAAATTTATTTATATTAAAAAAACATTTAAATTTTGAACTTTATAAGATATTTTACTCTTCATATTGATGATGAATTTTAATTCACTTTTACATACCAATTTTATTTTTTTCATTAAATAGAATAAATAAAAGAATTAAAAAAAATTAAAAGATAAGTATTTCATAAAATGAAATCACAAGTTAAAATCACATATAATCATAAATTTTTTTATTTCTAAATTATAGCAATATACATAATAAAATGAAGATATTATCTGTCCAAAGAAAGTAGTGCATCTTCCCAATTCGTAAACATATTTTCTGACTATTCTTCCGATAATATTTGCACTACAATATCGTACAACAGATAAAGTCTTGAGGACATCAACCTAATGAGGAAAAATAACATTTACAATTATGAATGATTGTGGTCATGTAGAGGACTTCATGGTCATATACAACAAAAGTTGTTGTGATGAATCAAGTCGTATACACAACATTGTGCAAGAAATAATGATGTGAACAACTAAACTTTAAAAAAAAAAATTGATACGAGAGTAGCACTTCATTAGAGAATTTCAGTTAAGACATTTTATTAGGATTAGAAAATCCCGTTTTAAATATCATTAATGTAGCAAAACAATAAGAAACATGAATGTTACATAACTTCTTTTCATCAAAATATACATCATTATAATATATTTAAAATATGTAATTGTATTTGTTTATCGTTATAAAAACAATGAAAGTGATCTAGTACGACCAAATGGATACACAATCTTTAAATCACTTTAAGTATCAACATATCACAATTTGCTAGTGTATTAAATTTAATAAATGTATATATACTTCATTTATATATCCATCTTTAGAGAACTTTGAGAATGATGGATGTTTGTTGATATCATTCCTTTAATACAAAGGTTCACATTCATTTCTCTTCTATCAAAATGGCTTTTTATAGGAGAGAGTTATTGTAAAATAATAACTCTCTCCTATGGTTGTGGAGTAATAACGACAGATTGTTCTACATTCCGTCGTTAGTACTCGACAAGGAACAATCACAAACCGAAAGGCTAGCAAAGATGTGAAGAGTGCCGATTAACCAAAAATGCTAAAAGTGACGGCTTTTCCATCGATAATAAATCTATCCTTTCACATGAAATTGGCAAAGATGACTATCTTCGTGCCAAATCTCCTATCACACACTCAAAGGTACTTGGTTTGATCATGTCACCAAAGACGTCCATGATCCTCATATCAAAAGCTATCAAGCATCATAAGATTGAAATAGATAAATGGATTGACAAACAATACTATAGGAAAGTATATCAAATTATACATGTGAATCCCCTAGTAGATAAAGGTCATTTATATGCATAATATAATATCCATGATACATGTGTGAAGTCTCTATAGCATGAGACAAAATTATGGGCTGAGCAACAAAGAATGGTTGATCATCGCTTCCAAGAGAGCAAATCTTAGAACATTCGATATTCGAGAGGTCGTGAGAACAAACTTCCTCAAAGGTCGGTAAACATGTCCAATGTGAGACGATCTGCACATGTGAAGAGGAATTGGGAAGAATCAGAAAAGGAGCAGACTCGGGGAACAAGAAGAGTCTCTATTCGGATCGAAACCTCTTATCTTGTACCCAGGTAATCCGATGGCATGGAGGATGACTTGAAAGCTCCGTTGAAGGCAACAGGGGTTATTAAATACTACACATGCTTGAAATGGGACTATCCTTGGATAAGCAACTTCATGATAGATTTCATTCACCATACTGTTATACACAGGGGACGCTTCATAGAATATCATCCTTCCAAGTGCCGGTTTCCAGTAATCATCACAGAGGAAGAAGCAGCCCAGGCTTTTCATCTCAGCCTAGAAGGAATTCACAGTACTATCGGGAAAGCAGCAGCGGACGACATAAAAAATGAGAATCGATATAAGCTAGATGCAACCGGGAGATACTTCTCTATAGCCTCTGCAGAGACTAAAGCTCTGCGCACTGCAGGGAAATTCGCAATGCAAGCTCTCTTCCTCCAGCAAAACTGCACCGTTCTGACTTTGAGTCAAATGATATTCTTGAAGGCTGCGCTGAATAAAGAGAAAGTGGCATGGGGAAAAGTCTTGTGGAGGAATCTGGTGAAGCGGATCGAATTCTTCCATAAGCATGTGTCTAAATTAGCAAACAAGAACGAGGCGATGCACAAACTCACACAGAGAACTTATGCGCCAATTTTGGTCGCTCTTATGTTGAAGTTAGATCATGATCCGGAACATGAGGCCTGGTTTGGTAGCCTCCGTAACCCACAAGCAAATAGTCCTCATGCAGATTCAATCGAGTTAAGAGCATGAGTTTTTGACAAGCCCAAATGCTAACGAAAGAAGGAAGAAGGTGAAATTAATTAAAGAGGAGCTTGAAACTGAAAAAGAGCCAACGCTGGTTCCAGTTTACGATTTACAAACGTGTTCAACGTTCATTGATGGAAAGACAGAGCAGCAAATGACAACTGGTACAGGGAACCTCCCACAGGCTCCTTATGATGTGGATCGAGGGACAGAGGATCTGAGACTACTTCTTCGACACAACAGGCAGAAATTACTCAGAGCCACAATGACTCTCTCAAACTTGTGTGAAAACGTGGGGGGAAAAGTTCCTGATGAATCTCCTGACCTGGCTGATGCAGTACCAGACAGGACCGAAGCAAAGAAGGTTCAGCATGCCAGGAGAAATCCCATCCTGCACGAGAGTATCACTGATATCGACGCCGCAGTTGTTGACGCAAAGTTCTCATCTGATAACCGTCATTTCACAGGTGCTCCACAACCACCAGAGATCTCCAAGCTGCAAGCGGAGGGAAAGGAAGTTGAAATCCTGGATTCAGATCATGGCGCCCATGATCTCAACGACGTTGAAGCTGACTCAATTACTACAGAGTCGACAGAAGCTTTCCGCTGCTCCCATCTGATGCTGAAAGATGTTACAGCTGAGCCAGAAGAAGCAGACATCGAGATAAACGCCAAAGAATCTTTGATCTTTGTGTCACTAGAATAAATAACATTAAATATCCAAAATTGAAATCAATACCTTTCTTACAGTAATAACAAAAGATTCTGATTTACCCAAACTTCTTTCCCGGTATAATGGTTGAGTGTCACCCTCCATATGAGTTCAGTACGCAGAGACTTATGTGGCAGCCAGACCTTGAACTTCAAGCTCAGACAGGAGGCTTTAACTCGAGGACAACTCCCTTCAGGTTTCGTATGCACCAGGCATATTAGGTTAGAGATTCGAGAACAGTCGCCCCAATCCATTCCTCTCAACTTAATTAGTGTACACCTAACCACTATACCTGATGAGATGAAGAACTCACACCATCAAGAAATCTGTGCATACTGCGATAAACTTAGAAACGTAGATGCGTCAGACAACCGTAGAGGGAACGTGGGATTCTGAAATTTGTTTGCGTCCAATTCACAAACCGTCGACATTCATCTTCCAAAGTAAATAATTCAAGACTGAAAACAGTATGTTAAATATCGTACAAGTCTTCATGGCAATATGGCCAAAGAAGCATACCAAACCTAACCTTTACCTATACAAAGCCTTACTTATCGGCAAATAGTACTACAATAGGGCACTAGAAATACCCATCAGACTTACGAGTACCTCCGCTGAGGATTCTCATGCCAGACTAGAACGACTTCACTACGTGTCAGTGAAGTGTCAGTCTTCACCCTCAAGGTCAAAGCGACTAGGGGAGAAGAAGGATTGTCGGGTGATCCGACCGTAAAAGAATAACTGAGTTTCCCAAACGAATCAACCGTCCGGTGCCGTAGGATGCACAATGCAGAACTGTGATTTTCCGTCAACGCTAAAACTTGCCCGTGTGACTGACGGGATAGTAGCAAGGCTGTGTCGACGATTACTGGTGCCTGAGGCAAGACCCTCATTTTTCAAGAACGCATTTACCACACCTCCGGGGTACTCAGCACTCCTACGTCCGTAACCCACGACTGTTCTTCCAATGCCATGTTCGCTTGAGCCTGGCCTAGAATAATCGCCACTAAAGCGTTCCTTTCTCAATGGGCTTTCACGATCCATCCTTCCCGTACATTCGCGCCTTTCTTCAGAACAATGTCTTGACTGACTGTTATTTTTTCGAACCCGCGGTAATTCACAAGTTTCGTCAAGGTCTTGTATTCCAGTAGGACTTTCTGCGCTGGAATAAAAGCTGCTGCGACGCTGCTTGCCCTCAAAGTCATCCACATCTTCTTCATCAGGATCCGACACGACACCATTATGGTCTTCCACAGCAATCGGATCTTCATAACTACAGTCTCGTGACCCACGCCTAGAAAATCGCCCATTCAACTTTCTGCGATTCGCAAGCAAAGGACCATTAGCAATAAGACTTGCCTGTACTTAGAACCTGAGTTTCGGGTTCAGGGTCAAATCATAGGATGGAATTTCAAGCTTTACAATCAAAACGTAGAATGTGATCGAAATTTCTCTCGAAGAAGAAAGGAAAAAGAACATGAACAATGATTCAGTTACCCTATTACATGAACAACACCTCAAGGACAAGGCACCAAATGTATCTGGTGGTAGCGACTATAAAATCATGAAGACAAAGAACGAAAAGTACAAAACTAAAGCAACTAAAAAAAGCAAATATATCTGTAGGTAACCTGTCGTTTTTGTCCTATTTCCGTTTTGTTTCTGATTAGTTGGGTTAGAAAACTAAAGCGACTAAACAAAAACAAATTCGTCTGTAGGTTTCCTGTCGTCTTTGTGCTCTTTGTTTTATATCTGCATCTATCTGTTTCTCTTTAGTCTCTTTGGTATTTTTACTCTTTGCTCTTTGTCTTCACGGTTGCTTTAGTTTTCCAACCCACTTCATGTCAACTTGCCATGGTCAATGTAAAGTGGGTACTTTTGTCTATGTAAAGAAACATGGGTGGCCGTCCTCTGCTGTAAATCGGGAAGGTTGATGTTGGTGTAAAGGGTGGTAACGTTATAGCATGAGGGGAGAAGGGGGGGCAATCACGGTTTAACTCATGGACAGCGCTACAAACGAGAGTAGAGTTCTCTAATATCCAGGAGGAGGGTGTGTGTAAACCCTTTTGGTGCAGAAGTGAAGCCCATAGATCATGTACTGTATGAGGGAGCAGATACGATAGTACATGATCAGACGCAAGGGCTAAGCATGGAAGAGACCGAGGCAACGCAAATCTAGGTGTTAGGTCTCAAGGCCAGCTGTCAGTGCTGGGAGAACTAATTGAGCAGTATGGAGGTTTCTGCACTGGACATGGCGGGGGATAACTCGAAGCCCAACAAGCCAAGGTGAAAACAATGGCTGTTGCCCAACATATAAAGATAATGTTGTGAATTAATCTTAGAGTCAGACCATAAGTAAAATGTAAGTTGGACTAACAGTAAATAGAAACTTACTTTAGGGTTTTCTTTTAGGGTTTCATTTTTAACCCTAAGGAGTCTCTAGCCACTATGGTTTAGGGTTTCGAATTTGTGTGACCAGACTCAAGGCTTAGCCTCAGAGGTATATATATTGCTAGTCTATTAGTAAAGCAATCAGATTAAGTGTTCACCTTGCCAATGGTCATTTCCTTAGGTATTGACCACACCTTGAGTGCTGGATTGCTGAGAAGTGGGGGTGGAGTTAATACTCTAGTTGAATTTCGAGTTGATCTCAATTCAAGAGTGGTGAGTACTATATAGAGTTTGATCTTAGTGTTATTTTCTCATAGCCCACCTGAGGGTAATGGAGAATAGTAGCAAGCTATGGCTACTCCAAGAGAGTCAATTGAAAGATAAGGCACTGCCAGTGATACATCTAGGAGACATCCTAATGAAATGATGCAACAAAGTTTAGAATATCAAAAGATAAGATAGTACATGATGAGCCACTTGGGCTTAGCATGCTAGAGAACAAAGCAACTCAATTCTAGATGTCCAGTCTCAAAGGTGCCAACCCAATGTACTCCGTTGTGAATCAATCTCAGAATCAAACCATAGCAATAACTCAATAACATTAAAATGTAAATTAGTTATAGAAAATAAATAATAATTTATTTAGTTCATTTTGTGATTGAAGAATCACCAACCGCCATGGTTTGGATTTGTGTCCATCCTCAAAGCTCAATCTAAAAACTATATATATTGATGCTGAATCACTAAAACAAACAAATCAAAGATTACATTTGTGAATGATCATTCCTCAAGGAATTTCTCAAGAATGATCACACCTAAAAGTTATTGGATTCTTCATAGGTGGGGATGGTGATAACAATCTAACTGAATTCGAATTGGAACTTCATTCAACGTAGAGAATACTATATTAAAAATTCTGATCTCATTAACATTGCTCAAAATCTACCTACGGTTAGATTGAATGTAGACAAACTAGACAAGAGAGTCAACATAGAACCTAAACTAGAACATGCAATGAAGATAAAAACGAGTTAAAATGATAAGAAGAACTAACAATGTATGAGAAATACAATAAGACAAGGAACAGAACAAGAAATAGGAAAAGAAACTTAGGTATAGCTAAACATTAACTATTGGACAACGTATCAAAAGAAAAGAAACAATGGAGAAGCTACTATGAATTGGTGAGGTTTGGGGAACTTAAATAACCTATTGTGAATTAATCTCAAAGTCAGATCATAATTTAAATTGGATTGACAATGAATTATAGAAAGTAAATATTAATTTATTTTAGGGTCATCTTTGTGACTAAAGAATCACCAACCCCCATGGTTTAATGTTTCAGATTTGTGTTTCCATATTCAAAGTTGAAACTGAAAGTTATATATATTGTTGTTCAGTTAATGAATCACTCCATGACTTAAATAATCTAAATTGGATTGACAATAAATTAGAAAAATAAATAATAATTTACTTTAAAGTTATCTCACTAATGAATCACCATGGTTTAATGTTTTGAATTTTCTATGTTCAAATTGAAAATTGTATATATTATTATTCAAATAAATCAATCAAATCAAAATTTTTGTATTGCTAATGATCATTCTTTCAGGTTTTGATTGCAGTTAGATTAGTGAAATGTAAAATAATGATAGCAATCTAACTCAATTCGAATTGTATCTTGAACCAAGTTGAAAATTCTAACCTCAAGAGCATTGTCTAAAATCTACTTTATGGTTAGATTGAATGTAGTCAAGCTATCGAAGTGCAAGAAAATCCACAAAACCTATTATGGTAGAAACATCATCTAGAAATAATCCATATGAATCTCTCACACACTTATTTTCAAAAGAACCAAATGCAAGTTACATCAGAAGTAGGCGATGTGGAGGAAAAATCTTCTCACGCTGATATGCATTAAGGATGCGGTTAGAAATGCCCAACTGTCTTACGAAACAACAGTATTTGACAACAGGAGTCATTGAAGAGAACACACTCTACTCATTCATGAGTGCAAAGCCTTAAGACCAAAAAATCCGCGCTGTGGCTGACCGGTGCTAATATGAAGTAAAATGCACTTGAAGTAGATGTAACGGTAGAAGGAACGCGACAAGGACTACTTGAGAAAAGCGTAAACACCTAGAAGAGAAAAACCCATATGTTTTTGTACTTTAAACTGAATCATTGATAGAGATATTAAAAACTGAATCTCGGAATAGGACAACATATTTACAACATATGTACAAACACAATGAACATACATACTCCATCTCAAATTGCAGACTTTCTGCAAATCCACGGTTTTGGTCAAGTGGATTCAACGAAAGATGATAACGAGTGGCCGACCACAGCGTTACCATGCAACAAACAGCGATTGACCACTCTGCGCAGATGAGGTTCTTTCGGATGTTTTAAATGCCGACCAGAAGCCATTCACTTACTAATCCACCTCTCGATATTATTTCACAAGCTCTGTCTATCATTGGAGGCTCAATTCCCGAAGTTATATTGTATTCCACCAGCAGCGCGAGGTTGCGGTGTGCTGACCCTTCAATTCTCTCGAAGGTACTGCATATCACGAATCATGGACAGTGTTGATCACACAGTGCAGTAGGTCACGAGCTCGTTCCCCATCTTGCTCTTTTCGCGATCAAGAGGAATGACTCCAATTCGGGAACTTTAGCCTAGAGCGTAGGTACGGAGAACAATGAGGATGTTGCCTAAAACCTACGAGTTCAAAGTACCGTGGACAGGGAGAGGTGAGACAGGATAGCTAAGCCAGCGGAACCAACACTTTGTTAAACTGGGCCCAGTAACCAGATTGGGAGGGAAGCATTGTGTTTTCCTCCCATCTCCTACTGTAAACAGCCGGATTGGAATCGTGATACTGGTAGAACTGTAGTGCCAAGAACCTCTTAGAGATGGATATATCCTATATATAGCGTATATCCTGGAAGTATCACCACATAGACCCACTAGCTACAAGCCAGGCCTCGTACATCGTAGACAAAGTTTTCCATTTCAATATTTCTTCTCGTCAGTGCTCAGACACATTACAAAGCATAAGTTACATTTCGAACTAAATTTCAAACTTATTCTCGGGTGTCTATATTTAAGTATGAAACGGTCATTTGACTAGCTCAGGTCTATAGATATAGTTTAAATTTGTAATCCCAAGTGGATAGATTTACAAACGGGTTAAATTAACTTCGCAATACGAAGATGATCGTTAAGTTGTTAATGCATGAGCGGAAACGGGCGAGAGGACGAACCACTAGGTAAAATGAGCACACAATGCCAAGTGCGTTCGCAAGTATAAGCAACGGATAGTAGGGTGTTCAGTCAGAGTATATACGGAGAAGGGTACTAACATCAGCGAGGAAGAACCTTATAGTTCAGAGACACGGGTAAGTAGTGAATATAACAGGCAACTAGCCGTGAAAACACCACTCGACTACACAGAACTTACTTGAACATCTTAAGAAGACTTGATGTGCGTTTGGTATTCTTCGTATCAATCATGCAGCTACTTTCACCTCTGAGTCCTTTTGGAACCTCCAGTAAGCCGCCACTGTCCACAGCTCCTGCCCTCAACGCAGCAACCTCTGTTCTCATATTTGAGGCGGTGTGGAAGTCTAGGGCCACTGTAACATTGGATGAGAGTTCAAACGACTGGCGAGAATTTGACAAAGAATACCGAGAACGAGAAGTTCGCTGACAGTCGGACTCGTCAGAAGATTTTCTGTGCACACGAGTTGCTGAGGTCACGCCACCAATAGCTGGAATGTCTTTTATCTCCTTTCGTCCTTCTACAAAAGGAAAACACAAGTTACTAAGGAAGATTTATCTATTAGAAATTTTAGACGGACGTGTCTCCGTCCGTCTAAAATGTAAAACTTATCTACGAGTAGTTTCAAGGTCTACAGTGTATCGAGTCATGAAATATAGATGGACTGCTCTTGAAGAGAATTTGATCAGAATGAAAGTTGAAAAAAATTGAAGTACATGATAAAGCGCAAGGGCTTAACATGCAAGGGGATCTAAAACATCTAAGGCCTAGGTGGTACGTCCCATGACTAAGAGAAAGAAACATGCAGACAAAGACCAACGAGCCGAAAAACCCTGGCAACTCAATAGAAACAAATAAATTCAGCATAGATAACATAGTACATGATCGGCCGCAGGGGCTTAACATGCAAGGGGACCAAATCATCTCATGCGAAACATCTCAGGCCTAGGTGGTCCGTCTCAAGTGGTACGTCTCAAGGGTGCCAATTAAATGTCTTGTGAATTAATCTCGGAGTCAGACCATATTAATAACTCTGTAGAAGTAAAATGTAAATTGGACTCACGGTAAATAGACATTTACTTTATTATTTTCTTTTTAGGGTTATCTTTGTGGCTAAAAAGTCTCCAGCCATCATGGTTTAGGGTTTCGGATTTGTGTGACCAATCTCAAACCGGAGACTAAGAGGTGTATATATTGTTGTTCTATTGGTAAAGCATTCAGGTCAGAGTGTTCATCTTGCCAATGATCATTCTGTCAGGTACTCATCACACCTATGAACTGTTGGATTACAAAGATGTGAGGTGATGATAGCAATCTAACTGAACTCGAGTTTGAGCTTGATTCAAAGTGCGGAGTGCTACGTTGAAAATTCTGATCTTAAAAGTATTGCCTAAATCTACCGGAGGGTTAGATTGAGTGTATGCAAGTTATGGCAAGTGGAAGTGAATCCACATGACCTGATGTGATAGAAACATCATCTAGAACTCATCTATATGGATCATATTCACACATTGATTATCAAAACGTTATCGGCTCACATTGGGGTACAGAGATTGACAGAGTTGAGAAGCTAAACATACTCAACTACAGAAGATGGTCCCATAACATGGAGTATTTTGAGATTGTATGGGTACTGGAAATACTGCAGTTCTCCCCTGAGAACATTGAGGAGAGCTTTGCTGATGAGGTGTTTGAACATAATCATCTTATCACTTTGAGGCTCTTCAAGGCTACTCTCAACAATGCCAACCTTGAGATGTAGAAGATATTTCATATGCATGGGATATCTGGTCCAAATATATGAGCAAGATTGGATTATTCGCCGATGCAAGGTTGAGGTGGACAGAAATGTCTACTTTGAAGCTTGATGATCATGATGTGATAGGTCACATGGCCAAATTTCATTCATGCTTTACTAGAATAGATGAATCAGGTCTGATTATTCCTCCACATTTCAGGGTTGCACATCTATTTGCTAACTTATCTCCAAAGTATGAACCTATTATTCTGTCACTTGTTCTCTTCCTGGTAAACAAATGTCATGGGACTATGCATACAACAAGATAATCACATTAACTACTAGTTTTGATAGAGCTAGTAAAGAAGTTGTTTTTCTTGCGACAAAAGGAAGAAGTGGGGATAGAAGAATGGTACACAAGGGAAGAGTAAAGAAACTTGTAACTGTTACTCCTGTGGTGAGAGAGGTCACTTGAACTTCCACTGCAAAAAGGTGTCCACGAAGAGCATAGATGCTTCCAAGGCTAATCATAGACCTAAAAGCACAAGAGAGTGGTGAAGAAGGAGAGAGCCAACTTGGTTGATGAACTTTATCCAGATGATGAAGAGAGTGTGTTTGGCAACATGAGTGTTGAGAGGAAATCTGAGAAAGTGAGATATCCTGGTTGGTACTTGGATTTGGTTTGTAGTTTTCATATGTGTTATGAGAGTCATCTATAACATGAAGAAGTTGTTGAGATAAATAGAAAGTGGAAGTGGTGATGAATCTCCAATTCTTGTAGTAGGAAGTGTCCCTTTGGCTTTTGTTGGAGTAGAAAACAAAGACAAAGAGCATACTCTGATAGTGGAGAAAGTTAGATATGTATCTGATTTTTTCAGAAATCTGATGTAAGTGAGCAAACTCAAAACTACTGGTTTTGATGTACATTTCTAGGGTAAAAGGGAGTCTTGCACCATAGAGAATGATGGACAAGTTGTTTGCAATGGAGTTGCTAATGGTAACCTATTCAGATTGCTAGAGGTTAAGCACAAGAAATCTGAGAAATCTTATCTTTTAGATGAAAAGTCATTGGAGTTGTGGCATAGAAGGTTGGATCATCTTTTTGAGTCTAACATGAGACTCTTATAACAAATGGTGGGAGTACTCACGCTACCAAAAGGACCACTTGCATTCTGTGGTGCTTGTGTTCAAGGGAAGTCACACAAGGCATCTTTCCCCAAAAAATCATTGCAAACAACTGAGGAGTTCCTGGATCTCATACATTCAGATGTATGTGGTAAGATACCTCACAAGTCCTTACTAGATGCACAATATTATGTCACTTTTGTAGATGACAAGAGTATGAAGAGTTTTCTGTATTTATTGAAAAGCAAAGACAATGTGCTTGAAAGATTCAAAGTCTTTGTTACAATGGTAGAAACTCAGACATGGAAGAAGGTGAGAATACTCAAACATGGAGTTTGTTGCTTTTCTAGAAAGCAAGAAGATAGTGTCAGATGTGACAGCTAAAGACAATCCCTCATAGAAAGGAGTTGCTAAAAGATTGAATAGGACTCTGCAACAGAAGGTATTGAGAATGCTACAACATGCTCAACTTGAGATACAGTTTTGGGATGCAACTATCAAGGTTGCTGACTATCTCAAAAATCGAAATCCCACAATAGCATTAAACAACATGAAGCATGGAGTGGTAAGAAACCTGATCTTACCATGTTGACGGTGTTTGGTTGTCCAACCCATGCACATATCCCAAAGGAGCAAAGAATCAAACTTGGGTTGAAATCTAAGAGGCTTATCTTCATTGGATATGAAGAAGATTGAATAGATACCTGCTTTACAACCCAAGAACTAATTATACATTACGTTCTATTGATCTGTTGTTTGATGAGGAGAATACTTGGAGAAACAGAGATGAAAGACGCATCACACCAGCAGTAGATATTTCATTTGCTTCTATACCTGTGATTTTACCACTAACAGGTGCTGGTGATAATACAAATGGAGCATCATCACAACCACACAATGGTACTCACGAGATATCTGATTCTAAAGGTGAAGAGGAAATGATACATGAAGTAGACTTGGGAAAAGAGTTAGATAGATTACTTGATGCTCAACTTGAGACTTTTCCAATGAAGGTTTATATCAGAAAGATAAGGAAGCATGGTAATGTTCAAGTTCCAAGAGCTGATGATTCTATAGAAGAGCAAGGATTGCTCTTAGAAAATCCAGCACACAAAAATTTCAAGTTCAGAGGTTTGGGATTGTTTGAGATACAACTAATGTATCTCTTCAAAATGATATTGTCATGGAGGAATCTCTCTCTACTTCTATATGAAGCTTCATCATATGTTGAAACAGCAAGAAATCACATTGGAAGAAATGGGAGCAAACAATACTTGAAAAGAAAAAATCTCTACAAAAAACTGCAGAAGGGAATTTGTAGATTTTCCACCATGAAAAAAGATTATTGGATGCAGATGGGTCTTCAAGGTGAAGAGAGGAGCTGCTGGTGAGATTTTGAAGTACAAAACAAAATTAGTTGCCAATGGGTACAGTCAACAACCTAATGTTGATTATCATGAAACCTTTGCTCCAATGGCAAGGTATGGTTCTATTCGAATGATGTTAGCTCTAACAGCTAAGAATAATTGGGAGGTAGAGCAACTAGACGTGAAGACAATTCTTTGAATGGAGACCTAGGGAAGAAATCTACATGGATGTACCAGATGGCTATTCCACCTCTAATGGGAAAGTTTGTTTGCTCAAGAAAGCTCTATATGGTCTGAAGCAAGCCCCTAGGAGTTGGTACTATAAGCTTGATGTTTATTTGATGATACAAGGTTTCAAAAAAGCACATTCAGACTTGAATGTCTACAACAATGATCAAGAACTCTACATAGCAGTCTATGTGGATGATTTGTTGTTGATTGGGAAAGGAGTAAAAGTTGTGAAGAGTATAATCTTTACTCTTTGCTCCATTTTCGAAATGACATACTTAATCCAATGAAATTTCTGTTATGCATCCTCATTGATAGAAATTGATGGGAATGATAGATTCAGTTGAGCCAAACCAATTACATTGACGGAGTTCTACATAGGTAGAGAATGGAGGATGCAAAATCTGTTTTTATTCCCTTGGAACATGGCTGCAGATTGAAAAAGGAGATGGATGAAAATAGCAAAGAAATCATTGAAGACTTACCATTCCTGTATTAGAGTGCACTAGGTTCATTCATATTTGCTATGGTTTGTACAAGACCAAACATAACTCACTCAATGGGAACTCTAACCAAGTACACTAATTGTTTAACTCCAACACATTGGAATATATCAAGAGAGTACTAAGGTATTTGAAAGGAACTCTAGGTATGTATTTGAAATACATAAAGCTAGGCTATAAACCTACTCTCAAAGATTTTTTTGATGCTAGTTAGGATGACGATAGTAGATCCACTAGTGATTACCTGTTTAGTTTAAATGATGGAGTTATAGTTATGGAAGCAAACAGCAGAAATCAGTAACATTGTACACAACAGAAACTGAAATCATAGTTTCTTCACTTGCTACTCAAGAACTGATTTGGTCCAGAAGTATGTTGAATGAACTCGATTTTGTTCAACAAGCTCCAACAATATTGATGTGTGATAACATTGGAACTATTGCACTCACAAAAACTGTTCATCATCTTCGTACTAAACACATCTCTATATGTAAAAGATATGTTGAAGAGAAAGAAGAGGAAAAAATAGTTAGACTAGTTTAAGGTCCAATTGAGGACATGACGGCTGATGTGCTAACCAAAGTACTCTCAAAAGTGAAACATAGTAAATGTGTAAGAGAGTGGAGTCTATTTTTGCCTCTTGGGAGTGTTGTGAATTAATCTCAAAGTTATTAGTAACTAACGTATAAATGAAATGTAAATTGGACTGGCAGTAAATAGAAATTTATTTTTAAGTTTTTCTTTTTAAAGTTACCGGAATATACTCAAATGGTAATGGTGCAAACATGCAGACAAACGAATTCATCATAGAGCGCAGTTTGGTAACTATGTACCAAATGGTTAGTAACATGGGCGTAGTAGTTGGTAAGTACTAAAAAGTGTACGTTGAGACACCCGGAGGATGCCATCAGTGGTACTAATCTCGTGGGCCAGATATACACACGTATGTGAATTTCCTTACCGCATGAATCATCATGCGGTTGTCAAGTGACAATTATCGATAAGAGAGTAAAAAAGTGCACTGCACTTTTTACTCTCTTTTACAGTGATTAGTGCATCAGTCTCTCGCACTGAGGTGATGAAAGGGCCACGGTTTTAGTACCACTGTTGCGGCTGAATGGAAAAAGCGAGAAGGGGCCAAGCAAACGTCCGGAGCACAAATCAAGGTGTAAGAAAGAGGCACCAAGTAGCATGTGACATCGACAAAATTTTAAGCAAGTACGAGGAAGAAAACCAAATGGAGGTCTGTATGCAACAGCGACAAAATTAAGCAAGTATGAGGAAGGAAATTCCATATATGTACATGATGTAATTGTTAATCTATGAGTGAGTACCTTTCTCTATTTTGCAGTAGAATAATAACTGAGTAAAAATTAGTTACTAACTTTTACCATATGTAAAAACTAATTTAATTTACTTTAATTGCCAAACCCTACTTTAACCATGATAGGCTTTTGCAGCCATTAGCCACCTTAAAATTAGATTTTCGAGTTAGTATCTCATGTTCAAGTGTGAGGCATGAAATTTATATATATTGCTAATACACAAGTCAGAGTACACACCTTACCAATGATCATTTCCTCAAGTACTCATCACATCTTTGAGTGCTGAGAAGTGGAGGTGGAGTCAGCACTCTAGTTGAATTTCGAATTGGTCTCCATTCAGAAGTGGAGAGTGTTATCTAGAGTCTGATATTAATGTTGCTTCTCATAACCCACCTGAGGGTTAAGGGGAGTGGTAGCAAACTATGGCTAATGGCTAATCCGGGAGAGTCAATAGAGAGATCAGGCACTGCTCCTGATATATCTAAAAGACATCCTAATCACTTGCTCCGGCAGAGTTCAGAGTTCAGGTGTGGCATGAACAGACACATTGAAGTGAATCCAGCATGAAAACCAGAGGTATGAACTGACATGAATAAAGCACGATCCTCGGATCAATTCCAAGTCCAAGAGTATCAGAAAACCAAAACTATGCATGAAAGAAGCTGGAAGCCAGATAATCCACCAGAGCCCAAACGCTAGCTTGGTACAATGATGGCTAACTTGTGGAGACGGCTATTAATTATATTGTCTTTAGTACTCTGGCCTAGATTGAACCTGTTGTGATGCGTGTAAATTATAGAAATGATGTATTCTGACTGACATCTTCTGGCGAACATCGAAACTTCAAATCCACTTTGTGACTGTGTAATGGAAAGATCGAGAAAATTACAATGAAACCCAGATGAAAAATTGAGTTCATGGTTAAGCACGGGATATATACCACCGCCCACAACGTTACTGGAGACGTCCAAGAGGGTTGGAAGTAACTGCTGAGGTTTGTGTTGTAATGGTTTCAGCCACTCAAAATGGAAATCTAAAGCTGAGTACTCTTCTTCAGGGATTTCCATTTTAGAACGCTTGGCACCACTGCCGTCCACGCATCATTCACATCAGGATTGGGTGCTTAAAACACATATTAAAATATCGTGATAATACAGGTGGAAGAAACATTGGAAGACGCAGAAATGCGGAAATAAATCTAGGTTTAAGAAACTTGTAAAACGACAAAAATATGGAAAGAAAATGTGTTAGGTTTACTGGAATCTTAGAGATTAAAACCTCACGATGATTCTGTAAAACCTAACTAGGCGAGTGAGATATAAATACAAAGGTGGCAGCAATCGCTGTTAACTCTGAAATGACCTGAGTGCAATAGAAGCTTTTACAGGCAAAAACAAAGCTATTGGAGCATTTATCCATAAATGTGATAGCAAAGTGATATCTAAACCTATTCCAAACTTGGATGTCTGATTTTTCAGAAGAGAGGGTGTAGATTGAGAGGGTTGAGAGGGTGAAAGGGATGACTTTTTCAGGATGTAGGCTTGTATCTCTACACAGAACGGTTTGCTGCCGATGGTTATGTACACCCGTAGTTCCTATGTGTTCTTTTGATGCACGTACAAAAGGTCCTAAGTGCATTACAGATAGCTTCAAATGCAGATATATTCACAGAATGTTGTAATAGATGCTCAGTCCCCAGGTTAAAGGTTGGCAGTATGTTCGCATCGGATGTTGGTGCATGTCTGTGATGTGCATGTACGAAGGAAGGAAAGTGAGAACATTGGCAGGGTGCAGAAAGCATACAAGAAGGAGCTTCACATGATACAGTTTCAGCTATGGATACTAATTAGAGAAGCGGTTGCCTACAGTGCGAGCGTATTTCCAAGCAACCAGTGGTCGCCTCCGAGTAGATAGTAGAAAGTGTGGGATGTTACTATGAACTTGAATGGGATGGAGAATATTGGATAAACGAATTTTATCTAGAATTGAGGAGGCATAGACACAAATCAGTAGTGGGTTTCTGTGTATATACAAGTAATTCCCGCTCAGACTTCACAACAGAACTCATAGCCTGCTACCAGCTGAAAGCCCGAGGATAACAGGACGGACAGGCAGGAAGAAATCGTTTCTATATGATCAACAGTCATAATAATAAGGGGAAAACTGAGACCAATAAGGTTCAAAACTGATGTGGAAACTCTGTTAGCTAGGCGCAACAGTAAGACACGGTTAACTTTCAGATTTTAAGGTGGAGATAAACGTTACCTTCTTTTCTTTCCGTTTACGTTCCTTGTTTCTGTGCTCTTTCCAAAGCTGAAGAAAAAGATATCTTTTCACTCCAGAGTTTGACCAGATAGATTGCTTCAAAAAATAAGAGCTGCATCTTCTCAATCAGTGGGATATTCAGTTCAAAATATACCTGCTTCAATAAGATTCTTGACCCCAGCAGGAACTCCATTTTGATCCAGAGAGTTCCCAATGGCGGCGCTCTCTGTCACTTCCGCCTGCATTCTGCAACGAGAAAAGTAAGTGTCAACTATCTATAGCCACCAGCTCACAAATCAGAACAACCGAATTTGAAATAAGAAAGGGTCTGACACTAAAATCACATAACTACAGAACTCTTCTGCTTCTCAGGAGGAAAGCGAACCACACATGTCGTGTGTGTAGGTCAAACAAACCAGAACAAAAGAGCACACTCCCGTTCACGTCGAGTTTGCACATGGTTAGTGTGAAGACGTAGTGGTTAGAATTGAAACCACTGTACGTTGAGGTAAGAGAAACACGAGAGGAGATGTTTTACCGAAAAAAAACGTTGATTGCATAAAAAGGACAAAGACTCCTCGAGTCACTCAAATACATGTCAAGAGATGTGACTCCATGGGAATAAGGAGAGGGAAGACTCCTTGTACCTGTAAAAAAAATCTTATCTATATGAACATAAACCTTAATGCAAATAATGCAAGCAAGATTTACATAACAGTCATGTCACTCCGAGTAAAAAGCTGGACAAAGCGCCGAGTCGAGCACGGAGGTACACGAAGAGTATATACCGAGTAATAGGATAAACGACCGGTCTATCACTGCTTTCACAGTCTCTCAATCAGAGATGGAAATGTGGCATACAGTGATTTGTATTACTCTTCTCAATCTGAGGTGATAAAGAATCTGTAAGGACCACAAAGTAGTACCACATATACAGCAGTACGGAATAAATGAAAACTATCCAAACATACGGAGCACAAATCAAAGCGTAAGAAAAAAGCACAAAGTGGCCTGCGATAGGGACGAAAGTGAATACATATATACACACGAAAAGTGAATTTCCTTAATGCATGAATCATCATGCAGTTGTCAAGTAACGATTACCGATCAGCGAGCGAAAAGTGTACGCAGACAGTGATTAGTGCATTAGTCTCCTAACTCTGAGGTGATGAAAGGCCCTCGATATTAGTACCACTGACGCGGCTGAATGGAATTAAGCGAGTAAGGACCATGCACACATACGGAGCACAAATCAAGGCGTAGGAAAGAGGCACCAAGCACCCTGTGACAGCGACGAAATTAAGCAAGTATGAACAAGAACACTCCAAAATTATGCATTTAGATAAAATAGTACACGAGCAGGCGCAAGGGCTTTGCATGTAAGAGACCGAAGCAACGCAAATCTAGGTGCTACGTCTCAAAGGTGCTGACGAAATATACTACACAGCAAGACGGAAGAAGACAATTATGAAAGTGGGACGTGTAATGCCTGGACTGAAAGTGTGTAAGAGAAGGAAAGACAAACCGATGCATGAATAGGAAGAGGCCAGAAGTAGTAACACGGTGGAATACACGGAGGAGCCCCGCTGTCGAATTGACAGTGGTTGTAAGTGTGCGGTATAGATCCCGACTAAAAACAGTCCTACAGTGACTATCAACACTATTTGAACGGGAAGCGTCACATTCCCGTCATTTACACTCAGCTGCTTCATCACTGGATACCCAGGTGCATAGGTGTCTGCACTGGACCTCACGGAGCCTGAGGATAACTCGAAGCCCCAACAAACCAGAGTGAAAACTCTGATTGTTGCCAAGACCTATGTCAAATACTGCCTAGCACAAACATGCTACAAGTAGAGCGGAGGAGCAGGCAGAAAATAGTGAATGCCATAAAAAATAGTGCATGCCAGAAAACTGAGAGAATGGGCGTTCGAGTGTAAACCATCATGAAAACCATCGTGAAAGGAGAAAAATACAATTCGAGTGAAATCAACCGGGATTGAAAACCAGGAAAAACAATCTATCAGTGTGAACAGCATTCACAAAAACGGAGCCTTGAGAAGAAACGGTATCCATGAATGAATCATGTACAGAAAGCGAGGATTCACATTATCACTGAAATACAGAAATGTGCATCTGAAAGCCATCGTTAAGAAGAAAGTGAAGTAGAGGACGAACTAAGCTAGAAGACGGGCTTGTCAACAAGCTCCCCGCCATGTGTATGTAACTTGTCGTACTGATTGGAAAAGTCCCGTAGCGGAATAGCCTAGAATGAACATTTACCGACGTACGACAGAAGCCAGGGTACGGTATATGAGGCGCATATTGTAGTGGTGGGCGTCATTGTTGCTAATCAATATAGCTTTGGCCTGGACTAGATGCTGTAGAGATGTACATAAGCGAGAGAGACGATCTACTTGCGCCTTAGTGATTCCTAATTTAGAATTGTAAGAAATCCTGGAGAGAACATGTAGGAGAGTAATAATTTGCAGTTCGTTAAAATCCGGCTCTCGTCCTTCGTCGTAGACCTGGATCTGTAGTTTCGGAGCAGATTGGGAAATGGTCAAACCCATAAAGCAACAAGAGTTAGCGTAGAAGGTTTCATTAAGCTCGCAGGAATCCCTACGACATATACCCCCTGCAATAGCGTGTGGAGAGATGTACATAGATTTGTGAACTCCGGAACAGCAGGGACAAAGAGATCGTCTACGTATCGTCGAACGCTGAGAAGCTGAGAAGTCTAGTGAGAAGGTCGGAGTGTTATGGAAAACACAGTAAACGCTGTGTGAAGTCGAATTCATAGGTGAAGAGGTAGTAGTTAGCCAAGAAAACAACACAGTTAGTTCCCATAGGGATACCGAAAGTTTGCCGATGAAGGGTTCCCTCGAATGTTAAATTCAAATTATCTAGTGAAAAATCCAACCAAGTAATGAGTACATCTGGAGAGAGGAAAAGCCATTGAGATGGTGGGCTGTCGGAAACCTCTGAACGGTGTCGAACCCAGCGATATTAAGAGGAGGACTTGCCATGGTCAATGTAAAGTAGTCACGGTAAAGTAGGTCCTTGTATCTATGTAAAGTAACATGAGCGAAGGAAGAATTCTCTAACAAGGGTAGCCATCCTCTGTTTTAGATCGGTCATTATGGTTAAACTCATGGATAACGCTACAAACTCCTGTAGAATTATGTAATATCCATGAGGAGAATGTGTATAAACCTTTTTGGTGCAGAAGTGAAGCCCATAGATCATGTAATGTGGGAGGGAGCTCCCTGTAAGCCAAACCCAACTATATGGAGACTTGCGTTAGAGTAGTGTCAGTAGCTGAGACTATAAATCGTGGTTCTCGTGGAACCTTGTGTAACTTCCAAGCAATGACGAAAAAGCCGTATGCATAACTATCTGTATGCAGATAGTTATGCATACAGATATTCTCATGTAGCAAGACTGAGTACGAGTCCTCAATACGGCGGGACTATGACAGAAATTAAAAGGTGTGTCAATACAGTAAGATTCCAGTTGTACCTGCACGCTAGTAGCAAAATTTTTGCTTCACATAAAGAATGGACATGCAACCTACGTGAATGCAGGCTGAAGAAAAATCGAATGTCAACGTCTGTAGTTCAGAGCAAAGGCCAAACAGGAGCAGAGAACAATCCAGGAAAGACGAGTTTCAGAATGAAAAAACTGTGGAACTGGAAGAGAAATGTTAGCAGGTACCACCAAGGTACCCAGGAAGAGATGTGCAAGCTTGGATTATATGGATAGGGAATAGAATCCAGACGCTGTCGTCAACGTGGAAAGTGAGCGTGTATTAAGTCGCTCCCGCTACCTCCAAGATCTCGCCAGCCCCCTCGGAGAATCCATGACACTTCAAGTTTCAGTTGGAGGTCGTCGCGCTGGGTTTCGATCTAGTTGAAGGGGACCCATCACCCAACATCGAAACACACAGGGGGGAAGAGAAAGAAAGCCATACCGAACTTCCTCCGGGTTTGGAATTAGTACTAGAAGAAAAGCACTCAGCAAACGCCAGGCACAAGCCGGAAGTAATAAGCGAGAGCGGAAGGGTACCATATTACAAGAACGATACTATACTGAGATGTATATGAATATATATATATGAGACAAAGTACAAGTCCTACCTACGGGCCTTGGGGCCTCTGACTGACATTAGAAGGGTTGTAGCACATTGACATCGTAATCAAAGCTGCGGATCCCGATGATTCGAATGAATGCAAGCCGAAATAGGAAGAGATGAAAACTCACGTGAATGAAGCTGTAAGCAAAGGCATCCGATACAATCCACCCGCAGCAAAAGACAACCGAAATCATCTTTGAAAGCAAGTAGAAACGTACGATTCCAACAAAGCCCAAGTCAGATGAAAAGAAAACATGAAGCTTACGGACATCTCAATCTTGGACGACGACAAACATTAAATGACGCAATGGAGAACGAAGGCAGTTGACTGTAAGTAAGAAGTAGCCAGAAGGTACCTAGGGAGGGAACGGGAAGTGCTAGCGTAGATCCTATTCATGCTGGATAGTAATCCAGAGAATGTAATCAACGAAGAATGCGAGCGTGCATCAATCCGCTCTCACTATTTCCAACCCCTCACCAGCCCCCCTGAGGCTCTCTTAATATATATAATGGTACCAAATATAAATACTCAGTACGGGCATTGGGGACTGTGACCGACATTAGACATTAAAAGGGTGGTAGCACATTGAAAGCGTAATAAAAGCTGCAGTACGGGCCTTCCAGGCTGTGACTGACATTAGACATATCAAGGGTGGTAGTACATTGAGAGTGTAATAAAAGCTGCAGGTACCAAGTCTAAAAACAGGCAACATGAATCCAAGGGGTATCTCAATCTTGCAGAACGTCAGAAGTTAAATGACACGACGTAGCACGGAGGCAGTGGATCGGAAGCGTGAAATAAGAAATACGCATACGTTCTAACGTAGATCCTATAGATCAACAAATAGGAATCCAGAGACTGCAATCAACAAATAAAATGAACGAGCAATCAACCCGCTCCCTATAATTCCATGAACTCATCAGCACCCCCTAGGCCCTCTTGTCCAATGTGACTGACATTAAAAGGGTGGCAGTACATTGAAGGCGTAATGAGATCTGCAGGTCTCACAATGATTAGAGTGAATGCAAATCAAAAGTAAAGGATGGGAACTCAGGTGAATGAAACTATGAGCAAAAGCATCCAATCAAGTCCTGGAGCAAAAGACGACCGGATTTTGCCATGAAAGAAAGTAATCTAAAAGAGCCCAAGTCGATGAACAGGCAACATAAACCGTTCGGGCATCTCAATCTTGCAGAACACCTGACGTTGAGTGACGCAACGTAGAAAGAAGGCAGTGGATCTGAAGCGTGAAAAGAAAGTATCCAAAAGGGTACCGAGGGAGGAAAGTGCTAACGCAGATCGTATCGACGCTGAATAAGAACCCAGACACCGTAATCAAAGTGATCATCAAAAGTAATCAAGAGTGTGCATCAATCCGCTCCCGCTATTTTCAAGACCTCGTTAGGCCCCTGACCACCTCCTGTCCATGAGCAAGAATGTCGACCGCAGGTATATTTATATACACATAGCGAGGCCGAGTACAAGTCCTCAGTACAGGCCTTTGGGCTGTGACTACAATTGAAAGGCGTGACAGTACATTAAAGCCGTATTGTGAACTGTAGATCTCACGTTGACTAGATGAATGCGAAAATGACACCCAGGACGTGACCGTAGATGAATGAAGCTTGAAACAAGAAGAACCAATACAGTCCAATCGACGAGTAACAGCAAGCAGAAATCGTGCATGACGAAAGGCGTTGAGCAATTCAGCGGTTAACTCAACTGACAGATCGGAAGAGTAAAGCTGAAAGGTACCCAGAGCGTAATAAGGAATGAAATTGCTAGTATAGATCTATCGAAGCGTAAAAGTGAGCGTGCTTCACTCCGCTCCCGCTTTACAAGTACGCCGTAGGAGCTTTAGAAGCGCAGCTGTTACTGAGATTGAAAGGTGTGGCAGTAAAATGAAGCCGTATTGTGAGCAGCAGATCCCAAATCATTAGACGAATGGCAAAGGGAAACCAATGACGTGAGCGTACGTGAATGAAGCTTAAAGAAAGAGAATCCAATACACTCCAAGTCCACGAGCAGCAACAATCATAAACCGTACATAAACGGTACATGACGAGCTTCGTTCCGCAGTTCCACGGTTAGCTCCATTGACAAATCGGAAAAGTAAAACTAAAAGAAGGGAAGTGCTAGCCTGCGGAATAGGAATTTAGTGGCTGTAATCAACGAAGAAAGACTCCTTTTATATATATAGCCGAGACCGAGTACAAGTACTCAGTACAGGCCTTGGGTCTGTGGCTGATATTAAAAGGTGGAAGTAAATTGAAGCCGTCTTTTGAGCTAATTAAAACGAATTCCAAAATGAAACCAATGACGTGACCGTACGTGAATGCAGCTAGAAATTCCAATACAGTTCAAGTCGACGAGCAACAGCAAGCAGACCCCACAACTTCTCAACGCCCATAATAGTGCCAAAATGGGTGCTAACCCCTCGACAATAGTTTCTGTGATACTAAAGAGCAGTCAGGGCAATCACACGTCTAAATCGAACACACGGCATCCGAATAGATAACATAGAACCTGATCAACCGCAGGGGCTTAACATGCAAGGGGGGACCTTGCTTGGTCTGAAAAACGTCACTGACTAAGACAAAAGCGCAAGGCTAGGGACAGAGCACTATTTCAGAGGAATATTTCGGGTAAATACCAAATTTTAAATAAAATAAGAAAACGGGGACGGCGCGGGACTAAGATGTCGTCGGCGATACGACTGGTGAGTAAGATGCGAAAGAAAAAGTCCCTTGAAACCAGCTAAGGAGAAAGGATATGCAGACTCTTGAACATACAAAGGGCTTTTCAAGAAGGTAACCCAGACGGAGATGGAGGTCGGGGGCAGTAGCACGTTTATCAGAAGGCAGGCATCTACGAGTCCTAAACCGGCAGGGGTGTTTCCACCAGGAGGAACGGTGACAAAGAGCAGAATTTCAGTGAGTAGTACATTCAAGATAACAAGTTAGAGGCCAGTTGTAGGCAAAACAACATGAGTAAGTCCGAGTGCTGAAAGCTATAGATATGATAATAAGAAAAACCGAAAGCAAAAGGAAATAGAATAAAAAAGTACGAAGCGTACAGTATGGACTCAAATGGCTGAGGAGACCAGGCCCGGGGACCATAAACAGCCACAGTATGACAGAGTGATCAATCTGCCATCACATAACTCGGGTGCTGCATCAATCGGGACCAAGGTGTCTGTCTCTGTGTGTGTGTGTGTGTGTGTGAGAGAGAGAGAGAGAGAAGTATCAGCCAACTGAACATACCCAATGTACTTTATGAGCCTTCCACCGTCATCCCTGATCGGTGAGATAGTGAGCAGATTCCAAAACGGACTTCCATCTTTCTTATAATTAAGAAGTTTTCCGGTGTAGATGTTTCCTTCCCTCAACGCACCTCGTATCATCGCGATATCATGGGCATCAGTATACTGTCCCTGCAAAAATCGACTGTAACAGTCTCAACAAGGTTAGTACACTTTTGTTTCTTAACTGTCATCGTCCAACTTGACGGCACGTTACTCCCATAGCTGCTTGTATTCACTGTAAGCAAGTATACTAGTAAAAAGGCAACAGCAGGAGAGGTCACTTCCATTGCAATAATGTAAATAACAGTTTCAAATAATACTTCTACCATAACTCATATTTCTAGTTCATACATTCTCTACACGGGGATGCTCGAATCGAAAGATGATATTCTAGGAGTAAAGGGCACTTAGCCAATGTATGCTGTAAAAATGCATCATGGAAGTGTGAATGTCACGTCTAAGCTTAGATATTATAATACACGTTGAGGTACAAGTTAGTACTTGTACTTCAACGTGTTGGTATTCATCTAGGGCAAAAAATTATCAGAAAAGCCATAAATTCCAGAAAGTGTAGGCGCAGTGATAAGTAGATAATAACCAGTTTACATTTAGGTAACCGAAAATGAAACTGAAAAAAAAAAGAGCACAATGACCACTCCTGTTACTAAAGTAAATGCAACAGACATCTCAATGAATAGAAGTGTCTACGCTTGTAAGGAATACGAGGCAGGAGAGACTAGAAAATAGATACCAGAAAAAAAATAGAATCGAAAAAAAAAATTTAAATAGAAAGATACCGGCCAATGTGAACAAAGCATATGAAGCCAACATGCGACAAGAGCAGACAGAGAATTCGAGGGACAGTCCTTACAGTCACACGAATCTGCGGTATATAACCCTCGCATAGTAGTTAACGAAATTGCAGCCAAGAATTCTCTTCCGTATTTAGGCAACATCAAACACTGGTGTAAGTAAATTACTAGCCTGTAAATACGGTTTTTTTCTCCAAAAACCAGACCCCTTGTCTGCTTTTAGTTTCGGGTAAACCACTCCGTAGCCTCGTTAACCACATGCTCACCATAATACCGGGGCGGCGACGGTAGAGGACTTGGAAAGGGCTCTATCACAATTACCGGATGTCATTTCCGGGCCAGGCAGGGAAGTAATTTCACAAATATGAACATGCGCGACTTAGAAAGTAAAAGCTGCGTAACCACTGAGAGCAAAACCGTAAACTGTGCGCACTAGCGTGTGCTATAGAACCCGCGCCCTGCTTGGGCCCTGCTGATAACGAAAAGTTTTGGTACTGAGAGAACACGAAATAAATAAGTAAACATGTATATATATAGCAAGACCAAGTACAAGTACTCAGTACGGGCCTTGGGGGCTGTGACTGACATTAGAAAGGTGGTAGAACTTGACAGCGTAATTAAAGCTGCAGGTCCCCCGATGATTAAAATGAATGCAACCGAGATGGCAGAGATGGTAACTCACGTGAATGAAGCTGTGAGCAAAAGAATCCGATAAAGTTCAGGAGCAAAAGACAACCTAAGTCATAGGTGAAAGCAAGTGGACGCGAAAGAATCTGACAGAGCCCAAGTCGATGAATAGGCAACATGAATCGTACGGACATCTCAATCTTGGACGATGAAGCACGTTGAATGACGCGATGGTGAACGGAGGCCGTGGATCTGAACCCTGAAAAAAAAGTACCCAGAGGGTACCGTGGGAGGGAAGGGCTGGCGTAGATCCTATCGATGCTGAATAGGAATCAAAGAAAGTGAGAGTGCATCATATACATATATCGAGACCAAGTACAAATACACGAGCGGCGGGGCTATGACGGAAATTAACAGGTGTGCCAATACAGTAAGGTTCCAGTTGTACCTACACGTTAGTTACAAAAGTTGTATCGCATAGACAATGGACATGCAAACTACTTGAATGCGGCC
Source organism: Marchantia paleacea (assembly GCA_014180765.2). Lineage (NCBI taxonomy): Eukaryota > Viridiplantae > Streptophyta > Marchantiopsida > Marchantiales > Marchantiaceae > Marchantia > Marchantia paleacea. Next base: position 182,507 of record MUAA02000092.1, on the reverse strand, counting down.
TTAAAAAGAAGCCATACAACATCAACAAACTGCCAGTAAAAAGCAGCTGCCAAAGTGACAGCAAACGCCAAACAGGTGCAGATAACAATCCAGAAAGACGAGATTCAGAATGAAAAATATGTGAAACTGGAAGAGAAGTGTAAGCAGGTACCACGACGGTACCCAGGAAGGGATGTGCAAGCTTGGATTCTATGGATACGGTATACAATCCACACTCTGTTGACTCCCGCGAATATGAAATAGATATAGATGGGCGACTCGAGAGAACTACTTGGGAGTGAAGAGGGTCTCTTTTGTAGTGAATTCATCGCCATAAGTGGGTTTAGTTCGATATTTACAGGCAGGAATCAAAACACAAGTCTATTCTAAATTATCTACCTGAAGGTTACAAAAGCCCCTATAGTTATGGCTCAAAAGAGCAGCGGCCGCTTTGAACTTAGGATGCGTGAATTGCGTGACAGCTTGGACTCCACCAGCAGAGCGATGCCAAGAAACAGGTTCGCTATCACGTTGGTGAAGAATGTGCATTCTAGTAAGTAATGAACAGGAGTTCGTCTTCCTTGGCGCAGAGTGAGCCACTCCCATCTTTCTCCTTTTGTGATTGAGAGGTATGACCCCCGTTCGATACTTGGACCTTTAAGCGTGTCTCAAGAGAAAGAACACTGTGGAGATAGTGCTTGATGATGGCAGGTTCAAGGTTCGGCTTAATCAGGGAGAAATCTTTGAAACTGTACTTTGCTCCGTCCTTGTCCTGTGCTGTCCTGAATTACTAGTCAGTGCCTCTCTCACCAAAATGTCAAAAGATCCTGCACCATCTGCCAGTAAACTATTACCGAGAGGTTTTTTGTTGCCCTCACAATGTCCTGCACCCAAATCCACGTAGGTCCCTCTTATCTTTTCCCAGTCCATACAGCATTCACACTAGCGATATGCTTAATACATGCAAGTCGAACGTTGTTTCCGTCCTTACGTGTTGAGGGTTGCATTCGGAGATGAAAACCAGAGAATTGGAGGATGAGGACAATGTGGCACATGATGCAATAGTCGTCTCCATTTCAGATTTGCAATATCACAAGGAACATCAAGAGAGGTCACTCCGTATTCTGATCTTAATCCTACACGAGCTCTTCGTGTGCGTGCCCTTCTCACTGTACAAAAGGCTTTCAGTTGTGCTGCTTCTGACCTCGCGCGTTGGATTTGACTGGCTTTCCATACTACCGGCCCATATTCTAATGGGGATCGGCTAGTAATCATTGAATGCTGAGGCAGGAAAAACACCGAAAGAAAGCTATGATGGCAAGGACAATACAACGTCCACTCACAAAGATATCTAGAGATGTAACTCTTGGATGAGTTTCTTTACGAACCTAGGGTGAAAACCAACTCCTGTACCGTTGCAAGAGCTTGCCGAGGTGAGCAAAGCGTTAAAACAGCAAAAAAATACAACTTTTACAATACAAAATGTACTGTTAATCGGCAGATTCACAGGACAGTCTTTTACAATCATAGTACGTTTATAGAATTAAAAACCGGTAAACGATATGTTGGATAAAGGACCAAACTTGAAAGTGGTTAAACGACGAACAATGATCTCCTACTTGTCTCGAGAGCAGACAAGCGAACTCTTCATGCCCTGAGTTTCAGTTTAGTACTCGTAGCATAAAAAGTACACTGACAGAAGAGGTACAATGTAAAGAAAAGTTAGAAAAGAAACAAACGTGAGCTGCAAACAATGAAGTGGTTATCAAATGCGATGCAGACATGAGAACAGAAGCTCACAAGCGACCACACTTGAATAAAATGCACAAAACAGGAACCAACTTGTGAAACGAAAGGCTAGAGACGTTACGTAAACGATTAACTGTAAGCAGTACAATTGCAATACTATAAACATATTGCATTGACACAACGGCGGCCAAGACCAATGCATATAGAAGTCATGAAACTAGCAATAGTGCTGAGCTTCAAGGCGCCACCACTCTCCACGCAGTTTGATAGTTGTCTTTCCAGTGTTTACAACAACGGAGCAATCTGGGCGACAATGAAACAGAAAAATAAAACGGTTGAAGACTACAAAAAAAGGTTGACAGCAAGGTGGGAAACGGAGGTGTACACTTAAGCATGTAGTAAAATGCAGAAAGCTGTATGGGGTGTGTCTTTGGTGTGGAGACGAGCTACTTTAAAATGTGTTATGGTTAGTAACAAGATGATGTATCCGACGCATCATTCAGCCTGAAACCAACTGAATGCAGTGAAACGTAAGGACAGGAGGAAGTGAAGAACATAACGGATGGAACCTGTGGTGTGCAGAACACTCGAGTCGAGTGGTTGAATGCAAAATAAGTCAGATGTCGGCGCAGGAGCAGGAAAGGGTGGGGACAATATAGGGGGTAAAGACGACCCATAATTGGGAATGAGAAAAGTGACAAAGCAACATAAAAGGTATCGATCCAGATAATCCGCACCGGCAAGACTATGCTGATCTAGCATACCAGCCCTCACAATCATGGGAAAAGAGAACATACCAGTTTCTACCTACCACCTCCTTGGCAGTATAACCAGTCATACTAAAGAAACCAGCGCTGGCATACAGAATAGGGTACTCAGCATTCAAAGCATCACAGACCACAAACGCCAACTGGAAAGACGCCAATGCCTCCTTCACGTTCTTCGACAGCCCTGGAATCATCGGGGAAAAACTGCTGCATGCACTAGAACCCTCCGAAGTCGTCCTCGAGCTCTTTCCCAATCCAGAACTTGTGTCCGAACTCCCTGTAGTCCATGACAGTCTAGAAATCCCCTCGGTCTCAGCTGAACCCGATCCTCGATTATTTGAGGGCTTCAAAACAACTCCATAACCCCACTGAGCAGCTCTCTCAGAGAGAGCCTCATCGCTAATCTCGGAAAGTCCCGATATCTTCTTCCCTCTCCTATGTTTTAGAACTTCGTCCCATTTCTGTTCCACCGTTGTCTTCGCTGGCTCGACAGGATAACCCGAGAGTCTTTTCCTGGACGCCTCGAGATTTAAGTCAGTAATATCTCTTGTATCGCTCCCATACTCCAAGGATCTTGATACAGATGAAGGTAACTTTGACGTGTCTCCAGGAACTTCAGCATCTGTTAACCATTTCGAAACATCATCCTCAACACAACATCGGGGATATAGAGCGGCACTCGACACAACACTCGGGTGGTCACCACTAGCTGTAGTCAATTGCCGTTGAGATGACGGTAGTGATGTTCCTGAGACCGACGCCACTACTTTGCCGGTGTCCTGCTCCTGAAGATGGGACTCGGCACATTGAAGAGCATCTTTCCAAGCGGAACGCGTTCGCGAGAATAGGAGGGGAGAAGTCTGTGGGCCACCACCAAATATCTCAAGCGATCCGCGAGTATTACGAGAAAGCTCAACTTCGCGAGAAAAAATGTTGGGTTGGTGAACACTGTAGGCCTTGCTACTCGCCCCCGTGGGTGGCTTCTTCAAAGGCGGCATCGTTTGGGTATTTGCAGGGCCTGAGTCTGGTCAGAGCGACAGATTGAGCAGCTCAAAACTTAGGCCCAAAAAGTTAACGGAATCGAGAAATCAAAGAATGCAACCGAATGAGCAAAGCTCAGTTTCGAAAGAGATTAAAAGACAAAACATGTATATAGATATGTATATATATATACTCTCTCTCTCTCTCTCTCTCTCTCTCTCTCTCTGCCTACTCGACGGTATCGATTCGAGGGGGTGAATAATTCCCTCTTTCTACTCTCACGAACTCGCGAGCAATGTCCTCGATGTGCAGCTACTAACGAACTTGGAATCGAGTCGGAAGACGCTCGATCAGAGCACGCAGCTAAAACTCACCTCGTCAAAGAAGACCCATGGGAGGAAGATGGAAAGATTCTCCTCTTCAGCAATGGATGATTTGAGTAGCAAACAAACTGCCGTTGTAGATCTGATGCGATCTCTTGGCGTGATCAAATGCTCTCAAATTCATCAGGTACCTGACCTAGCAACTTCGGCTCCGTCCTGACATGAGTGCAGAGTACAATGGGGAGATAGCTTTCCCTGTTTGCATGCCAAATCTAAGGAGGAGCAGCGTACCACAGCCTGTTCTCTCTCTTGGCAGGAGTCGGATATCGACAGCGACTGAAAGATTGGAGAGAGCCTACTGCGGCGGCGTCCACCGCGCAACCGGATGATTCTGAAAACAACCAACGGGAATGAAAATGTCCATATATCTGGGCCAAGTAGCGTCCGCCCGTAACCAAGCGGGAGATGGAGATAGCGATGTATAGAGCGCACTCACGTAGTGCTTCCCCAAACCGACACCGGCCGACTGTTAAACAGGCCGAGTTTGTGACAGAAACAGCAAGGATCTCCTCCACCCATGGTAAAAAACAAGACAAAATCAAAAGTAACACCTGTTCTTGTTGTGGGTCATGCATGCTCCATTAAACTGGTCAGAATCATAACTAGAACAGGTCATAATCAAGAGTGTTTTCGGGTATTCAAGCATGAAGAGCTTTCACCTTCATAAGTTTCTCCTTTGTATTTTTCTTCTCTGATTTTTGTTTCTCACGCTCACATAATAGATCTTTTGCTGTATGAAATTTAAACTTTAGATGTATGGGTGGACTCATGGCTACTGTTCACTATGAGAGCTTGTTGCTTATATCTTTTTTTCTGCAAAATATGAATGGAATAATTAGTTACTTGAATGATTTATGGATTACACCCAGTCATCATACATTTCAGAAGTTGATTCCCAAGCGACTTTTGGCATTGAAATCTCAAGTCTCTCAGTTAAAAAAATGCACAAACAACATGAATATCATTTAGTGACATACAAAGAAATGGTAAGTAAAATTGAGATTTTCATGTCACCTATGTCTTAAGGAAAAAGTTTAAGGTAGAGGGTAAAATTTGAGAATTGTGTTGATGTAGTTTTAAAAATATTTGTTCACATTGTTTCATTACAAGATTTTAGCAGTTTGTATCAACTACAACAACAATGCCAAAAAAATCATTTGAAAAAAGTATGTGGTTATTTCACAAGTACTAGGTAAATAGATATTTTTATGCATGATTGCAAAGAAAACCATCATATGCATATATGTGCTAAGATTGCCCCAATAGACATCAAATCCACTATGAAATCTGAATGCTTGATTTTCAGATTGAAATTGATATTAGTATCAAGTCATGATGCTCCGCATTCAAATCAATGAAGGTTGATAAATTGATGGATAACATGCAGAATTTTCAAGAACCAAGTATTATTCTATCACATGACATAAACATAACCATTATTACATGATAGTGATTATAACATATAATCTTCTACCATGGTTGATCAAGACCTTTCATCTACACTCACATCAAGATGCTACAGTAAAAAAGTATTTGATTTGTAGTTGATTGAATCTTATGTCTATACTAAACTAGCGTTTTATTATCTCAAAGAGAGATGTACAATATTGAAATAATGTTCACATGAGCGTATATCATGTCATATTGTTGATACATACGTACAAAATTCATATAATCCATTATTATTAGGATTTTCAAAATATAAAGTACATGCACAAGTAAATAAACTAGTTTCATTAACATCATATAAATAATTTTATTTTAACACATACAAAATAAAAATTCACTATAATTGTTTTTAATAAGATTTTTGGTATGAAATTCAAATAACAATTCTTTATGTACACTTAAACATTAATTTTGTTGTATGATGGATGTTTCAACCTCAACAAATATATATGTTTTTTTAATTATTTTAATACATCAAAATAATTAAATTAAATAAACTCTTAAAATCTCTAAGCTAATCAAAATTCTATACTTTTTCTTTTAGTTGCTTGTTGAGAAACATTGTAATTTTTTTTCAAAAAACCCAATTAAACCTTTAGTTTGTTGAAAAAATGTATACATTATGTTATTATATGATCAACATAAACACATTCAAAAAATCATCAGCACAATTTAAATTTTAAATTATTTCTTTATTTATTATATATTAATTATTAATATAATATCAATCATATTTTATAAACTATAACTGAAATTAAACAATAATTTTTTATGGTAAATATCATAATATGATAAATTTGATATATAATTATAATATATATATTTGAATTTATAATTTGATAAAAAAATATGTTTAAACAGTTATTTAATATAATTAATTTTATATATGTGTATAATATAATTCACACATGTATTTTTTTATCGTACCACTTGTAATAAAAGTTATAAAAATATACAAAAACTCATGAAATTGGTCAGTATTTTTTCAAATTTTATCAATTTTATATATTTTAAGTAAAAAAATAAAATTCTCAAATAATCTTAGCGAAACTTGAGTTTAATTTTAAACTTTTATAAAATATAATATGATAAACCAGATTTATGATGTAAGTATGTGTTTTCAACAGTAATCCAAAACTCACATTTTGTTAATCATAAGGTATTCAAAATGTATCTATGTTTCAAAAGTGACGAGAGTTGAAAAGTTACTTCATGCATGACATTAATTTGTAAAATGAATAATCCACTTGTATCCCTTTCCAGATTTGTAAAATGAACGATCAATCTTGAAATAATAAAAATATGAATTGTTATTTTTTTGGTAACTTTTCTTGTTTATTATGAGAACTACTATTAGAATCTTCATAAAGGTACTAGTATAGGCATATCAATTGCAATTTAAATTAAGAAATACAATAAAAAAAAGATGAAAGATAAAACTTATTATGGAGCAACATGATGTAAAATTCATAATCTATAAATTAAGGTTCCAACTCAAAACATATGAATTTTAGAAAGTTAAAGCAACTTTATGTTTATAAAGGTGCTAAAGGAGCTAAATTTATATTTTGATTACGTGATATATCATTAAGAAAGATGAGATTAATATTAACTTAATGTAGGGTATTTCTTTAAAATAAAGTAATGATTTTATCAACAAAATTATGTATAATTTTTATTATAAAATAATCAGTTTTTAAAATATAAGTATAGATTTATTTTTATAATTTTTTAATAAGTCAACATATTTGTATATCTTGATATGTGTAGGTTTTTTAAGAAAATTATATCAAAATTAATTTGATGTTTTGAGTTTCTTAAAGTTTGTTTTGCAATTTTTATAATAATGTTGTTTCAAAGTGTAAAATAAATACATTTTTTTAAACTCGTACATGATGTTTAAAAATAATTTCTTGACTGACTTATGTATATATATTTTTTAATTATTCATTTTCAAATGAAGAATCATATTGATGATCATTTGCTTAGCAATTTATAAACAAACATGTTTCTTTAGAAAAATCAAGGTGGATTTTAATTTGTGTAATGAATGTGAGGATATAATGATATATGTCAAATAAAAATCATTTTATGTTTCTTATGAACGTTATATCTTTTACAAAGTTGTTTTTGTTTTATTCTGAAGCAAATATAAAGCAAAAGGGATGGAAAGATCCCAACAAGCCGTACATGGATGAAAACATAGGACTAAAATGGGACTAGGTCCTAATAACATCACAATGGAAAATATGTCTTACTACATTTAAGATATCAAAAATATCTATGTAAAACAATCTACATACTACATGAGCATCAAACGTGATTGCTCTCATATGGATTGCATCATTAGTGTTGTTTGTAGAGCAATGGATGGATGTCGGTTGAAAAAGGCTACACAATAAGTTAAAACAAGTGATAGTCCGTTTCATCTAGTATGTTAGGCTATAGTGCATTCTCTCACAAACATGTGAAAGTAGGTGTTTATAGCTCCATATAACTTTAAAGAAATATGAACAAATATGTGATCTCTTGTAACCATCTTTAGTTAGTGAGAACTAAAGTAGAGGTTACGCAAGGAGGAGATAGATAATATTGAGTTGACTATTAGTGGAGTATCTAAAGGTGCCACGTTAGCAATCCGTGTGCTCTTTAGGTTGTGTTTCTTGTGTGTTAGTTAGTGTATTAGTTGGAGTACACGTCAGCAATCTGTGTGCTCATAGGGATGACCGTCACGTCATCGATTCACGAGGAATTGAGTGGATGGTGGTTGTGTAACTTTATCTTGTTTGTATTTTTTTGAGTATTATATATAGAGAAAGAGAAACCATTGAGTTATCTCTCAACTTCAGAATTCCTTGAGCTATTCGAGTGGTCTCTCCTCACTTCCCTAATGTTACAATGGTATAGGAGCGAACTTGCTCTTTCCTTGAGTGTGGATTACACCTCTTGGAATAGCAAGATTATGATGATAACTTTAAGTTCTTGAGAGTTTTATAGAGATTGATAGAGGTCATTGATGTGCATGTAGGGTAAGGGGGAAAGGGAAAACTGTGCGTTGCAGGTATGGATGTGCATGAGGGAAATCCTGTACCGAACTTTCCATTTTCCAATCTATTTAACATCAATATTCGATTCATGGAGAAGGATGTTTTCAGAGTGTACCTTGTGGCGAACTGGGGTGCAGATTTTATGGCTCGAGTGATGGCATCACCAATACCAACGATATTTCCAATTGTCATGTATGGAGAAACGTGGGATTGTACCATTTACAGTCTATACTGAATGTTGGATGGATTTGAATCGTGAACCACCCGCACCGGTTCCGCTCAACACGTATGTAGAAATTAGAACAATTTACCGAATGAAATAGAGTATGGAGGGACTTTTTATGTTAGGAATTATGGTGAAAAGAGTACTACGTAGTCAGTAATAAGATCACCTCGGTCTTTTGTTATCCCTATTTTGAGAGATTTGATTGTTATTATACTTACATTGTATTAGTTTGAGTGGTGGAGAAGCATGGAAGCGTCAGTTTCTATGAGTGAAGTTCTGAACTCAATCATGATAGAAATGAAAGAGTTAAAAAAAGCTATTGTAGATGGACCTACAAAGCAACAAGCCATGGAGGACAAGATCTCGGCATTAGAGAGTGAGAAGGTAGAGAGAGAGAGTTGTGAGATGGAAGTGGAAACTCCGATACAAGAGACTCAATCCCAACCGGCGGCTCTATTGCCAACGAAGAGGCAAATAGAGACGACTTCAAGAGATGGAAGATCAAGCCAATCTCTTACTTCGGATGGAAAAGTCATGTAAGGTGGAAGCCTACAAGGGCAGTAGAGCTATGGGAGTTTTGGAGGGATGGATCATGAGGATGAATATACATCTATCACATTTTCATGTTTCTGATTTTACTGCAGGAATGTTCATGCGGTCTTACCTCATGGATAAGGCTCTTACATGGTACACTACATGGGAATGAATGGTTTCAGAATGAGGTGCTTCTATTTCATAGAGTGGGATGCAAGAGGGAATTCTCAAGAACTTTCAAGCGGTGGATTCCCTTCAAACCGCGAGAATAAAGTTGTGAGATTTGAAGCAGAAAGGAGACATACATGAATACATTGAAGAATTTCGTGATCTTCAAGTATCCATTATGGATATGAGTGGAGCAGAAGCCTTAGATGTCTTCAAATGAGGTCTGAAGGAGAGAGTGCGAAAGGAGGTGATGGTGAGTAATCCATCCACAGTGAATGAAGCAATAGCAATTGCTCAACGGATTTCGGGTGCTTATGGGATCACACACGGTGAATCATCAAGCAATGTTCGGGAACCACTTGGCCCAACACCCATGGAGTTGGGAAACCTTCGACGTAGGGAAGGATATGCACCACCACAAGGACCACCGCTTAGGTATGGAGGTGATAATCGTCGACCATTTATTCCAAATTTGCCGGATCTTCCCCGCAAATAATGGAACTGATGTCGAGGAGGAATGGGGGTTTGTGACAATCGTCAATGCTATACATGTGGGAGGATAGGTCACATTGCCAAGTTCTGTAGAACTCGATGAGGACCACCCGGAGGAAGACCTATGTCGCGAAGGCCTTTCAACAATATGGAAGGAAGGGAGTACGACAATGAAGATGAGATCTTGCAGGGAAACGAAGATCACCTGTAAACTTGCCTCGCGGCCTTAATGGTTCCACTAAACGAAGAAAAGGCGGGGTTGGAAGAAGACAACAATTGGAAGCTCATGGAGGGAGCAAGAAACAATCACGATTGATTGTCACAGATGGGATGATGGAAGGACACAAGGTGAGAGTCCTAATTGATCATAGAGCAACAAAAAATTTTCTATCACGATCTGTTGCAATGAAATTAGGATTGAGTTTGATGAAGGATGTGAGTGAGGAAGTGGATTTGCCAAATGTGCAAACTGAACCAATTGAGACATTAGCACGGAGTGTACAACTAGCCATATGTGTGTACCATGAAGAGATTGAATGGAGAGTAATCCGATTAGCTCGATATGATGTCATCCTAGGAATGATGTGGATGGAGCAATACAATCCGTATGTAGATAGGAGAAAGAAAGTAGTAAAAAGTAGTGGATGGAAGATTTACGGAGATAGAAGCAGATCTCAGAATAGAAGCTTACCTCTCTTCGTGATTGATAAGACCGCCATTTCTAGAGGTGATGTATGTTTCTTGGGACTTATAAGAGATGTTGCAGGTTCTAAGGACAATCTATACATTCCAGAATCATTGAGCGATATTATTACAAAGTCTCAGGATGTCTTTCCATATGATCTACCTGCAGGATTGCCACCTAAGAGGCGTGTAGATCACAAGATTTGGGTGATATCCCAAAGCACTCCAACGTGCAAAGCTCCATACCGTTTGGCTCCAAATGAGTTGGAGGAATGTAAAGCTCAAGTGGAGGAGATGTTGAGAAAGGGGTTCATACAACCAAGCATTTCACCTTATGGAGCCCCTGTGCTGTTTGTGAAGAAGAAGGATGGGAGTATGAGATTGTGCATTGACTATCGTGGGTTGAATCAACAAATGGTGAAAAACAAGTATCCATTACCTTGAATGGATGATTTGTTTGACCAACTTCAAGGAGCGAAGTACTTCACCAAACTGGATTTGAGGAGCTGGTACAACCAGATTCGAATTGCTGATGAAGATGTTCATAATACAGCTTTTCGTACTATGTATGGTCACTTTGAGTATCTAGTGATGACTTTTGGTCTCACCAACGCACCTGCCACATTCATGGGATTAATGAATGATATTTTTCGTTCTTATTTAGATAAATCAGTTATTGTCTTTTTGGATGATATTTTGGTATATAATACAACCTTAGAAGATCATAGACAACACTTATGAGAGGTACTCTGGGTTTTTGCGAGAGAGAGAATTATTATATGCCAAAGCTTCAAAATGTGAATTTGGCAAATCAGAAGTAGATTATTTAGGCCATCAAGTCATAGCGGAGGGAATCCAAGTGATGAGTGAGAAGATAGAAGCCATACAGAAATGGACAGCACCAGAGGATCAAACTCAACTAAAGAGTTTTTTAGGTCTTACATGATTTTATCGTAGATTTGTTAAAGCTTTTGCATGCCTTGCCCAAGACTTAACATCTATGCTAGGAAAGTGTCAAAAATGGAGATGGGGAACGGCACAAGAGTTAGGCTTTCAAGCATTGAAAGATGATCTTTTGCATGCACATATTCTCAAGTGGTATGATCATAATCGACCAATCAAGTTGGCTACTGATGCATCAGGTACAACAGTGGGTGGAATTCTTCAATAGGAGTGGGAGGATGGTTGGCACCCGGTGTCGCATGGACATAGCTTTACTTTGAGAACGCATGAGCGTCTGGCTGTAGAAGAACTCTCCTCGTCTTCGTGTGAACTGACAATCACCCTCTCTTTCATCTCCTCATCTCTCCATGCCCAACTCGTTGCACCCGGTAAACTCAAGCGGAAGAGGATCGTTGTAACCAGCGATTGAACCGTTAACTCTTAGCCAAACTTCACAGAAAAGTACTTTGCAACCATTCATAACTCTCGGGAAAGTTTCACATGATCTTTAATTATAGATCTCTCGTTACAAATGTCGAACTATACCCTGTATCACAAGGTGATATCAGCACCATAACGTACTAAAACCACTATAAACTCCAATCCTTTGATCCAATTGCACTCAAATTTCGCAAGAAAATGATTTATCATCCAAGCTTCAACTCTGTCAAGTTTTATTGACCAATCTTATTGATTGCATGAGTTATGATTGTCGAACTAAATCTGTAATGTAATCCTACAATTTAGACCGTATACATAAATTTCAAACTACTGCTTTGCGCTCAAAACTCAACCAATCGAGCTGAAATTTCAATCAAATCGTAAATTCGAGTTGTAAACTCTGTGTATATTGAATCCGATCTGTCAAAGCCTTCATATAACGCTTAGAATTCACTCAAACTCTCCCATCGGTCCAAATTTCACTCTCCCACTTCAAATCACCACACCGGAGTGTCAACTTGCTCAATCGCCTTCATTCTTGAGCCAAAATCCTAGCTCTCCTCGTCCGCTCTCCAACCATATCCTTCAATCCTGAAAAACTCCCTTTGAAGGCTCCCGAAACTCCTCAAAACCCCGAAGAACTTGCCCAAGTGCTCTCATTGGTCTAAATTTCCCAACCAATGAGAATGAAGAGTCCCATTTTGACCTCTAGTGAGCCAAATTAGCCACAACTAACTTAGAGCTTAACAACTAGCCTAAACACACTACTTAGCCATCATATAGGTAATACGAGTTGTTGCTAATAAAGAGTCAAAATAACCACTTGAAACCGGTTAAGTATAAACGGAACAACAAAAGGGGCCAGGGAATTTATAACTTGAGATAATACTCCTCGCCAAAATTCCTAACAATCAACTCCCTTTGACTTGCCTTTGGTAGACAAGAGTGATGGACAGGGACCCATGTGTTGAAAGGCGCGCCACTATCGGCAAGTTTAGGTCCATAATGCTAATATCAAATCAAAACGTAGACTATTAAGTCCCAAGTCGTGTGCCGTAGGAAACAATTGGCGAAATGAAAGGATCCGGGGAGTTTATCACAACTTCCATAAAGCTATTTCCAAAGTGATACACTAACCACGCCTAAAGTGATCACAATGTGAACACCGGATGCTTATCACAAACGGATTGGGCATCGGTATATCCGGAGGATCATACCGCCTCTATCCATGTCCCACATTGGCTCCACTTCTATCGGATAAGCTCCTTAATCAGCAACGTTCTAGACCTCCCCTCTTTCCTTTCGACTCCAACCACGCTTTATATCCGATAAGGTCCAAGATGATATCCCTTGGATCCTTATCTACATCATAGCCCTATGATGACAATCCAACCGTGGCCTCTTAACAACCTTACAATGAGCCGTCGGCCATCCTGACTTAAAATATCACCAAAATATCGCCGTCATCTCAAGAGCTCTGAAGATGACACATGTCATCATCTTCTCATAGTAGCCGTGTCACAACACGACACCGGTTGACTTTTTCTCCCGAAAGTTGGTGGCAGCTGAGCAAAACTATCACACAGCTGAACGAGAGGAGTTAGCCATTGTTATGGCCACGAAACATTGGAAGCATTACTTCGGAGACAAGGAGTTTGTGGTAGAAACCGACCACAAACCATTGGTGTATTTGGAAACTCAGAAAGATCTCTCCAAACAACAAATTCGATGGGCAGAATGGTGTCAACAGTTCAACATGAAGATTGTGGATGTGGAGGGCAAGAAACAACTTGGAGATGCTCTCACGTGGATGCCGTGTCTCAACAACATCACAGAGCTGAAAATCCAAGTTGATTGGTGGTCTCAAATGATGGCTGCAACAAAGGAGTATGAGGAGATCATGAAAGCATTTCAGACACAGACGGCAAGGAAGATTCGAGGTCTAGCATTTTAGGAGCATCGTATATGGATCCCACAAGATCCAAATTTACGCACAATGATATTGTTAGAAGGCCACGATACAACCATTGCGGGGCACGTGGGAGCTGAAAAGACTTTGGAGAGAATACAACGAGTGTACTATTGGCCAAGGATGTGAGAAGATGTGGAGGCATATGTTCGAAGTTGTGTCGCATGTCAACAAAATAAGGCAGGGAATAAAAAACCAGCAGGTTTATTACAAACTCTTCCCATTCGTGAACAACGATGGGAACATGTTACTATGGATATAGTATGTGAGTTACCAAAAACCTCTTTAAGACATGATTTAGTTGTGGTCTTTGTTGATAAATTGAGTAAGATGATACACATCTGACCTACCACAAAGACAGTGACGGCACTACAACTTGCTCATCTGTACCTAGATGCAATTTTTGTGAATCACGGATTAAGCAAAGTCTTAATCATAGACAGAGGAAGTCATTTTACTAGTTTGTTTTGGAAAACTTTGTTTGGTTTATTCAAAACAAAGCTAGCAATGCCTACAACCTATCATCCTCAAACGGATGGTCAAACAGAGAGGGCCAATAGAACAATAGAGGATATGTTGCGAGCATTCACTTGGGAGGAACAACAAGAGTGGGATACTCTTCTGCCTCTAGTGGAATTTGCATATAACCATTTTGTTAATGCATCCACAAAAGTGTCTCCATTTTATCTGATGTATGGTGCTCATCGTTTGACACCTTCCTGTTTGTTGAGAATTCCAAAGGGGCAGGAGTTTTCAACCAAAGTTGCAGCAGTCAATGATTTTGTGGAGCACATACACAAAGGACTGCATCAAGCAAAGGAGAAGTTGGTAATTGATTAAAATTGACAAAAGCAATTTGTAGATGCTCATCGTAGGGAGGTGAATTTTCAGGAAGGAGATCAAGTTTGGCTATCCACGACCAATTTGTCACTTGTAGGAACACCAAAATTTAACCCTCGATTCATCGGTCCTTTTGTGGTATTGAAACGTGTTGGCGAGGTGTCTTACAAGTTAGAGCTCCCGTTGCATATGAAAATACATCCCGTATTTCATGTGTCACGATTGCAAAAACATGTACCACGTCCCAAGCAGTTCACAAATCCATCAACCCCTCCTCCTTTACCTACTATGGTAGCAGATCAGGCAGAATTTGAGGTTGACAAGATTCTCAAAAAACGGATTCGGGATTACAAATACCCAAAAACGGAGTATTTGGTACAATGGAAGGGATATCCATCATATGAATCAACTTGGGAACCGGCAAAGAACTTAGCCAATACAACTTTGATCGTTCAAGGGTTTGAACGTGTGAGCAACGAGGACGTTGCATCTTAAAAGGAGGGAGATTTGTAACCATCTTTAGTTAGTGAAACTAAAGTAGAGGTTACGCAAGGAGGAGATAGATAGTCTTGAGTTGACTATTAGTGGAGTATCTAAAGGTGCCACGTCAGCAACCCGTGTGCTCTTTAGGTTGTGTTTCTTGTGTGTTAGTTAGTGTGTTAGTTGGAGTACACATTAGCAATCCGTGTGCTCATAGGGATGACCGTCACATCATGGATCCACGAGGAATTGAGTGGATGGTGGTTGTGTAACCTTATCTTGTTTGTACCTTTATGAGAACTATATATAAAGAAAGAGAAACCATTGAGGTATCTCTCAACTTCAGAATTCCTTGAGCTATTCGAGTGGTCTCTCCTCACTTCCCTAGTGTTACATCTCTCTACATAACCCTAAACTTTGAGACCTTTGCTACTAACACTTCACTTGCCATCCATCTAGAAGGATGGATACTAGTCCCCTCCAAAATACTATCATGTGTAGGATCGGTAACCATAACATCTGCTATAGTAAATTGTTACTCCCAAAACAAGTATATGACTCTTTATACCTTAATTGACTACAAGGAAAGTTAACTAGAAGACACTTTCATACCATAACAAACACTACATCTATAATGACATCATGGGTAGCTATCAAATGTACTTGAAGGGGTAACAAGTCATATGGATCTCATAAAGTTTCATTATATTTTGCAAGATTATTTCAAAATGGGGATGATTCTACACTCTTGTAAGGAGTTTATGATGATAGTGATAGCTTTCTCAAAAATAATAGTTCTTTCAATGATGACATAAAATAAGCAGTAAGACCAAATTATATTCATTTTGACTGTATCAATTTCAAGATTGATATCAACTTTATGGCTAAAATTTTGTTTAATATATGAATTTAAGTTGGCTACCCCTATAAATCTAAGATTAATCATTGAAAGTTTGTTGTGAATATGTTTAAAAAATATTACAAGTATCAAGTTTTAGATTCTTTTGTATATTTTGTTGTGCTTATAATTGTAGAATAGTTCATATTTATAATTGTAGAATAGTTTAAGTACTCTTGAAAAGTATTATTCTGTTATATGAACACATCATGCCATATTCATCCCGGAGTAAGTTTGCACAGTTATGTATCTTTAGCAATCAAATATTTACACTAATACGTGTATTTGTGTATTTTAAACCAAATGGGTAACATGGGGCTGATCCAATAGCATGTTATAAGATATTGAAACTATCTCGCTCTCTATTAAGTGTTTATAATCTATATAATGAATATGAATCAATGAGTTAGTATACACTATAAGAGGAAAAAAGTGAAAGTGCTAATATAGTAATATACACTAATTGCGGAATTGTTTGATAATTTATGTATTTATGTTTTCGTTAGCAGAGGGCGTGATGACGACGTGTAAGCGTTTCGAGGACGGAGAGAGATTTGGTTCTGTGCCAAAGAAAATAGGGAATGTGAAAACACAACTCAGAGGGTTGCCGAACTGACGTCTTGGGACATGTGCTACTTAGTACCGAGATTCATATGAGGTTTTTGTTTTATGTCATTTGAAGGAGATTTACAAACGAAGGGAAAAGGAAGCTTCGCGTGGGAATATAATTTCGGGTTTATGAGTAACAGGAGTGGTAGAGCATAAGAGACGAAGTTTACTGAAGCGAAGGAGCACGCGATGATGTTTTGCAGGATATCGATTTGTGAGTTTGTTGGATTGCGCATCATTGGGTTCTGCTGTTGTAACCAAGCACCACTAAACAAGTCTGGATTGGTAGGATTGAAGCGGTTTAGTGATTCTGGATGAACAAAATTTTGTAGTGGAACTGAAAGAAGGTTTGCCTTCCTTACGGAATGAAAGGTTGTTATTATTCCCAGCTGTGGATTGTATCAGCGAAACTACTTATCTCACGAAATACGTGTGTATTGGATCAGCAACGAGGACGAGTAACGATTTGTCTTCGATCTGTCTCTTCTCACAGCGTACGAGTGTATCCGAGTCTCCGGAGGGTTACAGAGTGGTAGGCGATGAAACACGGATGCCGAAGTAGTGTTGAAGTTTCGTACACGAAGAACCGCCAATTGTACGGGGGTTAAGTAGTTTACTTCTACGGAACGATCTTGAATGAAATTTCCTCTGTTTAGAATTACCTTTGTAGCTGTGCTCGTTCCTCATCTGTCATCATCCTCGGAAGATAGGAAATGTATGATTGGAAATGGATTTTCATTCAGCCTAATCTGAGGGAGTTTTCATTTGTGAATCGTAAGATAAGGTGCAGTAGCCCTCCGTCAAAACCTTCTCTGACGCTGCCAACGTTTTTCGGGGCAGTATGTAGGCACAATAAGTAATCATGCACCGCTACTCTGCTGCCGGGAGCAGCAGTGGGGTTGGAAATAACTCTGGCAGTGGGGGAGCTTCCAGGGAAACGAGAGGATCCGAGTCTTCCTTCACCTCGTCAACGACCTTCTCTCTTCCCTCTAGGTAAGCATTTCTTGCAAGCGAGAAATTGGTTACACGAGATTATCCTAATCTCTTCCACTCCTGGAATTGGTAGTCGTTTACGACATCTTTTCGCTTATATTGATCTTTGACGCCGCCTTATGTAAGGAATGTTTGAAATTGGTGTCTCCGAATTTCCGCTGGAGCTCGTTGAATGTTCAAATCTGTAGCTTGCGTTTCTAAAGCGTCCAACGCTTATCAAGAGAAGAGTATGGTTGCTTGAATCTAATATCCATTGTCAGCTAGTTCTCTGTGACATCCCGAAGCAAACGGAGTGTCCTATTGTTTTTTTGCAGTTACCTTTCCGAATATTATCTGATCTGTTTACTCAACGAAGTAGGGGGATGCCTAGGTTCGACGTCTTAACTTGCATGGAACGTTGCGTAATATTCAGGCTTCGAGAACTGTCTGATAAGTTGAAGTCATTAGTATGCGTCTGTCATAGTCTGAAGACCATAATGACGGTTCTAGTAGTAGTTACTACTAGCACCGATGGGAGAGCGGTGCTAGTATAAACGGACTGGGAAGAAGTAGACGCAGTATGGAATGAAGAGGGAGGACGATTTGAGAGTAAAGAGGGTCTTTCTCATGTAGGATTTCTTACCATAAGTGAAGGTCCTGTGGAGCTCCGAGGTGCAAACCAAGAAATCTATCACAAGCTCTTCCACCTGAAAGTGTGAAGGTCCGAGAAGATTTGACTTAAGAGAGCAGCAGCTTCTTGGCTTTCAATCAAGGTTTATAATCGCTTAGGTTGTTTCTGGTTCCACCCACTGAGCAACGTTGTAGAACAATGTTCCCCTCATTCTGACTAAGGTGATGCATGCAACAAGATTATTCACAATGGTTTCGTCCTCAATACCCCTCCTCTCCTCAACGTTCGTTCGACCTTCTTATCTCCTTTCTTTACTTTCTCTCTATTCACTCTTCTATCTCCATCTCCATCGTTTATTTCCTCAGTTCCATGTTCCTCACCCCGCTCACAACCTCTTGTAGTTCTATGTTCTGATGAAAATCTTATCAATCTAGTGAATGTGCAGTCCATCGTTAAACACCCATCGGTTCTGAAACTCTTCCCCTTCGTTACTTTCTCTCTTTCGCAGCACTCTTTTGCAACATCCTAGTCGTCTTCAAGTATTTTCAAAGCGTTGGCTGAAAGTTCTATAAATACCCTCTAGTGGCCCCTGCTTCTTCTCCTGCCATTCTTTCCCCATGTTTACGTTCTAAGTGAAAACTTCAACATCCTAGTAATCCTAATGTCCTTCTTACTTCTAACCTTCGCTTTCTCTTTGCACGTGAAACGAAGTTTCGCCCCTTACAGGTGACCATTTCTACAGCAATTTAGGCTTTCACTTTGAGCATTAACAACTTCGTATGCACAAACGAAGAGCTTTTTAGCGTCTTTGGGGTTCTGTCCCACTGATCTTACACTGTCTTTTCTGCCATCCGTGGACGCCTGGCAGCAAACCTTTTTTGGTCGTGGACACACTTTGGCCACTCCACTTGCAGGCTCCGACATACAGCTCATGTCTGCAGAATTCTTTAGACTGAGTCACTTTCAGCAATCTTGTGTTATTCTCTGTATGGATAAATGCCATCAGCATTTTGTGTACACTTGCGGGTCCTTCTATCTTCAACGTCCCTGTCTAGAGTTGGCTCCACCTACTTATGTACGAGTTCCTGACACTAAATCAGATATTACAGCTATAGGCACGATATTACTTCTTTACACAACATTTGATCGTGGCTAACAAAGTTGAGACTAACAGTTCTCTGCCTTTCTTCTTCCTGGCTTGGAAATTACCCAAGTCTCCACCAAAGCCAATGACACTACACTTACAAAGGTTCCCATATGGTTACGATTGGCTTAGAAGGAGCGGCTTCCTATATCACATGATCTATGGGCTTCACTTCTGCATCAACGTGGTTTACATCTGCTCCTGGATCTTAGATAATTTTGCTGGCGTCTGCAACGTATCCATGATTTAACGGTAGTCGCCTTTATTTTGGATCTTGTCCTCCGCTCCTCCGCTCTTCTTCTCATGCTACAGCTTTACCACCTTGTACATGATTTTGACCTTGCAGACCTCAGACAGCGGATGGCTACCCTAGTTAGGGATCTTGTTAGTCATGTTCCGTTACATAAGCAGAAGAAGAAGAATCTTCTTTTCATTGGCCATTGCAAGTTCTCTTTTTCATCTTGTTGGGTTCGCTTGCGTTCCGAGGTTTCAAAATGCCGTTCATCACAGCGACGGTTCGTGTCTCTAGATCTCCTCATTACTTGGTTGGATTTCGTCCTAGGTATCTATTCTTATGTTTTGAAGACGGCCTCTATCGACAAACAATTGGGATTCCCCTGGGAACTAACTATGCGCTTTTCTTAGCTAATTTTTACTTGATCAGATACGTACTCCAACGGTTACTCTTTGTTCCGGAACACAACGACCTCCTTGGTAGATTCATCAACGTCCAACGATTTGTGGACGATCTGCTCCGGAGTTCGAGGATCTATGTACATCTCTCCAGACGCTACAGCAGGGGTATCTGTCCTCGGGAATCCTGCAAACATAATCATACCTTCTCTGCTGGCACCCACTGTTGCATGGACTTGGCCATTTTCCTAAACTGGCAAGGCAGGTCTACGTAAACTACGAGATCCAAAATTCAGACAACATCAGCTTATTCACACGGCATCTTTCTTTTATGGATGTGCTTCCCGTGGATGTTTTATTTTATCTCTTATTCGTGGACTTTATCCCTTGGATTGTTGCTACCCCTTTTGCAACTCTCTCATTGCGTCTGTTTTGGATATTAAAATAGGAATCATCAAGGCGCAAGTAGATCGTTTTCCCGGAATATGTACCTCTCGCAGCATCTAGTCCACACGATATCTGTATTAATTAGGAACTACGACACTTACCACTACAATATGCGCCCCATGTATCGTACCCTGGCTTCTGTTTTTGCGTCGGAAAATGTTCACACTAGGCTACTCAGCTGTGGGAATTTTCCCATCAGTTCGACAGGTGACCTACACACGGCGGGGAGCTTGTTCACAAGCCCGTCTTTTAGTTCGGTTCGGCCTTTTACTTTCCACGAACCAACGCCAGGCTTTCCGAATACAAATTCTTTTTTCTTTTCGACGATTTTTTTCATATACATGTTCTGTGTTCGAGCCATAATGACTCATCGATTTCCTTGCCTATCTATATATGATGATTGTATTGCTTTTGATTTTTCCTGAATGCTATTTACAGTGGAATACCGCTCAGCTTTAGCTTTATGATTAAGTTTTCTTGTTTTTCATTCATGGTAGTTTCCAGTCGAATGAAATTCTTTCAGTTCTCCGGCATTTAGTTTCCCATTTTCTATCCTGTTCTTGTTCATTGGTAGATAGTGCGAGGCAATATTTGACATAGGTCTGGGCAGCATCCATCGTTTTCACCTAGGCTTGTTGGGCTTCGAGTTATCCTCGGCCCCCGCGCGGTCCAGTGCAGAAAGCTGTGCACCTCGGTATCCACTGATGAAGCAGCCGAGACTACGTGACGGGAATTTGACGCTTCCCTGTTCAAATATTGTTGATGGTCACTGGAGGACTTTCTAGCGTCGGACTTGTTCCTCCGTACTGCACACTTAGTTCTCCCAGCACTGTCAATCTGACAATTGCTCTCTCGCTGCCTTCCATATGCCAGTGCTCTGCTGCTCCTTGGGCTTCTTCTACTTGTGCATTCATTGGTCTTTCATTCCCTTACTACTTCAGTTCTATTTCAGTTCATGCATGACAGGTCTCAGTTCTTCTATTTCGTTGTCACCTTTGGGCCGTAACACCTAGATTTGAGTTGCTTCTGTCTCTTGCATGCTAAGCCCCAGCGGCTGATCAGGTAGTATCTTATCTGTTCTGGATACTCTCTGTTTGATTGCCTTAGAATTCCGTCTACTCATTCAGACTGAATACTATGCAATGTATTCTTTGCTATGTTTCAGACCTGTCCTTTATTGCCTAATAGTTGCAATGCATCCGGCTACGCCTTGGATAGAGCCCCCTATGGTTGTACCTCCCGGGTCTGTGCTCTTCGGTCTCCTTGCGTATTAAGCCCTTGCGGTTGATCACGTTTTATTTCACATGTCGTTTCCTGTGGAGTGACGCTCCCTCTGTTCTCTCGGATTTTGCTTTCTGTTGGCTCATCGTTTCTTGTTTTTATGGATGTTGTTTTCAGTGGAGTGAAACTCCCTGTCTTCTCTCAGATATTGCTTTATATTTGGCTTATCATTTTTTTCACAGCTAGATAGTGCAAGGCAATATTTGACATAGGTCTTCGCAACAGCCATCGATATGTCTTTGGTTTGTTGGGCTTCGAGTTATTCTCACCACCCGCGCGGTTCCGTGCAAAAATCTATGCACAGTGGTATCCACTGATGAAGCAGCCGAGTTTATGTGACGGGAATCTGACGCTTCCCGTTTAAATATCGGGATGGTCACTGGATGCCTTTCTTGCGTCGGACTGACACTTCCATACTGCTTAGTTAGTTTCCTAGGATTGTCATATCGACAGTTGGATTTCTTCTCCTACTTACTTCTCTCACTCGCTTCCATCTTCCACCTTTCTTTTGCTCTTTGTTGTATCTGAATGTTAGCATCTATTCGTCTCTATCCAGTTGCTACCGTTTTCTGCTCTTTGGTCTTTGTCTTCATGTTTCTGTTCATTCCCTCATGGTATCGCTTAGTTGGCACTCGTGAGACGTACCACCTCGATCCGAGATGTTTTTGGTCCCCTTGGATGTTAAGCCCCTGCGGTTGACCTACTATGTTATCTATACGTCAGTGTGCAAGTAGCGGGGTGGCTACTCATCTTGCTCTGTTTGTGGTTAAGAGGGATGACTACCATTCGGTACTCGGACTCCAGCCTTGTGCCTAGACACAGAATTCGGCGAACTTTTACAGTGTACTTTGACAAGGCCCGTACCGAGTACTTGTACTCGGTCTCGCTTGATACGCGCTCATTTTCCACTTTGACTACAGTCTCTGGATTTCTATTCCGTTGCCATTGAATCCAAGCTTGCACATCCCTTCATGGTACCTGCTGACAGTTCTCTTTCAATCCCACAGTTATTTCATTCTGAATTTCGTCTTTCCTCGACTGTTATCTGCACCTATTCGGTGGTTGTTCTCAGCTGCATACATCGACATTGAACTTTTCTTCAGGCTGCATTCAAGTAGTTTCATGTCCACTCTGTTTGCGAAACAATCTTGTTACTAACCTGCAGTTACAACTGGGACCTTACTGTATTGACACACTTTTTAATGTTTGTCATAGCCCCGCCGCTCGTATAGTACTTATATTGGATCTTGCTACATATACATATTTCTTCATATACAGTCTGTGGATTCCTATTCAGAGATATAGTAGTAGGATCTATGCTAGCACTTCCCTCCATCGGCACTCTCTGGGTAACTTTTCTTCACGCTTCTGATACGTTGAGTCATTCAACGTCCTTCGTCCTGCTAGATTGTGATGTCCACTTTCTTTCGCGCACGGTTTTTGTTGCCTGTTCATCGACTTGGGCTCTTGGGCTCTGTTGGATTATTTCGCTTCCAGCGTCTTTCACGCATGCTTTCGGTTGCCTGTTGCTCGTACTTGGACTTGATCGGATGCGGTTGCTTGCAGTCTCTATGCGAATCAATTTTTCGTTACCAACCTGCAGGTACAACTGGAACCTTGCTGTATTGGAATTGGCACTCCTTTTAATTTTGGTCATAGCCCCGCCGCTTGCATTGAGTATTTTACTCGATCTTGCTATATATATATTGTTGGCCGATATCACTCCATTGACTTTCAGCTGGGCCACAGTATTGATTGGCTCCGGAATATACCAAGTTCCTAAACTAAGCCCTGTAAGCAGATTAGGGCAAAACGTTGTGCATTCTGCCATTTCCTCCTGTTCACCCCGATCAGGTATAGTTCGTAGTGCTAAGAACCTGTTGGAGATGTGCGCGCGTTCTGTTCGCCCCAGGAGGTTTTCGGCTGTGCTAAGATTTTCTTTCATCTATCACGGCATGCCAGTTGTAACTGCGTTGCAATATGTGATTTTTTTTTTCTTAACGGAAGGCCAGGTAAATAGCTCTGGTGCCCTTGACAGTCACCTTGAAGATGCATGAACCTCCTTTCACCATCCGAGTGTGGTCAAACTGTTGGGATATATGTCCCTGGACGATTGCATGGATAATTCTGCATCAAGGATATACACCTGTCGTGTCCATACTGCTCCAATTCCTTACTTCTACACAATGCTATAGAAGTTTTTTTTTGCTTATGATCTAGGCAAGCTTGGGCACATGTTATGTTTTTGTTTTTCAGTATCCCGTGGGCCTTGTGGACAAGATATAAGCTCAGAGATGAATTATATTAACTTCGGTTTCTATTTCGTTACTTTTCTCTGGCGTTTGAGACCTTAATGTAATCTTGGGTCGATTATACCATTTCGCAATGTATGCTGTCGATGGATCTTCATAGTGGGCCCGATCTTGCTTAAAATTTGCCGTTTTCCGGTTGTTTTGATGAATAAGTTTTTTAGAGCGATGTCAATAATGGTCAGTTGTAGTCTCATGCTGTATTCTGGTAATGCAGACGCACAAATCAGCAGCTCGTGGCATACAAGCTCAAGTGCGAGAGGGAGCCTCTGAGTATACGGTATGTGCAGTTATTTAGTGTATGATGAATATTTCACGATTGTGCAGGTTAACAGTCTATATGACCTTCTTTGTTAAAGTCCACGGTTATTTCCGAAAAGCCAGAACGGTAATGGGATTGATGAAGAGCATCTACTGGAAGTCCGCGAGGGAAGGCAATAGTAGTCTCTTCTCTCTAGGTTTCCTAGGTTCAGCGGTGATTTGCTGATATCAGCTGTCGACTTACCAGATGCTTTCCTTAGCTTTTTGGCCTTGTGCTTGCTTCAGCCTTTTTGATCATGAGTCTTGGTAGATTGCCTTCTCGTCAAGCACTGATATTCACACAGATTGCGAATATTTTATTGGGGATCACTTTCTCTGAAAGGATATTACAGGGCGACTGTGAATTCAACCGTGTCTCCTTTTGTTTGGATTAACACGTGGATTGTTAATAATTTTACCCATCTCTTGTGATGGGCACACAACGTATTTTGGAAGTCCGAGGATTTTCTACAGCCACATATCGACTTCAATCACTCCCAAGATTTTCGATTTTTTGTGTTACCCATTCAACACCCAGACCGGACGTCTACCGAAGATCAATTTCGTAATTGTTTCCTATCCACTGACTTACACGAAGCTTGGATTAATGCTTCTGCTTATGTTTCTGACGATTGGTTCACTATTGACACTTATCGTGCTTTTTTTAAATGCAGTTTGGGACCTCCAGATTTTTATCCTCCAGCTCCAAATTGTGCAGAAGAGATTCTCAATCGAGATTCGTGTGTAAATGGTTATAAGGAAATTATTGACGGTGTTGAGGTCAGTATCTAAAACACCTGACAAAGTCATGGCTCTCTTTATTCACTTGAACTCTTAAGTTTGTGACATTTTTGGAATCATGTTCAGAGGAAGTAGTAGCCTGTTTTTCTTAATTTAGTTCCATCTAACGAATGGAATGAAGCGTGAAAAGATGAGAGGCTACCAAATTTACTGGGAACATTTGAGGATACTTTATCCGTCATTGAGCCTATCTGGCTTTGATGTTGGATGTCAACTTTCACGTTGTATGTAAATAGGCGACTGCGAACACGAACTTGAAGCTTTTTCCTTGTGGCAGTCTTCGATCTCGCTGTCAGTTAGGAAGTTGTTCTGTTTCTACCTTTCCTCTGGTCCTGTTACCAACATATTCTGACATCGCCACGATCTTACTGTGATTTGCTGATGGATCCAGACCTGAGCTTTAAATTGTGAACTCACAGTTTTGTCTTTATGTGGTTTTGTTGTGCTTCGATAACACTCCCAAAGGTTGTCTGGATCTTTTAGCAAGGACATGAATACTGCAACAGAGGATGTTTGATATGCATAAAACCTTAGTTTTCGATTATGAACTAATATTCTAACCCCCAGTGATCTTATTGCTATTTCAACGTACTCCTTACCGGGAAGCATTGTTGTATGGACAAGATGCTCGATTTCGTCTGGCCGGTGCTGTTTTGTTTATTTGATCTTGTGTGGCTTTCTGTCGCAGGAGAGTAATGAAGCCAAATTATCACTTACTTCGCAAGCGTATAACAATATATGGAACAAGCAAAACGTCAATCGATATAAGGAGGTTCTATTCGTATCCTTTTGGCCTCGTGACACGTGCGGTTTTGAGTGCATATGCTCTGAGCAAATCTGCTGGTTGGAACTTAAAGTATAGGGGAACCAAAACGGCACCAAGGGACGACGGAGTTCGTACCCCATACGAATGGAGTAGTTTACATGCCACTTGATTTTACTTCTTGTCTTCTCGTGATTGAACATTTCTTCCGCGCTTTTCATTAATTGCTCTCCAGCTGTCCAGCTTATAGTTGCTTCGGTGTTTTCTACTGTAGTTACTTTGAGTTGTAGGTCTATCGACCACATTATTGACGCTTGCCTCAGTATATTATTACATTTTTGCAGATTAACCAGGATTGCGGTCCTAGTTTCATTGTCTTATAGCTTGTCCACATCGTTTGGAATTACATTTGGACGTGATATTGTTGGAGGCTAATTGTTGCGGTCGGTGCATTTGTAGCAGGGAAGCACTGATCATGATCGTGAAGAAAGTCTTAGTCTGTGGCTTGTAGACACTCTTTTGCCTGTTTTGAAAATTGATATTCAAATTCATTACCTTATTTCAGCTTGTCTCGTCCTTCTTTCATATTTGGCATTTCGATCTTGTCAACATATGTTGTGTTACATTTCCAGCTTTCGGGATTTTGCCTCCCTTGCTCGCTGTGTCTTTAAAATCATACTGGGTTCACTTCTTGTTCTTCATCGTCTGTCACCACAGGCATCGCTTATGCAAGGCGCGGGGTCTGTGGTCTTCATGCAATGAAAGGAAAACTTTGAAGTTTTTGTTCATTTCAGGTTACCTTCTCTGTATGGATGAACTAGGAAAAGATTCTTCGGGGTAGCTTATGATGGATGATCCTTGTCAGGTCTACGTCGAAATTTCCTCCGCTACTAGCCTTGTTTGGTAAAGATTCTACAGGTTAGGTCATGATAAATGAACCTCGGCAGGTCTACATCGAAATTCTCCTCGGCTAGGTGCTCATTTATATCTATCGGTGTTTACTTGGTCTGATGTCCGTCCCCTGGCTTGTGTCTGTCTCTCCTCAGTTAGGCAAGAGCTGTGAAGCTTGTTGAATGGCCTTTCGCTGGCAGCTTAAAGACTGGGTTCTTAACGCAGGCAAGTATTGATGATCTTTTGCTATGTAAGAAGCGGGCAGTCCCACTACAAAATTTGGGCTGTCTGTTCCGCTCTTGATACTCGGATTAGACGGTTTAACACTCTCTCTGGATCTGAAACCTGGATTTGCCAAAAAAATTGTTTGTCAAAACCTCTCTGAGCTTCATTCTGATCAGGACAAGCACATCTACACCCGTACAGTCAGAAACTCTGAAGGGTTCCGGCTGGTCTCAAGTTGTACGGTACATCTTTGTTTGTATCTTTGGTGTTGGTCTCCGAATATATCATGTCACCGTCAAGATGCTATGCGCAGCCTTGGGGGTTGTATTTCTGGAGATTGTGAAGGCTTCTCCGAAGACTGTCGTGCTGACGGGCTATAACTGGAACATTAATGTCTTACGTTTGGTACCAACAGTGGTACTCGAGGGACGACGGCTTTCTCCTAGACTTGCCACTTGTGTCAGGTTAGGAACGTGGAACTTTTGCGGTCTCACAAACTCCGTGAATCAGATGGAAGTCAATGGAGCGCCACCAGTCAACGATATTCAAATTTGTGCCGGTCAAGAGTCTTGGGGCGAAGTACGAAGTGGTGGTGGTGGACAATTTCTGGCTGACACTTAGAAACCTTCAACCAACCTCCTTTACAGGAACATTACTCTTAAAAGACAGTACTTCTTCAAATAGTCCTGTCTGCTTCTTTCCTCCTCCATTATCCCCAGTCACTTTCTTCTCCTCCTCCTTTTTCACTTGCATGAGGACATTTCGGCCAGAGGAATATTAAGCCGATTTCCTCTTTTTTTTTTAATTTTTAAATGCTGCCCATGCTTTTGGTTTATTGCATTGAACTGGTTCCTACTTTCATCACTCCACCTTCATATTCTCGTATGTTACTAGTTGTTTGTGTACTGCTTCATTTTCCATTTGGGTTGGTATTTCTGGTTATCTGTATTTCTCTGCTTGCAGGTCGTATTTGTACTGGTTTTTCCTTGAATAAAGGTTCTTGTTACTCATTCTTACTTGATCTTTATTTGTAGCTCTGGCCTGGTCGTTTTGTGCCCTTCTGCTCTTATTTCTGCGTATTTATTTGCTATTTTTGTGCTCCCTCCCTATTCTAACCCTGTTATGAAACCTATGACATTTCTCGCTATTTTATGTACTTCTTCGTGGTTGTTCTTCGGAAACGTGTGTTGCGGTTTGTATCCAATCTTGTCTAAAGAATTTATACCGTAAGAAAATGGCCTTTGTTTTACCCGTGGCTTGTGTCTTTTCTTTCACGCATCTAGATGTCACGCTTCATGGTCTGCCTACAGATTTCTCTGCAGCCCCCAACACTGTTCACATGTGTCCCGTTCTCACTGCTCGTCAAAAACATTTGACACATAGTGTGGCATTGCAGGCAATAAGGAAGCGACTTCGCGCCCTCAACAATGCTCTTGTCCGGAAAAGAAAGGTATATTTTTTTGCTTCAGAGCTGAGTCTTGCTTTGCCAATGTCCACAGTATCCAACCCCCGGAGAGTAGCATCTAAAAATCTTCAGTCAGAATGCTTTAAAACTTTGATGTTTTCACATCGTTACATTTGGTGCTTTGGAGCCTGTGGCATTCTGAGAAATTTACTTTCAGAATAATTCTGAAAGTAAAGGAGATGTTTTAAAGATGGACAATCAGATCTGATTGGACGAAGAAGCTATATCAATTTAAATTGTATTACTGTCCTATTTCGAATTACGCTCTGTATGACTGCACCCATTCCCAAGCGTGCTTTATTGCTGAAAACCGTGAGTCTGCTCCCGGTATTTGATTTACTGTCCGCAGGATCTTCATTTCGTAGAGAAAGCTCTCGAAACATGCAATTACTCCAAATGCTTAGTGTGGTCACTTCACCTAGTTTGTGTGAGTAAGTTCTCCTCACTCCATCTTGGAGTGACCTTAAAACAGCTGCGATTTTCTGATGTATGTTGTTGGATTTGATGCTTATTTCAGAATCTTGACTAATTTATGAGCAACTGAGAAGAATGTTGATGATTTGAAGTTCAAATGTCTCGGCATCGAATGATGCAGGGTTATTTTGTCCAATCATTTCTTTCCTTTTTTTGGAAATAAAAAGTCTGGATTCTGGACTCTGGAAGCACAAAACGAACCTTTTTTTATCAGAAAATCTTTTACTCCAAGGGAGAATCTCTTGAAGCAAATTATCTCCGGCTTCTGCGTCCCTCCTCATCTCATCTTACTTCTTGTACTTTCCTGTCGCGGGTTCCATGAGCTTCAGACTACAACAGGCAAATATCAGTGAGTACACTCTTTGAGCTACACATCACTTCGTGTGTCTCTCTTTGAACTCGGGAAGGTACATAGAAACTCATGGCTTGAGAACTGCTTGCACTTTTGTTCCCGCTTAGGAACTAGCTCACGAAGTCACGCGGGTCTTGGTTTCGTGCAAGCGGTTGGCACGAAACTTGTGCTTCAAGTGGAACAGTTTGATGTTGACAATAGGGACCACATTCGCTACCAAACTGGGATCAAGTTTGGTCAAGTATTCCAAAAAAGGGTTTAACTATGTCCTGACTGTTTTTTGTTCACCGGGATTGACATGATTGTATTTCAAGGGTTGGGGTTTAGGTTTTTATATCATCCGTTTGTGTGCTTTGCCGAGTCAGACTCGGTGTAATGTACAAGGAGTCTCTCCTCGCCATAGCTGCAAATCGGAATTGCGTTAGAGTTGCATCTCTTGATATCTACACGAGTGGCTGGAGAGGAGATAGTACTCTCCTTGCGATCGAAGTTCTTACTGTCTGTCTCTGAACGAAACGCACCACCTAGCCACGCCGCGGGGCGTATGACCCTGTGGTCTTCAGTCTTTGAGAGGCATATGCCAATGAATACAATTTCTCTTACCTCAAGCTTTTTTGGTTAGTATAAACTAACCAGTAAACACGACGTTTATACTTCTAAGGAAAACGTCCATATCAAGAACCTTGCTGTCTCTGCAGGTTCTGCATTTGTTTCTCTCGTTATTACATTTCTCGCTCATGAATGTGCTCTTACTTGATACAGGAAAAGCCCCTCTTGGAATACTTCTCTAACCGTGTCTTAGAAGTATATACATATCTTTCTACGTTGATGACAGTTTCTGGATTCTTATTCAGAATCGAGAGGATCTACACTAGCACCTGCCTTCCTCCGTATTCTATGGACCTCTTAGTTTTACTCTTCCGATCCGTCAGTTGACCTAACTGCTGATCTGCTGAAAGACGTTCGTCCTGCATGATTTATGATTGCTGCTGCTCGTCGACTTGGACTATTGGATTCTTATAATTCAACTTTCATTCACGTACGTTTACATCATTGGATTCATTTTTGCATTCGTATTAATGAATTTGGGATCTGCAGCTCACAACACGGCTTCAGTGTATTGTCACAGCCCCCAAGGCCCGTACTGAGTACTTGTACTCGGTCTCGCTTGATACAGGCTCACATTCCACGTTGACTACGGCCTCTCGATTTCTATTCCTTATCCATAGAATCCAAGCTTGCACATCCCTTCCTGGGTACCTTCGTGGTACCTTCTAACACCTCTTTCAGTTCCACAGTTTTTTCATACTGAATCTCGTCCTTCCTGGATTGTTATCTGCACCTGTTTGGCATTTTCTCTCAACTGGATCGAACCCCAGCGCGACGACCTCCAATTGAAACTTGAAGTGTCATGGATTCTTCAAAGAGGCTGACGCGCTCTTGGAGGTAGCGGGAGCGACTTGATACACGCTCACTTTCCACGTTGACTACAGCCTCTGGATTCTATTCCGTATTTTTAGAATCCAAGTTTGCACATCCCTTCCTGGGTACCTTCATGGTACCTGCTAACACTTCTCTTCCAGTTCCACAGATTTTTCATGTTGAATCTCGTCTTTCCTGGATTGTTATCTGCACCTGTTTGGCATTTGCTCTCACCTACAGACATGGGCATCCCATTTTGCTCTACAGTCTGCGTTCAAGTAGGTTGCTTGTCCATTCTCTATGCGAAGCAATTTTTGTTACTAGCCTGCAGGTACAACTGGAACGTGACTGTATTGGCAGACCTTTTAATTTATGTCATAGCCCCGCCGCTCGTATTAAGTACTTGTACTCTATCTTGCTACATATATTTTTATATATTGCAGATGCCTCAGGCTCAATCTTGGCCTGAACACTACGCTTACAAATATTGTCAAGTCACAATGGAGGATATGTTTGTCCTATGCAGGCCGGTCAGATTTACGGAGTTCCACTTAGTGGGTCCCTTTTAAATAAGCCGGGGGGCTTTCCGGAACAACGTACATGTGGAGAAGACTTCAGAAAGAAGTGGATTGAGGTAAGTCAATCTATGGACTATCGTTGCCAGCGTGCTGTAAACTCTGTCTACGTTGTGGTTGATGCACTTAGAACCGATCATACTGATCTCACTACCGACCACCTGACTATAATTTCTGCACTGAACTATGTTTACTACTTAGTTACTTTAAGCCGTGAAGCTCAGTAGATGATTCAAATTTATACGCTACTTACACTTTCGATTTGTATTTATGAATGTGGTATCCAAAAAGGCTGTGGCTTATGATGACTGTCATAGGCTTACTCTCTTTCACTTCATGTCGATGTGAAAGTATGTAATACTAGATGAGAATCGTTCGATGCAGTGGAGATTTTCAATGATGAATGTACTGTTCAGTTTGTCACATCTTTTCTTCTTTCGCGTAATAATGACTTCATTCTTTCGATACATTAATACTGCTTGCTTGCACGTGAACCTGAGTCTAAGAATATATAACTTTTTTTTTCTTCCTCTATCAACAGAGTCCTCAGGGCTCTTCCCCACCTTTCCATCCATGATCGCCTCATCAAACTTGTTCATCGTCACTGATACGCCTTTCATTCTGGTATACCGATGCTTTTCTCCTATATCTTATAGGCCTGTTTCACCTTCTCCTCTTATGTCTTCCTCTCTGTGTATGTACAAGTAAACTTGCATTTCTATCTACTCTTTTCCTTGGATTTATTTGCGATCACTGTTCTATCACAAATGAGCTTACTCTCCTTACAATGACCTCACTGCAAATCAAATTCTTACCAGGGTCTTACATTCTTCAGGTCCTGAGCTAGTTCAAGTGATTGATTCAGGACAAAGTCTGCAAAAACTTCTGGAGAACCTCTTACCTTAGTCATGTAGCCGTCTTGACATCTATTAGTGCATATGTCCTTCGTTTTGTTTTTCCAAGTCCGTCGTACTCCACCTCTTTCGTACTGGATTATAATCCCTTCTCCCCGCTACTCCTTATCAGTCGTTCTTCCTTAGTCCTTTTTATTGGGTTCCCTTAATCACCGGAGAGTTCTTTCCTGTAAGTATGCCTGTCTTTGCCTACAACTCCCGGGGTTTGCTTTGACACACAGTGTCCTTCGGCCTTCATGGTAACAGTTAAGTTGCCACATCACGTCCGGGCACGATAAATAGCTCTCTTGGGAAGGGAAGATCACCATCCATGATCTGCGACGAAGGGGTTAGGTTACTGGGTCCAAGGTGTTATTTGCACTCGGACTCACACTTTCTTGTCCCTCATTATGTTGTAGATCATTTTGTTCTGACCCCTTCATACTTCATGAAATAAAAAGGATCGAACTTCAGTTTCCTCATCTTAGAACATTACTGGCTCATATTTTGGTAGTTTGGTTTCTTTTGTCACCTAGATTCAGCGTCACTTACCCTGGATACCCTTTATTCGTCCCGGTTGATTATTATATGTTCAGAACTATCTGTCCTGGCTGCTCTCGAATAGTACAGTCGCTATGATGGGCTCTAAAGTCAAACTGTTCTGGTATTCGTCGCTCTACAGGTTCATGGTTCTTTGTCATTTAAAGGATATACTCTCTACGTGTCTTGATATGCAGGAATCGTCTCCCTCAGGCTCCGGTCTCAGTTCTTGGTGCATGTGTGCGTTCTGGTCACTCGCTGTTTCCAGCTGAAAACTGTTGGATAACTAATTGATGTAATCAATAAAAGATGTTGTCGTTGAATTCATTTAGTCTAGGACTCAGGCCATCTTTTTGCTTCTGCTTAAGAATATTCTCTTTATGGACTAATTGCTCTCCTCATTCATGACTCTCTCCAGGGCTTTCGATGCTTTCGATGTTTCAGTTCTTAGTCAACCTGGTGCTATACAGTATCTACAGTAGGTCTGTGCAACGGTTATGGAGTCTCTGCATGGTCTGTTGGGTCTTGAGTTATCCTCAACCCCCGCGCGGTCCAGTGCAGAAACCTATTCATCCTCGTACACCCTGATGAAGGAACCTCAATCATGTGACGATGGACTGATGCCCGTCCGGTAGATCTCGTTGATGGTCCCTGATTCCTTTTCTCGCATCGAATTCGAGGAATCATACCGCACATTGTTCTGTCAGTGCGTGTGCACTTTAACCAGTTTCATTTTCTATCTCACATAGGTGGACTTCATCCCACGGATTGTTACTGCCTGCTTCCCTTTTATGCAACTCACTAATTGGTCCTGTTCTGGATTCTCTATGTATACATGCCTTAGAGTTCGTCGACTTCAGTTGAATGCTATGCCGTGTATACTTTGTCATATTTCGGGCCTGTTCTTTATTGCTTGATAGTTCCAGTGCATCGGGTTAGGCCTTAGATAGAGCCTCTATACCTCCAGGGTCTGTGTCCTTCGGTCTCCTTGCGTGTTAAGCCCTTGTGGTTGATAACGGATTATTTCAAATGTTTTCGTTGAATTCATCTGCGCTAATCCCGTGGGTTCACCATACAGTTTTATATGCTTAGACAGTTCTTGCTTTACTGTCTGCTCAATTAGGATCCCTCGGCTACTCTCTAGTAAAACAGAAACCCTTGACACTGGCTTTTCCTGCTACTTTCGACATGATGAAGGGCGGTGATTAAGTCGTGTTGTTTCTTCAGAGCATGATCAAACTGCTTCCGTATTCGTCGCTAGACAGGCGCATCAAACTTGCGCACTACGGAGATTCACTTTTTGTGTTTGTCGTGCTCGCATCCTGGCCTTTCAAAGGCTACTAGTATCTTTTCGTACTTTGTGGTTTGAGTATAAATACATTTGTGGCATGCTCACTCGCTGTTTCTGTTAGCGGAGTTCCTTTGTCACCCTTGGATGTTAGATCTTCGAACTTACCAATTCGCCTGATTTGAAAAGAAATATTTTTAGAAATTTCTTTGGTTTGAAAATGGTCCAAATTCAAAATTCAAAGCCGACAAGAAGTGAATCATATAGGCAGTCATATAGTGGTGGCTGATACGATGATAAAATTTCCAAGTGCTCCCAATGAGGGATCTAGATCTTGTCTGGTACAAATTTTCAACGATCCAGCAAAAGTATGATGAGGAGACCAGAGATCTTGAATGGTTTCGTCGCAATCTTGTGTGATGCTGTTGGGGCCTAGCCCCATGTTACTGGTTTGGTTCCATCCTTGTACGGCTTGATGGGGTCTTCCCATCCCTTTTGTTATTTTACTGTGTCTTCCACTTTCGTCGCTATCTTCTTCCATCCTCTTCCCAACATTGCAGCTAAGTTCCAGAAGAGTTCTGCATCCTCCATCCTGTACCAACGAAGAGTTCCTTCCGTGTACTTGGTCTAGCTTAACCGTATCCTTTCCTGCCGGCGATTCTTGTCAGTATTTTTTCCCAGCAGGAGTATTGTCAGGGCCCAAAACAGTTTTATCAGAAATTAGAGCAGAGTCAAGATATCACACTATTCCCTTTCTGTCACTGTAACACTTTTCTCCATGAATAGCACTCCACCCTAATATTTTAGTCATAGTCCTGCCGCTCGTATGGACTACCTGTAATCGATCTTGATAAGTAAATAAGTAATAAAATAAATATATAGAGTTTTGGCCGGTCTAGAGCTTCACAGAAACTCCTCACGAGGAGCACTAGCTCTCAAACCAAGGCACTTTTACTTTGTTATCGGCGCGGATAAGTCATGGTGTTTTCTAATAACATTTTTTTTCTTCTAATTTTCTTCTCAACAAAATTAAGCTTTTGATGGTGCTTCTTCTTCAAAGTTCTTGAACCTTGGAGTTCTGCAAGGGATCAATTATCCAGTGACTTGTCGCCGCTTCTACTCTCAAAATAAAAGAAACTGACTTTTGAGCTGCTACGGCATGCTGGGCCTTAAGTAGCCAACAAGGGATAAGTGGCCCGTATGGACTTAAATGTTTTAAGGGTTAACCCTACGAGCCGCTGGGTTCGTAAGCTCGGAGCAGTGCCTCTGATTGAATCGCGGCGTCCGAGTTGCTTCAATGACCGATTCTTGCTGAAGTAAAGAACGAGAGGATTTTTTTACCTTTCTTATTCCTTTTCTCCTCATTCTTGCCTCCCCTGCTCCCCTCCACTTCTTCCTGAGTTATTTGCACAGAGCAGCCAAGGCGTGGGGTCAGTGTTTTGTAGGGTACGAGTTGTTTGTTGATTTTTACCTCTACAATACTAATAGCCCTCCTGTTTGCTGTTTTGCTATGCTTCAGGATTTGTCGCAGCGGAAGAGGTTAAGAAGTCTCGCAGAGCATGTTCCTCATGGCTATCGTCGTCGTTCTCTATTTGAGGCCCTTATCAAGCATGAGGTTCCCCTTATTCGAGCAACTTGGTTTGTCAAAATCATGTACCTCAATCAAGTAAAGTACATCAAACCTGGTGCTTAATTTTATATCGATACGGGTCTGGTATAATAAGGAGAACTCTGGTGTACATTGCTACATTGGTTTTTGTGTATGTATGTTATGGATTCCTGCATCTTACACATCTCACTTTTTTGGTTCTATAATTATTTTAGAAACAAACTTTCCGTCACGGTGGATGAGTTAGTAAAGAATGTTTGGTTGATACCTGGTATTTATCCCGTGGTAATTGGAGCAAACTCGGTGCGATCGTGCCCGTGCGCTGTACCAATCCCGTGGTCCCTGCAAATATTTTATCAGCTCCATCGGAGTAGGGTATTACACCTGTTTGCTTCGTCCATATGCTTCTGGGTGGGAAACAGTAAGAGTGATCTTGTATGATTATTCCAGTACGCAATATATACACTCCTATTACTATGTTTACTCCGGATTATGCTGATTACATTATGCGCAGGTTAGATGAGTCCGCACCGCAGGCTTTGGTATCAGGAGTTTTGTTAACGTTATTGCTTATCTTACTCACAGATCTTCACATGCTTAAAAGGGTGGCAACTTCATACCACTACTTAGTACTTACCGTTTACATCTTGACTCATTGCGTTATACTTCTCTGTGAACAACTTTCCACCTTCCACTTCCTCACTATGTAATGGCACATAACTTTCTGGAAGTACGGGAGTTTTCTAATCTGTATTCTTTCACACAAATTGCGCCGTACCTCTAATACTTGGCTATAGGACGGATGGAACAGTCATAGCCTACATCTGTAAAATCTCAGATTAGTCTGCCATACTGCTGTATCTTTCCTCGACCCCTCTCCTTTTTTCGTAAATGGTCTCTGTCGATGGGGCAGGTGATGTCTTGTCCTTCTCCGGTAATTGACTTACTTGCTGCCAAATACATGTTTCAAACTTGTATGAAAAGTTAGAATGAATGGGTTGACTCTTGTTAGCCCATCTTTATGAACCAACTAATGTCGAATTGATGCAAGCTTTTGTCTAGGTGCGGCCGTTATCAATCGGAATGTCCGCCGGGGGTCCTGATAAATCACAAGCCAAACGTGTGGAGCTTTGGACGAAGGACGTCCTAGAGTATGCGCAAACTCTTCTTGATGAACTAACCAGCACGCACACAACAGCCGTCTCAAGCCGTCAGTCCCCGAAGCTTCAGCAAGGAGGAGATACTGCCCAACAGAACACAGATTCCGGAGAATCTGAGGCGCAAGTGAAGTGGAGATATCTTGTTCGCCTTGCGCAGTGGCACCATTCAGAGGGACTCTTACATCGCGCACAGCTTGTTGACTGGGCTTTGAAACAACTCCAGGTGACTTCCTCGTGGTCTAAAAGCATTTGGAATTTTATCTCTACTCTTTGGGCTGATTGCACTGAATGTACGCATCTTGAGCAGGTGTTAGATACACGCTTTGTATCAGTCTCCTCCTTCTGTATGTGACGTGAAAGAAATTCTAAGCGCTTGTATTTTGATTCGTGATTGCCAGGAGAAAGAGTCAGTGGAAGCATTGCAATTACTCCTTCCTGTTATAGTGAAAGTTATAGATGGCCTTTCTCTGTCGCAGACACACGTTCGCGTGCTTGTAGATATATCGCTTCAGTGGTTACAAAAACTTTGCCCCAACGGTCTTTTTCCCGACTTACTCGATTGCCCTCATTTGGCCTACTGCGCGACAACACTTACAGAGCTTCTGCGTTATCTGCTTCTTGTTGTTCCCGACACATTTGTGGCATTAGACTGCTTCCCGTTGCCCGCGTGTGTTTGTCCGTTACAGCCAAAACTGGAGTTGTTTCCCCGCCCAGTATTAACTGGAGAGGGGGAGAGCAAAGATGTGCCTGGTCTGAAGGGTGTGTCAGATTCAGCAGAAGACATCAAAGAGACAAGTACGGGAGCAGTTGGCACACTTGAGATGCGATGTTCACTTAAATCTGGAAAGCTTTTAAACCACAGGGAGATGTTGATAGGTGATGTTGTTGATGGTATCCAAAAGCGTGCTGCATCTCTTGCAAAAGCAGTAAATCCTGGACTACTTCGAAATAATGAGGGAAAGGTCGTACAGGGTTTGGATAAAGCACTCACAGCGGGAGATGTCCAAGGTGCTTGTCGCTGTGTGTTTGATGAGGATTTCTGCAGTAGTGAACAACTCCCGGATAATTGGCAGGCGGATGTCACTGCCGGCTTTGGTAGAACCCCTTCTCTTTTGACGAATGTGAACTCTTCTGAACTATTTGCAATTCGCTTCCTTTGTGAGTGGGCTGTGTGTGATTTTCGAGATTCGAGGGGTCCTGGCAGTATTCCTGAGAGAAAGGGCGCAAGTGTGAAGGACATGTCTAGGGTGTACATGGCCGTTTCAGTTCTTCGAACGAGAATGGAAGAGCTGAATGACAAGTGGAGAACGAATATGATAGCTCGGAGCAGTGATTCCCATTCCAATGGTGAGCTGAGTGTCCAAGCCAGGTTTCAAAGTATGAGGAGTAGAATCAAGGATGAATACCGGGAAAATATCTTTGGTTCAAGATCTCAATGTCTGGGTCTAGATCGTAATCATCCTTCAGAGCCCTTGCACGATCTTATAGTTGCCTGGCTTGACCAGCATGAATTGCAGAAAGGGGAGAGTTCTGAGAGACTCCAGCTTTTGCTTTCAGAGCTTGTTCGTGAAGATCTTTTTTGGCCACACGTCTATGTTAGACAGCTTCTTTGCAGTGGCGTTTTGGAAAGAAATGAAACTGCAACAGATAGGTCACGTGCTGCTCGCCATAAGTTACTTCTGAGAAACTTGCAGGGGCCATCGCAAGACGATGATAATGACTTGTCTTACCTAGAATCCTCCCGCTTATATAGAAATGAGCGGTATCTTGCTCTGCATGGGTACAATAAGGTAAATGGGAAACCTGGAGGAGATACTTCAAAATTCGAGCGTGGTCCACCTCAACAGCTACTAGGAGGTGTTCTTGGTAGGGTGGACGTTTGGCTGAACAATGGTGCAGAGGCGAGGACTAATCTCAGCAGTCAAGATAGTCGTGCAGTTATTGTCAGTAGAAATGAGAAACGTGAAGTAAAGCTTGTCGAATTGAAACAGGCCATAGCATCGTGCTTACAATTTCCTGATGAGTATTTAGACCATACTGCCAGTAATGAATCCAAGAACCACAACTTATTTAAAAGGCAAACTGCATCACCTTCCAGCAGCCTGGATAAGACAGAGGCTACTCCAGGATGCGAGGAGTGTAATCGGAACAAGCGTCCGAGAACGATGGATGGCAAGGCATGGGTGAGTCAAGTAATGTCTCTTGCTTCCATGGATGAAGAGGAGTCTTGGTGGCTACGCAAGGGACAAAAGGCGTTAGACGCTGTGAAGGTAGAACCACCCGTGAAGCCTCCTTTGAAGCAAAGTGCTAGAGGTAGGCCAAAAACTGTGCGAAAGACTCAGAGCCTTGCTCAATTGGCAGCTGCTCGAATAGAGGGCAGCCAAGGTGCTTCATCCAGCCACTCATGTGATAGTAGGGTCAATTGTCCTTATCATAGATCAGCTCCTGAGGGATCAAGCAACCCGAACATAAGGGAAAGGAGGAAAAAACTTTCAAGCAGTGATGTTCGTGCGATTGGAAGTTGTGTTCGGCGGTTGAGGCTGAATGAGAAGAAATTTCTCGCGAGCTGGTTGGACTTGGTCGTACGTCGCCTCGTAGCTGGTGGTGAAGGAGGGACTTGTGTTCGATGGAGGATCAACGAGGAGCAACTGGCTGTCGTTATCTATATATTAGATGTAGCGAATGACTTTCACACTCTTGTTCAGTTGGTTTTGTGGTTGCTGCCAATTGCACCAGTATCGCCAGCAGCACCACCTGGTCATGGCAATCGAGGCATTCCTACACTAGCTTGGATCAGAGAAAGTTCTACATGTGATGTCGGCGAATCAGTCCTCCTTTCTTGTCTTCGGAGGTGATTTTATACTTTTCTCTTCAGAGTGCTGTGTTTTAAGACTTTGAAATCTTCACATATGATGGAAAAAGAGTTCCGCGCGGATGTGTATTATTTTCTTCGGAAAAATAAATTTGAGTTCCTTATCCTTACGTTGCAAGTTAAACGTTCTTTAGACTCATGTGTAATATACGGATTGCAAGCCTCTAAGTATGCTTTGTTGTTTCGAAGATTAATGCTTTACAATTTTTTGCCAACTTAGATATGAAGGGCTGCTTGCGGCGATGGATATTCTTCCACAAGCCTTATCCGCTGGAATGCAGCGTGCAGCAAACCTGATGTCTGTGGTACCAGGGGGACGGGCAGGGTGCTCAGCATTGCTTTTCTATGTGCGTGATTTGTTGAGAAAGTATGGTAGTCTTGTTAGTGTGCAAACCTGGGAAAAGAATTGGAAAGTGACATGTGACCAGAGATTGGTTGCAGAACTTGAGGCTTTGAAAGCTGGGGACAGTGAAGGTGCTTTCGGCTTGGTGGGTTTGTCCAGTTCAGGCATGGGTGATGACCGCGATGACCCTGTACCTCAGAGGCTGACCGGACGGCTAAGTAGGGTCGGAGTTAACCTGAAGGAGATTATTCAAAGAGGTATGAGTGAAGCCGTCGGACAAATGATGAACAAAGAAAGAGAAGCTGCTGTGGGTAGTGGTTTGAAAGAAGGTGTTACCGAAAAGTCTGATGAATGCTTCGTGGCTGCTCAACGGGTTGTTGGAGGTGTGATGGACACTATACGGCAGAATGGTGGCGGAGTGATGCAGGCCGATTCAGCTCTTGTTGCCAGTGCTGTTACTTTAATCGTAACTAATGCTGGGGCTGCAGTTGCTAATGTCTTTGAATCACTCGGCGCGAGCAATCATCTTGGCGCAAGTGTAACGGGTTTGGGCCCTTCTCTGAGATGTTCTCGACGAGTTCTTCAAATGCACATGCTCTGCCTGCGTCTGCTTAAAGAAGCACTTGGCGAGCGTCACAGCCGGATGGTTGACGTTGCTCTTGCTGCTGAGGCTAGTTCATTGGTGCTTCACTCTTTGCAGCATCCTTCAGGACGTGTTCCTCGAACACAATTTCATCCATCACCTGAAACCCCTGACAATTCTGGCCTTGCAAATGATGTTGGAATTGGGGCTAATTATTTGGCAAGGGCAAGTATTTCAGCTGCTGCTGTGGCCGCTTTGGTGGCAGGTGTGGTTGTGCAGGGCACAGCAACTTTGGAGAGAATGGTTTCAGTTCTTAAATTGAGAGAAAACCTGGAGACCTTGCAGATTTCGAAAACCGTTGGTCCAAGTTCCAATGGCATTTCTCGCTCGACCGGTGGGAATAACAACAAGGAGCATCTAGCCGAGGCACACGTTTATTGGTTCCGGGTATTGATTGGAAACTGTCGGATGGCTGGGGGTGGTTTGGTTGCGGACTTTTTGGGTGATTCTAATGTTCTAAGTCTTGCCCGTATGCAGCGTACAATGCCGCTCACTGTTGCTTTTCCACCTGCCTATGCTCTTTTTGGAGCTGCCCTGAGGAGGCAACCGCCGGCTTATAGTAATAGTGCAGTACGTGAGGATCATGTGCTACAGGCTGCTATCAATGCAGTCAACGAAGTAGTAGCGCATGAACCCTTTCGAGACGTCTGTCTGCGTGATACTCGCGCGTTATACCTTCTACTGTCATCCGATTCCGGTGACAGTGATTATGCAGCTCTGTTGGATATCCAAGGTCTGGATGCTCGTTCAAAAGGAGCTGCAATGGTCCCATTGCGTGCACGACTTTTCCTCCATGCGTTACTGGATCGCGGATTGCCACCTTCTTTGTTGCAGGATGAGGAGGCATGGGGTCATGGACGCGCTGATGTCAGAAGTCGCTTTCCTACTGAACCTCAACAGCTGGAGCAGCTGGTTCGAATACTAGATGATTTGCAGCCGGCAACATATCACTGGCAGTGGGTGGAGCTAAGACTCTTGCTTAATGAGCAAGTTTTTATGGAGAAACTCGATGGGATGAGTGCATTGGAGGCCGTGCAGGCGGCAGCCGCTGGATCGGACGCAGGCCAGCTATCTGAATGCGAGAAAACTTTTACTGAAGTGGTGCTTACCAGGCTCTTAGTACGTCCTGATGCAGCAGCTCTTTATTCGGAAGCCGTGCACTCCCTTGGGCGAGCATTAGAGGAGTACCTTATCTTGCAAGTCAAGTGGGTACTGGAAGGAACTGATATGCTTCTTGGTCGCAGATCTCTTCACCAGCTCCTTGATAACATTGCACATCGAAAAGGATTTTCTGTTGGTACCCGACGAGTCCCAGCATGGGGTTGGCAACCTCCAGGCTATGGTGGAGAGCTGGGTCACCTTTTAGGGTCTGAGAAGCGAACGGAGACTGCCTCTCCTGAAGAAGGTGAAGTAGCTGAGGATGGTTCGGATTGGAGAAAGACGGATGCCAAGCAAAGCAGAAGTGGGATATCGGGTTATGATCAAGATGTATCGAATGGTCGGCAGTTTGCTATCGAGAAGGCCTTGGCAGATTTAGTGCTACCTTGTTTGGCTCGCAGCTCGAATGAAACATGCAATGGTTTCGCTTTTGAACTTATCAAACAAATGAGTAACCTAGAGCAGCAGATAACCTTACTTGCACGTTCTGTTGGGAAACCTGCTTCAGCGTCCGCCTCCAGTGGAGAGTGTATGGGCGGTAAAGGTGTAGGAATGAGACGAGGAGCCAGAGCTGGGTTTGAGACCAGTAGCCCTGGCATTGGGAGGAAGTTCATTGGTTCATCTGCTGACTCTGCAGCAGTGTCTGCCGCTGCTTTGCAAACTTCAATGTGGTTGCGACTCCAGTTTCTTCTCCCTTTGTTACCAATCATACATACCGACAGGTCAGGATAAGCTTCATTGTTGCCCTTTTCGTCTCTGATTCTATTATCACTATTTCTCTGGGGGCTTATATTTTTAGCGATATCACGCTATCACGCTGTGATGGATGTTCGTCAAGCAGCTTGATGAATGCATACAGCATCTCATGAATTCATGCTAAGTTTTGCAGTTCATAAAATCGGCGCATCTAGTCCGGATTAGAACTGAGCTTCAGGTACAAACTGCTTTTATGGTCGTGACATGGTTTATCAATACAATTGCAAACATCTTCCCGAAGCTACACCTCAAGTTTCAATCGGAAGTATTTGCGATAGGTTTCTGTCCAGTTGGAGAAGACCTAGTATCCAACATTGAAATGCACTAAGGATAGGAGAAAACATAAAACTTCTCTCGGTTGGGAATCAGTGCGGAATCCAGTAGAGAGAAAATATAATAGCTGTATATAGATATACAGAAACCTAGCGCGATTACCTCCAACTGAAACTTGGGATACTTGCTCCTGTACAAGTTAATTTGAAGGGCACTGACGGACGGATTGATGCACCATGTTCCGCCCATGTTCTAAGCTGATTACAAGCTCTGGAGTTCTATCCAGCGCCAATAGAGTCCAAGCTAGCACATCCTTCTCTCGTTACCTGTTTAGTGACATTGACAAAAAATCTTCTTCCTTACATGTTTCCAATCTGTTAAACTGCCTTTGGAATGCTTCTGCTGCTTGAACGTATGTACTTTACAGACAAATTTGATTGCTTTTGTTAGAGCGCGGCCATGGCTGTTGTTTGACTGTATGGGCTCTGCCTAAGGATTTAAGCTTTCACTACTAATCATGTTCGCCCTGTGAAGCTATATCATTCACTTCATTGTCACTGTTTAGTGCACAGTACTGTGTTCGACTAATCCCTAGCCATATGAAGAATGATTTCTCTTCTTCTTCCATCAACCGTGTAAACCTCTTTTTCCCTGTGCATATCGACGTTGGATACTGGGTCCTCGTCAACCGGGATCGAAACCCAGCGCGACGACCTCCAATTGAAACTTAAAGTGTCATGGATCCTTCAAGGGGGCTGACAAGATCTTGGAGGTAGCGGGAGCGACTTGACACACGCTCACTTTCCACGTTGACTCTAGCCTCTGGATTCTATTCCGTATCCATAGAATACAAGCTTGCACATCCCTTCCTGCTAACACTTTCCTTCCCATCGTTTTCTCATGCTGAACCTCGTCTTTCCTGGATTGTTATCTGCACCTGGTTGGCCGTTGCTCTCAAGTACAGACATCGGTATCCATCAAAGTACCATCCCGCAGTTTCTACGATCTACTCGGAAGCCACCACTGGTTACATGGAAATATGTGCGCACTATGGGCAACCGCTTCTGTAATTATGCATCCATAGCTAAATTTCTATCATCTGAAGCTCTTTCTTGCATGCTTTCTGCATCCTGCCAATGTTCTCATTTTCACTCCGTAGTACAGCCACATTACAGACATGTACTAACAACCGATGCTAACATACTGCCAGCCTCTAGACTCATTACTCTATTTAACATGGGAACTAAGCATAGATGAAAACATTCTGTCAAATATCTGCATTTGAAGTTACCCGCAAGGCAATCAGTACCTGTGTTCGTGCATTAGAGGAACTAAGGGTACTTAACCATTGGCAGCAAACAGTTCTTTGTAGAGTACAAGCAGACATCCTCAA
This sequence comes from Marchantia paleacea, assembly GCA_014180765.2. Classification (NCBI taxonomy): domain Eukaryota; kingdom Viridiplantae; phylum Streptophyta; class Marchantiopsida; order Marchantiales; family Marchantiaceae; genus Marchantia; species Marchantia paleacea. The sequence goes on along the minus strand of MUAA02000092.1, from coordinate 138,256 downwards.
AATATTAAGCCTTGCCCTCTCAATCTACACATCTCTTCTGACAAAATCAGACATCCAAGCTTGGAATAGGTTTAGACGTCACTTCAGTATTACGTATATGGACAAATGGTCCCATAATTTTGTTTTTGCCTGTGTTTTTGCCTGTACAATTTTCTGTTGCACTCAGGTCATCTCAGAGTTAACATCGACTGCTGCCACCTTTGTAAATGCATCTCACTCGCCTACTCAGGTTTTACAGAGACCTTCTCAGTTTTTAACCTATAACAATTTTCCAGTATATCCTAACACGTCTTCTTTTCCATTATATTATGCTGTTTGCAAGTTACATAAACATCCGCCTAAACCTAGATATATCTCCGCAGTTTCCAACAGTTCTTTGACTGAATTATCACGATATCGTAATATATGTTTTAAAGCAGTCATTCCTAATATGTGTGATGCTTGGACGCCAGTGGTGCAAGATACTCTACCTAACTCCACACCTCCAAATCCTGGATTCTGCTGGACTCTTCGTCAGTGATTTCCATTATAGGACGCTTGAATATGACGAGAACTCTAGAGAAGCAACATTTTCTCTGTCAACAGACTTATGAAATTATTATACCCTCTGTACTAATGTAAGAGATCTCAACTCTCGTAGAGCTCACTTAGTTCGGATGATCTTTCATTCCCATCTTCTGAAACGTCATCAACACCTTCTTATGCAATACTCAGCTTTAGATTTCCATTTCATGTGGCTCAAATCATTACAACACAAAGCACAACAAGAAAGTTTTCCTAACCATCACGTTGTTACAGCTATTACCATAACCACTTGCGAATACATTTTGCTTCATAATCTGTAAGTGAACTTCTCTCAACTTCTCTACAAACAAGACATAGGTATTCCTCTGGGTACTAACTGTGCTCTGCTTTTAGTTAATTTTTATCTACTCACTTCGGAACTTAAATTCTTACAGCGTCTGACTATCCAGATCCATCAAAACGATCCAATGTGCTATCAGTTAGGCGTTTTGTTGATGACCTCTGGGTTCCCAACTGTCAAACGTCTAAATGGTTCACCGGTTCCACTGAATCCTGGTTTTTCTTCGTTTTCTTACCTCTCCAGTAACGTTGTGGGTGGTGGTATATATACCCTGCATAGCTGTGAACTCAGTTTGTCTTCATGTGGTTTTCATTATAATTTCCTATTGTAATTTCTTTAATTAGAGTGGCTCATATCACGTTCAATCTAGGCCAAAGTACGAAATATGCTATAGTTAATAGTTCATAACCGTTTCCGTGCCATCATGTTTACTCGTACCTAGCATTTGAACTTTGAACTTTTCTTTTATTTATTATTTTACAGGATAGAGGGTATTCACGATACCTTCTTATTCGGTGAATACTTTCATGTCTCACAAAGGCTATTATTCGGCCATTCAGCTTCTATTACATATAGAAGCATTTACAATACTATTCAGAGATTTGCGTGAATCAGCCGTTATGGTATCTGAGGAGCTTTGTATAAGCCTGCTTTTGTTCTAATTTTTTCCATTTTCATTTCCTGTTTTTATCCTACATGACGAATTTATCTGGATATGCTTCATGGCACACGTATGCACCAACTTCCCGCTAAGTCACCTGCTTACCGTCTGGTTTTTTTTGGTTTTCACCTTACACTCGAAATCCTTTCTGCTGATTCTTTGCTCCATCTGGTCTTAAGACAAAAAGATCTACCTGCCTCACTCTCATTCTCCTGTATGCTCTTTGCTCTTTGAATTCGCTCTTTTGGTTGCTGTCTGCCTCCATTCCACCCATCCGAAAAGACTCATCTCTCTGTTTCATTTCCACGTGTGTTTCAACGGAGACATAAGGTCTCTCAACTGGACCAAAACCCACGCGACTTCTTCCAGTTGAAAATGCGGTCCGCACTGAGGCTCGTGGGCAAGAGGGCTTCAGTGAGGCTGATGAGGTCTTGGAAGTAGCAGGAGCGCATTGGTGCACACTCACTTTCTTCATTGATTACAGTCTCTGGATTTCTATTCAGCATCGATAGGATCTACGCTAGCACTTAACTCTCTAGGTACCCTTTGGGTACTTTTTATTTCACGCTTCAAATCCACTGCCTCGGTTCTACGTTGCGTTATCAACGCACGTCGTCGTGCAACATTGAGATGTCCACCGAACAGTTTATGTTACCTTTTCATCGACTTGGGCTCTGTTGGATTATCTCGCTTCCAGCTCCTTTCACGCATGGGTTCGGTGCATGATCCGATGCGAGAGCATCGGATCAAGTCCAAGTCCACAAGCAACAAGTTTACAGCTTCATTCACGTGAGTTGACACTTGTTACTTTCATTTGTTATCACTTGAATCATTGTGGAACTTGTAGCTTTCATTTCGACTTCAATGTACTGCCACAGCCACCAATGCCCGTACTCAACACTCAGTACTTGTACTTGGTCTCGCTATCTATATATATACCCAGCGCGACGACCTCCAATTGAAACTTGGGAGTGTCATGGAACCGTGAAGGGGGCTGACGAGATCTTGGAGGTAACGAGAGCGACTTCACGCTCACTTTCCACGTTGACTACAGCCTGTGGAATCCACTCCGTATTCATAGAATCCAATCTTGCACATCCCTTCCTGGGTACCTTCGTGGTACCTGCTAACACTTCTCTTCCAGTTCCACAGTTTTTTCATTCTGAATCTAATCTTTCCTAAGTTGTTATCTGCACCTGTTTGTCGTTTGCTCTCAACTACAGACATCGGCACCCGATTTTTCTTCAGGTTGCATTCACGTAGGTTGCATGTCCATTCTCTCTGCGAAGAAAAAAATTTGCTAGTAACGTGCAGGTACAACTGGAACCTTACTGTTGTTATTGGCACACCTTTTAATTTCTGTCAAAGCCCTGCCGCTCGTATTAAGTACTCAAATTCGAGTACAAGTGTACTCGAATTTGCTACAAATATATATATATATATATATATATAATTAATTAATTCATTTTGGCTGCTCAGTTTCAGCGTCAATGACATATCGTACCATCTACAACACAATTCTGAGGTGTGTTAAACCACCTCGATAAGGGGGGAAATATAATAACTTGATCGAGTTTCAAGTTAGCACATATGTCATTGTTGGAAGCGTTGCAACGCCAATGTCAATGCATTGCTTATAAGTGAAGAGAATAAAATTAGTTAACCTTTACGACGATCGTGCCCTTTATACATTCTGAGCTTACTTCTGCTCTTTCCCCAGTGTTAATGTCGGACATCCGTCAATCTTGCTGGTGAAGCAGTGCACTTGGTCTGCATGCAGGGTTTTTTTTCTTAATGTTTGATGATTGGTTATGCGGAAGCTGCTGTTTACTGCGTCCATACATTGGTCACAACACCATTATTTAATTGCGTGAGCAGTGAGTGATAATTTGGTTCACTGCGAGGGTTAAGTCCTGAATTATTACCTGCAGTCCCAGTACGATAGGAGTAAAGTGTGTGCTTGCCTTGCTTAAACCTTAAGAATAGACGGATGGATGGATGCAGAGAACAGGCGGGTCGCAACATGAGGCAAACTTTGGCTCCGGTCCTCTTGCGGCTTCTAGGTACGCGTGTCGTACAGGAAGCTACCGAATCACCTCATCCTGTATCTGCCCGAGACCTTGAAAGAAACGCCGAGGCTTCGTCTGCAGCAGCAACATCAGCGGCAGGGGAGAATCTTTTTGACCGTCTTCTCAGTGTCTTGCATGCGCTTCTCAGTAGCACATGGGCCGTCTGGCTAAAACCCCGGCCGACAACTAAAGGTCCTTCGAAACTACTACGGGAAGTTCCACCTTTTGACCGTGATTCGGCTGAGCGCATGCAGGTTCGACACTTATTTCAATTGTACCTGGCAGGAAAGCCATGCTTACGTCTGTAAACTAGGCTGCTGTGTTTTGCGATTTGCAGTTGCATGTTGCTTCTCGTATTTGCTTCCTCGCTGCTTACGCATAATGGTTTCTCTATGTTATGGGGTTTCGTAGCAGATTGAGTTGGAAAACATGCAACTTCCACGTTCTGCTCGTGCAAGACTTCAAGCTGCACTGCCATTGCTGGCGATCTCTTCTCCTATGACCATTGCTGCAAGCCCTTCGCAAGTATCATCTCACTCTATTTCTGTTCTCAACCAAGGGAGTTCAGTTCCATCGTCTACTGGATTTGGCACTATTGGAATTGGCCAAAAGGCTTTATTGTCTAGTGAAACTAATGTTGGTAAGGCTAAATCTTCGTCGATGCCGGAGTCAGAGATGGAATTTGATCCATGGACACTACTTGAGGATGGCGTCGGATCAGGAAGTAGTAATGGGATCAGTGGCGGTGATGCTGGAAATCTGAAGGCATGCATTTGGTTAAAGGGATCGGTTAGAGTTAGACGGAGCGATTTGACGTATGTGGGCGCGATAGACGATGATTCGTGATTTTCTATCAGGTCACTGAATGGCCCGAACTGCAACAGTTGTGTCTGTACAATGTTAATTAGTCACGTCGGACCCTCCTTTAGAGTTCAGGGCGATACCTTCATGTCTAGAAGCCCGCCGGCTGATGTTTAGATGGTTCTTTGTATGTGTGTATTTTGAACTATTGTTCGTCCTACAGTTTTTGTATAGGAAGGATATTACGTTTAGTGACATTGTGAGCAAAATTTTACTCATTCTTTCACTAAATCGTCATCTCAGAACGAAATATTTCACTGATTGCAAGAGTTGTTAGATACATGCCTAGCGTGTAACTGTCATATGAATACTCGAAAACGAAGATCTATACATATGTCGAAATTTGGAAAATAATCGTAATAAATCCAAGCTTCATTGAAATCATTCATCTATCCACATTGCCCGAAAAATTAAGAATGTGGAGGACACTATACTTGCAAATCACTTACTTGTATAAAGTCTAAAATACAGCCCGGCCTAATTGCTAGCGAATAACAAAGCCAATATTTGAAGTGATATATCGTTTCTCTTCGATATAGGATCTGTGTCAAAGAATATTGAACTGAAAAGGTATGTTTCTCAAATAACGCACCTGTACATGTTCTCAGTTACAAAAGCTTTTACTTTCAACTGAAGCCACATGCCTTCAAATCTGCGAGGACCAGATAAAGGATAAAAAATCTATTCTATGTGTAAGTACACGAAACCTTCTATTGATACAACTAAGATGAGGAGGAAAAATAATTATGAATCCGTTAAAACTTTTGACTTCGTGGTTCACAGTGAGTTCAAACGCTTCCCTAATAATGGTTGGCATTGATAATAAAATCTCTGTCGGAAGTTATGAAAAAACACGACTTTCGGGCTCGTTGGATTATTCTTCAGTAATTTTATTTTCTCATGTAGTTGACGTTCCATCGTGCGACCAGTGACTATTCTAAATGCAACATGTTCTTTTGCATGATCTTTATGGTGGATTTGGAAGGATAATTTTAAATACTCCCACAACGAATGTTTAGTTGTAGATAATGTTCAGAAAAGTTCAATTGTGCTAGTGGTTTTTAACAATTTTGGCATAACCTGGTTTCAATTTTGAGAATCCTGGTCCCTGTTTAGTGGTGAGTTATTTTTTTATGATTAAAGAAATGGGATTTACACGATCAGAAATATTTTTTGGAAGGATGAGATGAAAATTGTTATCAGTTTTTGTATACTTTTTTTCATATCCATAAACTCTACGAAGGCCTCAATGTTTATTATGGAATCAGTTATGAAATGTGTATATAACTTTGGATGACCCGCTTTTGCGCAACGGGTCTTTGTATTCAAATTGTTTTGGAACACTTCTTGATGGCGGATGGTTTCGTTGAGTGTATTACTATTTCTGCTTACTGTCATATTTTAAACAAGGTTATAGTCTTCACCAATGACTTGGTTTGGGAGTGGGGATCTTGAGATAAATGTTGTGATAATTTAGTGTCAAACACATGGAAACAAAGTGAGGATATAGTTGAGGCATAAATAACAATACATGTGATATCCTATTCTTTCCATTAAAATTCAACACGTATAAATTGCATTGGGATCTTTATATGAATTAATATGTATACGCATGTATCGAACAACACTTTCAACCACGACATCTGGTACATGCGTTTGCGAGTTGTAAGAACCAGATGTCCGTGACTTTGTGATGAGATATGACCGGGGCCCAAAAAGACATGTGATGCTTAAAAAAAATATGGTGTACTTAGTTCATCTCCAATTGATAATGAACTCTTGGGGCTCCAAGGCAAATGATGTTACAATCATAAAGTCAAGGTGTATTTTTTAATTCCAAATTTTTCGCAGTTTTATTTACTCCATTGATGTTTAAAAAAATGATTGGTCATTTTGAAACTTTATTAGTGAGGTTTGCTTGAAAAATTATTAGAATTCCTTTAAAAATGACGATGAAGCGGGCATGGGAAGATATTAGGGAGCTATCAAGATAAAAAAGAAGTCGGCAAAATAAAGAGTCAAGTGGGACAAGGCATTGGAGACGATGTAAAAAATCGAGGAGAGAAAAAGGTAATGTTATCGGGGCTCCACAAGGATGGAAACGGAGAAGGCAGGAGAAGACCGGTTCCGAATGGACGAGGAAGGGGAAGAAGGAAAACGCGAGGCAGGATAGAGAATGAGTTGGGACGCGAAGGCAAGGACGACTTGAGCCAGAATGAAGAGACTCGGAGTACAAGCGCGGAAAGGGGAGAAGAATTCATACATCAGTCCCATCTCATTCAACTCTAACAACACTAGGACCACCACTGCTTCCAGCTTATGGGACAACTGCAACACCGAGGCCATAGGCTCAGCGATCTCCTCCGGCGCTTTCACCTTCGGGCGAGACGCTTCGGAGGAGCTACTTCTTCCAACTTCTTCTTGCATGTATCCCCCTTCTTCACTGTCAAGGCGCCCGAAGGACTGTCTTCCATTACTCTCTTCCCCTTCTGAGAAGTACCGATCACTTCTAGATCCGAATCCGAATCAGGCTTACTCTGCGTTGCTGGCCTGACTTCTCCTGTTTTTCTTGGTTCAGGAGGCGCGCTAATTCCCAAACTCCTTGTAGACCCGCTACTCGTATCGTCAATGTCTACGTCAAGGTCAGAAAGTCCGCTCTCCAATCGATACAACTGTCACTCCCTAGGAGTCAACCACTCCATCTTCGCATACAAATGCACCAAGAAAGACGAGAGATATACTACGCTCTTATTGTCTTCTCTCAGCTTGGTCGCCATCGCTTGAACATTCTTAGCAAAGATCTCTCCCCAGTTCACCCGAATGGTCCCACCGATGAACCCCTCCACAATTCTCACCTTGTGCATACTTACATATGTCGTTCGCTGAGGTGAGAAGAGCCGATTCAAAGTGAGGGCCACCTTCCTCCTGAAGACATCCTTGATTAGGTCTAATTTGTATCCATTCGTCCCCATTCTCTCCTAGGGATTAAACCACTTCTGCTCGTCGAACGTAAAGGCAGCATGCATCCTGGTCCTTCCCAATCAACACCAACTTTGTCTTCCTCGTAGTTATGCCCGAGTGCCTTCGCCCACAACCTAGCATTCCACTTCTCAAGCTGGGCTCTGCTTCCGATTTCTGTCAAGGTGTAGGAGCGTAGTTCTTAGGATAAGTGGTATCTTTCAACCTTGACAGGTGATCAAGAGGAGAAATCTTGTCGAGAGTGCTCTAGAACTGACACTGAACATGAACGATAGTTTGGAGCACTGAAATGACTTGAATTCTGAGAAGATAGAAACAAGTTGGCCTCATCAGACGTAATTTTGCGGACGCTGCGGCGTTGCCAAGGCTTTTTGTGCGGCTCCTGATCTGGACAGGGGCATGAGAACAGGGGAGGAAATTGTCGAGGAATTGCGTACACTGAATACGAAATCCGTGACTGCGCTACTTCCGGACGAGAAATCTCTGTGCAAAGGACGCTGCTGCAAGTCAGTAACAGACTCGTACCAGGTTACAACTCTCAATAAACCTCCGCTTCCCATGTCCTGGGGGCTTGTCTGGGTGCCCCTGTTTTTCCTTTTTGGCTCGCGGCAGTGTGCCGCTGAAAATGGAGTTCATCCTCTCTCGGGTTTTCGTCAACAACTCTCAATGAACCTCATTTCACTGGACTGCAAAAATACACCTCACAGATCCATTGAGTATGGAATAGTCCAGATATCATGTGTAGTGCTGAAATGATGTCGAATAACTCGAACTGCGTGCAATAACTCGGTGAAACTCAAGATATGCAAGTGAGGTAAACAACATATTCACGTTTTCATTCACGTAGCTGTTACATATAGAATTGTCTTCTTATGCATTTTTTCAATAAATCAGATGCTTACTATCAATTTCTGGACTATTGTGAACCTCTTATGTCTATATAAATGTTCATTTATGCATACTTTAATACTTTTGGATAAGGTTTGTGTTGTGTTCTGCTTTTATCAATATGCGCATAACTTTGAGTTATTTATATGTCATTTAATTCTTCAATGCATAGTTCTCAAACCTAGGTTGAATATATTGACAATATATACTTTTGACTTGAACATGACAACATCAAATCATAGTTAAGCTTCTCTGTACTATCTACACATTGTATTTGTCCGTGCAAGAAGTAACAAACAAAAAATGCTGAAGTAAGAAGCCAAAATGTCTTTCATGAATTGAAAAGAGTAAAAGAGTAAAGAAATATGTGTGTATATATATATATATATATATATATATATATATATATATTACTTGGTAGTGGGAAAGGTGTTAAGGTGATGAGTGAAATGCGAAGTTTGATATGAGCGAGAATCATATGCATAGAGCATGTAACTTCCGTTTGTTTACATGTTAATTTGGTTGCTGCTGACACATCAACAAAAACCAAATATGTACTCGGTCTTTGATTTGAAATATTGTTTGATAGAGAAAATCATTATCTTTATGTACAAATTATAAATTTAATCTCCCGGCTAGCCCATCCAATATTGTGACATGACTTGCTATACTTGTCTAAGCACTAATTATGTTAACTTTATATTCGTTTATTTATGTGAGGTCAATTTTGAAATAAACTTTAGCTTATCTTCATCTTGGCGCAAGATACAAGGTCTCACCAACTCTCAACAAGGGTTTTCCTTTAGGTTATCCACATTGACTTCAAAGTGTACAAGCACAAAAAGTACTTTGCACAGTGAAAAGCATTTTTCATAGTTCAAGGATAATTTGCATATGTGAAAGATAGACATGTCGATTATTTACATAATTACAAAACTGTTCATGATTTTTTTCCCAAAAAAATACATGTGAAAATGACATATAAAAATTTCGAGATAATATATAAGATATACAAGGTTGATTCACATCAAAATTCTCACATATTTATATTATTAATTCATTAAATTTAACTGTGGAAATCTACTAGATAAAGCATTTATAGATATCAAGTAATGACAATTCAAAGAACAGGAAAAGTATATTTCAACAATATAACTAAAAGATAATATATTAAAAATTTCAACTCAATAGTTGATGATATGTGAAATGCAAAAAACTATAGGGAGATAACCAATAGATTTTGGAGATTCTAAGTAAGGGATTGGACTACATTGTAGAAAGGTCACACATATTAACAGTCAAGTTCAACCACAAGATATTTCAAATTATGCCCCATTGCATCATTATGCATCAATGTAGTATCTTGGGGTAGGTTGGGGAATATAGAAGAGCCACATGATCCCTACATCCTTTGTCTATGGCAAATCTTACGAAAAATACTATTTTCTTCCTACACCTTCTGCATCCACCAATAGACAAGGGACCACCATCAAAAGTTTATTTATTAAATAATAAAAAATACTGATGTTAATACAAAATAACGTGAGATGTGTTAAAAAATATCATCAACCTTTATTTATGAATTTAATATAAGTGATATTTATCATATTTGTTATTTTTTTTATATTGATAATAACATAAAAAAATCATTTTTATATTTACATGAGTTTTTTTTTTTTTTTTTAAATAAAGATGCTCCAAAATAAATAGACAAATTAATGTCAAAGCTCCTAATAGCAATTTCATGTGTTTGAGGGAGTAAGACAACTTGTACAAATAAACAAATAGAGGCTGTTAAATACCCATGAAAAGAATGAAAAGAATTGGGTACAAGAGTAATATCAATTTCAATCACAAACTTGAGCATTGACAATTGAGTAGCTTTAACTTAGTCAAACGATGGCGGAGTGGCGTCGTGACCTTGGACAATAGATGAAAAATTGATGGTCGTCATTCAAACAAATATTGCTAGTGAACCAATCAATACGGATTATTGAGGAATGGATCATTTGAACTCTTTAAAAAATTAATCAAAGATAGGCGAAAAAAATAAAATCAATTAAGTGTCATGAGACCAAGGAAAAAATCAAACTTTTATCATTGAAAAAGCTACCGACTAGATTCTTTTTGAACGCTACGATAATTGTTGGAATGGACTATAGGGAATGCAAAATGCATAAAGAATCTAAAAAGAAGTGCACCTTGATATTGCATATGGATTACATTTGCCATGATTGTGTGAGTAACTCATGACTTTAGGATTTAAAGTTGGAAACATAGGGAAGCTTGAGATGTGGATGAAGTTCATGTGTAGAGACCAGGAGATGGAGGAAGATAGAATTGACTAGAAAGGTTCAATCTTATACACAAGATTTGACTTCAACAAAACAAAATGGTTTGATCCATGCAAAAGTAAACATACAAAGAAATTCAAAATCAATCTTTTTTGAGCACATTCACGCTCAACCAAATATTTCATATGTAGAGGAGTACATGATTATGTGAATATGCATAAGGTTTGATTTGTGAAGAGCTTTGTAGGATGTCCAGTTTGGATGAATTGAGATGTAATCTTCATTTGGATACTACAAGCGATGATCAAAATTTAAGGACCAAAGAGAAGAGATAATGTATCTATCTTCTTACTAGATGAAAATCTATTTAAAAATGGACTGGTTTACTACAACAAATCGAAAAGAAGTATAAATTGAAGATGAGATTGTCAAATATTAAAGATGAATTGGATGTAGCCATTAGTAAACGCAATGATTCATAACTAGCCAACTAGGGGTAGGAGGAGTAGAGGAAGTCACTTTGTGGGAAGTGTTCATTATCTTGGAGGAAGGTATCCCTTGTATGGCTTGGCAAAAAAGCCATACAGCCATATATGGAGAATGTGACAAAGGAAAATATCATGACAGAGAAAGAATTAGATGAAAACAATGACTTTCTTTTAAAATAAAATAAAATCATTTGTTAAAGTAGAGAACGTGCAGCTTTGGATTCAAGTAACTAGATTAAATAACCAAGTTATCCATCTAAATGTAAAACAGCTTGCACAATTGGAGACATTAGCCAACATATGCACTATATATATATATTTACAATGTATAATGACTTTGAGGCAAAGCTTTTTGGAGCAAGCAATGAAAAAGTTCCAAAAATATCAAAGGATTCCATGAAGGATATGTATTGAGTGATGGGATTGAAATGTCAAAAAGGGATGAAGACCTATCAACATGATATGACAAAAGAAGGTGTGTGAGGTACATGTGAGTGTGGATTCATTCGAATAGCAACTGAAGTCATCCAAGAAACAAAAATCCAAAAAAATTGTTGGAGAGGACAATATTGATTAAAAGGAACCTATGATAGTTTAGAGTTAGAAATGTATATAAGTGGAATCATGAGGTAGTTACAAAGGCTCTTCAATTTGACCCATTCTAAGAAAAATACAATTTTGATTAAAGGGTCAAATGAGACACTTGTGGCTAAAAAAAATTGTGTCTAAATGGTGGACAACATTTGGATAAATTTTTCTTACGAATCAAAGGATTTGGCTTATTTGAGCACTCGAACAAATAAAAAAATTTAATGTTATCATTAGTTTGTTTGTATGTAGCTAGGAATCGATCATTTTATTGAAAAGATATCCATTATATATTGACAATATGTTCTAACGATATTATTTATGTATTTAGTGTTATCTTGATTGATGAGTTATATGTGTGTTATTTGAATTGAATTTTACAAACATTTGAAGTGTATTTGAGTATTGATCTTCATACTTCAAATTCCATATTATATAAAGATGTGCAAATCAATTTATTTATTTATTTTGCATTTTGGCTATCTTGGTACCTCATTCCTCTTGGAAATAAATATATTATATTCTGATTTATTCCTTTCTTGTATAGCATGTGTGTTACAAACATGAAACATTCATTCATGATAATAATGTCACCATGATCTAAACACGAAAAAATGTGTTTAGATCATGATTGAATTCATCATGCAAGAATTATTTATTATATTTATGACAAATTCTTGCATATAACCTTTAATAGGAATACTAAATACTTAATGAATAGTTTGAGTAGAGAGATCTCCAATCATATAGCCGTCACTCAAGTACTCCCTCATAATCAGATTAACTTTTGTTAGTGGAATCCAATACTGTTTCAAAATAAAAATGAGACAAGTAAACATGCACATTCTCCTTGTTTTATTTTTAGGATATTATAAGCATGACACTTATCATGTGTTAAGATTAGAATTTGTGATGGCTCCACATATTTCAGTCATTTTTGCAAATCCAAACATGTAGAGGCTCCATTGAATTGTGAAGAATATAACACCTTATCAAAAATATGTTCATTAGTTTTCAAACAATTTTTAACATGTTATAATTTACGTATATAGTACACCATAAATAAACATAACAAAAAGGAAATATTAATCTCATAATATCAAGTTACGGACACATAGATATTTTCCATATACATTTACGGAGCATGTGGATAATTCATGATAATAGCTCAACAAAAACTTAAACAAATAAAATGAAATATTAAACAAATATTTATTGAATACAAATTATTAAAATTATCGAATCAAATTTGTCTTTTTTATTTATTTATAAACATTTATATTCTTTTTCAACTAATTATTCATCATATGCAAGCTTCTATTTATTAATAACCGTATGAATTTTTAAAATTAAGTGAAAAAAAATATATGACATTTTTGAGTATACAATTGAATATAATGTTGTATAAAATATGAAGTATTTTTATAAGCACAATTTTTATGTGTGAAAAGATTGAATACTATATAAAAATTAGTGTCAAATATAAGTATGATTGGAATTGGCATACATGTTAAACTTGCATCACTGATGATATCTATCTCCATAATATATAGGATGAAATTAATTATTATTGCAATTCACTCAAACCTATTAGATCTACAACTTTTGCAAATTTGTGATCAATGGTAATAACACATGGTGGTTTATACTTTATGATGTACTTTGATAAAAAATATGATCAAAGTTTCATTACTTACACATTGCAAACTCATATGAGCTCCATATAAAAAAGAGTATAATATCATAATAAAATATAACCATTTTATTTTCATCTCTTAAATACCTCCACTTCCATGTGACAACGTCAATATATGGTTCATAATAAAATGTGGATTTGGAAACAAATTTCAGCTTGCCAATTAATCATTTGTAATTTTCAGAAAGATATTTTTCCTACATAAATATGATTGACACATGTCATTCTTTCTATTTTTGAGAGTATTGAAAAATTTAATAGAGTCATATATTGAATAATTGAAATTATTTATTTATCAATAATTATACTTATTTGTAATATATAGACAACGAACTCTCTAGGTAGGCACTAAAAAAAACTATATCAATATTAATTAAAGTAATCTTGACAATATGGTAAAAGATATTTTAACAATCTATACAATCAAAAACTAAAAATGTAAGAATATTTTATAACATGCATCTTGTGATCATGAATGATCAAATTTGATAAGAGTTAAATTAACAAAAGCATACAAAATTTGACTTTGAAAAAACTTATGAGATTTTACAACAACAAAAAAACTTGTTTTAAAAATTACATATTCTTGTTATACTTTGTCTTTCATCATCACCACAGCTTGTCTATAGTTTATTTGAGACTTTTTGAATGGAAAAAAATGATCAATTTTCTTATCAACATTTTTTTAATTTAATTTTTTATTTTATCATGAATATGAAGACATCATATTTATTGTAATGAATCATAAATAAAAAGTAAAATTTTACTTTATTCTATTTTAAATCATTTGATAAATATTAAGAATGATTGATAAAAGTTCAATATTCAATTTTAAAACATATTATTTTCAGTTTATAAATTTTAAATATGACTCTTTTAAATATTTATTAAATAATAAAAATACTGATGTTAATACAAAATAACGTGAGATGTGTTAAAAAAATATCATCAACCTTTATTTATGAATTTAATATAAGTGATATTTATCATATTTGTTATTTTTTTTATATTGATAATAACATAAAAAAATCATTTTTATATTTACATGAGTTTTTTTTTTTTTTTTTTAAATAAAGATGCTCCAAAAATAAATAGACAAATTAATGTCAAAGCTCCTAATAGCAATTTCATGTGTTTGAGGGAGTAAGACAACTTGTACAAGTAAACAAATAGAGGCTGTTAAATACCCATGAAAAGAATGAAAAGAATTGGGTACAAGAGTAATATCAATTTCAATCACAAACTTGAGCATTGACAATTGAGTAGCTTTAACTTAGTCAAACGATGGCAGAGTGACGTACGTGACCTTGGACAATAGATGAAAAATTGATGGTCGTCATTCAAACAAATATTGCTAGTGAACCAATCAATACGGATTATTGAGGAATGGATCATTTGAACTCTTTAAAAAAAATTAATCAAAGATAGGCGAAAAAAATAAAATCAATTAAGTGTCATGAGACCAAGGAAAAAATCAAACTTTTATCATTGAAAAAGCTACCGACTAGATTCTTTTTGAACGCTACGATAATTGTTGAATGGACTATAGGGAATGCAAAATGCATAAAGAATCTAAAAGAAGTGCACCTTGATATTGCATATGGATTACATTTGCCATGATTGTGTGAGTAACTCATGACTTTAGGATTTAAAGTTGGAAACATAGGGAAGCTTGAGATGTGGATGAAGTTCATGTGTAGAGACCAGGAGATGGAGGAAGATAGAATTGACTAGAAAGGTTCAATCTTATACACAAGATTTGACTTCAACAAAACAAAATGGTTTGATCCATGCAAAAGTAAACATACAAAAGAAATTCAAAATCAATCTTTTTTGAGCACATTCACGCTCAACCAAATATTTCATATGTAGAGGGAGTACATGATTATGTGAATATGCATAAGGTTTGATTTGTGAAGAGCTTTGTAGGATGTCCAGTTGGATGAATTGAGATGTAATCTTCATTTGGATACTACAAACGATGATCAAGAATTTAAGGACCAAAGAGAAGAGATAATGTATCTATCTTCTTACTAGATGAAAATCTATTTAAAAATGGACTGGTTTACTACAACAAATCGAAAGAAGTATAAATTGAAGATGAGATTGTCAAATATTAAAGATGAATTGGATGTAGCCATTAGTAAACGCAATGATTCATAACTAGCCAACTAGGGGTAGGAGGAGTAGAGGAAGTCACTTTGTGGGAAGTGTTCATTATCTTGGAGGAAGGTATCCCTTGTATGGCTTGGCAAAAAAGCCATACAGCCATATATGGAGAATGTGACAAAGGAAAATATCATGACAAAGAAAGAATTAGATGAAAACAATGACTTTCTTTTTAAAATAAAATAAAATCATTTGTTAAAGTAGAGAACGTGCAGCTTTGGATTCAAGTAACTAGATTAAATAACCAAGTTATCCATCTAAATGTAAAACAGCTTGCACAATTGGAGACATTAGCCAACATATGCACTATATATATATATTTACAATGTATAATGACTTTGAGGCAAAAGTCATTGGAGCAAGCAATGAAAAAGTTCCAAAAATATCAAGGATTCCATGAAGGATATGTATTGAGTGATGGGATTGAAATGTCAAAAGGGATGAAGACCTATCAACATGATATGACAAAGAAGGTGTGTGAGGTACATGTGAGTGTGGATTCATTCAATAGCAACTGAAGTCATCCAAGAAACAAAAATCCAAAAAAAATTGTTGGAGAGGACAATATTGATTAAAAGGAACCTATGATAGTTTAGAGTTAGAAATGTATATAAGTGGAATCATGAGGTAGTTACAAGGCTCTTCAATTTGACCCATTCTAAGAAAAAAAAACAATTTTTGATTAAAGGGTCAAATGAGACACTTTGTGGCTAAAGAAATTGTGTCTAAATGGTGGACAACATTTGGATAAATTTTTCTTACGAATCAAAGGATTTGGCTTATTTGAGCACTTTCGAACAAATAAAAAAATGTAATGTTATCATTAGTTTGTTTGTATGTAGCTAGGAATCGATCATTTTATTGAAAAGATATCCATTATATATTGACAATATGTTCTAACGATATTATTTATGTATTTAGTGTTATCTTGATTGATGAGTTATATGTGTGTTATTTGAATTGAATTTTACAAACATTTGAAGTGTATTTGAGTATTGATCTTCATACTTCAAATTCCATATTATATAAAGATGTGCAAATCAATTTATTTATTTATTTTGCATTTTGGCTATCTTGGTACCTCATTCCTCTTGGAAATAAATATATTATATTCTGATTTATTCCTTTCTTTGTATAGCATGTGTGTTACAAACATGAAACATTCATTCATGATAATAATGTCACCATGATCTAAACACGAAAAATGTGTTTAGATCATGATTGAATTCATCATGCAAGAATTATTTATTATATTTATGACAAATTCTTGCATATAACCTTTAATAGGAATACTAAATACTTAATGAATAGTTTGAGTAGAGATCTCAATCATATAGCCGTCACTCAAGTACTCCCTCATAATCAGATTAACTTTTGTTAGTGGAATCCAATACTGTTTCAAAATAAAAATGAGACAAGTAAACATGCACATTCTCCTTGTTTTATTTTTTAGGATATTATAAGCATGACACTTATCATGTGTTAAGATTAGAATTTGTGATGGCTCCACATATTTCAGTCATTTTTTGCAAATCCAAACATGTAGAGGCTCCATTGAATTGTGAAGAATATAACACCTTATCAAAAATATGTTCATTAGTTTTTTCAAACAATTTTTAACATGTTATAATTTACGTATATAGTACACCATAAATAAACATAACAAAAGGAAATATTAATCTCATAATATCAAGTTCACGGACACATAGATATTTTCCATATACATTTCACGGAGCATGTGGATAATTCATGATAATAGCTCAACAAAAAACTTAAACAAATAAAATGAAATATTAAACAAATATTTATTGAATACAAATTATTAAAATTATCGAATCAAATTTGTCTTTTTTATTTATTTATAAACATTTATATTCTTTTTTCAACTAATTATTCATCATATGCAAGCTTCTATTTATTAATAACCGTATGAATTTTTAAAATTAAGTGAAAAAAAATATATGACATTTTTGAGTATACAATTGAATATAATGTTGTATAAAATATGAAGTATTTTTATAAGCACAATTTTTATGTGTGAAAAGATTGAATACTATATAAAAATTAGTGTCAAATATAAGTATGATTGGAATTGGCATACATGTTAAACTTGCATCACTGATGATATCTATCTCCATAATATATAGGATGAAATTAATTATTATTGCAATTCACTCAAACCTATTAGATCTACAACTTTTGCAAATTTGTGATCAATGGTAATAGCACATGGTGGTTTATACTTTATGATGTACTTTGATAAAAAAATATGATCAAAGTTTCATTACTTACACATTGCAAACTCATATGAGCTCCATATAAAAAGAGTATAATATCATAATAAAATATAACCATTTTATTTTCATCTCTTAAATACCTCCACTTCCATGTGACAACGTCAATATATGGTTCATAATAAAATGTGGATTTGGAAACAAATTTCAGCTTGCCAATTAATCATTTGTAATTTTCAGAAAGATATTTTTCCTACATAAATATGATTGACACACATGTCATTCTTTCTATTTTTGAGAGTATTGAAAAATTTAATAGAGTCATATATTGAATAATTGAAATTATTTATTTATCAATAATTATACTTATTTGTAATATATAGACAACGAACTCTCTAGGTAGGCACTAAAAAAAAAACTATATCAATATTAATTAAAGTAATCTTGACAATATGGTAAAAGATATTTTAACAATCTATACAATCAAAAACTAAAAATGTAAGAATATTTTTATAACATGCATCTTGTGATCATGAATGATCAAATTTGATAAGAGTTAAATTAACAAAAGCATACAAAATTTGACTTTGAAAAAACTTATGAGATTTTACAACAACAAAAAAAAACTTGTTTTAAAAAATTACATATTCTTGTTATACTTTGTCTTTCATCATCACCACAGTTGTCTATAGTTTATTTGAGACTTTTTGAATGGAAAAAAATGATCAATTTTCTTATCAACATTTTTTTAATTTAATTTTTTATTTTATCATGAATATGAAGACATCATATTTATTGTAATGAATCATAAATAAAAAGTAAAATTTTACTTTATTCTATTTTAAATCATTTGATAAATATTAAGAATGATTGATAAAAAGTTCAATATTCAATTTTAAAACATATTATTTTCAGTTTATAAATTTTAAATATGACTCTTTTTTAAATATTTATTAAATAATAAAAATACTGATGTTAATACAAAATAACGTGAGATGTGTTAAAAAATATCATCAACCTTTATTTATGAATTTAATATAAGTGATATTTATCATATTTGTTATTTTTTTTATATTGATAATAACATAAAAAAATCATTTTATATTTACATGAGTTTTTTTTTTTTTTTTTTTTTTAAATAAAGATGCTCCAAAAATAAATAGACAAATTAATGTCAAAGCTCCTAATAGCAATTTCATGTGTTTGAGGGAGTAAGACAACTTGTACAAGTAAACAAATAGAGGCTGTTAAATACCCATGAAAAGAATGAAAAGAATTGGGTACAAGAGAGTAATATCAATTTCAATCACAAACTTGAGCATTGACAATTGAGTAGCTTTAACTTAGTCAAACGATGGCAGAGTGACGTACGTGACCTTGGACAATAGATGAAAAATTGATGGTCGTCATTCAAACAAATATTGCTAGTGAACCAATCAATACGGATTATTGAGGAATGGATCATTTGAACTCTTTAAAAAATTAATCAAAGATAGGCGAAAAAAATAAAATCAATTAAGTGTCATGAGACCAAGGAAAAAATCAAACTTTTATCATTGAAAAAAGCTACCGACTAGATTCTTTTGAACGCTACGATAATTGTTGAATGGACTATAGGGAATGCAAAATGCATAAAGAATCTAAAAGAAGTGCACCTTGATATTGCATATGGATTACATTTGCCATGATTGTGTGAGTAACTCATGACTTTAGGATTTAAAGTTGGAAACATAGGGAAGCTTGAGATGTGGATGAAGTTCATGTGTAGAGACCAGGAGATGGAGGAAGATAGAATTGACTAGAAAGGTTCAATCTTATACACAAGATTTGACTTCAACAAAACAAAATGGTTTGATCCATGCAAAAGTAAACATACAAAGAAATTCAAAATCAATCTTTTTTGAGCACATTCACGCTCAACCAAATATTTCATATGTAGAGGAGTACATGATTATGTGAATATGCATAAGGTTTGATTTGTGAAGAGCTTTGTAGGATGTCCAGCTTGGATGAATTGAGATGTAATCTTCATTTGGATACTACAAACGATGATCAAGAATTTAAGGACCAAAGAGAAGAGATAATGTATCTATCTTCTTACTAGATGAAAATCTATTTAAAAATGGACTGGTTTACTACAACAAATCGAAAGAAGTATAAATTGAAGATGAGATTGTCAAATATTAAAGATGAATTGGATGTAGCCATTAGTAAACGCAAATGATTCATAACTAGCCAACTAGGGGTAGGAGGAGTAGAGGAAGTCACTTTGTGGGAAGTGTTCATTATCTTGGAGGAAGGTATCCCTTGTATGGCTTGGCAAAAAGCCATACAGCCATATATGGAGAATGTGACAAAGGAAAATATCATGACAAAGAAAGAATTAGATGAAAACAATGACTTTCTTTTAAAATAAAATAAAATCATTTGTTAAAGTAGAGAACGTGCAGCACTTTGGATTCAAGTAACTAGATTAAATAACCAAGTTATCCATCTAAATGTAAAACAGCTTGCACAATTGGAGACATTAGCCAACATATGCACTATATATATATATTTACAATGTATAATGACTTTGAGGCAAAGTTTGGGAGCAAGCAATGAAAAAGTTCCAAAAATATCAAGGATTCCATGAAGGATATGTATTGAGTGATGGGATTGAAATGTCAAAAGGGATGAAGACCTATCAACATGATATGACAAAGAAGGTGTGTGAGGTACATGTGAGTGTGGATTCATTCAATAGCAACTGAAGTCATCCAAGAAACAAAAATCCAAAAAAAATTGTTGGAGAGGACAATATTGATTAAAAGGAACCTATGATAGTTTAGAGTTAGAAATGTATATAAGTGGAATCATGAGGTAGTTACAAGGCTCTTCAATTTGACCCATTCTAAGAAAAATACAATTTTGATTAAAGGGTCAAATGAGACACTTGTGGCTAAAGAAATTGTGTCTAAATGGTGGACAACATTTGGATAAATTTTTCTTACTTAATCAAAGGATTTGGCTTATTTGAGCACTTCGAACAAATAAAAAAAATGTAATGTTATCATTAGTTTGTTTGTATGTAGCTAGGAATCGATCATTTTATTGAAAAGATATCCATTATATATTGACAATATGTTCTAACGATATTATTTATGTATTTAGTGTTATCTTGATTGATGAGTTATATGTGTGTTATTTGAATTGAATTTTACAAACATTTGAAGTGTATTTGAGTATTGATCTTCATACTTCAAATTCCATATTATATAAAGATGTGCAAATCAATTTATTTATTTATTTTGCATTTTGGCTATCTTGGTACCTCATTCCTCTTGGAAATAAATATATTATATTCTGATTTATTCCTTTCTTGTATAGCATGTGTGTTACAAACATGAAACATTCATTCATGATAATAATGTCACCATGATCTAAACACGAAAAAATGTGTTTAGATCATGATTGAATTCATCATGCAAGAATTATTTATTATATTTATGACAAATTCTTGCATATAACCTTTAATAGGAATACTAAATACTTAATGAATAGTTTGAGTAGAGAGATCTCCAATCATATAGCCGTCACTCAAGTACTCCCTCATAATCAGATTAACTTTTGTTAGTGGAATCCAATACTGTTTCAAAATAAAAATGAGACAAGTAAACATGCACATTCTCCTTGTTTTATTTTTTAGGATATTATAAGCATGACACTTATCATGTGTTAAGATTAGAATTTGTGATGGCTCCACATATTTCAGTCATTTTTGCAAATCCAAACATGTAGAGGCTCCATTGAATTGTGAAGAATATAACACCTTATCAAAAATATGTTCATTAGTTTTTCAAACAATTTTAACATGTTATAATTTACGTATATAGTACACCATAAATAAACATAACAAAAAAGGAAATATTAATCTCATAATATCAAGTTACGGACACATAGATATTTTCCATATACATTTACGGAGCATGTGGATAATTCATGATAATAGCTCAACAAAAAAAACTTAAACAAATAAAATGAAATATTAAACAAATATTTATTGAATACAAATTATTAAAATTATCGAATCAAATTTGTCTTTTTATTTATTTATAAACATTTATATTCTTTTTTTCAACTAATTATTCATCATATGCAAGCTTCTATTTATTAATAACCGTATGAATTTTTTAAAATTAAGTGAAAAAATATATGACATTTTTGAGTATACAATTGAATATAATGTTGTATAAAATATGAAGTATTTTTATAAGCACAATTTTTATGTGTGAAAAGATTGAATACTATATAAAAATTAGTGTCAAATATAAGTATGATTGGAATTGGCATACATGTTAAACTTGCATCACTGATGATATCTATCTCCATAATATATAGGATGAAATTAATTATTATTGCAATTCACTCAAACCTATTAGATCTACAACTTTTGCAAATTTGTGATCAATGGTAATAGCACATGGTGGTTTTATACTTTATGATGTACTTTGATAAAAAATATGATCAAAGTTTCATTACTTACACATTGCAAACTCATATGAGCTCCATATAAAAAAGAGTATAATATCATAATAAAATATAACCATTTTATTTTCATCTCTTAAATACCTCCACTTCCATGTGACAACGTCAATATATGGTTCATAATAAAATGTGGATTTGGAAACAAATTTCAGCTTGCCAATTAATCATTTGTAATTTTCAGAAAGATATTTTTCCTACATAAATATGATTGACACATGTCATTCTTTCTATTTTGAGAGTATTGAAAAATTTAATAGAGTCATATATTGAATAATTGAAATTATTTATTTATCAATAATTATACTTATTTGTAATATATAGACAACGAACTCTCTAGGTAGGCACTAAAAAAAAAAACTATATCAATATTAATTAAAGTAATCTTGACAATATGGTAAAAGATATTTTAACAATCTATACAATCAAAAACTAAAAATGTAAGAATATTTTATAACATGCATCTTGTGATCATGAATGATCAAATTTGATAAGAGTTAAATTAACAAAAGCATACAAAATTTGACTTTGAAAAAACTTATGAGATTTTACAACAACAAAAAAAAACTTGTTTTAAAAATTACATATTCTTGTTATACTTTGTCTTTCATCATCACCACAGTTGTCTATAGTTTATTTGAGACTTTTGAATGGAAAAAAATGATCAATTTTCTTATCAACATTTTTTTAATTTAATTTTTTATTTTATCATGAATATGAAGACATCATATTTATTGTAATGAATCATAAATAAAAAGTAAAATTTTACTTTATTCTATTTTAAATCATTTGATAAATATTAAGAATGATTGATAAAAAGTTCAATATTCAATTTTAAAACATATTATTTTCAGTTTATAAATTTTAAATATGACTCTTTTAAATATTTATTAAATAATAAAAATACTGATGTTAATACAAAATAACGTGAGATGTGTTAAAAAATATCATCAACCTTTATTTATGAATTTAATATAAGTGATATTTATCATATTTGTTATTTTTTTTATATTGATAATAACATAAAAAAATCATTTTTATATTTACATGAGTTTTTTTTTTTTTTTTTTAAAGATGCTCCAAAAATAAATAGACAAATTAATGTCAAAGCTCCTAATAGCAATTTCATGTGTTTGAGGGAGTAAGACAACTTGTACAAGTAAACAAATAGAGGCTGTTAAATACCCATGAAAAGAATGAAAAGAATTGGGTACAAAGAGTAATATCAATTTCAATCACAAACTTGAGCATTGACAATTGAGTAGCTTTAACTTAGTCAAACGATGGCGAGAAAGTGACGTCGTGACCTTGGACAATAGATGAAAAATTGATGGTCGTCATTCAAACAAATATTGCTAGTGAACCAATCAATACGGATTATTGAGGAATGGATCATTTGAACTCTTTAAAAAAATTAATCAAAGATAGGCGAAAAAAATAAAATCAATTAAGTGTCATGAGACCAAGGAAAAAATCAAACTTTTATCATTGAAAAGCTACCCGACTAGATTCTTTTGACGCTACGATAATTGTTGGAATGGACTATAGGGAATGCAAAATGCATAAAGAATCTAAAAGAAGTGCACCTTGATATTGCATATGGATTACATTTGCCATGATTGTGTGAGTAACTCATGACTTTAGGATTTAAAGTTGGAAACATAGGAAGCTTGAGATGTGGATGAAGTTCATGTGTAGAGACCAGGAGATGGAGGAAGATAGAATTGACTAGAAAGGTTCAATCTTATACACAAGATTTGACTTCAACAAAACAAAATGGTTTGATCCATGCAAAAAGTAAACATACAAAGAAATTCAAAATCAATCTTTTTTGAGCACATTCACGCTCAACCAAATATTTCATATGTAGAGGAGTACATGATTATGTGAATATGCATAAGGTTTGATTTGTGAAGAGCTTTGTAGGATGTCCAGTTTGGATGAATTGAGATGTAATCTTCATTTGGATACTACAAACGATGATCAAGAATTTAAGGACCAAAGAGAAGAGATAATGTATCTATCTTCTTACTAGATGAAAATCTATTTAAAAATGGACTGGTTTACTACAACAAATCGAAAGAAGTATAAATTGAAGATGAGATTGTCAAATATTAAAGATGAATTGGATGTAGCCATTAGTAAACGCAACAGATTCATAACTAGCCAACTAGGGGTAGGAGGAGTAGAGGAAGTCACTTTGTGGGAAGTGTTCATTATCTTGGAGGAAGGTATCCCTTGTATGGCTTGGCAAAAAAGCCATACAGCCATATATGGAGAATGTGACAAAGGAAAATATCATGACAAAGAAAGAATTAGATGAAAACAATGACTTTCTTTTTAAAATAAAATAAAATCATTTGTTAAAGTAGAGAACGTGCAGCTTTGGATTCAAGTAACTAGATTAAATAACCAAGTTATCCATCTAAATGTAAAACAGCTTGCACAATTGGAGACATTAGCCAACATATGCACTATATATATATATTTACAATGTATAATGACTTTGAGGCAAAGTCGTTTGGAGCAAGCAATGAAAAAGTTCCAAAAATATCAAGGATTCCATGAAGGATATGTATTGAGTGATGGGATTGAAATGTCAAAAGGGATGAAGACCTATCAACATGATATGACAAAGAAGGTGTGTGAGGTACATGTGAGTGTGGATTCATTCAATAGCAACTGAAGTCATCCAAGAAACAAAAATCCAAAAAAATTGTTGGAGAGGACAATATTGATTAAAAGGAACCTATGATAGTTTAGAGTTAGAAATGTATATAAGTGGAATCATGAGGTAGTTACAAGGCTCTTCAATTTGACCCATTCTAAGAAAAATACAATTTTGATTAAAGGGTCAAATGAGACACTTGTGGCTAAAGAAATTGTGTCTAAATGGTGGACAACATTTGGATAAATTTTTCTTACTGAAATCAAAGGATTTGGCTTATTTGAGCACTTTCGAACAAATAAAAAAATGTAATGTTATCATTAGTTTGTTTGTATGTAGCTAGGAATCGATCATTTTATTGAAAAGATATCCATTATATATTGACAATATGTTCTAACGATATTATTTATGTATTTAGTGTTATCTTGATTGATGAGTTATATGTGTGTTATTTGAATTGAATTTTACAAACATTTGAAGTGTATTTGAGTATTGATCTTCATACTTCAAATTCCATATTATATAAAGATGTGCAAATCAATTTATTTATTTATTTTGCATTTTGGCTATCTTGGTACCTCATTCCTCTTGGAAATAAATATATTATATTCTGATTTATTCCTTTCTTGTATAGCATGTGTGTTACAAACATGAAACATTCATTCATGATAATAATGTCACCATGATCTAAACACGAAAAATGTGTTTAGATCATGATTGAATTCATCATGCAAGAATTATTTATTATATTTATGACAAATTCTTGCATATAACCTTTAATAGGAATACTAAATACTTAATGAATAGTTTGAGTAGAGATCTCCAATCATATAGCCGTCCACTCAAGTACTCCCTCATAATCAGATTAACTTTTGTTAGTGGAATCCAATACTGTTTCAAAATAAAAATGAGACAAGTAAACATGCACATTCTCCTTGTTTTATTTTTTAGGATATTATAAGCATGACACTTATCATGTGTTAAGATTAGAATTTGTGATGGCTCCACATATTTCAGTCATTTTTTGCAAATCCAAACATGTAGAGGCTCCATTGAATTGTGAAGAATATAACACCTTATCAAAAATATGTTCATTAGTTTTTCAAACAATTTTTAACATGTTATAATTTACGTATATAGTACACCATAAATAAACAAACATAAAGGAAATATTAATCTCATAATATCAAGTTACGGACACATAGATATTTTCCATATACATTTACGGAGCATGTGGATAATTCATGATAATAGCTCAACAAAAAAACTTAAACAAATAAAATGAAATATTAAACAAATATTTATTGAATACAAATTATTAAAATTATCGAATCAAATTTGTCTTTTTTATTTATTTATAAACATTTATATTCTTTTTCAACTAATTATTCATCATATGCAAGCTTCTATTTATTAATAACCGTATGAATTTTTAAAATTAAGTGAAAAAAATATATGACATTTTTGAGTATACAATTGAATATAATGTTGTATAAAATATGAAGTATTTTTATAAGCACAATTTTTATGTGTGAAAAGATTGAATACTATATAAAAATTAGTGTCAAATATAAGTATGATTGGAATTGGCATACATGTTAAACTTGCATCACTGATGATATCTATCTCCATAATATATAGGATGAAATTAATTATTATTGCAATTCACTAAAACCTATTAGATCTACAACTTTTGCAAATTTGTGATCAATGGTAATAGCACATGGTGGTTTATACTTTATGATGTACTTTGATAAAAAAATGATCAAAGTTTCATTACTTACACATTGCAAACTCATATGAGCTCCATATAAAAAGAGTATAATATCATAATAAAATATAACCATTTTATTTTCATCTCTTAAATACCTCCACTTCCATGTGACAACGTCAATATATGGTTCATAATAAAATGTGGATTTGGAAACAAATTTCAGCTTGCCAATTAATCATTTGTAATTTTCAGAAAGATATTTTTCCTACATAAATATGATTGACACACATGTCATTCTTTCTATTTTTGAGAGTATTGAAAAATTTAATAGAGTCATATATTGAATAATTGAAATTATTTATTTATCAATAATTATACTTTTATTTGTAATATATAGACAACGAACTCTCTAGGTAGGCACTAAAAAAAACTATATCAATATTAATTAAAGTAATCTTGACAATATGGTAAAAGATATTTTAACAATCTATACAATCAAAAAACTAAAAATGTAAGAATATTTTATAACATGCATCTTGTGATCATGAATGATCAAATTTGATAAGAGTTAAATTAACAAAAGCATACAAAATTTGACTTTGAAAAAACTTATGAGATTTTACAACAACAAAAAAAAAAACTTGTTTTTAAAAAAATTACATATTCTTGTTATACTTTTGTCTTTCATCATCACCACAGTTGTCTATAGTTTATTTGAGACTTTTGAATGGAAAAAAATGATCAATTTTCTTATCAACATTTTTTTAATTTAATTTTTTATTTTATCATGAATATGAAGACATCATATTTATTGTAATGAATCATAAATAAAAAGTAAAATTTTACTTTATTCTATTTTAAATCATTTGATAAATATTAAGAATGATTGATAAAAAGTTCAATATTCAATTTTAAAACATATTATTTTCAGTTTATAAATTTTAAATATGACTCTTTTTAAATATTTATTAAATAATAAAAATACTGATGTTAATACAAAATAACGTGAGATGTGTTAAAAATATCATCAACCTTTATTTATGAATTTAATATAAGTGATATTTATCATATTTGTTATTTTTTTTATATTGATAATAACATAAAAAATCATTTTTATATTTACATGAGTTTTTTTTTTTTTTTTAAATAAAGATGCTCCAAAAATAAATAGACAAATTAATGTCAAAGTCCTAATAGCAATTTCATGTGTTTGAGGGAGTAAGACAACTTGTACAAGTAAACAAATAGAGGCTGTTAAATACCCATGAAAAGAATGAAAAGAATTGGGTACAAGAGTAATATCAATTTCAATCACAAACTTGAGCATTGACAATTGAGTAGCTTTAACTTAGTCAAACGATGGCGAGTGACGACGTGACCTTGGACAATAGATGAAAAATTGATGGTCGTCATTCAAACAAATATTGCTAGTGAACCAATCAATACGGATTATTGAGGAATGGATCATTTGAACTCTTTAAAAAAATTAATCAAAGATAGGCGAAAAAAAAAAATCAATTAAGTGTCATGAGACCAAGGAAAAAATCAAACTTTTATCATTGAAAAGCTACCGACTAGATTCTTTTTTGAACGCCACGATAATTGTTGAAATGGACTATAGGGAATGCAAAATGCATAAAGAATCTAAAAGAAGTGCACCTTGATATTGCATATGGATTACATTTGCCATGATTGTGTGAGTAACTCATGACTTTAGGATTTAAAGTTGGAAACATAGGGAAGCTTGAGATGTGGATGAAGTTCATGTGTAGAGACCAGGAGATGGAGGAAGATAGAATTGACTAGAAAGGTTCAATCTTATACACAAGATTTGACTTCAACAAAACAAAATGGTTTGATCCATGCAAAAGTAAACATACAAAGAAATTCAAAATCAATCTTTTTTGAGCACATTCACGCTCAACCAAATATTTCATATGTAGAGGAGTACATGATTATGTGAATATGCATAAGGTTTGATTTGTGAAGAGCTTTGTAGGATGTCCGGGCTGATGAATTGAGATGTAATCTTCATTTGGATACTACAAACGATGATCAAGAATTTAAGGACCAAAGAGAAGAGATAATGTATCTATCTTCTTACTAGATGAAAATCTATTTAAAAATGGACTGGTTTACTACAACAAATCGAAAGAAGTATAAATTGAAGATGAGATTGTCAAATATTAAAGATGAATTGGATGTAGCCATTAGTAAACGCAACAGATTCATAACTAGCCAACTAGGGTAGGAGGAGTAGAGGAAGTCACTTTGTGGGAAGTGTTCATTATCTTGGAGGAAGGTATCCCTTGTATGGCTTGGCAAAAAAGCCATACAGCCATATATGGAGAATGTGACAAAGGAAAATATCATGACAGAAAAAATTAGATGAAAACAATGACTTTCTTTTAAAATAAAAATAAAATCATTTGTTAAAGTAGAGAACGTGCAGCTTTGGATTCAAGTAACTAGATTAAATAACCAAGTTATCCATCTAAATGTAAAACAGCTTTGCACAATTGGAGACATTAGCCAACATATGCACTATATATATATATTTACAATGTATAATGACTTTGAGGCAAAGCTGTTGGAGCAAGCAATGAAAAAGTTCCAAAAATATCAAGGATTCCATGAAGGATATGTATTGAGTGATGGGATTGAAATGTCAAAAGGGATGAAGACCTATCAACATGATATGACAAAGAAGGTGTGTGAGGTACATGTGAGTGTGGATTCATTCGAATAGCAACTGAAGTCATCCAAGAAACAAAAAATCCAAAAAAAATTGTTGGAGAGGACAATATTGATTAAAAGGAACCTATGATAGTTTAGAGTTAGAAATGTATATAAGTGGAATCATGAGGTAGTTACAAGGCTCTTCAATTTGACCCATTCTAAGAAAAATACAATTTTGATTAAAGGGTCAAATGAGACACTTGTGGCTAAAGAAATTGTGTCTAAATGGTGGACAACATTTGGATAAATTTTTCTTACGAATCAAAGGATTTGGCTTATTTGAGCACTCGAACAAATAAAAAAAATGTAATGTTATCATTAGTTTGTTTGTATGTAGCTAGGAATCGATCATTTTATTGAAAAGATATCCATTATATATTGACAATATGTTCTAACGATATTATTTATGTATTTAGTGTTATCTTGATTGATGAGTTATATGTGTGTTATTTGAATTGAATTTTACAAACATTTGAAGTGTATTTGAGTATTGATCTTCATACTTCAAATTCCATATTATATAAAGATGTGCAAATCAATTTATTTATTTATTTTGCATTTTGGCTATCTTAGTACCTCATTCCTCTTGGAAATAAATATATTATATTCTGATTTATTCCTTTCTTGTATAGCATGTGTGTTACAAACATGAAACATTCATTCATGATAATAATGTCACCATGATCTAAACACGAAAAAATGTGTTTAGATCATGATTGAATTCATCATGCAAGAATTATTTATTATATTTATGACAAATTCTTGCATATAACCTTTAATAGGAATACTAAATACTTAATGAATAGTTTGAGTAGAGAGATCTCCAATCATATAGCCGTCCACTCAAGTACTCCCTCATAATCAGATTAACTTTTGTTAGTGGAATCCAATATTGTTTCAAAATAAAAATGAGACAAGTAAACATGCACATTCTCCTTGTTTTATTTTTTAGGATATTATAAGCATGACACTTATCATGTGTTAAGATTAGAATTTGTGATGGCTCCACATATTTCAGTCATTTTTGCAAATCCAAACATGTAGAGGCTCCATTGAATTGTGAAGAATATAACACCTTATCAAAAATATGTTCATTAGTTTTTCAAACAATTTTTAACATGTTATAATTTACGTATATAGTACACCATAAATAAACATAACAAAAAGGAAATATTAATCTCATAATATCAAGTTACGGACACATAGATATTTTCCATATACATTTACGGAGCATGTGGATAATTCATGATAATAGCTCAACAAAAAACTTAAACAAATAAAATGAAATATTAAACAAATATTTATTGAATACAAATTATTAAAATTATCGAATCAAATTTGTCTTTTTATTTATTTATAAACATTTATATTCTTTTTTTCAACTAATTATTCATCATATGCAAGCTTCTATTTATTAATAACCGTATGAATTTTTAAAATTAAGTGAAAAAAATATATGACATTTTTGAGTATACAATTGAATATAATGTTGTATAAAATATGAAGTATTTTTATAAGCACAATTTTTATGTGTGAAAAGATTGAATACTATATAAAAAATTAGTGTCAAATATAAGTATGATTGGAATTGGCATACATGTTAAACTTGCATCACTGATGATATCTATCTCCATAATATATAGGATGAAATTAATTATTATTGCAATTCACTCAAACCTATTAGATCTACAACTTTTTGCAAATTTGTGATCAATGGTAATAAAGACATGGTGGTTTATACTTTATGATGTACTTTGATAAAAAAATATGATCAAAGTTTCATTACTTACACATTGCAAACTCATATGAGCTCCATATAAAAAAGAGTATAATATCATAATAAAATATAACCATTTTATTTTCATCTCTTAAATACCTCCACTTCCATGTGACAACGTCAATATATGGTTCATAATAAAATGTGGATTTGGAAACAAATTTCAGCTTGCCAATTAATCATTTGTAATTTTCAGAAAGATATTTTTCCTACATAAATATGATTGACACACATGTCATTCTTTCTATTTTTGAGAGTATTGAAAAATTTAATAGAGTCATATATTGAATAATTGAAATTATTTATTTATCAATAATTATACTTATTTGTAATATATAGACAACGAACTCTCTAGGTAGGCACTAAAAAAAACTATATCAATATTAATTAAAGTAATCTTGACAATATGGTAAAAGATATTTTAACAATCTATACAATCAAAAACTAAAAATGTAAGAATATTTTATAACATGCATCTTGTGATCATGAATGATCAAATTTGATAAGAGTTAAATTAACAAAAGCATACAAAATTTGACTTTGAAAAAACTTATGAGATTTTACAACAACAAAAAAACTTGTTTTAAAAATTACATATTCTTGTTATACTTTGTCTTTCATCATCACCACAGTTGTCTATAGTTTATTTGAGACTTTTTGAATGGAAAAAATGATCAATTTTCTTATCAACATTTTTTTAATTTAATTTTTATTTTATCATGAATATGAAGACATCATATTTATTGTAATGAATCATAAATAAAAAAGTAAAATTTTACTTTATTCTATTTTAAATCATTTGATAAATATTAAGAATGATTGATAAAAAGTTCAATATTCAATTTTAAAACATATTATTTTCAGTTTATAAATTTTAAATATGACTCTTTTTAAATATTTATTAAATAATAAAAATACTGATGTTAATACAAAATAACGTGAGATGTGTTAAAAATATCATCAACCTTTATTTATGAATTTAATATAAGTGATATTTATCATATTTGTTATTTTTTTTATATTGATAATAACATAAAAAAAATCATTTTTATATTTACATGAGTTTTTTTTTTTTTTTTTTAAATAAAGATGCTCCAAAAATAAATAGACAAATTAATGTCAAAGCTCCTAATAGCAATTTCATGTGTTTGAGGGAGTAAGACAACTTGTACAAATAAACAAATAGAGGCTGTTAAATACCCATGAAAAGAATGAAAAGAATTGGGTACAAGAGTAATATCAATTTCAATCACAAACTTGAGCATTGACAATTGAGTAGCTTTAACTTAGTCAAACGATGGCAGAGTGACGTGACGTGACCTTGGACAATAGATGAAAAATTGATGGTCGTCATTCAAACAAATATTGCTAGTGAACCAATCAATACGGATTATTGAGGAATGGATCATTTGAACTCTTTAAAAAAATTAATCAAAGATAGGCGAAAAAAAATAAAATCAATTAAGTGTCATGAGACCAAGGAAAAAATCAAACTTTTATCATTGAAAAGCTACCGACTAGATTCTTTTGAACGCTACGATAATTGTTGGAATGGACTATA
This sequence comes from Marchantia paleacea, assembly GCA_014180765.2. Lineage (NCBI taxonomy): Eukaryota > Viridiplantae > Streptophyta > Marchantiopsida > Marchantiales > Marchantiaceae > Marchantia > Marchantia paleacea. Next base: position 105,481 of record MUAA02000092.1, on the reverse strand, counting down.
GGGAATGCAAAATGCATAAAGAATCTAAAAGAAGTGCACCTTGATATTGCATATGGATTACATTTGCCATGATTGTGTGAGTAACTCATGACTTTAGGATTTAAAGTTGGAAACATAGGGAAGCTTGAGATGTGGATGAAGTTCATGTGTAGAGACCAGGAGATGGAGGAAGATAGAATTGACTAGAAAGGTTCAATCTTATACACAAGATTTGACTTCAACAAAACAAAATGGTTTGATCCATGCAAAAATAAACATACAAAGAAATTCAAAATCAATCTTTTTTGAGCACATTCACGCTCAACCAAATATTTCATATGTAGAGGAGTACATGATTATGTGAATATGCATAAGGTTTGATTTGTGAAGAGCTTTGTAGGATGTCCAGTTTGGATGAATTGAGATGTAATCTTCATTTGGATACTACAAACGATGATCAAGAATTTAAGGACCAAAGAGAAGAGATAATGTATCTATCTTCTTACTAGATGAAAATCTATTTAAAAATGGACTGGTTTACTACAACAAATCGAAAGAAGTATAAATTGAAGATGAGATTGTCAAATATTAAAGATGAATTGGATGTAGCCATTAGTAAACGCAATGCATTCATAACTAGCCAACTAGGGGTAGGAGGAGTAGAGGAAGTCACTTTGTGGGAAGTGTTCATTATCTTGGAGGAAGGTATCCCTTGTATGGCTTGGCAAAAAAAGCCATACAGCCATATATGGAGAATGTGACAAAGGAAAATATCATGACAAAAGAATTAGATGAAAACAATGACTTTCTTTTTAAAATAAAATAAAATCATTTGTTAAAGTAGAGAACGTGCGACTTTGGATTCAAGTAACTAGATTAAATAACCAAGTTATCCATCTAAATGTAAAACAGCTTGCACAATTGGAGACATTAGCCAACATATGCACTATATATATATATTTACAATGTATAATGACTTTGAGGCAAAGTCTGTTGGAGCAAGCAATGAAAAGTTCCAAAATATCAAGGATTCCATGAAGGATATGTATTGAGTGATGGGATTGAAATGTCAAAAAGGGATGAAGACCTATCAACATGATATGACAAAGAAGGTGTGTGAGGTACATGTGAGTGTGGATTCATTCGAATAGCAACTGAAGTCATCCAAGAAACAAAAATCCAAAAAAAATTGTTGGAGAGGACAATATTGATTAAAAGGAACCTATGATAGTTTAGAGTTAGAAATGTATATAAGTGGAATCATGAGGTAGTTACAAGGCTCTTCAATTTGACCCATTCTAAGAAAAAAAAAATACAATTTTGATTAAAGGGTCAAATGAGACACTTGTAAAAAGAAATTGTGTCTAAATGGTGGACAACATTTGGATAAATTTTTCTTACGAATCAAAGGATTTGGCTTATTTGAGCACTCGAACAAATAAAAAAATTTAATGTTATCATTAGTTTGTTTGTATGTAGCTAGAATCGATCATTTTATTGAAAAGATATCCATTATATATTGACAATATGTTCTAACGATATTATTTATGTATTTAGTGTTATCTTGATTGATGAGTTATATGTGTGTTATTTGAATTGAATTTTACAAACATTTGAAGTGTATTTGAGTATTGATCTTCATACTTCAAATTCCATATTATATAAAGATGTGCAAATCAATTTATTTATTTATTTTGCATTTTGGCTATCTTGGTACCTCATTCCTCTTGGAAATAAATATATTATATTCTGATTTATTCCTTTCTTGTATAGCATGTGTGTTACAAACATGAAACATTCATTCATGATAATAATGTCACCATGATCTAAACACGAAAAAATGTGTTTAGATCATGATTGAATTCATCATGCAAGAATTATTTATTATATTTATGACAAATTCTTGCATATAACCTTTAATAGGAATACTAAATACTTAATGAATAGTTTGAGTAGAGAGATCTCCAATCATATAGCCGTCACTCAAGTACTCCCTCATAATCAGATTAACTTTTGTTAGTGGAATCCAATACTGTTTCAAAATAAAAATGAGACAAGTAAACATGCACATTCTCCTTGTTTTATTTTTTTTAGATATTATAAGCATGACACTTATCATGTGTTAAGATTAGAATTTGTGATGGCTCCACATATTTCAGTCATTTTTTGCAAATCCAAACATGTAGAGGCTCCATTGAATTGTGAAGAATATAACACCTTATCAAAAATATGTTCATTAGTTTTTCAAACAATTTTTAACATGTTATAATTTACGTATATAGTACACCATAAATAAACATAACAAAAGGAAATATTAATCTCATAATATCAAGTTACGGACACATAGATATTTTCCATATACATTTACGGAGCATGTGGATAATTCATGATAATAGCTCAACAAAAAACTTAAACAAATAAAATGAAATATTAAACAAATATTTATTGAATACAAATTATTAAAATTATCGAATCAAATTTGTCTTTTTTATTTATTTATAAACATTTATATTCTTTTTCAACTAATTATTCATCATATGCAAGCTTCTATTTATTAATAACCGTATGAATTTTTTAAAATTAAGTGAAAAAAATATATGACATTTTTGAGTATACAATTGAATATAATGTTGTATAAAATATGAAGTATTTTTATAAGCACAATTTTTATGTGTGAAAAGATTGAATACTATATAAAAATTAGTGTCAAATATAAGTATGATTGGAATTGGCATACATGTTAAACTTGCATCACTGATGATATCTATCTCCATAATATATAGGATGAAATTAATTATTATTGCAATTCACTCAAACCTATTAGATCTACAACTTTTGCAAATTTGTGATCAATGGTAATAGCACATGGTGGTTTATACTTTATGATGTACTTTGATAAAAAAATATGATCAAAGTTTCATTACTTACACATTGCAAACTCATATGAGCTCCATATAAAAAGAGTATAATATCATAATAAAATATAACCATTTTATTTTCATCTCTTAAATACCTCCACTTCCATGTGACAACGTCAATATATGGTTCATAATAAAATGTGGATTTGGAAACAAATTTCAGCTTGCCAATTAATCATTTGTAATTTTCAGAAAGATATTTTTCCTACATAAATATGATTGACACACATGTCATTCTTTTTCTATTTTTGAGTATTGAAAAATTTAATAGAGTCATATATTGAATAATTGAAATTATTTATTTATCAATAATTATACTTATTTGTAATATATAGACAACGAACTCTCTAGGTAGGCACTAAAAAAAACTATATCAATATTAATTAAAGTAATCTTGACAATATGGTAAAAGATATTTTAACAATCTATACAATCAAAAACTAAAAATGTAAGAATATTTTATAACATGCATCTTGTGATCATGAATGATCAAATTTGATAAGAGTTAAATTAACAAAAGCATACAAAATTTGACTTTGAAAAAAACTTATGAGATTTTACAACAACAAAAAAAAAAACTTGTTTTAAAAAAATTACATATTCTTGTTATACTTTGTCTTTCATCATCACCACAGTTGTCTATAGTTTATTTGAGACTTTTGAATGGAAAAAAAATGATCAATTTTCTTATCAACATTTTTTTTAATTTAATTTTTTATTTTATCATGAATATGAAGACATCATATTTATTGTAATGAATCATAAATAAAAAGTAAAATTTTACTTTATTCTATTTTAAATCATTTGATAAATATTAAGAATGATTGATAAAAAGTTCAATATTCAATTTTAAAACATATTATTTTCAGTTTATAAATTTTAAATATGACTCTTTTAAATATTTATTAAATAATAAAAATACTGATGTTAATACAAAATAACGTGAGATGTGTTAAAAATATCATCAACCTTTATTTATGAATTTAATATAAGTGATATTTATCATATTTGTTATTTTTTTTTATATTGATAATAACATAAAAAATCATTTTTATATTTACATGAGTTTTTTTTTTTTTTTTTTAAATAAAGATGCTCCAAAAATAAATAGACAAATTAATGTCAAAGCTCCTAATAGCAATTTCATGTGTTTGAGGGAGTAAGACAACTTGTACAAGTAAACAAATAGAGGCTGTTAAATACCCATGAAAAGAATGAAAAGAATTGGGTACAAGAGTAATATCAATTTCAATCACAAACTTGAGCATTGACAATTGAGTAGCTTTAACTTAGTCAAACGATGGCAGAGTGACGTACGTGACCTTGGACAATAGATGAAAAATTGATGGTCGTCATTCAAACAAATATTGCTAGTGAACCAATCAATACGGATTATTGAGGAATGGATCATTTGAACTCTTTAAAAAAAATTAATCAAAGATAGGCGAAAAAAAAAAAAAATCAATTAAGTGTCATGAGACCAAGGAAAAAATCAAACTTTTATCATTGAAAAAAGCTACCGACTAGATTCTTTTGAACGCCACGATAATTGTTGGAATGGACTATAGGGAATGCAAAATGCATAAAGAATCTAAAAGAAGTGCACCTTGATATTGCATATGGATTACATTTGCCATGATTGTGTGAGTAACTCATGACTTTAGGATTTAAAGTTGGAAACATAGGGAAGCTTGAGATGTGGATGAAGTTCATGTGTAGAGACCAGGAGATGGAGGAAGATAGAATTGACTAGAAAGGTTCAATCTTATACACAAGATTTGACTTCAACAAAACAAAATGGTTTGATCCATGCAAAAGTAAACATACAAAGAAATTCAAAATCAATCTTTTTTTGAGCACATTCACGCCAACCAAATATTTCATATGTAGAGGAGTACATGATTATGTGAATATGCATAAGGTTTGATTTGTGAAGAGCTTTGTAGGATGTCCAGTTTGGATGAATTGAGATGTAATCTTCATTTGGATACTACAAACGATGATCAAGAATTTAAGGACCAAAGAGAAGAGATAATGTATCTATCTTCTTACTAGATGAAAATCTATTTAAAAATGGACTGGTTTACTACAACAAATCGAAAGAAGTATAAATTGAAGATGAGATTGTCAAATATTAAAGATGAATTGGATGTAGCCATTAGTAAACGCAATGCATTCATAACTAGCCAACTAGGGGTAGGAGGAGTAGAGGAAGTCACTTTGTGGGAAGTGTTCATTATCTTGGAGGAAGGTATCCCTTGTATGGCTTGGCAAAAAAGCCATACAGACCATATATGGAGAATGTGACAAAGGAAAATATCATGACAGAAAAAGAATTAGATGAAAACAATGACTTTCTTTTAAAATAAAATAAAATCATTTGTTAAAGTAGAGAACGTGCAGCTTTGGATTCAAGTAACTAGATTAAATAACCAAGTTATCCATCTAAATGTAAAAACAGCTTGCACAATTGGAGACATTAGCCAACATATGCACTATATATATATATTTTTACAATGTATAATGACTTTGAGGCAAAGCTGTTGGAGCAAGCAATGAAAAAGTTCCAAAATATCAAGGATTCCATGAAGGATATGTATTGAGTGATGGGATTGAAATGTCAAAAGGGATGAAGACCTATCAACATGATATGACAAAGAAGGTGTGTGAGGTACATGTGAGTGTGGATTCATTCGAATAGCAACTGAAGTCATCCAAGAAACAAAAATCCAAAAAAAAATTGTTGGAGAGGACAATATTGATTAAAAGGAACCTATGATAGTTTAGAGTTAGAAATGTATATAAGTGGAATCATGAGGTAGTTACAAGGCTCTTCAATTTGACCCATTCTAAGAAAAAATACAATTTTGATTAAAGGGTCAAATGAGACACTTGTGGCTAAAGAAATTGTGTCTAAATGGTGGACAACATTTGGATAAATTTTTCTTACGAATCAAAGGATTTGGCTTATTTGAGCACTCGAACAAATAAAAAATGTAATGTTATCATTAGTTTGTTTGTATGTAGCTAGGAATCGATCATTTTATTGAAAAGATATCCATTATATATTGACAATATGTTCTAACGATATTATTTATGTATTTAGTGTTATCTTGATTGATGAGTTATATGTGTGTTATTTGAATTGAATTTTACAAACATTTGAAGTGTATTTGAGTATTGATCTTCATACTTCAAATTCCATATTATATAAAGATGTGCAAATCAATTTATTTATTTATTTTGCATTTTGGCTATCTTGGTACCTCATTCCTCTTGGAAATAAATATATTATATTCTGATTTATTCCTTTCTTGTATAGCATGTGTGTTACAAACATGAAACATTCATTCATGATAATAATGTCACTACATGATCTAAACACGAAAAAATGTGTTTAGATCATGATTGAATTCATCATGCAAGAATTATTTATTATATTTATGACAAATTCTTGCATATAACCTTTAATAGGAATACTAAATACTTAATGAATAGTTTGAGTAGAGAGATCTCCAATCATATAGCCGTCACTCAAGTACTCCCTCATAATCAGATTAACTTTTGTTAGTGGAATCCAATACTGTTTCAAAATAAAAATGAGACAAGTAAACATGCACATTCTCCTTGTTTTATTTTTTAGGATATTATAAGCATGACACTTATCATGTGTTAAGATTAGAATTTGTGATGGCTCCACATATTTCAGTCATTTTTTGCAAATCCAAACATGTAGAGGCTCCATTGAATTGTGAAGAATATAACACCTTATCAAAAATATGTTCATTAGTTTTTCAAACAATTTTTAACATGTTATAATTTACGTATATAGTACACCATAAATAAACATAACAAAAAGGAAATATTAATCTCATAATATCAAGTTACGGACACATAGATATTTTCCATATACATTTACGGAGCATGTGGATAATTCATGATAATAGCTCAACAAAAAAACTTAAACAAATAAAATGAAATATTAAACAAATATTTATTGAATACAAATTATTAAAATTATCGAATCAAATTTGTCTTTTTTTATTTATTTATAAACATTTATATTCTTTTTTCAACTAATTATTCATCATATGCAAGCTTCTATTTATTAATAACCGTATGAATTTTTTAAAATTAAGTGAAAAAAATATATGACATTTTTGAGTATACAATTGAATATAATGTTGTATAAAATATGAAGTATTTTTATAAGCACAATTTTTATGTGAAAAGATTGAATACTATATAAAAATTAGTGTCAAATATAAGTATGATTGAATTGGCATACATGTTAAACTTGCATCACTGATGATATCTATCTCCATAATATATAGGATGAAATTAATTATTATTGCAATTCACTAAACCTATTAGATCTACAACTTTTGCAAATTTGTGATCAATGGTAATAAGACATGGTGGTTTATACTTTATGATGTACTTTGATAAAAAAAAATATGATCAAAGTTTCATTACTTACACATTGCAAACTCATATGAGCTCCATATAAAAAGAGTATAATATCATAATAAAATATAACCATTTTATTTTCATCTCTTAAATACCTCCACTTCCATGTGACAACGTCAATATATGGTTCATAATAAAATGTGGATTTGGAAACAAATTTCAGCTTGCCAATTAATCATTTGTAATTTTCAGAAAGATATTTTTCCTACATAAATATGATTGACACACATGTCATTCTTTCTATTTTTGAGAGTATTGAAAAATTTAATAGAGTCATATATTGAATAATTGAAATTATTTATTTATCAATAATTATACTTATTTGTAATATATAGACAACGAACTCTCTAGGTAGGCACTAAAAAAAAACTATATCAATATTAATTAAAGTAATCTTGACAATATGGTAAAAGATATTTTAACAATCTATACAATCAAAAACTAAAAATGTAAGAATATTTTATAACATGCATCTTGTGATCATGAATGATCAAATTTGATAAGAGTTAAATTAACAAAAGCATACAAAATTTGACTTTGAAAAACTTATGAGATTTTACAACAACAAAAAAAACTTGTTTTAAAAAAATTACATATTCTTGTTATACTTTGTCTTTCATCATCACCACAGTTGTCTATAGTTTATTTGAGACTTTTTGAATGGAAAAAATGATCAATTTTCTTATCAACATTTTTTTAATTTAATTTTTTATTTTATCATGAATATGAAGACATCATATTTATTGTAATGAATCATAAATAAAAAGTAAAATTTTACTTTATTCTATTTTAAATCATTTGATAAATATTAAGAATGATTGATAAAAAGTTCAATATTCAATTTTAAAACATATTATTTTCAGTTTATAAATTTTAAATATGACTCTTTTAAATATTTATTAAATAATAAAAATACTGATGTTAATACAAAATAACGTGAGATGTGTTAAAAAATATCATCAACCTTTATTTATGAATTTAATATAAGTGATATTTATCATATTTGTTATTTTTTTTATATTGATAATAACATAAAAAATCATTTTTATATTTACATGAGTTTTTTTTTTTTTTTTTTTTTAAAAATAAAGATGCTCCAAAAAATAAATAGACAAATTAATGTCAAAGCTCCTAATAGCAATTTCATGTGTTTGAGGGAGTAAGACAACTTGTACAAGTAAACAAATAGAGGCTGTTAAATACCCATGAAAAGAATGAAAAGAATTGGGTACAAGAGTAATATCAATTTCAATCACAAACTTGAGCATTGACAATTGAGTAGCTTTAACTTAGTCAAACGATGGCAGAGTGACGACGTGACCTTGGACAATAGATGAAAAAATTGATGGTCGTCATTCAAACAAATATTGCTAGTGAACCAATCAATACGGATTATTGAGGAATGGATCATTTGAACTCTTTAAAAAATTAATCAAAGATAGGCGAAAAAAATAAAATCAATTAAGTGTCATGAGACCAAGGAAAAAATCAAACTTTTATCATTGAAAAAGCTACCGACTAGATTCTTTTGAACGCTACGATAATTGTTGGAATGGACTATAGGGAATGCAAAATGCATAAAGAATCTAAAAGAAGTGCACCTTGATATTGCATATGGATTACATTTGCCATGATTGTGTGAGTAACTCATGACTTTAGGATTTAAAGTTGGAAACATAGGGAAGCTTGAGATGTGGATGAAGTTCATGTGTAGAGACCAGGAGATGGAGGAAGATAGAATTGACTAGAAAGGTTCAATCTTATACACAAGATTTGACTTCAACAAAACAAAATGGTTTGATCCATGCAAAAGTAAACATACAAAGAAATTCAAAATCAATCTTTTTTTGAGCACATTCACGCTCAACCAAATATTTCATATGTAGAGGAGTACATGATTATGTGAATATGCATAAGGTTTGATTTGTGAAGAGCTTTGTAGGATGTCCAGTTTGGATGAATTGAGATGTAATCTTCATTTGGATACTACAAACGATGATCAAGAATTTAAGGACCAAAGAGAAGAGATAATGTATCTATCTTCTTACTAGATGAAAATCTATTTAAAAATGGACTGGTTTACTACAACAAATCGAAAGAAGTATAAATTGAAGATGAGATTGTCAAATATTAAAGATGAATTGGATGTAGCCATTAGTAAACGCAACAGATTCATAACTAGCCAACTAGGGGTAGGAGGAGTAGAGGAAGTCACTTTGTGGGAAGTGTTCATTATCTTGGAGGAAGGTATCCCTTGTATGGCTTGGCAAAAAAGCCATACAGCCATATATGGAGAATGTGACAAAGGAAAATATCATGACAAAGAAAGAATTAGATGAAAACAATGACTTTCTTTTAAAAATAAAATAAAATCATTTGTTAAAGTAGAGAACGTGCAGCTTTGGATTCAAGTAACTAGATTAAATAACCAAGTTATCCATCTAAATGTAAAACAGCTTGCACAATTGGAGACATTAGCCAACATATGCACTATATATATATATTTTACAATGTATAATGACTTTGAGGCAAAGTCATGGAGCAAGCAATGAAAAAGTTCCAAAAATATCAAGGATTCCATGAAGGATATGTATTGAGTGATGGGATTGAAATGTCAAAAAGGATGAAGACCTATCAACATGATATGACAAAGAAGGTGTGTGAGGTACATGTGAGTGTGGATTCATTCGAATAGCAACTGAAGTCATCCAAGAAACAAAAATCCAAAAAAAAATTGTTGGAGAGGACAATATTGATTAAAAGGAACCTATGATAGTTTAGAGTTAGAAATGTATATAAGTGGAATCATGAGGTAGTTACAAGGCTCTTCAATTTGACCCATTCTAAGAAAAATACAATTTTGATTAAAGGGTCAAATGAGACACTTGTGGCTAAAGAAATTGTGTCTAAATGGTGGACAACATTTGGATAAATTTTTCTTACGAATCAAAGGATTTGGCTTATTTGAGCACTCGAACAAATAAAAAATGTAATGTTATCATTAGTTTGTTTGTATGTAGCTAGGAATCGATCATTTTATTGAAAAGATATCCATTATATATTGACAATATGTTCTAACGATATTATTTATGTATTTAGTGTTATCTTGATTGATGAGTTATATGTGTGTTATTTGAATTGAATTTTACAAACATTTGAAGTGTATTTGACTATTGATCTTCATACTTCAAATTCCATATTATATAAAGATGTGCAAATCAATTTATTTATTTATTTTGCATTTTGGCTATCTTGGTACCTCATTCCTCTTGAAATAAATATATTATATTCTGATTTATTCCTTTCTTGTATAGCATGTGTGTTACAAACATGAAACATTCATTCATGATAATAATGTCACCATGATCTAAACACGAAAAAAATGTGTTTAGATCATGATTGAATTCATCATGCAAGAATTATTTATTATATTTATGACAAATTCTTGCATATAACCTTTAATAGGAATACTAAATACTTAATGAATAGTTTGAGTAGAGAGATCTCCAATCATATAGCCGTCACTCAAGTACTCCCTCATAATCAGATTAACTTTTGTTAGTGGAATCCAATACTGTTTCAAAATAAAAATGAGACAAGTAAACATGCACATTCTCCTTGTTTTATTTTTTAGGATATTATAAGCATGACACTTATCATGTGTTAAGATTAGAATTTGTGATGGCTCCACATATTTCAGTCATTTTTTGCAAATCCAAACATGTAGAGGCTCCATTGAATTGTGAAGAATATAACACCTTATCAAAAATATGTTCATTAGTTTTTCAAACAATTTTTAACATGTTATAATTTACGTATATAGTACACCATAAATAAACATAACAAAAAGGAAATATTAATCTCATAATATCAAGTTACGGACACATAGATATTTTCCATATACATTTACGGAGCATGTGGATAATTCATGATAATAGCTCAACAAAAAACTTAAACAAATAAAATGAAATATTAAACAAATATTTATTGAATACAAATTATTAAAATTATCGAATCAAATTTGTCTTTTTTATTTATTTATAAACATTTATATTCTTTTTTTTCAACTAATTATTCATCATATGCAAGCTTCTATTTATTAATAACCGTATGAATTTTTTAAAATTAAGTGAAAAAATATGACATTTTTTGAGTATACAATTGAATATAATGTTGTATAAAATATGAAGTATTTTTTATAAGCACAATTTTTATGTGTGAAAAGATTGAATACTATATAAAAATTAGTGTCAAATATAAGTATGATTGGAATTGGCATACATGTTAAACTTGCATCACTGATGATATCTATCTCCATAATATATAGGATGAAATTAATTATTATTGCAATTCACTCAAACCTATTAGATCTACAACTTTTGCAAATTTGTGATCAATGGTAATAGCACATGGTGGTTTATACTTTATGATGTACTTTGATAAAAAAAATATGATCAAAGTTTCATTACTTACACATTGCAAACTCATATGAGCTCCATATAAAAAAGAGTATAATATCATAATAAAATATAACCATTTTATTTTCATCTCTTAAATACCTCCACTTCCATGTGACAACGTCAATATATGGTTCATAATAAAATGTGGATTTGGAAACAAATTTCAGCTTGCCAATTAATCATTTGTAATTTTCAGAAAGATATTTTTCCTACATAAATATGATTGACACACATGTCATTCTTTCTATTTTTTGAGAGTATTGAAAAATTTAATAGAGTCATATATTGAATAATTGAAATTATTTATTTATCAATAATTATACTTATTTGTAATATATAGACAACGAACTCTCTAGGTAGGCACTAAAAAAAAAACTATATCAATATTAATTAAAGTAATCTTGACAATATGGTAAAAGATATTTTAACAATCTATACAATCAAAAACTAAAAATGTAAGAATATTTTATAACATGCATCTTGTGATCATGAATGATCAAATTTGATAAGAGTTAAATTAACAAAAGCATACAAAATTTGACTTTGAAAAAACTTATGAGATTTTACAACAACAAAAAAAACTTGTTTTAAAAAATTACATATTCTTGTTATACTTTGTCTTTCATCATCACCACAGTTGTCTATAGTTTATTTGAGACTTTTTGAATGGAAAAAAAATGATCAATTTTCTTATCAACATTTTTTTAATTTAATTTTTTATTTTATCATGAATATGAAGACATCATATTTATTGTAATGAATCATAAATAAAAAGTAAAATTTTACTTTATTCTATTTTAAATCATTTGATAAATATTAAGAATGATTGATAAAAAGTTCAATATTCAATTTTAAAACATATTATTTTCAGTTTATAAATTTTAAATATGACTCTTTTTAAATATTTATTAAATAATAAAAAATACTGATGTTAATACAAAATAACGTGAGATGTGTTAAAAAATATCATCAACCTTTATTTATGAATTTAATATAAGTGATATTTATCATATTTGTTATTTTTTTATATTGATAATAACATAAAAAAAATCATTTTTATATTTACATGAGTTTTTTTTTTTTTTTTTTTTAAATAAAGATGCTCCAAAAATAAATAGACAAATTAATGTCAAAGCTCCTAATAGCAATTTCATGTGTTTGAGGGAGTAAGACAACTTGTACAAGTAAACAAATAGAGGCTGTTAAATACCCATGAAAAGAATGAAAAGAATTGGGTACAAGAGTAATATCAATTTCAATCACAAACTTGAGCATTGACAATTGAGTAGCTTTAACTTAGTCAAACGATGGCGAGTGGCGTCGTGACCTTGGACAATAGATGAAAAATTGATGGTCGTCATTCAAACAAATATTGCTAGTGAACCAATCAATACGGATTATTGAGGAATGGATCATTTGAACTCTTTAAAAAAAATAATCAAAGATAGGCGAAAAAAATAAAATCAATTAAGTGTCATGAGACCAAGGAAAAAATCAAACTTTTATCATTGAAAAAAGCTACCGACTAGATTCTTTTGAACGCTACGATAATTGTTGGAATGGACTATAGGGAATGCAAAATGCATAAAGAATCTAAAAGAAGTGCACCTTGATATTGCATATGGATTACATTTGCCATGATTGTGTGAGTAACTCATGACTTTAGGATTTAAAGTTGGAAACATAGGGAAGCTTGAGATGTGGATGAAGTTCATGTGTAGAGACCAGGAGATGGAGGAAGATAGAATTGACTAGAAAGGTTCAATCTTATACACAAGATTTGACTTCAACAAAACAAAATGGTTTGATCCATGCAAAAGTAAACATACAAAGAAATTCAAAATCAATCTTTTTTGAGCACATTCACGCCAACCAAATATTTCATATGTAGAGGAGTACATGATTATGTGAATATGCATAAGGTTTGATTTGTGAAGAGCTTTGTAGGATGTCCAGTTTGGATGAATTGAGATGTAATCTTCATTTGGATACTACAAACGATGATCAAGAATTTAAGGACCAAAGAGAAGAGATAATGTATCTATCTTCTTACTAGATGAAAATCTATTTAAAAATGGACTGGTTTACTACAACAAATCGAAAGAAGTATAAATTGAAGATGAGATTGTCAAATATTAAAGATGAATTGGATGTAGCCATTAGTAAACGCAACAGATTCATAACTAGCCAACTAGGGGTAGGAGGAGTAGAGGAAGTCACTTTGTGGGAAGTGTTCATTATCTTGGAGGAAGGTATCCCTTGTATGGCTTGGCAAAAAAGCCATACAGCCATATATGGAGAATGTGACAAAGGAAAATATCATGACAAAGAAAAAGAATTAGATGAAAACAATGACTTTCTTTTTAAAATAAAATAAAATCATTTGTTAAAGTAGAGAACGTGCAGCTTTGGATTCAAGTAACTAGATTAAATAACCAAGTTATCCATCTAAATGTAAAACAGCTTGCACAATTGGAGACATTAGCCAACATATGCACTATATATATATATTTTACAATGTATAATGACTTTGAGGCAAAGCTGTTGGAGCAAGCAATGAAAAAGTTCCAAAATATCAAGGATTCCATGAAGGATATGTATTGAGTGATGGGATTGAAATGTCAAAAGGGATGAAGACCTATCAACATGATATGACAAAGAAGGTGTGTGAGGTACATGTGAGTGTGGATTCATTCGAATAGCAACTGAAGTCATCCAAGAAACAAAAAAATCCAAAAAAAAATTGTTGGAGAGGACAATATTGATTAAAAGGAACCTATGATAGTTTAGAGTTAGAAATGTATATAGAAGTGGAATCATGAGGTAGTTACAAGGCTCTTCAATTTGACCCATTCTAAGAAAAATACAATTTTGATTAAAGGGTCAAATGAGACACTTGTGCTAAAGAAATTGTGTCTAAATGGTGGACAACATTTGGATAAATTTTTCTTACGAATCAAAGGATTTGGCTTATTTGAGCACTCGAACAAATAAAAAAATGTAATGTTATCATTAGTTTGTTTGTATGTAGCTAGGAATCGATCATTTTATTGAAAAGATATCCATTATATATTGACAATATGTTCTAACGATATTATTTATGTATTTAGTGTTATCTTGATTGATGAGTTATATGTGTGTTATTTGAATTGAATTTTACAAACATTTGAAGTGTATTTGACTATTGATCTTCATACTTCAAATTCCATATTATATAAAGATGTGCAAATCAATTTATTTATTTATTTTGCATTTTGGCTATCTTGGTACCTCATTCCTCTTGGAAATAAATATATAATATTCTGATTTATTCCTTTCTTGTATAGCATGTGTGTTACAAACATGAAACATTCATTCATGATAATAATGTCACCATGATCTAAACACGAAAAAATGTGTTTAGATCATGATTGAATTCATCATGCAAGAATTATTTATTATATTTATGACAAATTCTTGCATATAACCTTTAATAGGAATACTAAATACTTAATGAATAGTTTGAGTAGAGAGATCTCCAATCATATAGCCGTCACTCAAGTACTCCCTCATAATCAGATTAACTTTTGTTAGTGGAATCCAATACTGTTTCAAAATAAAAATGAGACAAGTAAACATGCACATTCTCCTTGTTTTATTTTTTAGGATATTATAAGCATGACACTTATCATGTGTTAAGATTAGAATTTGTGATGGCTCCACATATTTCAGTCATTTTTTTGCAAATCCAAACATGTAGAGGCTCCATTGAATTGTGAAGAATATAACACCTTATCAAAAATATGTTCATTAGTTTTTCAAACAATTTTTAACATGTTATAATTTACGTATATAGTACACCATAAATAAACATAACAAAAGGAAATATTAATCTCATAATATCAAGTTACGGACACATAGATATTTTCCATATACATTTACGGAGCATGTGGATAATTCATGATAATAGCTCAACAAAAAACTTAAACAAATAAAATGAAATATTAAACAAATATTTATTGAATACAAATTATTAAAATTATCGAATCAAATTTGTCTTTTTTTTTATTTATTTATAAACATTTATATTCTTTTTTCAACTAATTATTCATCATATGCAAGCTTCTATTTATTAATAACCGTATGAATTTTTTAAAATTAAGTGAAAAAAATATATGACATTTTTGAGTATACAATTGAATATAATGTTGTATAAAATATGAAGTATTTTTATAAGCACAATTTTTATGTGTGAAAAGATTGAATACTATATAAAAATTAGTGTCAAATATAAGTATGATTGGAATTGGCATACATGTTAAACTTGCATCACTGATGATATCTATCTCCATAATATATAGGATGAAATTAATTATTATTGCAATTCACTCAAACCTATTAGATCTACAACTTTTGCAAATTTGTGATCAATGGTAATAGCACATGGTGGTTTATACTTTATGATGTACTTTGATAAAAAAATATGATCAAAGTTTCATTACTTACACATTGCAAACTCATATGAGCTCCATATAAAAAGAGTATAATATCATAATAAAATATAACCATTTTATTTTCATCTCTTAAATACCTCCACTTCCATGTGACAACGTCAATATATGGTTCATAATAAAATGTGGATTTGGAAACAAATTTCAGCTTGCCAATTAATCATTTGTAATTTTCAGAAAGATATTTTTCCTACATAAATATGATTGACACACATGTCATTCTTTCTATTTTGAGAGTATTGAAAAATTTAATAGAGTCATATATTGAATAATTGAAATTATTTATTTATCAATAATTATACTTATTTGTAATATATAGACAACGAACTCTCTAGGTAGGCACTAAAAAAAACTATATCAATATTAATTAAAGTAATCTTGACAATATGGTAAAAGATATTTTAACAATCTATACAATCAAAAACTAAAAATGTAAGAATATTTTATAACATGCATCTTGTGATCATGAATGATCAAATTTGATAAGAGTTAAATTAACAAAAGCATACAAAATTTGACTTTGAAAAAAACTATGAGATTTTACAACAACAAAAAAAACTTGTTTTAAAAAAATTACATATTCTTGTTATACTTTGTCTTTCATCATCACCACAGTTGTCTATAGTTTATTTGAGACTTTTTGAATGGAAAAAAATGATCAATTTTCTTATCAACATTTTTTTAATTTAATTTTTTATTTTATCATGAATATGAAGACATCATATTTATTGTAATGAATCATAAATAAAAAGTAAAATTTTACTTTATTCTATTTTAAATCATTTGATAAATATTAAGAATGATTGATAAAAAGTTCAATATTCAATTTTAAAACATATTATTTTCAGTTTATAAATTTTAAATATGACTCTTTTAAATATTTATTAAATAATAAAAAATACTGATGTTAATACAAAATAACGTGAGATGTGTTAAAAAATATCATCAACCTTTATTTATGAATTTAATATAAGTGATATTTATCATATTTGTTATTTTTTTTATATTGATAATAACATAAAAAAATCATTTTTATATTTACATGAGTTTTTTTTTTTTTTTTAAATAAAGATGCTCCAAAAATAAATAGACAAATTAATGTCAAAGCTCCTAATAGCAATTTCATGTGTTTGAGGGAGTAAGACAACTTGTACAAGTAAACAAATAGAGGCTGTTAAATACCCATGAAAAGAATGAAAAGAATTGGGTACAAGAGTAATATCAATTTCAATCACAAACTTGAGCATTGACAATTGAGTAGCTTTAACTTAGTCAAACGATGGCGAGTGGCGTGACGTGACCTTGGACAATAGATGAAAAATTGATGGTCGTCATTCAAACAAATATTGCTAGTGAACCAATCAATACGGATTATTGAGGAATGGATCATTTGAACTCTTTAAAAAAAATTAATCAAAGATAGGCGAAAAAAATAAAATCAATTAAGTGTCATGAGACCAAGGAAAAAATCAAACTTTTATCATTGAAAAGCTACCGACTAGATTCTTTTGAACGCTACGATAATTGTTGGAATGGACTATAGGGAATGCAAAATGCATAAAGAATCTAAAAAGAAGTGCACCTTGATATTGCATATGGATTACATTTGCCATGATTGTGTGAGTAACTCATGACTTTAGGATTTAAAGTTGGAAACATAGGGAAGCTTGAGATGTGGATGAAGTTCATGTGTAGAGACCAGGAGATGGAGGAAGATAGAATTGACTAGAAAGGTTCAATCTTATACACAAGATTTGACTTCAACAAAACAAAATGGTTTGATCCATGCAAAAGTAAACATACAAAGAAATTCAAAATCAATCTTTTTTTTGAGCACATTCACGCTCAACCAAATATTTCATATGTAGAGGAGTACATGATTATGTGAATATGCATAAGGTTTGATTTGTGAAGAGCTTTGTAGGATGTCCAGTTTGGATGAATTGAGATGTAATCTTCATTTGGATACTACAAACGATGATCAAGAATTTAAGGACCAAAGAGAAGAGATAATGTATCTATCTTCTTACTAGATGAAAATCTATTTAAAAATGGACTGGTTTACTACAACAAATCGAAAGAAGTATAAATTGAAGATGAGATTGTCAAATATTAAAGATGAATTGGATGTAGCCATTAGTAAACGCAACAGATTCATAACTAGCCAACTAGGGGTAGGAGGAGTAGAGGAAGTCACTTTGTGGGAAGTGTTCATTATCTTGGAGGAAGGTATCCCTTGTATGGCTTGGCAAAAAAGCCATACAGCCATATATGGAGAATGTGACAAAGGAAAATATCATGACAAAGAAAGAATTAGATGAAAACAATGACTTTCTTTTTAAAATAAAATAAAATCATTTGTTAAAGTAGAGAACGTGCAGCTTTGGATTCAAGTAACTAGATTAAATAACCAAGTTATCCATCTAAATGTAAAACAGCTTGCACAATTGGAGACATTAGCCAACATATGCACTATATATATATTTTACAATGTATAATGACTTTGAGGCAAAGTTTGTTGGAGCAAGCAATGAAAAAGTTCCAAAAATATCAAGGATTCCATGAAGGATATGTATTGAGTGATGGGATTGAAATGTCAAAAGGGATGAAGACCTATCAACATGATATGACAAAGAAGGTGTGTGAGGTACATGTGAGTGTGGATTCATTCGAATAGCAACTGAAGTCATCCAAGAAACAAAAATCCAAAAAAAATTGTTGGAGAGGACAATATTGATTAAAAGGAACCTATGATAGTTTAGAGTTAGAAATGTATATAAGTGGAATCATGAGGTAGTTACAAGGCTCTTCAATTTGACCCATTCTAAGAAAAATACAATTTTGATTAAAGGGTCAAATGAGACACTTGTGGCTAAAGAAATTGTGTCTAAATGGTGGACAACATTTGGATAAATTTTTCTTACGAATCAAAGGATTTGGCTTATTTGAGCACTCGAACAAATAAAAAAAAATGTAATGTTATCATTAGTTTGTTTGTATGTAGCTAGGAATCGATCATTTTATTGAAAAAGATATCCATTATATATTGACAATATGTTCTAACGATATTATTTATGTATTTAGTGTTATCTTGATTGATGAGTTATATGTGTGTTATTTGAATTGAATTTTACAAACATTTGAAGTGTATTTGACTATTGATCTTCATACTTCAAATTCCATATTATATAAAGATGTGCAAATCAATTTATTTATTTATTTTGCATTTTGGCTATCTTGGTACCTCATTCCTCTTGGAAATAAATATATTATATTCTGATTTATTCCTTTCTTGTATAGCATGTGTGTTACAAACATGAAACATTCATTCATGATAATAATGTCACCATGATCTAAACACGAAAAAATGTGTTTAGATCATGATTGAATTCATCATGCAAGAATTATTTATTATATTTATGACAAATTCTTGCATATAACCTTTAATAGGAATACTAAATACTTAATGAATAGTTTGAGTAGAGAGATCTCCAATCATATAGCCGTCACTCAAGTACTCCCTCATAATCAGATTAACTTTTGTTAGTGGAATCCAATACTGTTTCAAAATAAAAAATGAGACAAGTAAACATGCACATTCTCCTTGTTTTATTTTTTTAGGATATTATAAGCATGACACTTATCATGTGTTAAGATTAGAATTTGTGATGGCTCCACATATTTCAGTCATTTTTGCAAATCCAAACATGTAGAGGCTCCATTGAATTGTGAAGAATATAACACCTTATCAAAAATATGTTCATTAGTTTTTCAAACAATTTTTAACATGTTATAATTTACGTATATAGTACACCATAAATAAACATAACAAAAAGGAAATATTAATCTCATAATATCAAGTTACGGACACATAGATATTTTCCATATACATTTACGGAGCATGTGGATAATTCATGATAATAGCTCAACAAAAAACTTAAACAAATAAAATGAAATATTAAACAAATATTTATTGAATACAAATTATTAAAATTATCGAATCAAATTTGTCTTTTTTTATTTATTTATAAACATTTATATTCTTTTTCAACTAATTATTCATCATATGCAAGCTTCTATTTATTAATAACCGTATGAATTTTTTAAAATTAAGTGAAAAAAATATATGACATTTTTGAGTATACAATTGAATATAATGTTGTATAAAATATGAAGTATTTTTATAAGCACAATTTTTATGTGTGAAAAGATTGAATACTATATAAAAATTAGTGTCAAATATAAGTATGATTGGAATTGGCATACATGTTAAACTTGCATCACTGATGATATCTATCTCCATAATATATAGGATGAAATTAATTATTATTGCAATTCACTCAAACCTATTAGATCTACAACTTTTGCAAATTTGTGATCAATGGTAATAGCACATGGTGGTTTATACTTTATGATGTACTTTGATAAAAAAATATGATCAAAGTTTCATTACTTACACATTGCAAACTCATATGAGCTCCATATAAAAAGAGTATAATATCATAATAAAATATAACCATTTTATTTTCATCTCTTAAATACCTCCACTTCCATGTGACAACGTCAATATATGGTTCATAATAAAATGTGGATTTGGAAACAAATTTCAGCTTGCCAATTAATCATTTGTAATTTTCAGAAAGATATTTTTCCTACATAAATATGATTGACACACATGTCATTCTTTCTATTTTTTGAGAGTATTGAAAAATTTAATAGAGTCATATATTGAATAATTGAAATTATTTATTTATCAATAATTATACTTATTTGTAATATATAGACAACGAACTCTCTAGGTAGGCACTAAAAAAAACTATATCAATATTAATTAAAGTAATCTTGACAATATGGTAAAAGATATTTTAACAATCTATACAATCAAAAACTAAAAATGTAAGAATATTTTATAACATGCATCTTGTGATCATGAATGATCAAATTTGATAAGAGTTAAATTAACAAAAGCATACAAAATTTGACTTTGAAAAAACTTATGAGATTTTACAACAACAAAAAAACTTGTTTTAAAAAATTACATATTCTTGTTATACTTTGTCTTTCATCATCACCACAGTTGTCTATAGTTTATTTGAGACTTTTTGAATGGAAAAAAAAATGATCAATTTTCTTATCAACATTTTTTTAATTTAATTTTTTATTTTATCATGAATATGAAGACATCATATTTATTGTAATGAATCATAAATAAAAAGTAAAATTTTACTTTATTCTATTTTAAATCATTTGATAAATATTAAGAATGATTGATAAAAAGTTCAATATTCAATTTTAAAACATATTATTTTCAGTTTATAAATTTTAAATATGACTCTTTTAAATATTTATTAAATAATAAAAAATACTGATGTTAATACAAAATAACGTGAGATGTGTTAAAAATATCATCAACCTTTATTTATGAATTTAATATAAGTGATATTTATCATATTTGTTATTTTTTTTATATTGATAATAACATAAAAAAATCATTTTTATATTTACATGAGTTTTTTTTTTTTTTTTAAATAAAGATGCTCCAAAAATAAATAGACAAATTAATGTCAAAGCTCCTAATAGCAATTTCATGTGTTTGAGGGAGTAAGACAACTTGTACAAGTAAACAAATAGAGGCTGTTAAATACCCATGAAAAGAATGAAAAGAATTGGGTACAAGAGTAATATCAATTTCAATCACAAACTTGAGCATTGACAATTGAGTAGCTTTAACTTAGTCAAACGATGGCAGAGTGACGTACGTGACCTTGGACAATAGATGAAAAATTGATGGTCGTCATTCAAACAAATATTGCTAGTGAACCAATCAATACGGATTATTGAGGAATGGATCATTTGAACTCTTTAAAAAAAATTAATCAAAGATAGGCGAAAAAAATAAAATCAATTAAGTGTCATGAGACCAAGGAAAAAAATCAAACTTTTATCATTGAAAAAGCTACCGACTAGATTCTTTTTGAACGCTACGATAATTGTTGAATGGACTATAGGGAATGCAAAATGCATAAAGAATCTAAAAGAAGTGCACCTTGATATTGCATATGGATTACATTTGCCATGATTGTGTGAGTAACTCATGACTTTAGGATTTAAAGTTGGAAACATAGGGAAGCTTGAGATGTGGATGAAGTTCATGTGTAGAGACCAGGAGATGGAGGAAGATAGAATTGACTAGAAAGGTTCAATCTTATACACAAGATTTGACTTCAACAAAACAAAATGGTTTGATCCATGCAAAAGTAAACATACAAAGAAATTCAAAATCAATCTTTTTTGAGCACATTCACGCTCAACCAAATATTTCATATGTAGAGGAGTACATGATTATGTGAATATGCATAAGGTTTGATTTGTGAAGAGCTTTGTAGGATGTCCATTTGGATGAATTGAGATGTAATCTTCATTTGGATACTACAAACGATGATCAAGAATTTAAGGACCAAAGAGAAGAGATAATGTATCTATCTTCTTACTAGATGAAAATCTATTTAAAAATGGACTGGTTTACTACAACAAATCGAAAGAAGTATAAATTGAAGATGAGATTGTCAAATATTAAAGATGAATTGGATGTAGCCATTAGTAAACGCAACAGATTCATAACTAGCCAACTAGGGGTAGGAGGAGTAGAGGAAGTCACTTTGTGGGAAGTGTTCATTATCTTGGAGGAAGGTATCCCTTGTATGGCTTGGCAAAAAGCCATACAGCCATATATGGAGAATGTGACAAAGGAAAATATCATGACAAAGAAAGAATTAGATGAAAACAATGACTTTCTTTTAAAATAAAATAAAATCATTTGTTAAAGTAGAGAACGTGCAGCTTTGGATTCAAGTAACTAGATTAAATAACCAAGTTATCCATCTAAATGTAAAACAGCTTGCACAATTGGAGACATTAGCCAACATATGCACTATATATATATATTTACAATGTATAATGACTTTGAGGCAAAGTCGTTGGAGCAAGCAATGAAAAAAGTTCCAAAAATATCAAGGATTCCATGAAGGATATGTATTGAGTGATGGGATTGAAATGTCAAAAGGGATGAAGACCTATCAACATGATATGACAAAGAAGGTGTGTGAGGTACATGTGAGTGTGGATTCATTCGAATAGCAACTGAAGTCATCCAAGAAACAAAAAATCCAAAAAAATTGTTGGAGAGGACAATATTGATTAAAAGGAACCTATGATAGTTTAGAGTTAGAAATGTATATAAGTGGAATCATGAGGTAGTTACAAGGCTCTTCAATTTGACCCATTCTAAGAAAAATACAATTTTGATTAAAGGGTCAAATGAGACACTTGTGGCTAAAGAAATTGTGTCTAAATGGTGGACAACATTTGGATAAATTTTTCTTACGAATCAAAGGATTTGGCTTATTTGAGCACTCGAACAAATAAAAAAATGTAATGTTATCATTAGTTTGTTTGTATGTAGCTAGGAATCGATCATTTTATTGAAAAGATATCCATTATATATTGACAATATGTTCTAACGATATTATTTATGTATTTAGTGTTATCTTGATTGATGAGTTATATGTGTGTTATTTGAATTGAATTTTACAAACATTTGAAGTGTATTTGACTATTGATCTTCATACTTCAAATTCCATATTATATAAAGATGTGCAAATCAATTTATTTATTTATTTTGCATTTTGGCTATCTTGGTACCTCATTCCTCTTGGAAATAAATATATTATATTCTGATTTATTCCTTTCTTGTATAGCATGTGTGTTACAAACATGAAACATTCATTCATGATAATAATGTCACCATGATCTAAACACGAAAAAATGTGTTTAGATCATGATTGAATTCATCATGCAAGAATTATTTATTATATTTATGACAAATTCTTGCATATAACCTTTAATAGGAATACTAAATACTTAATGAATAGTTTGAGTAGAGAGATCTCCAATCATATAGCCGTCACTCAAGTACTCCCTCATAATCAGATTAACTTTTTGTTAGTGGAATCCAATACTGTTTCAAAATAAAAAATGAGACAAGTAAACATGCACATTCTCCTTGTTTTTTTTTTTTTTAGGATATTATAAGCATGACACTTATCATGTGTTAAGATTAGAATTTGTGATGGCTCCACATATTTCAGTCATTTTTTGCAAATCCAAACATGTAGAGGCTCCATTGAATTGTGAAGAATATAACACCTTATCAAAAAATATGTTCATTAGTTTTTCAAACAATTTTTAACATGTTATAATTTACGTATATAGTACACCATAAATAAACATAACAAAAAGGAAATATTAATCTCATAATATCAAGTTACGGACACATAGATATTTTCCATATACATTTACGGAGCATGTGGATAATTCATGATAATAGCTCAACAAAAAACTTAAACAAATAAAATGAAATATTAAACAAATATTTATTGAATACAAATTATTAAAATTATCGAATCAAATTTGTCTCTTTTTATTTATTTATAAACATTTATATTCTTTTTCAACTAATTATTCATCATATGCAAGCTTCTATTTATTAATAACCGTATGAATTTTTTTAAAATTAAGTGAAAAAAAAATATATGACATTTTTGAGTATACAATTGAATATAATGTTGTATAAAATATGAAGTATTTTTATAAGCACAATTTTTATGTGTGAAAAGATTGAATACTATATAAAAATTAGTGTCAAATATAAGTATGATTGGAATTGGCATACATGTTAAACTTGCATCACTGATGATATCTATCTCCATAATATATAGGATGAAATTAATTATTATTGCAATTCACTAAACCTATTAGATCTACAACTTTTGCAAATTTGTGATCAATGGTAATAGCACATGGTGGTTTATACTTTATGATGTACTTTGATAAAAAATATGATCAAAGTTTCATTACTTACACATTGCAAACTCATATGAGCTCCATATAAAAAGAGTATAATATCATAATAAAATATAACCATTTTATTTTCATCTCTTAAATACCTCCACTTCCATGTGACAACGTCAATATATGGTTCATAATAAAATGTGGATTTGGAAACAAATTTCAGCTTGCCAATTAATCATTTGTAATTTTCAGAAAGATATTTTTCCTACATAAATATGATTGACACACATGTCATTCTTTCTATTTTTGAGAGTATTGAAAAATTTAATAGAGTCATATATTGAATAATTGAAATTATTTATTTATCAATAATTATACTTATTTGTAATATATAGACAACGAACTCTCTAGGTAGGCACTAAAAAAAAACTATATCAATATTAATTAAAGTAATCTTGACAATATGGTAAAAGATATTTTAACAATCTATACAATCAAAAACTAAAAATGTAAGAATATTTTATAACATGCATCTTGTGATCATGAATGATCAAATTTGATAAGAGTTAAATTAACAAAAGCATACAAAATTTGACTTTGAAAAAACTTATGAGATTTTACAACAACAAAAAAACTTGTTTTAAAAAAATTACATATTCTTGTTATACTTTGTCTTTCATCATCACCACAGTTGTCTATAGTTTATTTGAGACTTTTTGAATGGAAAAAAATGATCAATTTTCTTATCAACATTTTTTTAATTTAATTTTTTATTTTATCATGAATATGAAGACATCATATTTATTGTAATGAATCATAAATAAAAAGTAAAATTTTACTTTATTCTATTTTAAATCATTTGATAAATATTAAGAATGATTGATAAAAAGTTCAATATTCAATTTTAAAACATATTATTTTCAGTTTATAAATTTTAAATATGACTCTTTTAAATATTTATTAAATAATAAAAAATACTGATGTTAATACAAAATAACGTGAGATGTGTTAAAAAATATCATCAACCTTTATTTATGAATTTAATATAAGTGATATTTATCATATTTGTTATTTTTTTTATATTGATAATAACATAAAAAAATCATTTTTATATTTACATGAGTTTTTTTTTTTTTTTTTAAATAAAGATGCTCCAAAAATAAATAGACAAATTAATGTCAAAGCTCCTAATAGCAATTTCATGTGTTTGAGGGAGTAAGACAACTTGTACAAGTAAACAAATAGAGGCTGTTAAATACCCATGAAAAGAATGAAAAGAATTGGGTACAAGAGTAATATCAATTTCAATCACAAACTTGAGCATTGACAATTGAGTAGCTTTAACTTAGTCAAACGATGGCAGAGTGACGTACGTGACCTTGGACAATAGATGAAAAATTGATGGTCGTCATTCAAACAAATATTGCTAGTGAACCAATCAATACGGATTATTGAGGAATGGATCATTTGAACTCTTTAAAAAAATTAATCAAAGATAGGCGAAAAAAATAAAATCAATTAAGTGTCATGAGACCAAGGAAAAAATCAAACTTTTATCATTGAAAAAGCTACCGACTAGATTCTTTTGAACGCTACGATAATTGTTGAATGGACTATAGGGAATGCAAAATGCATAAAGAATCTAAAAGAAGTGCACCTTGATATTGCATATGGATTACATTTGCCATGATTGTGTGAGTAACTCATGACTTTAGGATTTAAAGTTGGAAACATAGGGAAGCTTGAGATGTGGATGAAGTTCATGTGTAGAGACCAGGAGATGGAGGAAGATAGAATTGACTAGAAAGGTTCAATCTTATACACAAGATTTGACTTCAACAAAACAAAATGGTTTGATCCATGCAAAAGTAAACATACAAAGAAATTCAAAATCAATCTTTTTTTGAGCACATTCACGCTCAACCAAATATTTCATATGTAGAGGAGTACATGATTATGTGAATATGCATAAGGTTTGATTTGTGAAGAGCTTTGTAGGATGTCCATTTGGATGAATTGAGATGTAATCTTCATTTGGATACTACAAACGATGATCAAGAATTTAAGGACCAAAGAGAAGAGATAATGTATCTATCTTCTTACTAGATGAAAATCTATTTAAAAATGGACTGGTTTACTACAACAAATCGAAAGAAGTATAAATTGAAGATGAGATTGTCAAATATTAAAGATGAATTGGATGTAGCCATTAGTAAACGCAACAGATTCATAACTAGCCAACTAGGGGTAGGAGGAGTAGAGGAAGTCACTTTGTGGGAAGTGTTCATTATCTTGGAGGAAGGTATCCCTTGTATGGCTTGGCAAAAAGCCATACAGCCATATATGGAGAATGTGACAAAGGAAAATATCATGACAAAGAAAGAATTAGATGAAAACAATGACTTTCTTTTAAAATAAAATAAAATCATTTGTTAAAGTAGAGAACGTGCACTTTGGATTCAAGTAACTAGATTAAATAACCAAGTTATCCATCTAAATGTAAAACAGCTTGCACAATTGGAGACATTAGCCAACATATGCACTATATATATATATTTACAATGTATAATGACTTTGAGGCAAAGTCATTGGAGCAAGCAATGAAAAAGTTCCAAAAATATCAAGGATTCCATGAAGGATATGTATTGAGTGATGGGATTGAAATGTCAAAAAAGGGATGAAGACCTATCAACATGATATGACAAAGAAGGTGTGTGAGGTACATGTGAGTGTGGATTCATTCGAATAGCAACTGAAGTCATCCAAGAAACAAAAATCCAAAAAAAATTGTTGGAGAGGACAATATTGATTAAAAGGAACCTATGATAGTTTAGAGTTAGAAATGTATATAAGTGGAATCATGAGGTAGTTACAAGGCTCTTCAATTTGACCCATTCTAAGAAAAAATACAATTTTGATTAAAGGGTCAAATGAGACACTTGTGGCTAAAGAAATTGTGTCTAAATGGTGGACAACATTTGGATAAATTTTTCTTACGAATCAAAGGATTTGGCTTATTTGAGCACTCGAACAAATAAAAAAATGTAATGTTATCATTAGTTTGTTTGTATGTAGCTAGGAATCGATCATTTTATTGAAAAGATATCCATTATATATTGACAATATGTTCTAACGATATTATTTATGTATTTAGTGTTATCTTGATTGATGAGTTATATGTGTGTTATTTGAATTGAATTTTACAAACATTTGAAGTGTATTTGACTATTGATCTTCATACTTCAAATTCCATATTATATAAAGATGTGCAAATCAATTTATTTATTTATTTTGCATTTTGGCTATCTTGGTACCTCATTCCTCTTGGAAATAAATATATTATATTCTGATTTATTCCTTTCTTGTATAGCATGTGTGTTACAAACATGAAACATTCATTCATGATAATAATGTCACCATGATCTAAACACGAAAAAATGTGTTTAGATCATGATTGAATTCATCATGCAAGAATTATTTATTATATTTATGACAAATTCTTGCATATAACCTTTAATAGGAATACTAAATACTTAATGAATAGTTTGAGTAGAGAGATCTCCAATCATATAGCCGTCACTCAAGTACTCCCTCATAATCAGATTAACTTTTGTTAGTGGAATCCAATACTGTTTCAAAATAAAAATGAGACAAGTAAACATGCACATTCTCCTTGTTTTATTTTTTAGGATATTATAAGCATGACACTTATCATGTGTTAAGATTAGAATTTGTGATGGCTCCACATATTTCAGTCATTTTTTGCAAATCCAAACATGTAGAGGCTCCATTGAATTGTGAAGAATATAACACCTTATCAAAAATATGTTCATTAGTTTTTCAAACAATTTTTAACATGTTATAATTTACGTATATAGTACACCATAAATAAACATAACAAAAAGGAAATATTAATCTCATAATATCAAGTTACGGACACATAGATATTTTCCATATACATTTACGGAGCATGTGGATAATTCATGATAATAGCTCAACAAAAAAACTTAAACAAATAAAATGAAATATTAAACAAATATTTATTGAATACAAATTATTAAAATTATCGAATCAAATTTGTCTTTTTTTATTTATTTATAAACATTTATATTCTTTTTTTCAACTAATTATTCATCATATGCAAGCTTCTATTTATTAATAACCGTATGAATTTTTTAAAATTAAGTGAAAAAAAATATATGACATTTTTGAGTATACAATTGAATATAATGTTGTATAAAATATGAAGTATTTTTATAAGCACAATTTTTATGTGTGAAAAGATTGAATACTATATAAAAATTAGTGTCAAATATAAGTATGATTGGAATTGGCATACATGTTAAACTTGCATCACTGATGATATCTATCTCCATAATATATAGGATGAAATTAATTATTATTGCAATTCACTCAAACCTATTAGATCTACAACTTTTGCAAATTTGTGATCAATGGTAATAAAGACATGGTGGTTTATACTTTATGATGTACTTTGATAAAAAATATGATCAAAGTTTCATTACTTACACATTGCAAACTCATATGAGCTCCATATAAAAAGAGTATAATATCATAATAAAATATAACCATTTTATTTTCATCTCTTAAATACCTCCACTTCCATGTGACAACGTCAATATATGGTTCATAATAAAATGTGGATTTGGAAACAAATTTCAGCTTGCCAATTAATCATTTGTAATTTTCAGAAAGATATTTTTCCTACATAAATATGATTGACACACATGTCATTCTTTCTATTTTTGAGAGTATTGAAAAATTTAATAGAGTCATATATTGAATAATTGAAATTATTTATTTATCAATAATTATACTTATTTGTAATATATAGACAACGAACTCTCTAGGTAGGCACTAAAAAAAACTATATCAATATTAATTAAAGTAATCTTGACAATATGGTAAAAGATATTTTAACAATCTATACAATCAAAAACTAAAAATGTAAGAATATTTTATAACATGCATCTTGTGATCATGAATGATCAAATTTGATAAGAGTTAAATTAACAAAAGCATACAAAATTTGACTTTGAAAAAACTTATGAGATTTTACAACAACAAAAAAAACTTGTTTTAAAAAAATTACATATTCTTGTTATACTTTGTCTTTCATCATCACCACAGTTGTCTATAGTTTATTTGAGACTTTTTTGAATGGAAAAAAAATGATCAATTTTCTTATCAACATTTTTTAATTTAATTTTTTATTTTATCATGAATATGAAGACATCATATTTATTGTAATGAATCATAAATAAAAAAGTAAAATTTTACTTTATTCTATTTTAAATCATTTGATAAATATTAAGAATGATTGATAAAAAGTTCAATATTCAATTTTAAAACATATTATTTTCAGTTTATAAATTTTAAATATGACTCTTTTAAATATTTATTAAATAATAAAAAATACTGATGTTAATACAAAATAACGTGAGATGTGTTAAAAATATCATCAACCTTTATTTATGAATTTAATATAAGTGATATTTATCATATTTGTTATTTTTTTATATTGATAATAACATAAAAAAATCATTTTTATATTTACATGATTTTTTTTTTTTTTTTTTTTAAATAAAGATGCTCCAAAAAATAAATAGACAAATTAATGTCAAAGCTCCTAATAGCAATTTCATGTGTTTGAGGGAGTAAGACAACTTGTACAAGTAAACAAATAGAGGCTGTTAAATACCCATGAAAAGAATGAAAAGAATTGGGTACAAGAGTAATATCAATTTCAATCACAAACTTGAGCATTGACAATTGAGTAGCTTTAACTTAGTCAAACGATGGCGAGTGACGTCGTGACCTTGGACAATAGATGAAAAATTGATGGTCGTCATTCAAACAAATATTGCTAGTGAACCAATCAATACGGATTATTGAGGAATGGATCATTTGAACTCTTTAAAAAAAATTAATCAAAGATAGGCGAAAAAAATAAAATCAATTAAGTGTCATGAGACCAAGGAAAAAATCAAACTTTTATCATTGAAAAAGCTACCGACTAGATTCTTTTGAACGCTACGATAATTGTTGGAATGGACTATAGGGAATGCAAAATGCATAAAGAATCTAAAAAGAAGTGCACCTTGATATTGCATATGGATTACATTTGCCATGATTGTGTGAGTAACTCATGACTTTAGGATTTAAAGTTGGAAACATAGGGAAGCTTGAGATGTGGATGAAGTTCATGTGTAGAGACCAGGAGATGGAGGAAGATAGAATTGACTAGAAAGGTTCAATCTTATACACAAGATTTGACTTCAACAAAACAAAATGGTTTGATCCATGCAAAAGTAAACATACAAAGAAATTCAAAATCAATCTTTTTGAGCACATTCACGCTCAACCAAATATTTCATATGTAGAGGAGTACATGATTATGTGAATATGCATAAGGTTTGATTTGTGAAGAGCTTTGTAGGATGTCCAGTTTGGATGAATTGAGATGTAATCTTCATTTGGATACTACAAACGATGATCAAGAATTTAAGGACCAAAGAGAAGAGATAATGTATCTATCTTCTTACTAGATGAAAATCTATTTAAAAAATGGACTGGTTTACTACAACAAATCGAAAGAAGTATAAATTGAAGATGAGATTGTCAAATATTAAAGATGAATTGGATGTAGCCATTAGTAAACGCAACAGATTCATAACTAGCCAACTAGGGTAGGAGGAGTAGAGGAAGTCACTTTGTGGGAAGTGTTCATTATCTTGGAGGAAGGTATCCCTTGTATGGCTTGGCAAAAAAGCCATACAGCCATATATGGAGAATGTGACAAAGGAAAATATCATGACAAAGAAAGAATTAGATGAAAACAATGACTTTCTTTTAAAATAAAATAAAATCATTTGTTAAAGTAGAGAACGTGCAGCTTTGGATTCAAGTAACTAGATTAAATAACCAAGTTATCCATCTAAATGTAAAACAGCTTGCACAATTGGAGACATTAGCCAACATATGCACTATATATATATATTTACAATGTATAATGACTTTGAGGCAAAGTCATTGGAGCAAGCAATGAAAAAGTTCCAAAAATATCAAGGATTCCATGAAGGATATGTATTGAGTGATGGGATTGAAATGTCAAAAAGGGATGAAGACCTATCAACATGATATGACAAAGAAGGTGTGTGGAGAGGTACATGTGAGTGTGGATTCATTCGAATAGCAACTGAAGTCATCCAAGAAACAAAAATCCAAAAAAAAATTGTTGGAGAGGACAATATTGATTAAAAGGAACCTATGATAGTTTAGAGTTAGAAATGTATATAAGTGGAATCATGAGGTAGTTACAAGGCTCTTCAATTTGACCCATTCTAAGAAAAATACAATTTTGATTAAAGGGTCAAATGAGACACTTGTGGCTAAAGAAATTGTGTCTAAAATGGTGGACAACATTTGGATAAATTTTTCTTACGAATCAAAGGATTTGGCTTATTTGAGCACTCGAACAAATAAAAAAATGTAATGTTATCATTAGTTTGTTTGTATGTAGCTAGGAATCGATCATTTTATTGAAAAGATATCCATTATATATTGACAATATGTTCTAACGATATTATTTATGTATTTAGTGTTATCTTGATTGATGAGTTATATGTGTGTTATTTGAATTGAATTTTACAAACATTTGAAGTGTATTTGACTATTGATCTTCATACTTCAAATTCCATATTATATAAAGATGTGCAAATCAATTTATTTATTTATTTTGCATTTTGGCTATCTTGGTACCTCATTCCTCTTGGAAATAAATATATTATATTCTGATTTATTCCTTTCTTGTATAGCATGTGTGTTACAAACATGAAACATTCATTCATGATAATAATGTCACCATGATCTAAACACGAAAAAATGTGTTTAGATCATGATTGAATTCATCATGCAAGAATTATTTATTATATTTATGACAAATTCTTGCATATAACCTTTAATAGGAATACTAAATACTTAATGAATAGTTTGAGTAGAGAGATCTCCAATCATATAGCCGTCACTCAAGTACTCCCTCATAATCAGATTAACTTTTGTTAGTGGAATCCAATACTGTTTCAAAATAAAAATGAGACAAGTAAACATGCACATTCTCCTTGTTTTATTTTTTAGGATATTATAAGCATGACACTTATCATGTGTTAAGATTAGAATTTGTGATGGCTCCACATATTTCAGTCATTTTTTGCAAATCCAAACATGTAGAGGCTCCATTGAATTGTGAAGAATATAACACCTTATCAAAAATATGTTCATTAGTTTTTCAAACAATTTTTAACATGTTATAATTTACGTATATAGTACACCATAAATAAACATAACAAAAAGGAAATATTAATCTCATAATATCAAGTTACGGACACATAGATATTTTCCATATACATTTACGGAGCATGTGGATAATTCATGATAATAGCTCAACAAAAAACTTAAACAAAAAAATGAAATATTAAACAAATATTTATTGAATACAAATTATTAAAATTATCGAATCAAATTTGTCTTTTTTATTTATTTATAAACATTTATATTCTTTTTCAACTAATTATTCATCATATGCAAGCTTCTATTTATTAATAACCGTATGAATTTTTAAAATTAAGTGAAAAAAATATATGACATTTTTGAGTATACAATTGAATATAATGTTGTATAAAATATGAAGTATTTTTATAAGCACAATTTTTATGTGTGAAAAGATTGAATACTATATAAAAATTAGTGTCAAATATAAGTATGATTGGAATTGGCATACATGTTAAACTTGCATCACTGATGATATCTATCTCCATAATATATAGGATGAAATTAATTATTATTGCAATTCACTCAAACCTATTAGATCTACAACTTTTGCAAATTTGTGATCAATGGTAATAAAGACATGGTGGTTTATACTTTATGATGTACTTTGATAAAAAATATGATCAAAGTTTCATTACTTACACATTGCAAACTCATATGAGCTCCATATAAAAAGAGTATAATATCATAATAAAATATAACCATTTTATTTTCATCTCTTAAATACCTCCACTTCCATGTGACAACGTCAATATATGGTTCATAATAAAATGTGGATTTGGAAACAAATTTCAGCTTGCCAATTAATCATTTGTAATTTTCAGAAAGATATTTTTCCTACATAAATATGATTGACACACATGTCATTCTTTCTATTTTTGAGAGTATTGAAAAATTTAATAGAGTCATATATTGAATAATTGAAATTATTTATTTATCAATAATTATACTTATTTGTAATATATAGACAACGAACTCTCTAGGTAGGCACTAAAAAAAAACTATATCAATATTAATTAAAGTAATCTTGACAATATGGTAAAAGATATTTTAACAATCTATACAATCAAAAACTAAAAATGTAAGAATATTTTATAACATGCATCTTGTGATCATGAATGATCAAATTTGATAAGAGTTAAATTAACAAAAGCATACAAAATTTGACTTTGAAAAAAACTTATGAGAT
Source organism: Marchantia paleacea (assembly GCA_014180765.2). Taxonomy (NCBI): domain Eukaryota; kingdom Viridiplantae; phylum Streptophyta; class Marchantiopsida; order Marchantiales; family Marchantiaceae; genus Marchantia; species Marchantia paleacea. The sequence continues at coordinate 70,776 of MUAA02000092.1, read as the reverse complement.
TTTACAACAACAAAAAAAAACTTGTTTTAAAAAATTACATATTCTTGTTATACTTTGTCTTTCATCATCATCACCACAGTTGTCTATAGTTTATTTGAGACTTTTTGAATGGAAAAAAATGATCAATTTTCTTATCAACATTTTTTTAATTTAATTTTTTATTTTATCATGAATATGAAGACATCATATTTATTGTAATGAATCATAAATAAAAAGTAAAATTTTACTTTATTCTATTTTAAATCATTTGATAAATATTAAGAATGATTGATAAAAAGTTCAATATTCAATTTTAAAACATATTATTTTCAGTTTATAAATTTTAAATATGACTCTTTTAAATATTTATTAAATAATAAAAAATACTGATGTTAATACAAAATAACGTGAGATGTGTTAAAAAATATCATCAACCTTTATTTATGAATTTAATATAAGTGATATTTATCATATTTGTTATTTTTTTTATATTGATAATAACATAAAAAAATCATTTTTATATTTTTTTTTTTTTTTTTTTTTTTTTTAAAATAAAGATGCTCCAAAAATAAATAGACAAATTAATGTCAAAGCTCCTAATAGCAATTTCATGTGTTTGAGGGAGTAAGACAACTTGTACAAGTAAACAAATAGAGGCTGTTAAATACCCATGAAAAGAATGAAAAGAATTGGGTACAAGAGTAATATCAATTTCAATCACAAACTTGAGCATTGACAATTGAGTAGCTTTAACTTAGTCAAACGATGGCGCGAGTGACGTGCGTGACCTTGGACAATAGATGAAAAATTGATGGTCGTCATTCAAACAAATATTGCTAGTGAACCAATCAATACGGATTATTGAGGAATGGATCATTTGAACTCTTTAAAAAAAATTAATCAAAGATAGGCGAAAAAAATAAAATCAATTAAGTGTCATGAGACCAAGGAAAAAATCAAACTTTTATCATTGAAAAAGCTACCGACTAGATTCTTTTGAACGCTACGATAATTGTTGGAATGGACTATAGGAATGCAAAATGCATAAAGAATCTAAAAAGAAGTGCACCTTGATATTGCATATGGATTACATTTGCCATGATTGTGTGAGTAACTCATGACTTTAGGATTTAAAGTTGGAAACATAGGGAAGCTTGAGATGTGGATGAAGTTCATGTGTAGAGACCAGGAGATGGAGGAAGATAGAATTGACTAGAAAGGTTCAATCTTATACACAAGATTTGACTTCAACAAAACAAAATGGTTTGATCCATGCAAAAGTAAACATACAAAGAAATTCAAAATCAATCTTTTTTGAGCACATTCACGCTCAACCAAATATTTCATATGTAGAGGAGTACATGATTATGTGAATATGCATAAGGTTTGATTTGTGAAGAGCTTTGTAGGATGTCCAGTTGGATGAATTGAGATGTAATCTTCATTTGGATACTACAAACGATGATCAAGAATTTAAGGACCAAAGAGAAGAGATAATGTATCTATCTTCTTACTAGATGAAAATCTATTTAAAAATGGACTGGTTTACTACAACAAATCGAAAGAAGTATAAATTGAAGATGAGATTGTCAAATATTAAAGATGAATTGGATGTAGCCATTAGTAAACGCAACAGATTCATAACTAGCCAACTAGGGGTAGGAGGAGTAGAGGAAGTCACTTTGTGGGAAGTGTTCATTATCTTGGAGGAAGGTATCCCTTGTATGGCTTGGCAAAAAAAGCCATACAGCCATATATGGAGAATGTGACAAAGGAAAATATCATGACAAAGAAAGAATTAGATGAAAACAATGACTTTCTTTTTAAAATAAAATAAAATCATTTGTTAAAGTAGAGAACGTGCAGCTTTGGATTCAAGTAACTAGATTAAATAACCAAGTTATCCATCTAAATGTAAAACAGCTTGCACAATTGGAGACATTAGCCAACATATGCACTATATATATATATTTACAATGTATAATGACTTTGAGGCAAAGTCGTTGGAGCAAGCAATGAAAAAGTTCCAAAATATCAAGGATTCCATGAAGGATATGTATTGAGTGATGGGATTGAAATGTCAAAAAGGGATGAAGACCTATCAACATGATATGACAAAGAAGGTGTGTGAGGTACATGTGAGTGTGGATTCATTCGAATAGCAACTGAAGTCATCCAAGAAACAAAAATCCAAAAAAAATTGTTGGAGAGGACAATATTGATTAAAAGGAACCTATGATAGTTTAGAGTTAGAAATGTATATAAGTGGAATCATGAGGTAGTTACAAGGCTCTTCAATTTGACCCATTCTAAGAAAAATACAATTTTGATTAAAGGGTCAAATGAGACACTTGTGGCTAAAGAAATTGTGTCTAAATGGTGGACAACATTTGGATAAATTTTTCTTACGAATCAAAGGATTTGGCTTATTTGAGCACTCGAACAAATAAAAAAAAATGTAATGTTATCATTAGTTTGTTTGTATGTAGCTAGGAATCGATCATTTTATTGAAAAGATATCCATTATATATTGACAATATGTTCTAACGATATTATTTATGTATTTAGTGTTATCTTGATTGATGAGTTATATGTGTGTTATTTGAATTGAATTTTACAAACATTTGAAGTGTATTTGACTATTGATCTTCATACTTCAAATTCCATATTATATAAAGATGTGCAAATCAATTTATTTATTTATTTTGCATTTTGGCTATCTTGGTACCTCATTCCTCTTGGAAATAAATATATTATATTCTGATTTATTCCTTTCTTGTATAGCATGTGTGTTACAAACATGAAACATTCATTCATGATAATAATGTCACCATGATCTAAACACGAAAAAATGTGTTTAGATCATGATTGAATTCATCATGCAAGAATTATTTATTATATTTATGACAAATTCTTGCATATAACCTTTAATAGGAATACTAAATACTTAATGAATAGTTTGAGTAGAGAGATCTCCAATCATATAGCCGTCACTCAAGTACTCCCTCATAATCAGATTAACTTTTGTTAGTGGAATCCAATACTGTTTCAAAATAAAAATGAGACAAGTAAACATGCACATTCTCCTTGTTTTATTTTTTAGGATATTATAAGCATGACACTTATCATGTGTTAAGATTAGAATTTGTGATGGCTCCACATATTTCAGTCATTTTTGCAAATCCAAACATGTAGAGGCTCCATTGAATTGTGAAGAATATAACACCTTATCAAAAATATGTTCATTAGTTTTTCAAACAATTTTTAACATGTTATAATTTACGTATATAGTACACCATAAATAAACATAACAAAAAGGAAATATTAATCTCATAATATCAAGTTACGGACACATAGATATTTTCCATATACATTTACGGAGCATGTGGATAATTCATGATAATAGCTCAACAAAAAACTTAAACAAATAAAATGAAATATTAAACAAATATTTATTGAATACAAATTATTAAAATTATCGAATCAAATTTGTCTTTTTTATTTATTTATAAACATTTATATTCTTTTTTCAACTAATTATTCATCATATGCAAGCTTCTATTTATTAATAACCGTATGAATTTTTTAAAATTAAGTGAAAAAAAATATATGACATTTTTGAGTATACAATTGAATATAATGTTGTATAAAATATGAAGTATTTTTATAAGCACAATTTTTATGTGTGAAAAGATTGAATACTATATAAAAATTAGTGTCAAATATAAGTATGATTGGAATTGGCATACATGTTAAACTTGCATCACTGATGATATCTATCTCCATAATATATAGGATGAAATTAATTATTATTGCAATTCACTCAAACCTATTAGATCTACAACTTTTGCAAATTTGTGATCAATGGTAATAGCACATGGTGGTTTATACTTTATGATGTACTTTGATAAAAAATATGATCAAAGTTTCATTACTTACACATTGCAAACTCATATGAGCTCCATATAAAAAGAGTATAATATCATAATAAAATATAACCATTTTATTTTCATCTCTTAAATACCTCCACTTCCATGTGACAACGTCAATATATGGTTCATAATAAAATGTGGATTTGGAAACAAATTTCAGCTTGCCAATTAATCATTTGTAATTTTCAGAAAGATATTTTTCCTACATAAATATGATTGACACACATGTCATTCTTTCTATTTTTGAGAGTATTGAAAAAATTTAATAGAGTCATATATTGAATAATTGAAATTATTTATTTATCAATAATTATACTTATTTGTAATATATAGACAACGAACTCTCTAGGTAGGCACTAAAAAAAAACTATATCAATATTAATTAAAGTAATCTTGACAATATGGTAAAAGATATTTTAACAATCTATACAATCAAAAACTAAAAATGTAAGAATATTTTATAACATGCATCTTGTGATCATGAATGATCAAATTTGATAAGAGTTAAATTAACAAAAGCATACAAAATTTGACTTTGAAAAAACTTATGAGATTTTACAACAACAAAAAAAACTTGTTTTAAAAAATTACATATTCTTGTTATACTTTGTCTTTCATCATCACCACAGTTGTCTATAGTTTATTTGAGACTTTTTGAATGGAAAAAAATGATCAATTTTCTTATCAACATTTTTTTTAATTTAATTTTTTATTTTATCATGAATATGAAGACATCATATTTATTGTAATGAATCATAAATAAAAAGTAAAATTTTACTTTATTCTATTTTAAATCATTTGATAAATATTAAGAATGATTGATAAAAAGTTCAATATTCAATTTTAAAACATATTATTTTCAGTTTATAAATTTTAAATATGACTCTTTTAAATATTTATTAAATAATAAAAAATACTGATGTTAATACAAAATAACGTGAGATGTGTTAAAAAATATCATCAACCTTTATTTATGAATTTAATATAAGTGATATTTATCATATTTGTTATTTTTTTTATATTGATAATAACATAAAAAAAATCATTTTTATATTTACATGAGTTTTTTTTTTTTTTTTTTAAATAAAGATGCTCCAAAAATAAATAGACAAATTAATGTCAAAGCTCCTAATAGCAATTTCATGTGTTTGAGGGAGTAAGACAACTTGTACAAGTAAACAAATAGAGGCTGTTAAATACCCATGAAAAGAATGAAAAGAATTGGGTACAAGAGTAATATCAATTTCAATCACAAACTTGAGCATTGACAATTGAGTAGCTTTAACTTAGTCAAACGATGGCGAGTGACGTGACGTGACCTTGGACAATAGATGAAAAATTGATGGTCGTCATTCAAACAAATATTGCTAGTGAACCAATCAATACGGATTATTGAGGAATGGATCATTTGAACTCTTTAAAAAAATTAATCAAAGATAGGCGAAAAAAAATAAAATCAATTAAGTGTCATGAGACCAAGGAAAAAAATCAAACTTTTATCATTGAAAAAGCTACCGACTAGATTCTTTTGAACGCTACGATAATTGTTGGAATGGACTATAGGGAATGCAAAATGCATAAAGAATCTAAAAGAAGTGCACCTTGATATTGCATATGGATTACATTTGCCATGATTGTGTGAGTAACTCATGACTTTAGGATTTAAAGTTGGAAACATAGGGAAGCTTGAGATGTGGATGAAGTTCATGTGTAGAGACCAGGAGATGGAGGAAGATAGAATTGACTAGAAAGGTTCAATCTTATACACAAGATTTGACTTCAACAAAACAAAATGGTTTGATCCATGCAAAAGTAAACATACAAAGAAATTCAAAATCAATCTTTTTTTTGAGCACATTCACGCTCAACCAAATATTTCATATGTAGAGGAGTACATGATTATGTGAATATGCATAAGGTTTGATTTGTGAAGAGCTTTGTAGGATGTCCAGTTTGGATGAATTGAGATGTAATCTTCATTTGGATACTACAAACGATGATCAAGAATTTAAGGACCAAAGAGAAGAGATAATGTATCTATCTTCTTACTAGATGAAAATCTATTTAAAAATGGACTGGTTTACTACAACAAATCGAAAGAAGTATAAATTGAAGATGAGATTGTCAAATATTAAAGATGAATTGGATGTAGCCATTAGTAAACGCAACAGATTCATAACTAGCCAACTAGGGGTAGGAGGAGTAGAGGAAGTCACTTTGTGGGAAGTGTTCATTATCTTGGAGGAAGGTATCCCTTGTATGGCTTGGCAAAAAAAAGCCATACAGCCATATATGGAGAATGTGACAAAGGAAAATATCATGACAAAGAAAGAATTAGATGAAAACAATGACTTTCTTTTAAAATAAAATAAAATCATTTGTTAAAGTAGAGAACGTGCAGCTTTGGATTCAAGTAACTAGATTAAATAACCAAGTTATCCATCTAAATGTAAAACAGCTTGCACAATTGGAGACATTAGCCAACATATGCACTATATATATATATTTTACAATGTATAATGACTTTGAGGCAAAGCTGTTGGAGCAAGCAATGAAAAAGTTCCAAAAATATCAAGGATTCCATGAAGGATATGTATTGAGTGATGGGATTGAAATGTCAAAAAGGGATGAAGACCTATCAACATGATATGACAAAGAAGGTGTGTGAGGTACATGTGAGTGTGGATTCATTCGAATAGCAACTGAAGTCATCCAAGAAACAAAAATCCAAAAAAATTGTTGGAGAGGACAATATTGATTAAAAGGAACCTATGATAGTTTAGAGTTAGAAATGTATATAAGTGGAATCATGAGGTAGTTACAAGGCTCTTCAATTTGACCCATTCTAAGAAAAATACAATTTTGATTAAAGGGTCAAATGAGACACTTGTGGCTAAAGAAATTGTGTCTAAATGGTGGACAACATTTGGATAAATTTTTCTTACGAATCAAAGGATTTGGCTTATTTGAGCACTCGAACAAATAAAAAAATGTAATGTTATCATTAGTTTGTTTGTATGTAGCTAGGAATCGATCATTTTATTGAAAAGATATCCATTATATATTGACAATATGTTCTAACGATATTATTTATGTATTTAGTGTTATCTTGATTGATGAGTTATATGTGTGTTATTTGAATTGAATTTTACAAACATTTGAAGTGTATTTGACTATTGATCTTCATACTTCAAATTCCATATTATATAAAGATGTGCAAATCAATTTATTTATTTATTTTGCATTTTGGCTATCTTGGTACCTCATTCCTCTTGGAAATAAATATATAATATTCTGATTTATTCCTTTCTTGTATAGCATGTGTGTTACAAACATGAAACATTCATTCATGATAATAATGTCACCATGATCTAAACACGAAAAAATGTGTTTAGATCATGATTGAATTCATCATGCAAGAATTATTTATTATATTTATGACAAATTCTTGCATATAACCTTTAATAGGAATACTAAATACTTAATGAATAGTTTGAGTAGAGAGATCTCCAATCATATAGCCGTCACTCAAGTACTCCCTCATAATCAGATTAACTTTTGTTAGTGGAATCCAATACTGTTTCAAAATAAAAATGAGACAAGTAAACATGCACATTCTCCTTGTTTTATTTTTTAGGATATTATAAGCATGACACTTATCATGTGTTAAGATTAGAATTTGTGATGGCTCCACATATTTCAGTCATTTTTGCAAATCCAAACATGTAGAGGCTCCATTGAATTGTGAAGAATATAACACCTTATCAAAAATATGTTCATTAGTTTTTCAAACAATTTTTAACATGTTATAATTTACGTATATAGTACACCATAAATAAACATAACAAAAAGGAAATATTAATCTCATAATATCAAGTTACGGACACATAGATATTTTCCATATACATTTACGGAGCATGTGGATAATTCATGATAATAGCTCAACAAAAAACTTAAACAAATAAAATGAAATATTAAACAAATATTTATTGAATACAAATTATTAAAATTATCGAATCAAATTTGTCTTTTTTATTTATTTATAAACATTTATATTCTTTTTTCAACTAATTATTCATCATATGCAAGCTTCTATTTATTAATAACCGTATGAATTTTTTAAAATTAAGTGAAAAAAATATATGACATTTTTGAGTATACAATTGAATATAATGTTGTATAAAATATGAAGTATTTTTATAAGCACAATTTTTATGTGTGAAAAGATTGAATACTATATAAAAATTAGTGTCAAATATAAGTATGATTGGAATTGGCATACATGTTAAACTTGCATCACTGATGATATCTATCTCCATAATATATAGGATGAAATTAATTATTATTGCAATTCACTCAAACCTATTAGATCTACAACTTTTGCAAATTTGTGATCAATGGTAATAAAGACATGGTGGTTTATACTTTATGATGTACTTTGATAAAAAATATGATCAAAGTTTCATTACTTACACATTGCAAACTCATATGAGCTCCATATAAAAAAGAGTATAATATCATAATAAAATATAACCATTTTATTTTCATCTCTTAAATACCTCCACTTCCATGTGACAACGTCAATATATGGTTCATAATAAAATGTGGATTTGGAAACAAATTTCAGCTTGCCAATTAATCATTTGTAATTTTCAGAAAGATATTTTTCCTACATAAATATGATTGACACACATGTCATTCTTTCTATTTTTGAGAGTATTGAAAAATTTAATAGAGTCATATATTGAATAATTGAAATTATTTATTTATCAATAATTATACTTATTTGTAATATATAGACAACGAACTCTCTAGGTAGGCACTAAAAAAAAACTATATCAATATTAATTAAAGTAATCTTGACAATATGGTAAAAGATATTTTAACAATCTATACAATCAAAAACTAAAAATGTAAGAATATTTTATAACATGCATCTTGTGATCATGAATGATCAAATTTGATAAGAGTTAAATTAACAAAAGCATACAAAATTTGACTTTGAAAAAACTTATGAGATTTTACAACAACAAAAAAAACTTGTTTTAAAAAATTACATATTCTTGTTATACTTTGTCTTTCATCATCACCACAGTTGTCTATAGTTTATTTGAGACTTTTTGAATGGAAAAAAAATGATCAATTTTCTTATCAACATTTTTTTAATTTAATTTTTTATTTTATCATGAATATGAAGACATCATATTTATTGTAATGAATCATAAATAAAAAGTAAAATTTTACTTTATTCTATTTTAAATCATTTGATAAATATTAAGAATGATTGATAAAAAGTTCAATATTCAATTTTAAAACATATTATTTTCAGTTTATAAATTTTAAATATGACTCTTTTAAATATTTATTAAATAATAAAAAATACTGATGTTAATACAAAATAACGTGAGATGTGTTAAAAAATATCATCAACCTTTATTTATGAATTTAATATAAGTGATATTTATCATATTTGTTATTTTTTTTATATTGATAATAACATAAAAAAAATCATTTTTATATTTACATGAGTTTTTTTTTTTTTTTTTTTTAATAAAGATGCTCCAAAAATAAATAGACAAATTAATGTCAAAGCTCCTAATAGCAATTTCATGTGTTTGAGGGAGTAAGACAACTTGTACAAGTAAACAAATAGAGGCTGTTAAATACCCATGAAAAGAATGAAAAGAATTGGGTACAAGAGTAATATCAATTTCAATCACAAACTTGAGCATTGACAATTGAGTAGCTTTAACTTAGTCAAACGATGGCAGAGTGGCGTCGTGACCTTGGACAATAGATGAAAAATTGATGGTCGTCATTCAAACAAATATTGCTAGTGAACCAATCAATACGGATTATTGAGGAATGGATCATTTGAACTCTTTAAAAAAATTAATCAAAGATAGGCGAAAAAAAATAAAATCAATTAAGTGTCATGAGACCAAGGAAAAAAATCAAACTTTTATCATTGAAAAAAGCTACCGACTAGATTCTTTTTGAACGCTACGATAATTGTTGGAATGGACTATAGGGAATGCAAAATGCATAAAGAATCTAAAAAAGAAGTGCACCTTGATATTGCATATGGATTACATTTGCCATGATTGTGTGAGTAACTCATGACTTTAGGATTTAAAGTTGGAAACATAGGGAAGCTTGAGATGTGGATGAAGTTCATGTGTAGAGACCAGGAGATGGAGGAAGATAGAATTGACTAGAAAGGTTCAATCTTATACACAAGATTTGACTTCAACAAAACAAAATGGTTTGATCCATGCAAAAGTAAACATACAAAAAAATTCAAAATCAATCTTTTTTGAGCACATTCACGCTCAACCAAATATTTCATATGTAGAGGAGTACATGATTATGTGAATATGCATAAGGTTTGATTTGTGAAGAGCTTTGTAGGATGTCCAGTTTGGATGAATTGAGATGTAATCTTCATTTGGATACTACAAACGATGATCAAGAATTTAAGGACCAAAGAGAAGAGATAATGTATCTATCTTCTTACTAGATGAAAATCTATTTAAAAATGGACTGGTTTACTACAACAAATCGAAAGAAGTATAAATTGAAGATGAGATTGTCAAATATTAAAGATGAATTGGATGTAGCCATTAGTAAACGCAACAGATTCATAACTAGCCAACTAGGGGTAGGAGGAGTAGAGGAAGTCACTTTGTGGGAAGTGTTCATTATCTTGGAGGAAGGTATCCCTTGTATGGCTTGGCAAAAAAAAAGCCATACAGCCATATATGGAGAATGTGACAAAGGAAAATATCATGACAAAGAAAGAATTAGATGAAAACAATGACTTTCTTTTAAAATAAAATAAAATCATTTGTTAAAGTAGAGAACGTGCAGCTTTGGATTCAAGTAACTAGATTAAATAACCAAGTTATCCATCTAAATGTAAAACAGCTTGCACAATTGGAGACATTAGCCAACATATGCACTATATATATATATTTACAATGTATAATGACTTTGAGGCAAAGCTGTTGGAGCAAGCAATGAAAAAGTTCCAAAAATATCAAGGATTCCATGAAGGATATGTATTGAGTGATGGGATTGAAATGTCAAAAAGGGATGAAGACCTATCAACATGATATGACAAAGAAGGTGTGTGTGAGGTACATGTGAGTGTGGATTCATTCGAATAGCAACTGAAGTCATCCAAGAAACAAAAATCCAAAAAAAAATTGTTGGAGAGGACAATATTGATTAAAAGGAACCTATGATAGTTTAGAGTTAGAAATGTATATAAGTGGAATCATGAGGTAGTTACAAGGCTCTTCAATTTGACCCATTCTAAGAAAAATACAATTTTGATTAAAGGGTCAAATGAGACACTTTGTGGCTAAAGAAATTGTGTCTAAATGGTGGACAACATTTGGATAAATTTTTCTTACGAATCAAAGGATTTGGCTTATTTGAGCACTCGAACAAATAAAAAAAATGTAATGTTATCATTAGTTTGTTTGTATGTAGCTAGGAATCGATCATTTTATTGAAAAGATATCCATTATATATTGACAATATGTTCTAACGATATTATTTATGTATTTAGTGTTATCTTGATTGATGAGTTATATGTGTGTTATTTGAATTGAATTTTACAAACATTTGAAGTGTATTTGACTATTGATCTTCATACTTCAAATTCCATATTATATAAAGATGTGCAAATCAATTTATTTATTTATTTTGCATTTTGGCTATCTTGGTACCTCATTCCTCTTGGAAATAAATATATAATATTCTGATTTATTCCTTTCTTGTATAGCATGTGTGTTACAAACATGAAACATTCATTCATGATAATAATGTCACCATGATCTAAACACGAAAAAATGTGTTTAGATCATGATTGAATTCATCATGCAAGAATTATTTATTATATTTATGACAAATTCTTGCATATAACCTTTAATAGGAATACTAAATACTTAATGAATAGTTTGAGTAGAGAGATCTCCAATCATATAGCCGTCACTCAAGTACTCCCTCATAATCAGATTAACTTTTGTTAGTGGAATCCAATACTGTTTCAAAATAAAAATGAGACAAGTAAACATGCACATTCTCCTTGTTTTATTTTTTAGGATATTATAAGCATGACACTTATCATGTGTTAAGATTAGAATTTGTGATGGCTCCACATATTTCAGTCATTTTTTGCAAATCCAAACATGTAGAGGCTCCATTGAATTGTGAAGAATATAACACCTTATCAAAAATATGTTCATTAGTTTTTCAAACAATTTTTAACATGTTATAATTTACGTATATAGTACACCATAAATAAACATAACAAAAAAAAGGAAATATTAATCTCATAATATCAAGTTACGGACACATAGATATTTTCCATATACATTTACGGAGCATGTGGATAATTCATGATAATAGCTCAACAAAAAAACTTAAACAAATAAAATGAAATATTAAACAAATATTTATTGAATACAAATTATTAAAATTATCGAATCAAATTTGTCTTTTTTATTTATTTATAAACATTTATATTCTTTTTCAACTAATTATTCATCATATGCAAGCTTCTATTTATTAATAACCGTATGAATTTTTTAAAATTAAGTGAAAAAAAATATATGACATTTTTTTGAGTATACAATTGAATATAATGTTGTATAAAATATGAAGTATTTTATATAAGCACAATTTTTATGTGTGAAAAGATTGAATACTATATAAAAATTAGTGTCAAATATAAGTATGATTGGAATTGGCATACATGTTAAACTTGCATCACTGATGATATCTATCTCCATAATATATAGGATGAAATTAATTATTATTGCAATTCACTCAAACCTATTAGATCTACAACTTTTGCAAATTTGTGATCAATGGTAATAACACATGGTGGTTTATACTTTATGATGTACTTTGATAAAAAATATGATCAAAGTTTCATTACTTACACATTGCAAACTCATATGAGCTCCATATAAAAAAGAGTATAATATCATAATAAAATATAACCATTTTATTTTCATCTCTTAAATACCTCCACTTCCATGTGACAACGTCAATATATGGTTCATAATAAAATGTGGATTTGGAAACAAATTTCAGCTTGCCAATTAATCATTTGTAATTTTCAGAAAGATATTTTTCCTACATAAATATGATTGACACACATGTCATTCTTTCTATTTTTGAGAGTATTGAAAAATTTAATAGAGTCATATATTGAATAATTGAAATTATTTATTTATCAATAATTATACTTATTTGTAATATATAGACAACGAACTCTCTAGGTAGGCACTAAAAAAAAAAACTATATCAATATTAATTAAAGTAATCTTGACAATATGGTAAAAGATATTTTAACAATCTATACAATCAAAAACTAAAAATGTAAGAATATTTTATAACATGCATCTTGTGATCATGAATGATCAAATTTGATAAGAGTTAAATTAACAAAAGCATACAAAATTTGACTTTGAAAAAACTTATGAGATTTTACAACAACAAAAAAAAACTTGTTTTAAAAAATTACATATTCTTGTTATACTTTGTCTTTCATCATCACCACAGTTGTCTATAGTTTATTTGAGACTTTTTGAATGGAAAAAAAATGATCAATTTTCTTATCAACATTTTTTTAATTTAATTTTTTATTTTATCATGAATATGAAGACATCATATTTATTGTAATGAATCATAAATAAAAAGTAAAATTTTACTTTATTCTATTTTAAATCATTTGATAAATATTAAGAATGATTGATAAAAAGTTCAATATTCAATTTTAAAACATATTATTTTCAGTTTATAAATTTTAAATATGACTCTTTTAAATATTTATTAAATAATAAAAAATACTGATGTTAATACAAAATAACGTGAGATGTGTTAAAAAATATCATCAACCTTTATTTATGAATTTAATATAAGTGATATTTATCATATTTGTTATTTTTTTTATATTGATAATAACATAAAAAAAAAATCATTTTTATATTTACATGAGTTTTTTTTTTTTTTTTTTTAAAATAAAGATGCTCCAAAAATAAATAGACAAATTAATGTCAAAGCTCCTAATAGCAATTTCATGTGTTTGAGGGAGTAAGACAACTTGTACAAGTAAACAAATAGAGGCTGTTAAATACCCATGAAAAGAATGAAAAGAATTGGGTACAAGAGTAATATCAATTTCAATCACAAACTTGAGCATTGACAATTGAGTAGCTTTAACTTAGTCAAACGATGGCAGAGTGGCGTCGTGACCTTGGACAATAGATGAAAAATTGATGGTCGTCATTCAAACAAATATTGCTAGTGAACCAATCAATACGGATTATTGAGGAATGGATCATTTGAACTCTTTAAAAAAATTAATCAAAGATAGGCGAAAAAAAAATAAAATCAATTAAGTGTCATGAGACCAAGGAAAAAATCAAACTTTTATCATTGAAAAAAGCTACCGACTAGATTCTTTTGAACGCTACGATAATTGTTGGAATGGACTATAGGGAATGCAAAATGCATAAAGAATCTAAAAGAAGTGCACCTTGATATTGCATATGGATTACATTTGCCATGATTGTGTGAGTAACTCATGACTTTAGGATTTAAAGTTGGAAACATAGGGAAGCTTGAGATGTGGATGAAGTTCATGTGTAGAGACCAGGAGATGGAGGAAGATAGAATTGACTAGAAAGGTTCAATCTTATACACAAGATTTGACTTCAACAAAACAAAATGGTTTGATCCATGCAAAAGTAAACATACAAAGAAATTCAAAATCAATCTTTTTTGAGCACATTCACGCTCAACCAAATATTTCATATGTAGAGGAGTACATGATTATGTGAATATGCATAAGGTTTGATTTGTGAAGAGCTTTGTAGGATGTCCAGTTTGATGAATTGAGATGTAATCTTCATTTGGATACTACAAACGATGATCAAGAATTTAAGGACCAAAGAGAAGAGATAATGTATCTATCTTCTTACTAGATGAAAATCTATTTAAAAATGGACTGGTTTACTACAACAAATCGAAAGAAGTATAAATTGAAGATGAGATTGTCAAATATTAAAGATGAATTGGATGTAGCCATTAGTAAACGCAACAGATTCATAACTAGCCAACTAGGGGTAGGAGGAGTAGAGGAAGTCACTTTGTGGGAAGTGTTCATTATCTTGGAGGAAGGTATCCCTTGTATGGCTTGGCAAAAAAAACCATACAGCCATATATGGAGAATGTGACAAAGGAAAATATCATGACAAAGAAAGAATTAGATGAAAACAATGACTTTCTTTTTAAAATAAAATAAAATCATTTGTTAAAGTAGAGAACGTGCAGCTTTGGATTCAAGTAACTAGATTAAATAACCAAGTTATCCATCTAAATGTAAAACAGCTTGCACAATTGGAGACATTAGCCAACATATGCACTATATATATATATTTTTACAATGTATAATGACTTTGAGGCAAAGTCATTGGAGCAAGCAATGAAAAAGTTCCAAAAATATCAAGGATTCCATGAAGGATATGTATTGAGTGATGGGATTGAAATGTCAAAAAGGGATGAAGACCTATCAACATGATATGACAAAGAAGGTGTGTGAGGTACATGTGAGTGTGGATTCATTCGAATAGCAACTGAAGTCATCCAAGAAACAAAAATCCAAAAAAAAATTGTTGGAGAGGACAATATTGATTAAAAGGAACCTATGATAGTTTAGAGTTAGAAATGTATATAAGTGGAATCATGAGGTAGTTACAAGGCTCTTTCAATTTGACCCATTCTAAGAAAAAATACAATTTTGATTAAAGGGTCAAATGAGACACTTGTGGCTAAAAGAAATTGTGTCTAAATGGTGGACAACATTTGGATAAATTTTTTCTTACGAATCAAAGGATTTGGCTTATTTGAGCACTCGAACAAATAAAAAAATGTAATGTTATCATTAGTTTGTTTGTATGTAGCTAGGAATCGATCATTTTATTGAAAAGATATCCATTATATATTGACAATATGTTCTAACGATATTATTTATGTATTTAGTGTTATCTTGATTGATGAGTTATATGTGTGTTATTTGAATTGAATTTTACAAACATTTGAAGTGTATTTGACTATTGATCTTCATACTTCAAATTCCATATTATATAAAGATGTGCAAATCAATTTATTTATTTATTTTGCATTTTGGCTATCTTGGTACCTCATTCCTCTTGGAAATAAATATATTATATTCTGATTTATTCCTTTCTTGTATAGCATGTGTGTTACAAACATGAAACATTCATTCATGATAATAATGTCACCATGATCTAAACACGAAAAAATGTGTTTAGATCATGATTGAATTCATCATGCAAGAATTATTTATTATATTTATGACAAATTCTTGCATATAACCTTTAATAGGAATACTAAATACTTAATGAATAGTTTGAGTAGAGAGATCTCCAATCATATAGCCGTCACTCAAGTACTCCCTCATAATCAGATTAACTTTTGTTAGTGGAATCCAATACTGTTTCAAAATAAAAATGAGACAAGTAAACATGCACATTCTCCTTGTTTTATTTTTTTAGGATATTATAAGCATGACACTTATCATGTGTTAAGATTAGAATTTGTGATGGCTCCACATATTTCAGTCATTTTTTGCAAATCCAAACATGTAGAGGCTCCATTGAATTGTGAAGAATATAACACCTTATCAAAAATATGTTCATTAGTTTTTCAAACAATTTTTAACATGTTATAATTTACGTATATAGTACACCATAAATAAACATAACAAAAAGGAAATATTAATCTCATAATATCAAGTTACGGACACATAGATATTTTCCATATACATTTACGGAGCATGTGGATAATTCATGATAATAGCTCAACAAAAAAACTTAAACAAATAAAATGAAATATTAAACAAATATTTATTGAATACAAATTATTAAAATTATCGAATCAAATTTGTCTTTTTATTTATTTATAAACATTTATATTCTTTTTTCAACTAATTATTCATCATATGCAAGCTTCTATTTATTAATAACCGTATGAATTTTTTAAAATTAAGTGAAAAAAATATATGACATTTTTGAGTATACAATTGAATATAATGTTGTATAAAATATGAAGTATTTTTATAAGCACAATTTTTATGTGTGAAAAGATTGAATACTATATAAAAATTAGTGTCAAATATAAGTATGATTGGAATTGGCATACATGTTAAACTTGCATCACTGATGATATCTATCTCCATAATATATAGGATGAAATTAATTATTATTGCAATTCACTCAAACCTATTAGATCTACAACTTTTGCAAATTTGTGATCAATGGTAATAACACATGGTGGTTTATACTTTATGATGTACTTTGATAAAAAATATGATCAAAGTTTCATTACTTACACATTGCAAACTCATATGAGCTCCATATAAAAAAAAGTATAATATCATAATAAAATATAACCATTTTATTTTCATCTCTTAAATACCTCCACTTCCATGTGACAACGTCAATATATGGTTCATAATAAAATGTGGATTTGGAAACAAATTTCAGCTTGCCAATTAATCATTTGTAATTTTCAGAAAGATATTTTTCCTACATAAATATGATTGACACACATGTCATTCTTTCTATTTTTGAGAGTATTGAAAAATTTAATAGAGTCATATATTGAATAATTGAAATTATTTATTTATCAATAATTATACTTATTTGTAATATATAGACAACGAACTCTCTAGGTAGGCACTAAAAAAAAACTATATCAATATTAATTAAAGTAATCTTGACAATATGGTAAAAGATATTTTAACAATCTATACAATCAAAAACTAAAAATGTAAGAATATTTTATAACATGCATCTTGTGATCATGAATGATCAAATTTGATAAGAGTTAAATTAACAAAAGCATACAAAATTTGACTTTGAAAAAACTTATGAGATTTTACAACAACAAAAAAAACTTGTTTTAAAAAATTACATATTCTTGTTATACTTTGTCTTTCATCATCACCACAGTTGTCTATAGTTTATTTGAGACTTTTTGAATGGAAAAAAATGATCAATTTTCTTATCAACATTTTTTTAATTTAATTTTTTATTTTATCATGAATATGAAGACATCATATTTATTGTAATGAATCATAAATAAAAAGTAAAATTTTACTTTATTCTATTTTAAATCATTTGATAAATATTAAGAATGATTGATAAAAAGTTCAATATTCAATTTTAAAACATATTATTTTCAGTTTATAAATTTTAAATATGACTCTTTTAAATATTTATTAAATAATAAAAAATACTGATGTTAATACAAAATAACGTGAGATGTGTTAAAAAATATCATCAACCTTTATTTATGAATTTAATATAAGTGATATTTATCATATTTGTTATTTTTTTTATATTGATAATAACATAAAAAATCATTTTTATATTTACATGAGTTTTTTTTTTTTTTTTTTAAAATAAAGATGCTCCAAAAATAAATAGACAAATTAATGTCAAAGCTCCTAATAGCAATTTCATGTGTTTGAGGGAGTAAGACAACTTGTACAAGTAAACAAATAGAGGCTGTTAAATACCCATGAAAAGAATGAAAAGAATTGGGTACAAGAGTAATATCAATTTCAATCACAAACTTGAGCATTGACAATTGAGTAGCTTTAACTTAGTCAAACGATGGCGAGTGACGTCGTGACCTTGGACAATAGATGAAAAATTGATGGTCGTCATTCAAACAAATATTGCTAGTGAACCAATCAATACGGATTATTGAGGAATGGATCATTTGAACTCTTTAAAAAAATTAATCAAAGATAGGCGAAAAAAAAATAAAATCAATTAAGTGTCATGAGACCAAGGAAAAAATCAAACTTTTATCATTGAAAAAGCTACCGACTAGATTCTTTTGAACGCTACGATAATTGTTGGAATGGACTATAGGGAATGCAAAATGCATAAAGAATCTAAAAAGAAGTGCACCTTGATATTGCATATGGATTACATTTGCCATGATTGTGTGAGTAACTCATGACTTTAGGATTTAAAGTTGGAAACATAGGGAAGCTTGAGATGTGGATGAAGTTCATGTGTAGAGACCAGGAGATGGAGGAAGATAGAATTGACTAGAAAGGTTCAATCTTATACACAAGATTTGACTTCAACAAAACAAAATGGTTTGATCCATGCAAAAGTAAACATACAAAGAAATTCAAAATCAATCTTTTTTTGAGCACATTCACGCTCAACCAAATATTTCATATGTAGAGGAGTACATGATTATGTGAATATGCATAAGGTTTGATTTGTGAAGAGCTTTGTAGGATGTCCAGTTGGATGAATTGAGATGTAATCTTCATTTGGATACTACAAACGATGATCAAGAATTTAAGGACCAAAGAGAAGAGATAATGTATCTATCTTCTTACTAGATGAAAATCTATTTAAAAATGGACTGGTTTACTACAACAAATCGAAAGAAGTATAAATTGAAGATGAGATTGTCAAATATTAAAGATGAATTGGATGTAGCCATTAGTAAACGCAACAGATTCATAACTAGCCAACTAGGGGTAGGAGGAGTAGAGGAAGTCACTTTGTGGGAAGTGTTCATTATCTTGGAGGAAGGTATCCCTTGTATGGCTTGGCAAAAAAAAAGCCATACAGCCATATATGGAGAATGTGACAAAGGAAAATATCATGACAAAGAAAGAATTAGATGAAAACAATGACTTTCTTTTAAAATAAAATAAAATCATTTGTTAAAGTAGAGAACGTGCAGCTTTGGATTCAAGTAACTAGATTAAATAACCAAGTTATCCATCTAAATGTAAAACAGCTTGCACAATTGGAGACATTAGCCAACATATGCACTATATATATATATTTTACAATGTATAATGACTTTGAGGCAAAGTCTGTTGGAGCAAGCAATGAAAAAGTTCCAAAAATATCAAGGATTCCATGAAGGATATGTATTGAGTGATGGGATTGAAATGTCAAAAAGGGATGAAGACCTATCAACATGATATGACAAAGAAGG
The DNA here is from genome assembly GCA_014180765.2 of Marchantia paleacea. Lineage (NCBI taxonomy): Eukaryota > Viridiplantae > Streptophyta > Marchantiopsida > Marchantiales > Marchantiaceae > Marchantia > Marchantia paleacea. The sequence goes on along the minus strand of MUAA02000092.1, from coordinate 50,782 downwards.
TGTGTGAGGTACATGTGAGTGTGGATTCATTCGAATAGCAACTGAAGTCATCCAAGAAACAAAAATCCAAAAAAAAATTGTTGGAGAGGACAATATTGATTAAAAGGAACCTATGATAGTTTAGAGTTAGAAATGTATATAAGTGGAATCATGAGGTAGTTACAAGGCTCTTCAATTTGACCCATTCTAAGAAAAAAATACAATTTTGATTAAAGGGTCAAATGAGACACTTGTGGCTAAAGAAATTGTGTCTAAATGGTGGACAACATTTGGATAAATTTTTCTTACGAATCAAAGGATTTGGCTTATTTGAGCACTCGAACAAATAAAAAAAATGTAATGTTATCATTAGTTTGTTTGTATGTAGCTAGGAATCGATCATTTTATTGAAAAGATATCCATTATATATTGACAATATGTTCTAACGATATTATTTATGTATTTAGTGTTATCTTGATTGATGAGTTATATGTGTGTTATTTGAATTGAATTTTACAAACATTTGAAGTGTATTTGACTATTGATCTTCATACTTCAAATTCCATATTATATAAAGATGTGCAAATCAATTTATTTATTTATTTTGCATTTTGGCTATCTTGGTACCTCATTCCTCTTGGAAATAAATATATAATATTCTGATTTATTCCTTTCTTGTATAGCATGTGTGTTACAAACATGAAACATTCATTCATGATAATAATGTCACCATGATCTAAACACGAAAAAATGTTTTAGATCATGATTGAATTCATCATGCAAGAATTATTTATTATATTTATGACAAATTCTTGCATATAACCTTTAATAGGAATACTAAATACTTAATGAATAGTTTGAGTAGAGAGATCTCCAATCATATAGCCGTCACTCAAGTACTCCCTCATAATCAGATTAACTTTTGTTAGTGGAATCCAATACTGTTTCAAAATAAAAATGAGACAAGTAAACATGCACATTCTCCTTGTTTTATTTTTTTTAGGATATTATAAGCATGACACTTATCATGTGTTAAGATTAGAATTTGTGATGGCTCCACATATTTCAGTCATTTTTGCAAATCCAAACATGTAGAGGCTCCATTGAATTGTGAAGAATATAACACCTTATCAAAAATATGTTCATTAGTTTTTCAAACAATTTTTAACATGTTATAATTTACGTATATAGTACACCATAAATAAACATAACAAAAAGGAAATATTAATCTCATAATATCAAGTTACGGACACATAGATATTTTCCATATACATTTACGGAGCATGTGGATAATTCATGATAATAGCTCAACAAAAAACTTAAACAAATAAAATGAAATATTAAACAAATATTTATTGAATACAAATTATTAAAATTATCGAATCAAATTTGTCTTTTTTATTTATTTATAAACATTTATATTCTTTTTTCAACTAATTATTCATCATATGCAAGCTTCTATTTATTAATAACCGTATGAATTTTTTAAAATTAAGTGAAAAAAAAAATATATGACATTTTTGAGTATACAATTGAATATAATGTTGTATAAAATATGAAGTATTTTTATAAGCACAATTTTTATGTGTGAAAAGATTGAATACTATATAAAAATTAGTGTCAAATATAAGTATGATTGGAATTGGCATACATGTTAAACTTGCATCACTGATGATATCTATCTCCATAATATATAGGATGAAATTAATTATTATTGCAATTCACTCAAACCTATTAGATCTACAACTTTTGCAAATTTGTGATCAATGGTAATAGCACATGGTGGTTTATACTTTATGATGTACTTTGATAAAAAATATGATCAAAGTTTCATTACTTACACATTGCAAACTCATATGAGCTCCATATAAAAAGAGTATAATATCATAATAAAATATAACCATTTTATTTTCATCTCTTAAATACCTCCACTTCCATGTGACAACGTCAATATATGGTTCATAATAAAATGTGGATTTGGAAACAAATTTCAGCTTGCCAATTAATCATTTGTAATTTTCAGAAAGATATTTTTCCTACATAAATATGATTGACACACATGTCATTCTTTCTATTTTTGAGAGTATTGAAAAATTTAATAGAGTCATATATTGAATAATTGAAATTATTTATTTATCAATAATTATACTTATTTGTAATATATAGACAACGAACTCTCTAGGTAGGCACTAAAAAAAAAACTATATCAATATTAATTAAAGTAATCTTGACAATATGGTAAAAGATATTTTAACAATCTATACAATCAAAAACTAAAAATGTAAGAATATTTTATAACATGCATCTTGTGATCATGAATGATCAAATTTGATAAGAGTTAAATTAACAAAAGCATACAAAATTTGACTTTGAAAAAACTTATGAGATTTTACAACAACAAAAAAAAAAACTTGTTTTAAAAAATTACATATTCTTGTTATACTTTGTCTTTCATCATCACCACAGTTGTCTATAGTTTATTTGAGACTTTTTGAATGGAAAAAAATGATCAATTTTCTTATCAACATTTTTTTAATTTAATTTTTTATTTTATCATGAATATGAAGACATCATATTTATTGTAATGAATCATAAATAAAAAGTAAAATTTTACTTTATTCTATTTTAAATCATTTGATAAATATTAAGAATGATTGATAAAAAGTTCAATATTCAATTTTAAAACATATTATTTTCAGTTTATAAATTTTAAATATGACTCTTTTAAATATTTATTAAATAATAAAAAATACTGATGTTAATACAAAATAACGTGAGATGTGTTAAAAAATATCATCAACCTTTATTTATGAATTTAATATAAGTGATATTTATCATATTTGTTATTTTTTTATATTGATAATAACATAAAAAAATCATTTTTATATTTACATGAGTTTTTTTTTTTTTTTTTTTTTAAATAAAGATGCTCCAAAAATAAATAGACAAATTAATGTCAAAGCTCCTAATAGCAATTTCATGTGTTTGAGGGAGTAAGACAACTTGTACAAGTAAACAAATAGAGGCTGTTAAATACCCATGAAAAGAATGAAAAGAATTGGGTACAAGAGTAATATCAATTTCAATCACAAACTTGAGCATTGACAATTGAGTAGCTTTAACTTAGTCAAACGATGGCAGAGTGACGTCACGTGACCTTGGACAATAGATGAAAAATTGATGGTCGTCATTCAAACAAATATTGCTAGTGAACCAATCAATACGGATTATTGAGGAATGGATCATTTGAACTCTTTAAAAAAAAATAATCAAAGATAGGCGAAAAAAAAATAAAATCAATTAAGTGTCATGAGACCAAGGAAAAAAATCAAACTTTTATCATTGAAAAAGCTACCGACTAGATTCTTTTGAACGCTACGATAATTGTTGGAATGGACTATAGGGAATGCAAAATGCATAAAGAATCTAAAAGAAGTGCACCTTGATATTGCATATGGATTACATTTGCCATGATTGTGTGAGTAACTCATGACTTTAGGATTTAAAGTTGGAAACATAGGGAAGCTTGAGATGTGGATGAAGTTCATGTGTAGAGACCAGGAGATGGAGGAAGATAGAATTGACTAGAAAGGTTCAATCTTATACACAAGATTTGACTTCAACAAAACAAAATGGTTTGATCCATGCAAAAGTAAACATACAAAGAAATTCAAAATCAATCTTTTTTGAGCACATTCACGCTCAACCAAATATTTCATATGTAGAGGAGTACATGATTATGTGAATATGCATAAGGTTTGATTTGTGAAGAGCTTTGTAGGATGTCCAGTTTGGATGAATTGAGATGTAATCTTCATTTGGATACTACAAACGATGATCAAGAATTTAAGGACCAAAGAGAAGAGATAATGTATCTATCTTCTTACTAGATGAAAATCTATTTAAAAATGGACTGGTTTACTACAACAAATCGAAAGAAGTATAAATTGAAGATGAGATTGTCAAATATTAAAGATGAATTGGATGTAGCCATTAGTAAACGCAAACAGATTCATAACTAGCCAACTAGGGGTAGGAGGAGTAGAGGAAGTCACTTTGTGGGAAGTGTTCATTATCTTGGAGGAAGGTATCCCTTGTATGGCTTGGCAAAAAAAAAGCCATACAGCCATATATGGAGAATGTGACAAAGGAAAATATCATGACAAAGAAAAGAATTAGATGAAAACAATGACTTTCTTTTAAAAAAAAAATAAAATCATTTGTTAAAGTAGAGAACGTGCAGCTTTGGATTCAAGTAACTAGATTAAATAACCAAGTTATCCATCTAAATGTAAAACAGCTTGCACAATTGGAGACATTAGCCAACATATGCACTATATATATATATATTTTACAATGTATAATGACTTTGAGGCAAAGTCATTGGAGCAAGCAATGAAAAAGTTCCAAAAATATCAAGGATTCCATGAAGGATATGTATTGAGTGATGGGATTGAAATGTCAAAAGGGATGAAGACCTATCAACATGATATGACAAAGAAGGTGTGTGAGGTACATGTGAGTGTGGATTCATTCGAATAGCAACTGAAGTCATCCAAGAAACAAAAATCCAAAAAAAATTGTTGGAGAGGACAATATTGATTAAAAGGAACCTATGATAGTTTAGAGTTAGAAATGTATATAAGTGGAATCATGAGGTAGTTACAAGGCTCTTCAATTTGACCCATTCTAAGAAAAATACAATTTTGATTAAAGGGTCAAATGAGACACTTGTGGCTAAAGAAATTGTGTCTAAATGGTGGACAACATTTGGATAAATTTTTCTTACGAATCAAAGGATTTGGCTTATTTGAGCACTCGAACAAATAAAAAAATGTAATGTTATCATTAGTTTGTTTGTATGTAGCTAGGAATCGATCATTTTATTGAAAAGATATCCATTATATATTGACAATATGTTCTAACGATATTATTTATGTATTTAGTGTTATCTTGATTGATGAGTTATATGTGTGTTATTTGAATTGAATTTTACAAACATTTGAAGTGTATTTGACTATTGATCTTCATACTTCAAATTCCATATTATATAAAGATGTGCAAATCAATTTATTTATTTATTTTGCATTTTGGCTATCTTGGTACCTCATTCCTCTTGGAAATAAATATATAATATTCTGATTTATTCCTTTCTTGTATAGCATGTGTGTTACAAACATGAAACATTCATTCATGATAATAATGTCACCATGATCTAAACACGAAAAAATGTGTTTAGATCATGATTGAATTCATCATGCAAGAATTATTTATTATATTTATGACAAATTCTTGCATATAACCTTTAATAGGAATACTAAATACTTAATGAATAGTTTGAGTAGAGATCTCCAATCATATAGCCGTCACTCAAGTACTCCCTCATAATCAGATTAACTTTTGTTAGTGGAATCCAATACTGTTTCAAAATAAAAATGAGACAAGTAAACATGCACATTCTCCTTGTTTTATTTTTTAGATATTATAAGCATGACACTTATCATGTGTTAAGATTAGAATTTGTGATGGCTCCACATATTTCAGTCATTTTTTGCAAATCCAAACATGTAGAGGCTCCATTGAATTGTGAAGAATATAACACCTTATCAAAAATATGTTCATTAGTTTTTCAAACAATTTTTAACATGTTATAATTTACGTATATAGTACACCATAAATAAACATAACAAAAAGGAAATATTAATCTCATAATATCAAGTTACGGACACATAGATATTTTCCATATACATTTACGGAGCATGTGGATAATTCATGATAATAGCTCAACAAAAAACTTAAACAAATAAAATGAAATATTAAACAAATATTTATTGAATACAAATTATTAAAATTATCGAATCAAATTTGTCTTTTTTATTTATTTATAAACATTTATATTCTTTTTCAACTAATTATTCATCATATGCAAGCTTCTATTTATTAATAACCGTATGAATTTTTTAAAATTAAGTGAAAAAAAATATATGACATTTTTGAGTATACAATTGAATATAATGTTGTATAAAATATGAAGTATTTTTATAAGCACAATTTTTATGTGTGAAAAGATTGAATACTATATAAAAATTAGTGTCAAATATAAGTATGATTGGAATTGGCATACATGTTAAACTTGCATCACTGATGATATCTATCTCCATAATATATAGGATGAAATTAATTATTATTGCAATTCACTCAAACCTATTAGATCTACAACTTTTGCAAATTTGTGATCAATGGTAATAACACATGGTGGTTTATACTTTATGATGTACTTTGATAAAAAATATGATCAAAGTTTCATTACTTACACATTGCAAACTCATATGAGCTCCATATAAAAAGAGTATAATATCATAATAAAATATAACCATTTTATTTTCATCTCTTAAATACCTCCACTTCCATGTGACAACGTCAATATATGGTTCATAATAAAATGTGGATTTGGAAACAAATTTCAGCTTGCCAATTAATCATTTGTAATTTTCAGAAAGATATTTTTCCTACATAAATATGATTGACACACATGTCATTCTTTCTATTTTTGAGAGTATTGAAAAATTTAATAGAGTCATATATTGAATAATTGAAATTATTTATTTATCAATAATTATACTTATTTGTAATATATAGACAACGAACTCTCTAGGTAGGCACTAAAAAAAAAACTATATCAATATTAATTAAAGTAATCTTGACAATATGGTAAAAGATATTTTAACAATCTATACAATCAAAAACTAAAAATGTAAGAATATTTTATAACATGCATCTTGTGATCATGAATGATCAAATTTGATAAGAGTTAAATTAACAAAAGCATACAAAATTTGACTTTGAAAAAACTTATGAGATTTTACAACAACAAAAAAACTTGTTTTAAAAAATTACATATTCTTGTTATACTTTGTCTTTCATCATCACCACAGTTGTCTATAGTTTATTTGAGACTTTTTGAATGGAAAAAAATGATCAATTTTCTTATCAACATTTTTTTAATTTAATTTTTTATTTTATCATGAATATGAAGACATCATATTTATTGTAATGAATCATAAATAAAAAGTAAAATTTTACTTTATTCTATTTTAAATCATTTGATAAATATTAAGAATGATTGATAAAAAGTTCAATATTCAATTTTAAAACATATTATTTTCAGTTTATAAATTTTAAATATGACTCTTTTAAATATTTATTAAATAATAAAAAATACTGATGTTAATACAAAATAACGTGAGATGTGTTAAAAAATATCATCAACCTTTATTTATGAATTTAATATAAGTGATATTTATCATATTTGTTATTTTTTTTATATTGATAATAACATAAAAAAATCATTTTTATTTTACATGAGTTTTTTTTTTTTTTTTTAAATAAAGATGCTCCAAAAATAAATAGACAAATTAATGTCAAAGCTCCTAATAGCAATTTCATGTGTTTGAGGGAGTAAGACAACTTGTACAAGTAAACAAATAGAGGCTGTTAAATACCCATGAAAAGAATGAAAAGAATTGGGTACAAGAGTAATATCAATTTCAATCACAAACTTGAGCATTGACAATTGAGTAGCTTTAACTTAGTCAAACGATGGCAGAGTGACGTGCGTGACCTTGGACAATAGATGAAAAATTGATGGTCGTCATTCAAACAAATATTGCTAGTGAACCAATCAATACGGATTATTGAGGAATGGATCATTTGAACTCTTTAAAAAAAATTAATCAAAGATAGGCGAAAAAAAAATAAAATCAATTAAGTGTCATGAGACCAAGGAAAAAATCAAACTTTTATCATTGAAAAAGCTACCGACTAGATTCTTTTGAACGCTACGATAATTGTTGGAATGGACTATAGGGAATGCAAAATGCATAAAGAATCTAAAAGAAGTGCACCTTGATATTGCATATGGATTACATTTGCCATGATTGTGTGAGTAACTCATGACTTTAGGATTTAAAGTTGGAAACATAGGGAAGCTTGAGATGTGGATGAAGTTCATGTGTAGAGACCAGGAGATGGAGGAAGATAGAATTGACTAGAAAGGTTCAATCTTATACACAAGATTTGACTTCAACAAAACAAAATGGTTTGATCCATGCAAAAGTAAACATACAAAGAAATTCAAAATCAATCTTTTTTTGAGCACATTCACGCTCAACCAAATATTTCATATGTAGAGGAGTACATGATTATGTGAATATGCATAAGGTTTGATTTGTGAAGAGCTTTGTAGGATGTCCAGTTTGGATGAATTGAGATGTAATCTTCATTTGGATACTACAAACGATGATCAAGAATTTAAGGACCAAAGAGAAGAGATAATGTATCTATCTTCTTACTAGATGAAAATCTATTTAAAAATGGACTGGTTTACTACAACAAATCGAAAGAAGTATAAATTGAAGATGAGATTGTCAAATATTAAAGATGAATTGGATGTAGCCATTAGTAAACGCAACAGATTCATAACTAGCCAACTAGGGGTAGGAGGAGTAGAGGAAGTCACTTTGTGGGAAGTGTTCATTATCTTGGAGGAAGGTATCCCTTGTATGGCTTGGCAAAAAAAAGCCATACAGCCATATATGGAGAATGTGACAAAGGAAAATATCATGACAAAGAAAGAATTAGATGAAAACAATGACTTTCTTTTAAAATAAAATAAAATCATTTGTTAAAGTAGAGAACGTGCAGCTTTGGATTCAAGTAACTAGATTAAATAACCAAGTTATCCATCTAAATGTAAAACAGCTTGCACAATTGGAGACATTAGCCAACATATGCACTATATATATATATTTACAATGTATAATGACTTTGAGGCAAAAAGCTGTTGGAGCAAGCAATGAAAAAGTTCCAAAAATATCAAGGATTCCATGAAGGATATGTATTGAGTGATGGGATTGAAATGTCAAAAAGGGATGAAGACCTATCAACATGATATGACAAAGAAGGTGTGTGAGGTACATGTGAGTGTGGATTCATTCGAATAGCAACTGAAGTCATCCAAGAAACAAAAATCCAAAAAAAATTGTTGGAGAGGACAATATTGATTAAAAGGAACCTATGATAGTTTAGAGTTAGAAATGTATATAAGTGGAATCATGAGGTAGTTACAAGGCTCTTCAATTTGACCCATTCTAAGAAAAAAAAATACAATTTTGATTAAAGGGTCAAATGAGACACTTGTGGCTAAAGAAATTGTGTCTAAATGGTGGACAACATTTGGATAAATTTTTCTTACGAATCAAAGGATTTGGCTTATTTGAGCACTCGAACAAATAAAAAAATGTAATGTTATCATTAGTTTGTTTGTATGTAGCTAGGAATCGATCATTTTATTGAAAAGATATCCATTATATATTGACAATATGTTCTAACGATATTATTTATGTATTTAGTGTTATCTTGATTGATGAGTTATATGTGTGTTATTTGAATTGAATTTTACAAACATTTGAAGTGTATTTGACTATTGATCTTCATACTTCAAATTCCATATTATATAAAGATGTGCAAATCAATTTATTTATTTATTTTGCATTTTGGCTATCTTGGTACCTCATTCCTCTTGGAAATAAATATATAATATTCTGATTTATTCCTTTCTTGTATAGCATGTGTGTTACAAACATGAAACATTCATTCATGATAATAATGTCACCATGATCTAAACACGAAAAAATGTGTTTAGATCATGATTGAATTCATCATGCAAGAATTATTTATTATATTTATGACAAATTCTTGCATATAACCTTTAATAGGAATACTAAATACTTAATGAATAGTTTGAGTAGAGAGATCTCCAATCATATAGCCGTCACTCAAGTACTCCCTCATAATCAGATTAACTTTTGTTAGTGGAATCCAATACTGTTTCAAAATAAAAATGAGACAAGTAAACATGCACATTCTCCTTGTTTTATTTTTTAGGATATTATAAGCATGACACTTATCATGTGTTAAGATTAGAATTTGTGATGGCTCCACATATTTCAGTCATTTTTGCAAATCCAAACATGTAGAGGCTCCATTGAATTGTGAAGAATATAACACCTTATCAAAAATATGTTCATTAGTTTTTCAAACAATTTTTAACATGTTATAATTTACGTATATAGTACACCATAAATAAACATAACAAAAAAAAAGAAATATTAATCTCATAATATCAAGTTACGGACACATAGATATTTTCCATATACATTTACGGAGCATGTGGATAATTCATGATAATAGCTCAACAAAAAAAAACTTAAACAAATAAAATGAAATATTAAACAAATATTTATTGAATACAAATTATTAAAATTATCGAATCAAATTTGTCTTTTTTATTTATTTATAAACATTTATATTCTTTTTCAACTAATTATTCATCATATGCAAGCTTCTATTTATTAATAACCGTATGAATTTTTTAAAATTAAGTGAAAAAAAATATATGACATTTTTGAGTATACAATTGAATATAATGTTGTATAAAATATGAAGTATTTTTATAAGCACAATTTTTATGTGTGAAAAGATTGAATACTATATAAAAATTAGTGTCAAATATAAGTATGATTGGAATTGGCATACATGTTAAACTTGCATCACTGATGATATCTATCTCCATAATATATAGGATGAAATTAATTATTATTGCAATTCACTCAAACCTATTAGATCTACAACTTTTGCAAATTTGTGATCAATGGTAATAGCACATGGTGGTTTATACTTTATGATGTACTTTGATAAAAAATATGATCAAAGTTTCATTACTTACACATTGCAAACTCATATGAGCTCCATATAAAAAGAGTATAATATCATAATAAAATATAACCATTTTATTTTCATCTCTTAAATACCTCCACTTCCATGTGACAACGTCAATATATGGTTCATAATAAAATGTGGATTTGGAAACAAATTTCAGCTTGCCAATTAATCATTTGTAATTTTCAGAAAGATATTTTTCCTACATAAATATGATTGACACACATGTCATTCTTTCTATTTTTGAGAGTATTGAAAAATTTAATAGAGTCATATATTGAATAATTGAAATTATTTATTTATCAATAATTATACTTATTTGTAATATATAGACAACGAACTCTCTAGGTAGGCACTAAAAAAAAAAACTATATCAATATTAATTAAAGTAATCTTGACAATATGGTAAAAGATATTTTAACAATCTATACAATCAAAAACTAAAAATGTAAGAATATTTTATAACATGCATCTTGTGATCATGAATGATCAAATTTGATAAGAGTTAAATTAACAAAAGCATACAAAATTTGACTTTGAAAAAACTTATGAGATTTTACAACAACAAAAAAAAAACTTGTTTTAAAAAATTACATATTCTTGTTATACTTTGTCTTTCATCATCACCACAGTTGTCTATAGTTTATTTGAGACTTTTTGAATGGAAAAAAATGATCAATTTTCTTATCAACATTTTTTTAATTTAATTTTTTATTTTATCATGAATATGAAGACATCATATTTATTGTAATGAATCATAAATAAAAAGTAAAATTTTACTTTATTCTATTTTAAATCATTTGATAAATATTAAGAATGATTGATAAAAAGTTCAATATTCAATTTTAAAACATATTATTTTCAGTTTATAAATTTTAAATATGACTCTTTTAAATATTTATTAAATAATAAAAAATACTGATGTTAATACAAAATAACGTGAGATGTGTTAAAAAATATCATCAACCTTTATTTATGAATTTAATATAAGTGATATTTATCATATTTGTTATTTTTTTTTATATTGATAATAACATAAAAAAATCATTTTTATATTTACATGAGTTTTTTTTTTTTTTTTTTTTTAAATAAAAGATGCTCCAAAAATAAATAGACAAATTAATGTCAAAGCTCCTAATAGCAATTTCATGTGTTTGAGGGAGTAAGACAACTTGTACAAGTAAACAAATAGAGGCTGTTAAATACCCATGAAAAGAATGAAAAGAATTGGGTACAAGAGTAATATCAATTTCAATCACAAACTTGAGCATTGACAATTGAGTAGCTTTAACTTAGTCAAACGATGGCAGAGTGACGTGCGTGACCTTGGACAATAGATGAAAAATTGATGGTCGTCATTCAAACAAATATTGCTAGTGAACCAATCAATACGGATTATTGAGGAATGGATCATTTGAACTCTTTAAAAAAAATTAATCAAAGATAGGCGAAAAAAAAAAAAATCAATTAAGTGTCATGAGACCAAGGAAAAAATCAAACTTTTATCATTGAAAAAGCTACCGACTAGATTCTTTTGAACGCTACGATAATTGTTGGAATGGACTATAGGGAATGCAAAATGCATAAAGAATCTAAAAGAAGTGCACCTTGATATTGCATATGGATTACATTTGCCATGATTGTGTGAGTAACTCATGACTTTAGGATTTAAAGTTGGAAACATAGGGAAGCTTGAGATGTGGATGAAGTTCATGTGTAGAGACCAGGAGATGGAGGAAGATAGAATTGACTAGAAAGGTTCAATCTTATACACAAGATTTGACTTCAACAAAACAAAATGGTTTGATCCATGCAAAAGTAAACATACAAAGAAATTCAAAATCAATCTTTTTTTGAGCACATTCACGCTCAACCAAATATTTCATATGTAGAGGAGTACATGATTATGTGAATATGCATAAGGTTTGATTTGTGAAGAGCTTTGTAGGATGTCCAGTTTGGATGAATTGAGATGTAATCTTCATTTGGATACTACAAACGATGATCAAGAATTTAAGGACCAAAGAGAAGAGATAATGTATCTATCTTCTTACTAGATGAAAATCTATTTAAAAATGGACTGGTTTACTACAACAAATCGAAAGAAGTATAAATTGAAGATGAGATTGTCAAATATTAAAGATGAATTGGATGTAGCCATTAGTAAACGCAACAGATTCATAACTAGCCAACTAGGGGTAGGAGGAGTAGAGGAAGTCACTTTGTGGGAAGTGTTCATTATCTTGGAGGAAGGTATCCCTTGTATGGCTTGGCAAAAAAGCCATACAGCCATATATGGAGAATGTGACAAAGGAAAATATCATGACAAAGAAAGAATTAGATGAAAACAATGACTTTCTTTTAAAATAAAATAAAATCATTTGTTAAAGTAGAGAACGTGCAGCTTTGGATTCAAGTAACTAGATTAAATAACCAAGTTATCCATCTAAATGTAAAACAGCTTGCACAATTGGAGACATTAGCCAACATATGCACTATATATATATATTTAATGTATAATGACTTTGAGGCAAAGCTGTTGGAGCAAGCAATGAAAAAGTTCCAAAAATATCAAGGATTCCATGAAGGATATGTATTGAGTGATGGGATTGAAATGTCAAAAAGGGATGAAGACCTATCAACATGATATGACAAAGAAGGTGTGTGAGGTACATGTGAGTGTGGATTCATTCGAATAGCAACTGAAGTCATCCAAGAAACAAAAATCCAAAAAAAATTGTTGGAGAGGACAATATTGATTAAAAGGAACCTATGATAGTTTAGAGTTAGAAATGTATATAAGTGGAATCATGAGGTAGTTACAAGGCTCTTCAATTTGACCCATTCTAAGAAAAAACACAATTTTGATTAAAGGGTCAAATGAGACACTTGTGGCTAAAGAAATTGTGTCTAAATGGTGGACAACATTTGGATAAATTTTTCTTACGAATCAAAGGATTTGGCTTATTTGAGCACTCGAACAAATAAAAAAAATGTAATGTTATCATTAGTTTGTTTGTATGTAGCTAGGAATCGATCATTTTATTGAAAAGATATCCATTATATATTGACAATATGTTCTAACGATATTATTTATGTATTTAGTGTTATCTTGATTGATGAGTTATATGTGTGTTATTTGAATTGAATTTTACAAACATTTGAAGTGTATTTGACTATTGATCTTCATACTTCAAATTCCATATTATATAAAGATGTGCAAATCAATTTATTTATTTATTTTGCATTTTGGCTATCTTGGTACCTCATTCCTCTTGGAAATAAATATATAATATTCTGATTTATTCCTTTCTTGTATAGCATGTGTGTTACAAACATGAAACATTCATTCATGATAATAATGTCACCATGATCTAAACACGAAAAAATGTGTTTAGATCATGATTGAATTCATCATGCAAGAATTATTTATTATATTTATGACAAATTCTTGCATATAACCTTTAATAGGAATACTAAATACTTAATGAATAGTTTGAGTAGAGAGATCTCCAATCATATAGCCGTCACTCAAGTACTCCCTCATAATCAGATTAACTTTTGTTAGTGGAATCCAATACTGTTTCAAAATAAAAATGAGACAAGTAAACATGCACATTCTCCTTGTTTTATTTTTTAGGATATTATAAGCATGACACTTATCATGTGTTAAGATTAGAATTTGTGATGGCTCCACATATTTCAGTCATTTTTTGCAAATCCAAACATGTAGAGGCTCCATTGAATTGTGAAGAATATAACACCTTATCAAAAATATGTTCATTAGTTTTTCAAACAATTTTTAACATGTTATAATTTACGTATATAGTACACCATAAATAAACATAACAAAAAGGAAATATTAATCTCATAATATCAAGTTACGGACACATAGATATTTTCCATATACATTTACGGAGCATGTGGATAATTCATGATAATAGCTCAACAAAAAACTTAAACAAATAAAATGAAATATTAAACAAATATTTATTGAATACAAATTATTAAAATTATCGAATCAAATTTGTCTTTTTTTATTTATTTATAAACATTTATATTCTTTTTCAACTAATTATTCATCATATGCAAGCTTCTATTTATTAATAACCGTATGAATTTTTTAAAATTAAGTGAAAAAAATATATGACATTTTTGAGTATACAATTGAATATAATGTTGTATAAAATATGAAGTATTTTTATAAGCACAATTTTTATGTGTGAAAAAGATTGAATACTATATAAAAATTAGTGTCAAATATAAGTATGATTGGAATTGGCATACATGTTAAACTTGCATCACTGATGATATCTATCTCCATAATATATAGGATGAAATTAATTATTATTGCAATTCACTCAAACCTATTAGATCTACAACTTTTGCAAATTTGTGATCAATGGTAATAGCACATGGTGGTTTATACTTTATGATGTACTTTGATAAAAAATATGATCAAAGTTTCATTACTTACACATTGCAAACTCATATGAGCTCCATATAAAAAAGAGTATAATATCATAATAAAATATAACCATTTTATTTTCATCTCTTAAATACCTCCACTTCCATGTGACAACGTCAATATATGGTTCATAATAAAATGTGGATTTGGAAACAAATTTCAGCTTGCCAATTAATCATTTGTAATTTTCAGAAAGATATTTTTCCTACATAAATATGATTGACACACATGTCATTCTTTCTATTTTTGAGAGTATTGAAAAATTTAATAGAGTCATATATTGAATAATTGAAATTATTTATTTATCAATAATTATACTTATTTGTAATATATAGACAACGAACTCTCTAGGTAGGCACTAAAAAAAAACTATATCAATATTAATTAAAGTAATCTTGACAATATGGTAAAAGATATTTTAACAATCTATACAATCAAAAACTAAAAATGTAAGAATATTTTATAACATGCATCTTGTGATCATGAATGATCAAATTTGATAAGAGTTAAATTAACAAAAGCATACAAAATTTGACTTTGAAAAAACTTATGAGATTTTACAACAACAAAAAAAAACTTGTTTTAAAAAATTACATATTCTTGTTATACTTTGTCTTTCATCATCACCACAGTTGTCTATAGTTTATTTGAGACTTTTTGAATGGAAAAAAATGATCAATTTTCTTATCAACATTTTTTTTTAATTTAATTTTTTATTTTATCATGAATATGAAGACATCATATTTATTGTAATGAATCATAAATAAAAAGTAAAATTTTACTTTATTCTATTTTAAATCATTTGATAAATATTAAGAATGATTGATAAAAAGTTCAATATTCAATTTTAAAACATATTATTTTCAGTTTATAAATTTTAAATATGACTCTTTTAAATATTTATTAAATAATAAAAAATACTGATGTTAATACAAAATAACGTGAGATGTGTTAAAAAATATCATCAACCTTTATTTATGAATTTAATATAAGTGATATTTATCATATTTGTTATTTTTTTTTATATTGATAATAACATAAAAAAAAAATCATTTTTATATTTACATGAGTTTTTTTTTTTTTTTTTAAAAATAAAGATGCTCCAAAAATAAATAGACAAATTAATGTCAAAGCTCCTAATAGCAATTTCATGTGTTTGAGGGAGTAAGACAACTTGTACAAGTAAACAAATAGAGGCTGTTAAATACCCATGAAAAGAATGAAAAGAATTGGGTACAAGAGTAATATCAATTTCAATCACAAACTTGAGCATTGACAATTGAGTAGCTTTAACTTAGTCAAACGATGGCAGAGTGACGTACGTGACCTTGGACAATAGATGAAAAATTGATGGTCGTCATTCAAACAAATATTGCTAGTGAACCAATCAATACGGATTATTGAGGAATGGATCATTTGAACTCTTTAAAAAAATTAATCAAAGATAGGCGAAAAAAATAAAATCAATTAAGTGTCATGAGACCAAGGAAAAAATCAAACTTTTATCATTGAAAAAGCTACCGACTAGATTCTTTTGAACGCTACGATAATTGTTGGAATGGACTATAGGGAATGCAAAATGCATAAAGAATCTAAAAAGAAGTGCACCTTGATATTGCATATGGATTACATTTGCCATGATTGTGTGAGTAACTCATGACTTTAGGATTTAAAGTTGGAAACATAGGGAAGCTTGAGATGTGGATGAAGTTCATGTGTAGAGACCAGGAGATGGAGGAAGATAGAATTGACTAGAAAGGTTCAATCTTATACACAAGATTTGACTTCAACAAAACAAAATGGTTTGATCCATGCAAAAGTAAACATACAAAGAAATTCAAAATCAATCTTTTTTTGAGCACATTCACGCTCAACCAAATATTTCATATGTAGAGGAGTACATGATTATGTGAATATGCATAAGGTTTGATTTGTGAAGAGCTTTGTAGGATGTCCAGTTTGGATGAATTGAGATGTAATCTTCATTTGGATACTACAAACGATGATCAAGAATTTAAGGACCAAAGAGAAGAGATAATGTATCTATCTTCTTACTAGATGAAAATCTATTTAAAAATGGACTGGTTTACTACAACAAATCGAAAGAAGTATAAATTGAAGATGAGATTGTCAAATATTAAAGATGAATTGGATGTAGCCATTAGTAAACGCAACAGATTCATAACTAGCCAACTAGGGGTAGGAGGAGTAGAGGAAGTCACTTTGTGGGAAGTGTTCATTATCTTGGAGGAAGGTATCCCTTGTATGGCTTGGCAAAAAAAAGCCATACAGCCATATATGGAGAATGTGACAAAGGAAAATATCATGACAAAGAAAAGAATTAGATGAAAACAATGACTTTCTTTTAAAATAAAATAAAATCATTTGTTAAAGTAGAGAACGTGCAGCTTTGGATTCAAGTAACTAGATTAAATAACCAAGTTATCCATCTAAATGTAAAACAGCTTGCACAATTGGAGACATTAGCCAACATATGCACTATATATATATATATTTACAATGTATAATGACTTTGAGGCAAAGCTGTTGGAGCAAGCAATGAAAAAGTTCCAAAAATATCAAGGATTCCATGAAGGATATGTATTGAGTGATGGGATTGAAATGTCAAAAAGGGATGAAGACCTATCAACATGATATGACAAAGAAGGTGTGTGAGGTAGGTACATGTGAGTGTGGATTCATTCGAATAGCAACTGAAGTCATCCAAGAAACAAAAATCCAAAAAAAAATTGTTGGAGAGGACAATATTGATTAAAAGGAACCTATGATAGTTTAGAGTTAGAAATGTATATAAGTGGAATCATGAGGTAGTTACAAGGCTCTTCAATTTGACCCATTCTAAGAAAAATACAATTTTGATTAAAGGGTCAAATGAGACACTTGTGGCTAAAGAAATTGTGTCTAAATGGTGGACAACATTTGGATAAATTTTTCTTACGAATCAAAGGATTTGGCTTATTTGAGCACTCGAACAAATAAAAAAAAAATGTAATGTTATCATTAGTTTGTTTGTATGTAGCTAGGAATCGATCATTTTATTGAAAAGATATCCATTATATATTGACAATATGTTCTAACGATATTATTTATGTATTTAGTGTTATCTTGATTGATGAGTTATATGTGTGTTATTTGAATTGAATTTTACAAACATTTGAAGTGTATTTGACTATTGATCTTCATACTTCAAATTCCATATTATATAAAGATGTGCAAATCAATTTATTTATTTATTTTGCATTTTGGCTATCTTGGTACCTCATTCCTCTTGGAAATAAATATATAATATTCTGATTTATTCCTTTCTTGTATAGCATGTGTGTTACAAACATGAAACATTCATTCATGATAATAATGTCACCATGATCTAAACACGAAAAAAATGTGTTTAGATCATGATTGAATTCATCATGCAAGAATTATTTATTATATTTATGACAAATTCTTGCATATAACCTTTAATAGGAATACTAAATACTTAATGAATAGTTTGAGTAGAGAGATCTCCAATCATATAGCCGTCACTCAAGTACTCCCTCATAATCAGATTAACTTTTGTTAGTGGAATCCAATACTGTTTCAAAATAAAAATGAGACAAGTAAACATGCACATTCTCCTTGTTTTATTTTTTAGGATATTATAAGCATGACACTTATCATGTGTTAAGATTAGAATTTGTGATGGCTCCACATATTTCAGTCATTTTTGCAAATCCAAACATGTAGAGGCTCCATTGAATTGTGAAGAATATAACACCTTATCAAAAATATGTTCATTAGTTTTTCAAACAATTTTTAACATGTTATAATTTACGTATATAGTACACCATAAATAAACATAACAAAAAGGAAATATTAATCTCATAATATCAAGTTACGGACACATAGATATTTTCCATATACATTTACGGAGCATGTGGATAATTCATGATAATAGCTCAACAAAAAAAAACTAAACAAATAAAATGAAATATTAAACAAATATTTATTGAATACAAATTATTAAAATTATCGAATCAAATTTGTCTTTTTTTATTTATTTATAAACATTTATATTCTTTTTCAACTAATTATTCATCATATGCAAGCTTCTATTTATTAATAACCGTATGAATTTTTTAAAATTAAGTGAAAAAAAATATGACATTTTTGAGTATACAATTGAATATAATGTTGTATAAAATATGAAGTATTTTTATAAGCACAATTTTTATGTGTGAAAAGATTGAATACTATATAAAAATTAGTGTCAAATATAAGTATGATTGGAATTGGCATACATGTTAAACTTGCATCACTGATGATATCTATCTCCATAATATATAGGATGAAATTAATTATTATTGCAATTCACTCAAACCTATTAGATCTACAACTTTTGCAAATTTGTGATCAATGGTAATAGCACATGGTGGTTTATACTTTATGATGTACTTTGATAAAAAATATGATCAAAGTTTCATTACTTACACATTGCAAACTCATATGAGCTCCATATAAAAAGAGTATAATATCATAATAAAATATAACCATTTTATTTTCATCTCTTAAATACCTCCACTTCCATGTGACAACGTCAATATATGGTTCATAATAAAATGTGGATTTGGAAACAAATTTCAGCTTGCCAATTAATCATTTGTAATTTTCAGAAAGATATTTTTCCTACATAAATATGATTGACACACATGTCATTCTTTCTATTTTTGAGTATTGAAAAAATTTAATAGAGTCATATATTGAATAATTGAAATTATTTATTTATCAATAATTATACTTATTTGTAATATATAGACAACGAACTCTCTAGGTAGGCACTAAAAAAAACTATATCAATATTAATTAAAGTAATCTTGACAATATGGTAAAAGATATTTTAACAATCTATACAATCAAAAACTAAAAATGTAAGAATATTTTATAACATGCATCTTGTGATCATGAATGATCAAATTTGATAAGAGTTAAATTAACAAAAGCATACAAAATTTGACTTTGAAAAAACTTATGAGATTTTACAACAACAAAAAAAAAACTTGTTTTAAAAAAATTACATATTCTTGTTATACTTTGTCTTTCATCATCACCACAGTTGTCTATAGTTTATTTGAGACTTTTTGAATGGAAAAAAATGATCAATTTTCTTATCAACATTTTTTTAATTTAATTTTTTATTTTATCATGAATATGAAGACATCATATTTATTGTAATGAATCATAAATAAAAAGTAAAATTTTACTTTATTCTATTTTAAATCATTTGATAAATATTAAGAATGATTGATAAAAAGTTCAATATTCAATTTTAAAACATATTATTTTCAGTTTATAAATTTTAAATATGACTCTTTTAAATATTTATTAAATAATAAAAAATACTGATGTTAATACAAAATAACGTGAGATGTGTTAAAAAATATCATCAACCTTTATTTATGAATTTAATATAAGTGATATTTATCATATTTGTTATTTTTTTTATATTGATAATAACATAAAAAAATCATTTTTATATTTACATGAGTTTTTTTTTTTTTTTTTTTAAAAAAAGATGCTCCAAAAATAAATAGACAAATTAATGTCAAAGCTCCTAATAGCAATTTCATGTGTTTGAGGGAGTAAGACAACTTGTACAAGTAAACAAATAGAGGCTGTTAAATACCCATGAAAAGAATGAAAAGAATTGGGTACAAGAGTAATATCAATTTCAATCACAAACTTGAGCATTGACAATTGAGTAGCTTTAACTTAGTCAAACGATGGCGAGTGACGTGACGTGACCTTGGACAATAGATGAAAAATTGATGGTCGTCATTCAAACAAATATTGCTAGTGAACCAATCAATACGGATTATTGAGGAATGGATCATTTGAACTCTTTAAAAAAATTAATCAAAGATAGGCGAAAAAAATAAAATCAATTAAGTGTCATGAGACCAAGGAAAAAAATCAAACTTTTATCATTGAAAAAGCTACCGACTAGATTCTTTTGAACGCTACGATAATTGTTGGAATGGACTATAGGGAATGCAAAATGCATAAAGAATCTAAAAAGAAGTGCACCTTGATATTGCATATGGATTACATTTGCCATGATTGTGTGAGTAACTCATGACTTTAGGATTTAAAGTTGGAAACATAGGGAAGCTTGAGATGTGGATGAAGTTCATGTGTAGAGACCAGGAGATGGAGGAAGATAGAATTGACTAGAAAGGTTCAATCTTATACACAAGATTTGACTTCAACAAAACAAAATGGTTTGATCCATGCAAAAGTAAACATACAAAGAAATTCAAAATCAATCTTTTTTTGAGCACATTCACGCTCAACCAAATATTTCATATGTAGAGGAGTA
Source organism: Marchantia paleacea (assembly GCA_014180765.2). Taxonomy (NCBI): domain Eukaryota; kingdom Viridiplantae; phylum Streptophyta; class Marchantiopsida; order Marchantiales; family Marchantiaceae; genus Marchantia; species Marchantia paleacea. The sequence continues at coordinate 29,180 of MUAA02000092.1, read as the reverse complement.
CATGATTATGTGAATATGCATAAGGTTTGATTTGTGAAGAGCTTTGTAGGATGTCCAGTTTGGATGAATTGAGATGTAATCTTCATTTGGATACTACAAACGATGATCAAGAATTTAAGGACCAAAGAGAAGAGATAATGTATCTATCTTCTTACTAGATGAAAATCTATTTAAAAATGGACTGGTTTACTACAACAAATCGAAAGAAGTATAAATTGAAGATGAGATTGTCAAATATTAAAGATGAATTGGATGTAGCCATTAGTAAACGCAACAGATTCATAACTAGCCAACTAGGGGTAGGAGGAGTAGAGGAAGTCACTTTGTGGGAAGTGTTCATTATCTTGGAGGAAGGTATCCCTTGTATGGCTTGGCAAAAAAAATACCATACATATATATGGAGAATGTGACAAAGGAAAATATCATGACAAAGAAAGAATTAGATGAAAACAATGACTTTCTTTTAAAATAAAATAAAATCATTTGTTAAAGTAGAGAACGTGCAGCTTTGGATTCAAGTAACTAGATTAAATAACCAAGTTATCCATCTAAATGTAAAACAGCTTGCACAATTGGAGACATTAGCCAACATATGCACTATATATATATATTTTTTACAATGTATAATGACTTTGAGGCAAAGTCATTTGGAGCAAGCAATGAAAAAGTTCCAAAAATATCAAGGATTCCATGAAGGATATGTATTGAGTGATGGGATTGAAATGTCAAAAAGGGATGAAGACCTATCAACATGATATGACAAAGAAGGTGTGTGAGGTACATGTGAGTGTGGATTCATTCGAATAGCAACTGAAGTCATCCAAGAAACAAAAATCCAAAAAAAATTGTTGGAGAGGACAATATTGATTAAAAGGAACCTATGATAGTTTAGAGTTAGAAATGTATATAAGTGGAATCATGAGGTAGTTACAAGGCTCTTCAATTTGACCCATTCTAAGAAAAAAATACAATTTTGATTAAAGGGTCAAATGAGACACTTTGGCTAAAAGAAATTGTGTCTAAATGGTGGACAACATTTGGATAAATTTTTCTTACGAATCAAAGGATTTGGCTTATTTGAGCACTCGAACAAATAAAAAAATGTAATGTTATCATTAGTTTGTTTGTATGTAGCTAGGAATCGATCATTTTATTGAAAAGATATCCATTATATATTGACAATATGTTCTAACGATATTATTTATGTATTTAGTGTTATCTTGATTGATGAGTTATATGTGTGTTATTTGAATTGAATTTTACAAACATTTGAAGTGTATTTGACTATTGATCTTCATACTTCAAATTCCATATTATATAAAGATGTGCAAATCAATTTATTTATTTATTTTGCATTTTGGCTATCTTGGTACCTCATTCCTCTTGGAAATAAATATATAATATTCTGATTTATTCCTTTCTTGTATAGCATGTGTGTTACAAACATGAAACATTCATTCATGATAATAATGTCACCATGATCTAAACACGAAAAAATGTGTTTAGATCATGATTGAATTCATCATGCAAGAATTATTTATTATATTTATGACAAATTCTTGCATATAACCTTTAATAGGAATACTAAATACTTAATGAATAGTTTGAGTAGAGAGATCTCCAATCATATAGCCGTCACTCAAGTACTCCCTCATAATCAGATTAACTTTTGTTAGTGGAATCCAATACTGTTTCAAAATAAAAATGAGACAAGTAAACATGCACATTCTCCTTGTTTTATTTTTTAGGATATTATAAGCATGACACTTATCATGTGTTAAGATTAGAATTTGTGATGGCTCCACATATTTCAGTCATTTTTTGCAAATCCAAACATGTAGAGGCTCCATTGAATTGTGAAGAATATAACACCTTATCAAAAATATGTTCATTAGTTTTTCAAACAATTTTTAACATGTTATAATTTACGTATATAGTACACCATAAATAAACATAACAAAAAGGAAATATTAATCTCATAATATCAAGTTACGGACACATAGATATTTTCCATATACATTTACGGAGCATGTGGATAATTCATGATAATAGCTCAACAAAAAACTTAAACAAATAAAATGAAATATTAAACAAATATTTATTGAATACAAATTATTAAAATTATCGAATCAAATTTGTCTTTTTTTTATTTATTTATAAACATTTATATTCTTTTTCAACTAATTATTCATCATATGCAAGCTTCTATTTATTAATAACCGTATGAATTTTTTAAAATTAAGTGAAAAAAATATATGACATTTTTGAGTATACAATTGAATATAATGTTGTATAAAATATGAAGTATTTTTATAAGCACAATTTTTATGTGTGAAAAGATTGAATACTATATAAAAATTAGTGTCAAATATAAGTATGATTGGAATTGGCATACATGTTAAACTTGCATCACTGATGATATCTATCTCCATAATATATAGGATGAAATTAATTATTATTGCAATTCACTCAAACCTATTAGATCTACAACTTTTGCAAATTTGTGATCAATGGTAATAGCACATGGTGGTTTATACTTTATGATGTACTTTGATAAAAAATATGATCAAAGTTTCATTACTTACACATTGCAAACTCATATGAGCTCCATATAAAAAAGAGTATAATATCATAATAAAATATAACCATTTTATTTTCATCTCTTAAATACCTCCACTTCCATGTGACAACGTCAATATATGGTTCATAATAAAATGTGGATTTGGAAACAAATTTCAGCTTGCCAATTAATCATTTGTAATTTTCAGAAAGATATTTTTCCTACATAAATATGATTGACACACATGTCATTCTTTCTATTTTTGAGAGTATTGAAAAATTTAATAGAGTCATATATTGAATAATTGAAATTATTTATTTATCAATAATTATACTTATTTGTAATATATAGACAACGAACTCTCTAGGTAGGCACTAAAAAAAACTATATCAATATTAATTAAAGTAATCTTGACAATATGGTAAAAGATATTTTAACAATCTATACAATCAAAAACTAAAAATGTAAGAATATTTTATAACATGCATCTTGTGATCATGAATGATCAAATTTGATAAGAGTTAAATTAACAAAAGCATACAAAATTTGACTTTGAAAAAACTTATGAGATTTTACAACAACAAAAAAAAACTTGTTTTAAAAAATTACATATTCTTGTTATACTTTGTCTTTCATCATCACCACAGTTGTCTATAGTTTATTTGAGACTTTTTGAATGGAAAAAAATGATCAATTTTCTTATCAACATTTTTTTAATTTAATTTTTTATTTTATCATGAATATGAAGACATCATATTTATTGTAATGAATCATAAATAAAAAGTAAAATTTTACTTTATTCTATTTTAAATCATTTGATAAATATTAAGAATGATTGATAAAAAGTTCAATATTCAATTTTAAAACATATTATTTTCAGTTTATAAATTTTAAATATGACTCTTTTAAATATTTATTAAATAATAAAAAATACTGATGTTAATACAAAATAACGTGAGATGTGTTAAAAAATATCATCAACCTTTATTTATGAATTTAATATAAGTGATATTTATCATATTTGTTATTTTTTTTTTTATATTGATAATAACATAAAAAAATCATTTTTATATTTACATGAGTTTTTTTTTTTTTTTTAAATAAAGATGCTCCAAAAATAAATAGACAAATTAATGTCAAAGCTCCTAATAGCAATTTCATGTGTTTGAGGGAGTAAGACAACTTGTACAAGTAAACAAATAGAGGCTGTTAAATACCCATGAAAAGAATGAAAAGAATTGGGTACAAGAGTAATATCAATTTCAATCACAAACTTGAGCATTGACAATTGAGTAGCTTTAACTTAGTCAAACGATGGCAGAGTGGTGACGTGTGACCTTGGACAATAGATGAAAAATTGATGGTCGTCATTCAAACAAATATTGCTAGTGAACCAATCAATACGGATTATTGAGGAATGGATCATTTGAACTCTTTAAAAAAATTAATCAAAGATAGGCGAAAAAAAATAAAATCAATTAAGTGTCATGAGACCAAGGAAAAAATCAAACTTTTATCATTGAAAAAGCTACCGACTAGATTCTTTTGAACGCTACGATAATTGTTGGAATGGACTATAGGGAATGCAAAATGCATAAAGAATCTAAAAGAAGTGCACCTTGATATTGCATATGGATTACATTTGCCATGATTGTGTGAGTAACTCATGACTTTAGGATTTAAAGTTGGAAACATAGGGAAGCTTGAGATGTGGATGAAGTTCATGTGTAGAGACCAGGAGATGGAGGAAGATAGAATTGACTAGAAAGGTTCAATCTTATACACAAGATTTGACTTCAACAAAACAAAATGGTTTGATCCATGCAAAAGTAAACATACAAAGAAATTCAAAATCAATCTTTTTTGAGCACATTCACGCTCAACCAAATATTTCATATGTAGAGGAGTACATGATTATGTGAATATGCATAAGGTTTGATTTGTGAAGAGCTTTGTAGGATGTCCAGTTTGGATGAATTGAGATGTAATCTTCATTTGGATACTACAAACGATGATCAAGAATTTAAGGACCAAAGAGAAGAGATAATGTATCTATCTTCTTACTAGATGAAAATCTATTTAAAAATGGACTGGTTTACTACAACAAATCGAAAGAAGTATAAATTGAAGATGAGATTGTCAAATATTAAAGATGAATTGGATGTAGCCATTAGTAAACGCAACAGATTCATAACTAGCCAACTAGGGGTAGGAGGAGTAGAGGAAGTCACTTTGTGGGAAGTGTTCATTATCTTGGAGGAAGGTATCCCTTGTATGGCTTGGCAAAAAAGCCATACAGCCATATATGGAGAATGTGACAAAGGAAAATATCATGACAAAGAAAGAATTAGATGAAAACAATGACTTTCTTTTTAAAATAAAAAATAAAATCATTTGTTAAAGTAGAGAACGTGCAGCTTTGGATTCAAGTAACTAGATTAAATAACCAAGTTATCCATCTAAATGTAAAACAGCTTGCACAATTGGAGACATTAGCCAACATATGCACTATATATATATATTTACAATGTATAATGACTTTGAGGCAAAGCTGTTGGAGCAAGCAATGAAAAAGTTCCAAAAATATCAAGGATTCCATGAAGGATATGTATTGAGTGATGGGATTGAAATGTCAAAAAGGGATGAAGACCTATCAACATGATATGACAAAGAAGGTGTGTGAGGTACATGTGAGTGTGGATTCATTCGAATAGCAACTGAAGTCATCCAAGAAACAAAAATCCAAAAAAAATTGTTGGAGAGGACAATATTGATTAAAAGGAACCTATGATAGTTTAGAGTTAGAAATGTATATAAGTGGAATCATGAGGTAGTTACAAGGGCTCTTCAATTTGACCCATTCTAAGAAAAATACAATTTTGATTAAAGGGTCAAATGAGACACTTGTGGCTAAAGAAATTGTGTCTAAATGGTGGACAACATTTGGATAAATTTTTCTTACGAATCAAAGGATTTGGCTTATTTGAGCACTCGAACAAATAAAAAAATGTAATGTTATCATTAGTTTGTTTGTATGTAGCTAGGAATCGATCATTTTATTGAAAAGATATCCATTATATATTGACAATATGTTCTAACGATATTATTTATGTATTTAGTGTTATCTTGATTGATGAGTTATATGTGTGTTATTTGAATTGAATTTTACAAACATTTGAAGTGTATTTGACTATTGATCTTCATACTTCAAATTCCATATTATATAAAGATGTGCAAATCAATTTATTTATTTATTTTGCATTTTGGCTATCTTGGTACCTCATTCCTCTTGGAAATAAATATATAATATTCTGATTTATTCCTTTCTTGTATAGCATGTGTGTTACAAACATGAAACATTCATTCATGATAATAATGTCACCATGATCTAAACACGAAAAAATGTGTTTAGATCATGATTGAATTCATCATGCAAGAATTATTTATTATATTTATGACAAATTCTTGCATATAACCTTTAATAGGAATACTAAATACTTAATGAATAGTTTGAGTAGAGAGATCTCCAATCATATAGCCGTCACTCAAGTACTCCCTCATAATCAGATTAACTTTTGTTAGTGGAATCCAATACTGTTTCAAAATAAAAATGAGACAAGTAAACATGCACATTCTCCTTGTTTTATTTTTTAGGATATTATAAGCATGACACTTATCATGTGTTAAGATTAGAATTTGTGATGGCTCCACATATTTCAGTCATTTTTGCAAATCCAAACATGTAGAGGCTCCATTGAATTGTGAAGAATATAACACCTTATCAAAAATATGTTCATTAGTTTTTCAAACAATTTTTAACATGTTATAATTTACGTATATAGTACACCATAAATAAACATAACAAAAAGGAAATATTAATCTCATAATATCAAGTTACGGACACATAGATATTTTCCATATACATTTACGGAGCATGTGGATAATTCATGATAATAGCTCAACAAAAACTTAAACAAATAAAATGAAATATTAAACAAATATTTATTGAATACAAATTATTAAAATTATCGAATCAAATTTGTCTTTTTTATTTATTTATAAACATTTATATTCTTTTTCAACTAATTATTCATCATATGCAAGCTTCTATTTATTAATAACCGTATGAATTTTTTAAAATTAAGTGAAAAAAATATATGACATTTTTGAGTATACAATTGAATATAATGTTGTATAAAATATGAAGTATTTTTATAAGCACAATTTTTATGTGTGAAAAGATTGAATACTATATAAAAATTAGTGTCAAATATAAGTATGATTGGAATTGGCATACATGTTAAACTTGCATCACTGATGATATCTATCTCCATAATATATAGGATGAAATTAATTATTATTGCAATTCACTCAAACCTATTAGATCTACAACTTTTGCAAATTTGTGATCAATGGTAATAGCACATGGTGGTTTATACTTTATGATGTACTTTGATAAAAAATATGATCAAAGTTTCATTACTTACACATTGCAAACTCATATGAGCTCCATATAAAAAGAGTATAATATCATAATAAAATATAACCATTTTATTTTCATCTCTTAAATACCTCCACTTCCATGTGACAACGTCAATATATGGTTCATAATAAAATGTGGATTTGGAAACAAATTTCAGCTTGCCAATTAATCATTTGTAATTTTCAGAAAGATATTTTTCCTACATAAATATGATTGACACACATGTCATTCTTTCTATTTTTGAGAGTATTGAAAAATTTAATAGAGTCATATATTGAATAATTGAAATTATTTATTTATCAATAATTATACTTATTTGTAATATATAGACAACGAACTCTCTAGGTAGGCACTAAAAAAAAAACTATATCAATATTAATTAAAGTAATCTTGACAATATGGTAAAAGATATTTTAACAATCTATACAATCAAAAACTAAAAATGTAAGAATATTTTATAACATGCATCTTGTGATCATGAATGATCAAATTTGATAAGAGTTAAATTAACAAAAGCATACAAAATTTGACTTTGAAAAAACTTATGAGATTTTACAACAACAAAAAAACTTGTTTTAAAAAATTACATATTCTTGTTATACTTTGTCTTTCATCATCACCACAGTTGTCTATAGTTTATTTGAGACTTTTTGAATGGAAAAAAATGATCAATTTTCTTATCAACATTTTTTTTAATTTAATTTTTTATTTTATCATGAATATGAAGACATCATATTTATTGTAATGAATCATAAATAAAAAGTAAAATTTTACTTTATTCTATTTTAAATCATTTGATAAATATTAAGAATGATTGATAAAAAGTTCAATATTCAATTTTAAAACATATTATTTTCAGTTTATAAATTTTAAATATGACTCTTTTAAATATTTATTAAATAATAAAAAATACTGATGTTAATACAAAATAACGTGAGATGTGTTAAAAAATATCATCAACCTTTATTTATGAATTTAATATAAGTGATATTTATCATATTTGTTATTTTTTTTTTATATTGATAATAACATAAAAAAATCATTTTTATATTTACATGAGTTTTTTTTTTTTTTTTTTTTAAATAAAGATGCTCCAAAAATAAATAGACAAATTAATGTCAAAGCTCCTAATAGCAATTTCATGTGTTTGAGGGAGTAAGACAACTTGTACAAGTAAACAAATAGAGGCTGTTAAATACCCATGAAAAGAATGAAAAGAATTGGGTACAAGAGTAATATCAATTTCAATCACAAACTTGAGCATTGACAATTGAGTAGCTTTAACTTAGTCAAACGATGGCAGAGTGACGTCGTGACCTTGGACAATAGATGAAAAATTGATGGTCGTCATTCAAACAAATATTGCTAGTGAACCAATCAATACGGATTATTGAGGAATGGATCATTTGAACTCTTTAAAAAAATTAATCAAAGATAGGCGAAAAAAAAAAAATCAATTAAGTGTCATGAGACCAAGGAAAAAATCAAACTTTTATCATTGAAAAAGCTACCGACTAGATTCTTTTGAACGCTACGATAATTGTTGGAATGGACTATAGGGAATGCAAAATGCATAAAGAATCTAAAAGAAGTGCACCTTGATATTGCATATGGATTACATTTGCCATGATTGTGTGAGTAACTCATGACTTTAGGATTTAAAGTTGGAAACATAGGGAAGCTTGAGATGTGGATGAAGTTCATGTGTAGAGACCAGGAGATGGAGGAAGATAGAATTGACTAGAAAGGTTCAATCTTATACACAAGATTTGACTTCAACAAAACAAAATGGTTTGATCCATGCAAAAGTAAACATACAAAGAAATTCAAAATCAATCTTTTTTGAGCACATTCACGCTCAACCAAATATTTCATATGTAGAGGAGTACATGATTATGTGAATATGCATAAGGTTTGATTTGTGAAGAGCTTTGTAGGATGTCCAGTTTGGATGAATTGAGATGTAATCTTCATTTGGATACTACAAAACGATGATCAAGAATTTAAGGACCAAAGAGAAGAGATAATGTATCTATCTTCTTACTAGATGAAAATCTATTTAAAAATGGACTGGTTTACTACAACAAATCGAAAGAAGTATAAATTGAAGATGAGATTGTCAAATATTAAAGATGAATTGGATGTAGCCATTAGTAAACGCAACAGATTCATAACTAGCCAACTAGGGGTAGGAGGAGTAGAGGAAGTCACTTTGTGGGAAGTGTTCATTATCTTGGAGGAAGGTATCCCTTGTATGGCTTGGCAAAAAAGCCATACAGCCATATATGGAGAATGTGACAAAGGAAAATATCATGACAAAGAAAGAATTAGATGAAAACAATGACTTTCTTTTAAAATAAAATAAAATCATTTGTTAAAGTAGAGAACGTGCAGCTTTGGATTCAAGTAACTAGATTAAATAACCAAGTTATCCATCTAAATGTAAAACAGCTTGCACAATTGGAGACATTAGCCAACATATGCACTATATATATATATTTTACAATGTATAATGACTTTGAGGCAAAGTCATTGGAGCAAGCAATGAAAAAGTTCCAAAAATATCAAGGATTCCATGAAGGATATGTATTGAGTGATGGGATTGAAATGTCAAAAAGGGATGAAGACCTATCAACATGATATGACAAAGAAGGTGTGTGAGGTACATGTGAGTGTGGATTCATTCGAATAGCAACTGAAGTCATCCAAGAAACAAAAATCCAAAAAAAATTGTTGGAGAGGACAATATTGATTAAAAGGAACCTATGATAGTTTAGAGTTAGAAATGTATATAAGTGGAATCATGAGGTAGTTACAAGGCTCTTCAATTTGACCCATTCTAAGAAAAAAAAATACAATTTTGATTAAAGGGTCAAATGAGACACTTGTGGCTAAAGAAATTGTGTCTAAATGGTGGACAACATTTGGATAAATTTTTCTTACGAATCAAAGGATTTGGCTTATTTGAGCACTCGAACAAATAAAAAAAAAAATGTAATGTTATCATTAGTTTGTTTGTATGTAGCTAGGAATCGATCATTTTATTGAAAAGATATCCATTATATATTGACAATATGTTCTAACGATATTATTTATGTATTTAGTGTTATCTTGATTGATGAGTTATATGTGTGTTATTTGAATTGAATTTTACAAACATTTGAAGTGTATTTGACTATTGATCTTCATACTTCAAATTCCATATTATATAAAGATGTGCAAATCAATTTATTTATTTATTTTGCATTTTGGCTATCTTGGTACCTCATTCCTCTTGGAAATAAATATATAATATTCTGATTTATTCCTTTCTTGTATAGCATGTGTGTTACAAACATGAAACATTCATTCATGATAATAATGTCACCATGATCTAAACACGAAAAAAAATGTGTTTAGATCATGATTGAATTCATCATGCAAGAATTATTTATTATATTTATGACAAATTCTTGCATATAACCTTTAATAGGAATACTAAATACTTAATGAATAGTTTGAGTAGAGAGATCTCCAATCATATAGCCGTCACTCAAGTACTCCCTCATAATCAGATTAACTTTTGTTAGTGGAATCCAATACTGTTTCAAAATAAAAATGAGACAAGTAAACATGCACATTCTCCTTGTTTTATTTTTTAGGATATTATAAGCATGACACTTATCATGTGTTAAGATTAGAATTTGTGATGGCTCCACATATTTCAGTCATTTTTTGCAAATCCAAACATGTAGAGGCTCCATTGAATTGTGAAGAATATAACACCTTATCAAAAATATGTTCATTAGTTTTTCAAACAATTTTTAACATGTTATAATTTACGTATATAGTACACCATAAATAAACATAACAAAAAGGAAATATTAATCTCATAATATCAAGTTACGGACACATAGATATTTTCCATATACATTTACGGAGCATGTGGATAATTCATGATAATAGCTCAACAAAAAACTTAAACAAATAAAATGAAATATTAAACAAATATTTATTGAATACAAATTATTAAAATTATCGAATCAAATTTGTCTTTTTTATTTATTTATAAACATTTATATTCTTTTTTCAACTAATTATTCATCATATGCAAGCTTCTATTTATTAATAACCGTATGAATTTTTTAAAATTAAGTGAAAAAAATATATGACATTTTTGAGTATACAATTGAATATAATGTTGTATAAAATATGAAGTATTTTTATAAGCACAATTTTTATGTGTGAAAAGATTGAATACTATATAAAAATTAGTGTCAAATATAAGTATGATTGGAATTGGCATACATGTTAAACTTGCATCACTGATGATATCTATCTATCTCTAATATATAGGATGAAATTAATTATTATTGCAATTCACTCAAACCTATTAGATCTACAACTTTTGCAAATTTGTGATCAATGGTAATAGCACATGGTGGTTTATACTTTATGATGTACTTTGATAAAAAATATGATCAAAGTTTCATTACTTACACATTGCAAACTCATATGAGCTCCATATAAAAAGAGTATAATATCATAATAAAATATAACCATTTTATTTTCATCTCTTAAATACCTCCACTTCCATGTGACAACGTCAATATATGGTTCATAATAAAATGTGGATTTGGAAACAAATTTCAGCTTGCCAATTAATCATTTGTAATTTTCAGAAAGATATTTTTCCTACATAAATATGATTGACACACATGTCATTCTTTCTATTTTTGAGAGTATTGAAAAATTTAATAGAGTCATATATTGAATAATTGAAATTATTTATTTATCAATAATTATACTTATTTGTAATATATAGACAACGAACTCTCTAGGTAGGCACTAAAAAAAACTATATCAATATTAATTAAAGTAATCTTGACAATATGGTAAAAGATATTTTAACAATCTATACAATCAAAAACTAAAAATGTAAGAATATTTTATAACATGCATCTTGTGATCATGAATGATCAAATTTGATAAGAGTTAAATTAACAAAAGCATACAAAATTTGACTTTGAAAAAACTTATGAGATTTTACAACAACAAAAAAACTTGTTTTAAAAAATTACATATTCTTGTTATACTTTGTCTTTCATCATCACCACAGTTGTCTATAGTTTATTTGAGACTTTTTGAATGGAAAAAAATGATCAATTTTCTTATCAACATTTTTTTAATTTAATTTTTTATTTTATCATGAATATGAAGACATCATATTTATTGTAATGAATCATAAATAAAAAGTAAAATTTTACTTTATTCTATTTTAAATCATTTGATAAATATTAAGAATGATTGATAAAAAGTTCAATATTCAATTTTAAAACATATTATTTTCAGTTTATAAATTTTAAATATGACTCTTTTAAATATTTATTAAATAATAAAAAATACTGATGTTAATACAAAATAACGTGAGATGTGTTAAAAAATATCATCAACCTTTATTTATGAATTTAATATAAGTGATATTTATCATATTTGTTATTTTTTTTTATATTGATAATAACATAAAAAATCATTTTTATATTTACATGAGTTTTTTTTTTTTTTTTTAAAATAAAGATGCTCCAAAAATAAATAGACAAATTAATGTCAAAGCTCCTAATAGCAATTTCATGTGTTTGAGGGAGTAAGACAACTTGTACAAGTAAACAAATAGAGGCTGTTAAATACCCATGAAAAGAATGAAAAGAATTGGGTACAAGAGTAATATCAATTTCAATCACAAACTTGAGCATTGACAATTGAGTAGCTTTAACTTAGTCAAACGATGGCAGAGTGACGTACGTGACCTTGGACAATAGATGAAAAATTGATGGTCGTCATTCAAACAAATATTGCTAGTGAACCAATCAATACGGATTATTGAGGAATGGATCATTTGAACTCTTTAAAAAAATTAATCAAAGATAGGCGAAAAAAATAAAATCAATTAAGTGTCATGAGACCAAGGAAAAAATCAAACTTTTATCATTGAAAAAGCTACCGACTAGATTCTTTTGAACGCTACGATAATTGTTGGAATGGACTATAGGGAATGCAAAATGCATAAAGAATCTAAAAGAAGTGCACCTTGATATTGCATATGGATTACATTTGCCATGATTGTGTGAGTAACTCATGACTTTAGGATTTAAAGTTGGAAACATAGGGAAGCTTGAGATGTGGATGAAGTTCATGTGTAGAGACCAGGAGATGGAGGAAGATAGAATTGACTAGAAAGGTTCAATCTTATACACAAGATTTGACTTCAACAAAACAAAATGGTTTGATCCATGCAAAAGTAAACATACAAAGAAATTCAAAATCAATCTTTTTTGAGCACATTCACGCTCAACCAAATATTTCATATGTAGAGGAGTACATGATTATGTGAATATGCATAAGGTTTGATTTGTGAAGAGCTTTGTAGGATGTCCAGTTTGGATGAATTGAGATGTAATCTTCATTTGGATACTACAAACGATGATCAAGAATTTAAGGACCAAAGAGAAGAGATAATGTATCTATCTTCTTACTAGATGAAAATCTATTTAAAAATGGACTGGTTTACTACAACAAATCGAAAGAAGTATAAATTGAAGATGAGATTGTCAAATATTAAAGATGAATTGGATGTAGCCATTAGTAAACGCAACAGATTCATAACTAGCCAACTAGGGGTAGGAGGAGTAGAGGAAGTCACTTTGTGGGAAGTGTTCATTATCTTGGAGGAAGGTATCCCTTGTATGGCTTGGCAAAAAAGCCATACAGCCATATATGGAGAATGTGACAAAGGAAAATATCATGACAAAGAAAGAATTAGATGAAAACAATGACTTTCTTTTAAAATAAAATAAAATCATTTGTTAAAGTAGAGAACGTGCAGCTTTGGATTCAAGTAACTAGATTAAATAACCAAGTTATCCATCTAAATGTAAAACAGCTTGCACAATTGGAGACATTAGCCAACATATGCACTATATATATATATTTACAATGTATAATGACTTTGAGGCAAAGCTGTTGGAGCAAGCAATGAAAAAGTTCCAAAAATATCAAGGATTCCATGAAGGATATGTATTGAGTGATGGGATTGAAATGTCAAAAAGGGATGAAGACCTATCAACATGATATGACAAAGAAGGTGTGTGAGGTACATGTGAGTGTGGATTCATTCGAATAGCAACTGAAGTCATCCAAGAAACAAAAATCCAAAAAAATTGTTGGAGAGGACAATATTGATTAAAAGGAACCTATGATAGTTTAGAGTTAGAAATGTATATAAGTGGAATCATGAGGTAGTTACAAGGCTCTTCAATTTGACCCATTCTAAGAAAAATACAATTTTGATTAAAGGGTCAAATGAGACACTTGTGGCTAAAGAAATTGTGTCTAAATGGTGGACAACATTTGGATAAATTTTTCTTACGAATCAAAGGATTTGGCTTATTTGAGCACTCGAACAAATAAAAAAATGTAATGTTATCATTAGTTTGTTTGTATGTAGCTAGGAATCGATCATTTTATTGAAAAGATATCCATTATATATTGACAATATGTTCTAACGATATTATTTATGTATTTAGTGTTATCTTGATTGATGAGTTATATGTGTGTTATTTGAATTGAATTTTACAAACATTTGAAGTGTATTTGACTATTGATCTTCATACTTCAAATTCCATATTATATAAAGATGTGCAAATCAATTTATTTATTTATTTTGCATTTTGGCTATCTTGGTACCTCATTCCTCTTGGAAATAAATATATAATATTCTGATTTATTCCTTTCTTGTATAGCATGTGTGTTACAAACATGAAACATTCATTCATGATAATAATGTCACCATGATCTAAACACGAAAAAATGTGTTTAGATCATGATTGAATTCATCATGCAAGAATTATTTATTATATTTATGACAAATTCTTGCATATAACCTTTAATAGGAATACTAAATACTTAATGAATAGTTTGAGTAGAGAGATCTCCAATCATATAGCCGTCACTCAAGTACTCCCTCATAATCAGATTAACTTTTGTTAGTGGAATCCAATACTGTTTCAAAATAAAAATGAGACAAGTAAACATGCACATTCTCCTTGTTTTATTTTTTAGGATATTATAAGCATGACACTTATCATGTGTTAAGATTAGAATTTGTGATGGCTCCACATATTTCAGTCATTTTTGCAAATCCAAACATGTAGAGGCTCCATTGAATTGTGAAGAATATAACACCTTATCAAAAATATGTTCATTAGTTTTTCAAACAATTTTTAACATGTTATAATTTACGTATATAGTACACCATAAATAAACATAACAAAAAGGAAATATTAATCTCATAATATCAAGTTACGGACACATAGATATTTTCCATATACATTTACGGAGCATGTGGATAATTCATGATAATAGCTCAACAAAAAACTTAAACAAATAAAATGAAATATTAAACAAATATTTATTGAATACAAATTATTAAAATTATCGAATCAAATTTGTCTTTTTTATTTATTTATAAACATTTATATTCTTTTTCAACTAATTATTCATCATATGCAAGCTTCTATTTATTAATAACCGTATGAATTTTTTAAAATTAAGTGAAAAAAATATATGACATTTTTGAGTATACAATTGAATATAATGTTGTATAAAATATGAAGTATTTTTATAAGCACAATTTTTATGTGTGAAAAGATTGAATACTATATAAAAATTAGTGTCAAATATAAGTATGATTGGAATTGGCATACATGTTAAACTTGCATCACTGATGATATCTATCTCCATAATATATAGGATGAAATTAATTATTATTGCAATTCACTCAAACCTATTAGATCTACAACTTTTGCAAATTTGTGATCAATGGTAATAGCACATGGTGGTTTATACTTTATGATGTACTTTGATAAAAAATATGATCAAAGTTTCATTACTTACACATTGCAAACTCATATGAGCTCCATATAAAAAAGAGTATAATATCATAATAAAATATAACCATTTTATTTTCATCTCTTAAATACCTCCACTTCCATGTGACAACGTCAATATATGGTTCATAATAAAATGTGGATTTGGAAACAAATTTCAGCTTGCCAATTAATCATTTGTAATTTTCAGAAAGATATTTTTCCTACATAAATATGATTGACACACATGTCATTCTTTCTATTTTTGAGAGTATTGAAAAATTTAATAGAGTCATATATTGAATAATTGAAATTATTTATTTATCAATAATTATACTTATTTGTAATATATAGACAACGAACTCTCTAGGTAGGCACTAAAAAAAAACTATATCAATATTAATTAAAGTAATCTTGACAATATGGTAAAAGATATTTTAACAATCTATACAATCAAAAACTAAAAATGTAAGAATATTTTATAACATGCATCTTGTGATCATGAATGATCAAATTTGATAAGAGTTAAATTAACAAAAGCATACAAAATTTGACTTTGAAAAAAACTTATGAGATTTTACAACAACAAAAAAAACTTGTTTTAAAAAATTACATATTCTTGTTATACTTTGTCTTTCATCATCACCACAGTTGTCTATAGTTTATTTGAGACTTTTTGAATGGAAAAAAATGATCAATTTTCTTATCAACATTTTTTTAATTTAATTTTTTATTTTATCATGAATATGAAGACATCATATTTATTGTAATGAATCATAAATAAAAAGTAAAATTTTACTTTATTCTATTTTAAATCATTTGATAAATATTAAGAATGATTGATAAAAAGTTCAATATTCAATTTTAAAACATATTATTTTCAGTTTATAAATTTTAAATATGACTCTTTTAAATATTTATTAAATAATAAAAAATACTGATGTTAATACAAAATAACGTGAGATGTGTTAAAAAATATCATCAACCTTTATTTATGAATTTAATATAAGTGATATTTATCATATTTGTTATTTTTTTATATTGATAATAACATAAAAAAAATCATTTTATATTTACATGAGTTTTTTTTTTTTTTTTTTTTAAATAAAGATGCTCCAAAAATAAATAGACAAATTAATGTCAAAGCTCCTAATAGCAATTTCATGTGTTTGAGGGAGTAAGACAACTTGTACAAGTAAACAAATAGAGGCTGTTAAATACCCATGAAAAGAATGAAAAGAATTGGGTACAAGAGTAATATCAATTTCAATCACAAACTTGAGCATTGACAATTGAGTAGCTTTAACTTAGTCAAACGATGGCAGAGTGGTGACGTCGTGACCTTGGACAATAGATGAAAAATTGATGGTCGTCATTCAAACAAATATTGCTAGTGAACCAATCAATACGGATTATTGAGGAATGGATCATTTGAACTCTTTAAAAAAATTAATCAAAGATAGGCGAAAAAAAATAAAATCAATTAAGTGTCATGAGACCAAGGAAAAAATCAAACTTTTATCATTGAAAAAGCTACCGACTAGATTCTTTTGAACGCTACGATAATTGTTGGAATGGACTATAGGGAATGCAAAATGCATAAAGAATCTAAAAGAAGTGCACCTTGATATTGCATATGGATTACATTTGCCATGATTGTGTGAGTAACTCATGACTTTAGGATTTAAAGTTGGAAACATAGGGAAGCTTGAGATGTGGATGAAGTTCATGTGTAGAGACCAGGAGATGGAGGAAGATAGAATTGACTAGAAAGGTTCAATCTTATACACAAGATTTGACTTCAACAAAACAAAATGGTTTGATCCATGCAAAAGTAAACATACAAAGAAATTCAAAATCAATCTTTTTTGAGCACATTCACGCTCAACCAAATATTTCATATGTAGAGGAGTACATGATTATGTGAATATGCATAAGGTTTGATTTGTGAAGAGCTTTGTAGGATGTCCAGTTTGGATGAATTGAGATGTAATCTTCATTTGGATACTACAAACGATGATCAAGAATTTAAGGACCAAAGAGAAGAGATAATGTATCTATCTTCTTACTAGATGAAAATCTATTTAAAAATGGACTGGTTTACTACAACAAATCGAAAGAAGTATAAATTGAAGATGAGATTGTCAAATATTAAAGATGAATTGGATGTAGCCATTAGTAAACGCAATAACATTCATAACTAGCCAACTAGGGGTAGGAGGAGTAGAGGAAGTCACTTTGTGGGAAGTGTTCATTATCTTGGAGGAAGGTATCCCTTGTATGGCTTGGCAAAAAAAGCCATACAGCCATATATGGAGAATGTGACAAAGGAAAATATCATGACAAAGAAAGAATTAGATGAAAACAATGACTTTCTTTTAAAATAAAATAAAATCATTTGTTAAAGTAGAGAACGTGCAGCTTTTGGATTCAAGTAACTAGATTAAATAACCAAGTTATCCATCTAAATGTAAAACAGCTTGCACAATTGGAGACATTAGCCAACATATGCACTATATATATATATTTACAATGTATAATGACTTTGAGGCAAAGTCATTGGAGCAAGCAATGAAAAAGTTCCAAAAATATCAAGGATTCCATGAAGGATATGTATTGAGTGATGGGATTGAAATGTCAAAAAGGGATGAAGACCTATCAACATGATATGACAAAGAAGGTGTGTGAGGTACATGTGAGTGTGGATTCATTCGAATAGCAACTGAAGTCATCCAAGAAACAAAAATCCAAAAAAATTGTTGGAGAGGACAATATTGATTAAAAGGAACCTATGATAGTTTAGAGTTAGAAATGTATATAAGTGGAATCATGAGGTAGTTACAAGGCTCTTCAATTTGACCCATTCTAAGAAAAATACAATTTTGATTAAAGGGTCAAATGAGACACTTGTGGCTAAAGAAATTGTGTCTAAATGGTGGACAACATTTGGATAAATTTTTCTTACGAATCAAAGGATTTGGCTTATTTGAGCACTCGAACAAATAAAAAAATGTAATGTTATCATTAGTTTGTTTGTATGTAGCTAGGAATCGATCATTTTATTGAAAAGATATCCATTATATATTGACAATATGTTCTAACGATATTATTTATGTATTTAGTGTTATCTTGATTGATGAGTTATATGTGTGTTATTTGAATTGAATTTTACAAACATTTGAAGTGTATTTGACTATTGATCTTCATACTTCAAATTCCATATTATATAAAGATGTGCAAATCAATTTATTTATTTATTTTGCATTTTGGCTATCTTGGTACCTCATTCCTCTTGGAAATAAATATATAATATTCTGATTTATTCCTTTCTTGTATAGCATGTGTGTTACAAACATGAAACATTCATTCATGATAATAATGTCACCATGATCTAAACACGAAAAAAATGTGTTTAGATCATGATTGAATTCATCATGCAAGAATTATTTATTATATTTATGACAAATTCTTGCATATAACCTTTAATAGGAATACTAAATACTTAATGAATAGTTTGAGTAGAGAGATCTCCAATCATATAGCCGTCACTCAAGTACTCCCTCATAATCAGATTAACTTTTGTTAGTGGAATCCAATACTGTTTCAAAATAAAAATGAGACAAGTAAACATGCACATTCTCCTTGTTTTATTTTTTAGGATATTATAAGCATGACACTTATCATGTGTTAAGATTAGAATTTGTGATGGCTCCACATATTTCAGTCATTTTTGCAAATCCAAACATGTAGAGGCTCCATTGAATTGTGAAGAATATAACACCTTATCAAAAATATGTTCATTAGTTTTTCAAACAATTTTTAACATGTTATAATTTACGTATATAGTACACCATAAATAAACATAACAAAAAGGAAATATTAATCTCATAATATCAAGTTACGGACACATAGATATTTTCCATATACATTTACGGAGCATGTGGATAATTCATGATAATAGCTCAACAAAAACTTAAACAAATAAAATGAAATATTAAACAAATATTTATTGAATACAAATTATTAAAATTATCGAATCAAATTTGTCTTTTTTTATTTATTTATAAACATTTATATTCTTTTTCAACTAATTATTCATCATATGCAAGCTTCTATTTATTAATAACCGTATGAATTTTTTAAAATTAAGTGAAAAAAATATATGACATTTTTGAGTATACAATTGAATATAATGTTGTATAAAATATGAAGTATTTTTATAAGCACAATTTTTATGTGTGAAAAGATTGAATACTATATAAAAATTAGTGTCAAATATAAGTATGATTGGAATTGGCATACATGTTAAACTTGCATCACTGATGATATCTATCTCCATAATATATAGGATGAAATTAATTATTATTGCAATTCACTCAAACCTATTAGATCTACAACTTTTGCAAATTTGTGATCAATGGTAATAGCACATGGTGGTTTATACTTTATGATGTACTTTGATAAAAAATATGATCAAAGTTTCATTACTTACACATTGCAAACTCATATGAGCTCCATATAAAAAAAAGAGTATAATATCATAATAAAATATAACCATTTTATTTTCATCTCTTAAATACCTCCACTTCCATGTGACAACGTCAATATATGGTTCATAATAAAATGTGGATTTGGAAACAAATTTCAGCTTGCCAATTAATCATTTGTAATTTTCAGAAAGATATTTTTCCTACATAAATATGATTGACACACATGTCATTCTTTCTATTTTTGAGAGTATTGAAAAATTTAATAGAGTCATATATTGAATAATTGAAATTATTTATTTATCAATAATTATACTTATTTGTAATATATAGACAACGAACTCTCTAGGTAGGCACTAAAAAAACTATATCAATATTAATTAAAGTAATCTTGACAATATGGTAAAAGATATTTTAACAATCTATACAATCAAAAACTAAAAATGTAAGAATATTTTATAACATGCATCTTGTGATCATGAATGATCAAATTTGATAAGAGTTAAATTAACAAAAGCATACAAAATTTGACTTTGAAAAAACTTATGAGATTTTACAACAACAAAAAAAACTTGTTTTAAAAAATTACATATTCTTGTTATACTTTGTCTTTCATCATCACCACAGTTGTCTATAGTTTATTTGAGACTTTTTGAATGGAAAAAAAATGATCAATTTTCTTATCAACATTTTTTAATTTAATTTTTTATTTTATCATGAATATGAAGACATCATATTTATTGTAATGAATCATAAATAAAAAGTAAAATTTTACTTTATTCTATTTTAAATCATTTGATAAATATTAAGAATGATTGATAAAAAGTTCAATATTCAATTTTAAAACATATTATTTTCAGTTTATAAATTTTAAATATGACTCTTTTAAATATTTATTAAATAATAAAAAATACTGATGTTAATACAAAATAACGTGAGATGTGTTAAAAAATATCATCAACCTTTATTTATGAATTTAATATAAGTGATATTTATCATATTTGTTATTTTTTTTTTATATTGATAATAACATAAAAAAATCATTTTTATATTTACATGAGTTTTTTTTTTTTTTTTAAATAAAGATGCTCCAAAAATAAATAGACAAATTAATGTCAAAGCTCCTAATAGCAATTTCATGTGTTTGAGGGAGTAAGACAACTTGTACAAGTAAACAAATAGAGGCTGTTAAATACCCATGAAAAGAATGAAAAGAATTGGGTACAAGAGTAATATCAATTTCAATCACAAACTTGAGCATTGACAATTGAGTAGCTTTAACTTAGTCAAACGATGGCAGAGTGACGTACGTGACCTTGGACAATAGATGAAAAATTGATGGTCGTCATTCAAACAAATATTGCTAGTGAACCAATCAATACGGATTATTGAGGAATGGATCATTTGAACTCTTTAAAAAAATTAATCAAAGATAGGCGAAAAAAATAAAATCAATTAAGTGTCATGAGACCAAGGAAAAAAATCAAACTTTTATCATTGAAAAAGCTACCGACTAGATTCTTTTGAACGCTACGATAATTGTTGGAATGGACTATAGGGAATGCAAAATGCATAAAGAATCTAAAAGAAGTGCACCTTGATATTGCATATGGATTACATTTGCCATGATTGTGTGAGTAACTCATGACTTTAGGATTTAAAGTTGGAAACATAGGGAAGCTTGAGATGTGGATGAAGTTCATGTGTAGAGACCAGGAGATGGAGGAAGATAGAATTGACTAGAAAGGTTCAATCTTATACACAAGATTTGACTTCAACAAAACAAAATGGTTTGATCCATGCAAAAAGTAAACATACAAAGAAATTCAAAATCAATCTTTTTTGAGCACATTCACGCTCAACCAAATATTTCATATGTAGAGGAGTACATGATTATGTGAATATGCATAAGGTTTGATTTGTGAAGAGCTTTGTAGGATGTCCAGTTTGGATGAATTGAGATGTAATCTTCATTTGGATACTACAAACGATGATCAAGAATTTAAGGACCAAAGAGAAGAGATAATGTATCTATCTTCTTACTAGATGAAAATCTATTTAAAAATGGACTGGTTTACTACAACAAATCGAAAGAAGTATAAATTGAAGATGAGATTGTCAAATATTAAAGATGAATTGGATGTAGCCATTAGTAAACGCAATGCATTCATAACTAGCCAACTAGGGGTAGGAGGAGTAGAGGAAGTCACTTTGTGGGAAGTGTTCATTATCTTGGAGGAAGGTATCCCTTGTATGGCTTGGCAAAAAAAGCCATACAGCCATATATGGAGAATGTGACAAAGGAAAATATCATGACAAAGAAAGAATTAGATGAAAACAATGACTTTCTTTTTAAAATAAAATAAAATCATTTGTTAAAGTAGAGAACGTGCAGCTTTGGATTCAAGTAACTAGATTAAATAACCAAGTTATCCATCTAAATGTAAAACAGCTTGCACAATTGGAGACATTAGCCAACATATGCACTATATATATATATTTACAATGTATAATGACTTTGAGGCAAAGTCATTGGAGCAAGCAATGAAAAAAGTTCCAAAAATATCAAGGATTCCATGAAGGATATGTATTGAGTGATGGGATTGAAATGTCAAAAAGGGATGAAGACCTATCAACATGATATGACAAAGAAGGTGTGTGAGGGTACATGTGAGTGTGGATTCATTCGAATAGCAACTGAAGTCATCCAAGAAACAAAAAATCCAAAAAAAATTGTTGGAGAGGACAATATTGATTAAAAGGAACCTATGATAGTTTAGAGTTAGAAATGTATATAAGTGGAATCATGAGGTAGTTACAAGGCTCTTCAATTTGACCCATTCTAAGAAAAATACAATTTTGATTAAAGGGTCAAATGAGACACTTGTGGCTAAAGAAATTGTGTCTAAATGGTGGACAACATTTGGATAAATTTTTCTTACGAATCAAAGGATTTGGCTTATTTGAGCACTCGAACAAATAAAAAAATGTAATGTTATCATTAGTTTGTTTGTATGTAGCTAGGAATCGATCATTTTATTGAAAAGATATCCATTATATATTGACAATATGTTCTAACGATATTATTTATGTATTTAGTGTTATCTTGATTGATGAGTTATATGTGTGTTATTTGAATTGAATTTTACAAACATTTGAAGTGTATTTGACTATTGATCTTCATACTTCAAATTCCATATTATATAAAGATGTGCAAATCAATTTATTTATTTATTTTGCATTTTGGCTATCTTGGTACCTCATTCCTCTTGGAAATAAATATATAATATTCTGATTTATTCCTTTCTTGTATAGCATGTGTGTTACAAACATGAAACATTCATTCATGATAATAATGTCACCATGATCTAAACACGAAAAAATGTGTTTAGATCATGATTGAATTCATCATGCAAGAATTATTTATTATATTTATGACAAATTCTTGCATATAACCTTTAATAGGAATACTAAATACTTAATGAATAGTTTGAGTAGAGAGATCTCCAATCATATAGCCGTCACTCAAGTACTCCCTCATAATCAGATTAACTTTTGTTAGTGGAATCCAATACTGTTTTTCAAAATAAAAATGAGACAAGTAAACATGCACATTCTCCTTGTTTTATTTTTTAGGATATTATAAGCATGACACTTATCATGTGTTAAGATTAGAATTTGTGATGGCTCCACATATTTCAGTCATTTTTGCAAATCCAAACATGTAGAGGCTCCATTGAATTGTGAAGAATATAACACCTTATCAAAAATATGTTCATTAGTTTTTCAAACAATTTTTAACATGTTATAATTTACGTATATAGTACACCATAAATAAACATAACAAAAAGGAAATATTAATCTCATAATATCAAGTTACGGACACATAGATATTTTCCATATACATTTACGGAGCATGTGGATAATTCATGATAATAGCTCAACAAAAAACTTAAACAAATAAAATGAAATATTAAACAAATATTTATTGAATACAAATTATTAAAATTATCGAATCAAATTTGTCTTTTTTATTTATTTATAAACATTTATATTCTTTTTCAACTAATTATTCATCATATGCAAGCTTCTATTTATTAATAACCGTATGAATTTTTTAAAATTAAGTGAAAAAAATATATGACATTTTTGAGTATACAATTGAATATAATGTTGTATAAAATATGAAGTATTTTTATAAGCACAATTTTTATGTGTGAAAAGATTGAATACTATATAAAAATTAGTGTCAAATATAAGTATGATTGGAATTGGCATACATGTTAAACTTGCATCACTGATGATATCTATCTCCATAATATATAGGATGAAATTAATTATTATTGCAATTCACTCAAACCTATTAGATCTACAACTTTTGCAAATTTGTGATCAATGGTAATAACACATGGTGGTTTATACTTTATGATGTACTTTGATAAAAAATATGATCAAAGTTTCATTACTTACACATTGCAAACTCATATGAGCTCCATATAAAAAGAGTATAATATCATAATAAAATATAACCATTTTATTTTCATCTCTTAAATACCTCCACTTCCATGTGACAACGTCAATATATGGTTCATAATAAAATGTGGATTTGGAAACAAATTTCAGCTTGCCAATTAATCATTTGTAATTTTCAGAAAGATATTTTTCCTACATAAATATGATTGACACACATGTCATTCTTTCTATTTTTGAGAGTATTGAAAAATTTAATAGAGTCATATATTGAATAATTGAAATTATTTATTTATCAATAATTATACTTATTTGTAATATATAGACAACGAACTCTCTAGGTAGGCACTAAAAAAAAACTATATCAATATTAATTAAAGTAATCTTGACAATATGGTAAAAGATATTTTAACAATCTATACAATCAAAAACTAAAAATGTAAGAATATTTTATAACATGCATCTTGTGATCATGAATGATCAAATTTGATAAGAGTTAAATTAACAAAAGCATACAAAATTTGACTTTGAAAAAAAACTTATGAGATTTTACAACAACAAAAAAAACTTGTTTTAAAAAAAAATTACATATTCTTGTTATACTTTGTCTTTCATCATCACCACAGTTGTCTATAGTTTATTTGAGACTTTTTGAATGGAAAAAAATGATCAATTTTCTTATCAACATTTTTTTTAATTTAATTTTTTATTTTATCATGAATATGAAGACATCATATTTATTGTAATGAATCATAAATAAAAAGTAAAATTTTACTTTATTCTATTTTAAATCATTTGATAAATATTAAGAATGATTGATAAAAAAGTTCAATATTCAATTTTAAAACATATTATTTTCAGTTTATAAATTTTAAATATGACTCTTTTAAATATTTATTAAATAATAAAAAATACTGATGTTAATACAAAATAACGTGAGATGTGTTAAAAAATATCATCAACCTTTATTTATGAATTTAATATAAGTGATATTTATCATATTTGTTATTTTTTTTATATTGATAATAACATAAAAAATCATTTTTATATTTACATGAGTTTTTTTTTTTTTTTTTTAAAAAAAGATGCTCCAAAAATAAATAGACAAATTAATGTCAAAGCTCCTAATAGCAATTTCATGTGTTTGAGGGAGTAAGACAACTTGTACAAGTAAACAAATAGAGGCTGTTAAATACCCATGAAAAGAATGAAAAGAATTGGGTACAAGAGTAATATCAATTTCAATCACAAACTTGAGCATTGACAATTGAGTAGCTTTAACTTAGTCAAACGATGGCGAGTGACGACGTGACCTTGGACAATAGATGAAAAATTGATGGTCGTCATTCAAACAAATATTGCTAGTGAACCAATCAATACGGATTATTGAGGAATGGATCATTTGAACTCTTTAAAAAAATTAATCAAAGATAGGCGAAAAAAATAAAATCAATTAAGTGTCATGAGACCAAGGAAAAAAATCAAACTTTTATCATTGAAAAAGCTACCGACTAGATTCTTTTGAACGCCACGATAATTGTTGGAATGGACTATAGGAATGCAAAATGCATAAAGAATCTAAAAGAAGTGCACCTTGATATTGCATATGGATTACATTTGCCATGATTGTGTGAGTAACTCATGACTTTAGGATTTAAAGTTGGAAACATAGGGAAGCTTGAGATGTGGATGAAGTTCATGTGTAGAGACCAGGAGATGGAGGAAGATAGAATTGACTAGAAAGGTTCAATCTTATACACAAGATTTGACTTCAACAAAACAAAATGGTTTGATCCATGCAAAAGTAAACATACAAAGAAATTCAAAATCAATCTTTTTTGAGCACATTCACGCCAACCAAATATTTCATATGTAGAGGAGTACATGATTATGTGAATATGCATAAGGTTTGATTTGTGAAGAGCTTTGTAGGATGTCCAGTTTGGATGAATTGAGATGTAATCTTCATTTGGATACTACAAACGATGATCAAGAATTTAAGGACCAAAGAGAAGAGATAATGTATCTATCTTCTTACTAGATGAAAATCTATTTAAAAATGGACTGGTTTACTACAACAAATCGAAAGAAGTATAAATTGAAGATGAGATTGTCAAATATTAAAGATGAATTGGATGTAGCCATTAGTAAACGCAACAGATTCATAACTAGCCAACTAGGGGTAGGAGGAGTAGAGGAAGTCACTTTGTGGGAAGTGTTCATTATCTTGGAGGAAGGTATCCCTTGTATGGCTTGGCAAAAAAAGCCATACAGCCATATATGGAGAATGTGACAAAGGAAAATATCATGACAAAGAAAGAATTAGATGAAAACAATGACTTTCTTTTAAAATAAAATAAAATCATTTGTTAAAGTAGAGAACGTGCAGCTTTGGATTCAAGTAACTAGATTAAATAACCAAGTTATCCATCTAAATGTAAAACAGCTTGCACAATTGGAGACATTAGCCAACATATGCACTATATATATATATTTTACAATGTATAATGACTTTGAGGCAAAGCTGTTGGAGCAAGCAATGAAAAAGTTCCAAAAATATCAAGGATTCCATGAAGGATATGTATTGAGTGATGGGATTGAAATGTCAAAAAGGGATGAAGACCTATCAACATGATATGACAAAGAAGGTGTGTGAGGTACATGTGAGTGTGGATTCATTCGAATAGCAACTGAAGTCATCCAAGAAACAAAAATCCAAAAAAAATTGTTGGAGAGGACAATATTGATTAAAAGGAACCTATGATAGTTTAGAGTTAGAAATGTATATAAGTGGAATCATGAGGTAGTTACAAGGCTCTTCAATTTGACCCATTCTAAGAAAAAATACAATTTTGATTAAAGGGTCAAATGAGACACTTGTGGCTAAAGAAATTGTGTCTAAATGGTGGACAACATTTGGATAAATTTTTCTTACGAATCAAAGGATTTGGCTTATTTGAGCACTTTCGAACAAATAAAAAAAAAATGTAATGTTATCATTAGTTTGTTTGTATGTAGCTAGGAATCGATCATTTTATTGAAAAGATATCCATTATATATTGACAATATGTTCTAACGATATTATTTATGTATTTAGTGTTATCTTGATTGATGAGTTATATGTGTGTTATTTGAATTGAATTTTACAAACATTTGAAGTGTATTTGACTATTGATCTTCATACTTCAAATTCCATATTATATAAAGATGTGCAAATCAATTTATTTATTTATTTTGCATTTTGGCTATCTTGGTACCTCATTCCTCTTGGAAATAAATATATAATATTCTGATTTATTCCTTTCTTGTATAGCATGTGTGTTACAAACATGAAACATTCATTCATGATAATAATGTCACCATGATCTAAACACGAAAAAATGTGTTTAGATCATGATTGAATTCATCATGCAAGAATTATTTATTATATTTATGACAAATTCTTGCATATAACCTTTAATAGGAATACTAAATACTTAATGAATAGTTTGAGTAGAGATCTCCAATCATATAGCCGTCACTCAAGTACTCCCTCATAATCAGATTAACTTTTGTTAGTGGAATCCAATACTGTTTCAAAATAAAAATGAGACAAGTAAACATGCACATTCTCCTTGTTTTATTTTTTTAGATATTATAAGCATGACACTTATCATGTGTTAAGATTAGAATTTGTGATGGCTCCACATATTTCAGTCATTTTTTGCAAATCCAAACATGTAGAGGCTCCATTGAATTGTGAAGAATATAACACCTTATCAAAAATATGTTCATTAGTTTTTCAAACAATTTTTAACATGTTATAATTTACGTATATAGTACACCATAAATAAACATAACAAAAAGGAAATATTAATCTCATAATATCAAGTTACGGACACATAGATATTTTCCATATACATTTACTGAGCATGTGGATAATTCATGATAATAGCTCAACAAAAAACTTAAACAAATAAAATGAAATATTAAACAAATATTTATTGAATACAAATTATTAAAATTATCGAATCAAATTTGTCTTTTTTATTTATTTATAAACATTTATATTCTTTTTCAACTAATTATTCATCATATGCAAGCTTCTATTTATTAATAACCGTATGAATTTTTTAAAATTAAGTGAAAAAAATATATGACATTTTTGAGTATACAATTGAATATAATGTTGTATAAAATATGAAGTATTTTTATAAGCACAATTTTTATGTGTGAAAAGATTGAATACTATATAAAAAATTAGTGTCAAATATAAGTATGATTGAATTGGCATACAT